>OY856412.1:737318271-738035771 GCA_963693085.1 Alisma plantago-aquatica | reverse complement strand
ATTTCACTTTATATTAAATGATATATATTCAACTTAAAGGGGAACTTTGTTCAATTTTTCTTGGGGATTGTGCCCCCCATTGCAGTAGCCACGTTTGAGATAATTAATGAGGATTTTCTATAAGCTCAAAGACCCACCTAGTGGCAGCTTCAACTCCTTGGAGGTCTTATGAGATCAAAAATCTATCACAAGCCACTTGAGGTAGCTTGAACTACCAAGGAGAACTACTGGAAGAAGCAAACTCTCTATAGAGAAGGAAAAGGTCAATAAATAGGACATGACACAAGTGAAAGGCTTGATAGAAATCCTAACACATCTAAAATGATGCCTAGGGTTGAAAAAAAAAGAAAATAGAGAGTGAGACGGTCTAATACACCATGTTAGAGTTAGGTGGTAGGTCAAGAGGGTGAATAGCATTATGGGGATATTATTCAAATATAACTAAGATGGGTACTATGTTACATTCTTCTAGTTGCATAGAGTTTTCTAGGTTTTATATAGAGCAAGGTCCATTGTAATGATGTTAAAATTAGGTAACCATGGATGGAGTTTGTACTGACATGTCTCTACCAGTCAAGGCTTAACCACATTTGGATTGTTTCATGGCTCTTAGGTCACTGTCTCCATAATCGATATCCTATGGATTGAGATGAGTGACTAGATTGCACATTGGCGGAAAAGGTGATAAATTTGGGATGGTGAATTCATAGGTGATTCAAGGCTTATCCATGGTTAGGGTAGTAGGTGGGGTTAAGTGATTGTTATAACCTGGTTTCTCCCATGTTTTTATATATTTGTTTGCAAATAATATAATATACATGACACATTCGAAAGATTGTGTTTTGTGTGTCTTGTTTAGAAATTATGGATTAAAACAGAAAATACTCAATATGGGATGGATTTCATGTAATTCACTCTTTTCAATTAACCATTAATATATTTTAGATAATGAAAGAGTGGAAAATACAAAAATAAAGAAATTTATAAAGGCAATTCACAGTAGATGTTTTCAATATGGAATTATGTGGAGTACTCTAAAAAAGAGAGTTTTTGTGCATAAATGAAGGATAATTTGCTTATGAATTTTTGAATGATAGAAATATAGAATATTGAAGTTTCTAAAAGAAAATAAGATGTGTGATGTGTTAGATAATTGAAAGGGTAATTATCTAGCCAGTTTAGCAACACATGTTTTGGAACATCAATTAGTATTATATTGATTTAATTTTTGGTAGACCGGAAAATAATAACAGAGTTCTAGAAGTTTGGGATAAAAAGGATATCCCATGAGTTAATGACAACTATTTTCACAAAATGTTAAAAGAGCTAGTTTTGTATATGAAAGATATCCCAAGCATACCCCACAAATTAGATATAGTTGGGAAAAACATTAATGAATTCTTACTTGATGGAGGAATATATTGAAGAGAGAGACAGAAGGAGCAATCTTCTATTTATGCCATATGGAGTTTTCCTAGAAGGATAATGAACAACAACCCATTATGTACCTTCCTTTATATAATTTTTGGTTGCCAACCAATTACCATTGTGTCGAAGGGTTGGCCAAACCTAGGATGGAAAGGAGTAATTCTACTTTAATAGTCTTCCTAAAAAGGATATCTATAATGTATTGAGAATATGATGTGTTTTTTTAGTATAAAACACCTTCAATATGAGTAAATTTTGACACATGACTCACCCTCTCACCGTGGTATATGAGAAGGGAAGACTTATATAACCCAAGAGGCCATCCCCATGTCTCATGACTAGAAAAAGAAGCAGACTCGACTTTCCCCTCTAGGCTAGAACATCTCTCCCTATGCCTCTGTTACACCTTATTCCTCTTCGTATTCCTCTCCCTACCCCTACGGTTTCACCTAGAATCTATATAAGGGGGTAATCAGAGCCTCCCCTTTCCCAAATTCTTTCCTAAGACATGGTTATGGGGATGGGAGATCTGTAGGGCTGTCCAACCATACATGGGAGTAAGGTCAAGCCAGCCACAACATGACTTGCCACCAAAAAGCCACTAACAAAAGAGTGTCATTTCTAGAATGAGCTGCATGACTTCCTATGAAATTGTTGTAATCCCATTCCACAAAAGAAAGGCTTAGCTGCCAATGGTTTCCCTCCACCACAACCATAGGTGGAGGCCGACAGTGTTGTGCTTATCAATCGTGGAAGGGGTAGCTCATCTTTAGTCTTGTGCTAATGCAACCGTGAGTGATAGGAGGTGTCTAAATGGGTGTTGTGGCCTTTCTAGAATAGGAGAAGGATTTGACATCCTACCATTCACATTGACACATGAGGAGTCATTCTATCTAGGGTGATCTACATGCGCGTGTAGGGAAGAACGTGAGGGGGATGATGGGCGGGGTCAATTTAACCAAAGAGCCCCTTCATTGCATGAAGTTCCCACCCACAACCCAAGGGAATTATAGTCTTTCTGTTATAACTTATGCTGGGTGCTAAGAGGTACGTATAATGGATAAATTGCCTATGTGGCACTATCCTATTGGTTCAATATTGTTTTATTTGCAAAAATTGTAACTAATGATTGGTAACTCAGAATTAGACAAGTTAAATGTGAAAGTTGATCAAGAAAATGAGAGGAATTTAACTAAAATAGTCTTAGACTCTAATTATGCTCCCTATTCCTAAAATGAATAAAGATGCAATCTTTAATGTAAAATATGCATAGAAACCCTATTTTCATGATACTAATGGATAAAGTTTATTTTCTTGAATAAAAAAAATCTTGGACCTATTTGGGGTTAAAAGTTCTTATGTTGCTAAAATTTGGGTTCTAAAGTGGATAATCAACAATATGTGTTAAAGTGGGGCATAAAGCATAACAATTCCAATTTTGATAAATAGGTTGTTAATCATGTGATGTAACCTAATAATGTGGACTACAATGGTAATCTAACATGGTTAAGATCCTAACGAGGAGAAACTAGGTTTTCTACAGTGGATAATACTTAACAGGTTGATAACACCCATTTTTGTGGCTATCAAAGCTCATATTCCATCATTAAATTAGCCTCCAAACTTAATTTCCTCCTCTTTATGTTCTATTTATCATGAAAAACCATGCCCACTGCATTTCTGACAATATTCCCCAACTTTTGAAGGGCTTTCCTCTTTTTCTACAAGAAAGGGCCCAACTATTCGCAAATCACGGGACAAGTCACAACCCGCTACGACTTTTACCCGTCATGGTGTCAACCCGACATAGTTGCAAGCAGATATGGTCAGCAACCCGACATGATCACCCGACGACACGATAACCTGATATGACTCCAACCTGCCACAACCAAACATTGACATTACCGCTGCGTGATACTACTTCAACCCATCACGCACCATAGCCCAATACCTCCTGATAGCCGGTACCACAACAACCCGACACAGTCACTGTCCTATCGATTACCGCTAGAGACAACCCGACACAACATATCAACTGACCACCCGTGATGGCCTCATTCAAAGACCCAGCTAAAGTCATTACTTCCGAGACACGTGGACCAATAAAGCTTCAACCTCCACCTACCCGTTGCCCAATAAATAACAGCTATAAGCCTACAATGGGACATAATTGATGGATCGAAGGGGGAGCTAGTGCGCTGAGTTCGCAGGAGCTAAGTTATGTGAGCAGACTCCCATCCCGAGAGGGATGGGAGGAGTTCACTTAGAGATCATTTTGGTAGCAGCAGGCAATGCGTGATGATCCTTAAAGCTCCTCCGAGCATGTCAGGCTTCTGTCTGAGCTCAACTCGAGATGGCCCACCCAGACAGAACAACCCGACACAAAGAACCTGAGAGATGAGATAGTACCAACCTGATACAGACACAAACCTGATACAGTCCGTTCACCCATCACGGTTGCAACCCGACACGGTTGTAGTTCCAACACAACTGTATCACGGTAGTCATATCCTGACACGATCATCACCCGTCACAGTTGGAACCTGATATGGTCAACAACCCGACGCGATCGTATCCCAATATGATTGTAGCCTGGTATCGGGTTAGCATTGTCCTTGATGTTCAGCTGTCGTACATACCAGTTTCCTAAATCAAGGAGATCAATACCTATCTTCCTTTTTTTCTTACAACATTTACTTTTGTTCAATATAGTATTATAAACAAACTGTTATATGATTATTAAAATCTATGGAGTATTGCTCACATCATTCTATGTATGGCTTTATTCTGTTGAATGATCTCTTTCTAGCATTCAAACTCTAGTTACACATTTTGACTAACTACCGAATCATGTTTCTTGTGTTGACCTCTTCGAGAGAGGGGGAGTCATGAACTTATAGAGCTCAGTTTGGTTTGGGTGTATGAGATTACCCTGGACCAGAGCTGCACCCAGTCTAGTTCCCACACGAGTCTGTGTCTGTCCCCATTGAGAGAGGTTTCTGGTACACGATTCGTTGGCACTTTCTTTGAGAGAAGAAAGTGTTGGGAGTAGACCACTGCCGCTTGTTTTTATAAAAGTGTTCCTTCTTTGTGCTTGAACAGAGGTTTGTTTTCTCTCTTTAGTTCTCTAGCATGGAAAACTACACTAAAAACTGCTAAACCCCAAAATACCTAACCTCGTTATTTTTCCTGGTAACTCCCCTTGGAGATAGATTTTAGTTTAATTCTTGCATATTCTTTCTGATTACACTTTCTTACTACAAACCTTATCCCTTGGCTTTTCGATGACTTAGAAAAGTAGAACTTAGGTTTCGAAGCGCTATTCTCCCTAGTCCCCGTGTTTGACCCCAAACTTCTACTTTGATCCCATGCTAGTTGCAGGCATCTTAAACATTTGGGTTTTATAAATTATAAAAGTTGGATGACCTAGAACTTCTTCCTACTCCTTTTTGGACCCAATTTTAAGGTTGATCAACTTTTTGGTGTCATTGCCGGGGACTAGGCAATGAATACCATTCTACAAACCTGAGTCTTACCTGCACTTTGTCAAAAACCTTGTATAGTTGTATATAAAACTACAAATACATATTGCACATAACTACCTCGCCACCCTTACCCTTTTATATTTCTTCCTTTTAGGTACTTACATCCCTTTCCTCTCAAGCATGGCTGATCAGGCTCTCGAGGCTAGATCCCATTGATCTTTTGTTCAAGTGAGGGAAAATGAGGAAAGGAACCCAGTAGTGGAGCAACCACTCAATGTAGCAAACTTTGACCTAAAGCCAGGTTTTCTCTTGTTGTTGCAGCATAATAGCTTTGGAGGAAACAACAACAAAGAGAACCCTTACAATCATCTCATGATGTTCAAGAGGACCTGTAAGTCTTTCAAGATTAATAGGGTCCCGATAACTTATATCTACACCCAGTGCTTCCCTTTTTCTCTAAAGGACAAGGCACTGGAGTGGTACTCAAGCCTCCGGGATGGGAGAGTCCCAAATTGGGAGCATCTTGCTAATGCCTTCATAGACAAATTCTTCCCTATTGAGAGGACTATAAAGTGTTAGAACAAGATTAGATGATACTTGCAGAAGGTTTCGGAGAATCTGCATGATATATGGGAGCGATTACAAGGCTATTAGTGCGAATGTCCACACCACGACTTTTTGAGCCAACCTTGATTACCACCTTTTACAATGGCCTATGTATCAGCGAAAGGAAACCTTTGAACATTGCAGCAGGCAGCGATTTCTTGGGTCTCAATGCTCAGGAGCTAGGGAGATCATTGACAACATGGCTACAAATCAACAAGACATCGAGTACGATAGAGAATCAACTAGTCACTCTACCCCTGGAGAATCAAAGGTGATGAAAGAACTATCAGCCAAGCTAGACAAGATAGTGAACGATGTTCCAACCTTGAAGGAACAGAGATACAAAGGCAAGACCTGATAGGAAATGATCATGAGTTGTGTTATGTGCGGGGAGCCTGGTCATCTTTCTAACTTCTACCCGCACACAGCTGTACAGGGAGACCCTGACGAAGAAAGTACAGATCATGTGAGCTATGTTCAGTACCGATGCCCCGACCACTCATGGTTCTCCTATGGTAACACCAGCACTGTAGAAAATTTACACCAGCTGATTGGCAGAACCTCTTCAGGTTGTCTGCAAAATCAACAATGCCAAGCTAACTTCCAACAACAAATGAGTTACCAGAATACACAACAAAATAAACACCAACGACCATCAATGATGACTGAGTTCATGTCTTTCGCTAAAAAATAGAATGACCTAAATGAGAATATGCACAAGAGCTCAGTGGATAGCACAACATTGCTTAATCTCATGCAACATCAGATGGGAGGTTTCTCAGCCTAGATCGGGTAGCTCCAACAACATAACAAGCAGATTGAACAACAGTTGGCAAGTTTGGCTCAGAGTATCAATCATTAGGTGGGACAATTTTCTTCTAGCACCGAGGCAAATTCTAGAGGAAATGAAACTGCAATGATGGCTGTCCTGAGATCAGGAACCCTGTTACATTCTGCTGACGAGCAAAGAGAGAAAGCTGACCGTGCCACTATATCGGTAAAAGATGTAACACTTGAGGAGCCTACAGAAGTACCTACCAAGCAAAAGAAAGTA
The DNA here is from genome assembly GCA_963693085.1 of Alisma plantago-aquatica. Classification (NCBI taxonomy): domain Eukaryota; kingdom Viridiplantae; phylum Streptophyta; class Magnoliopsida; order Alismatales; family Alismataceae; genus Alisma; species Alisma plantago-aquatica. The sequence goes on along the minus strand of OY856412.1, from coordinate 738,029,198 downwards.
GCATATAAGGGAAGAAGTGAAGAGACCTCTAAAGAGTGACCAGATAGATATGCACCTCGCATACCTTTTCCGCACAAGCTAGTGAAGGCCCAGTTGAAGAAGAGATATGAGAAGTTTATATCTACAGTAAAAAAACTACACCTCGACATACCTTTCTTGGTCGCCATTGAAGAGATGCCTAACTATGCCAAGTTTTCAAAGATTTGATTTCAAAGAAAAGGAGAGGTGATAACATTGAAACAGTGAATTAATCTCAGATATCCAACTCTTTTGTGAAAGGAAACATGACTATGAAGAAAAAGGACCCTGACGCCTTTGTAATCCCTTTCCAACTTCGAGATAACATCACTCGGAAAGAACTAGCTGATATGGGGGCAAGCATCAGTCTCATACCTCTCTCTCTTTCAAGAAGATTGGGGCTTACTGATATAGTAAGAACCAACATGAAGATCCATCTTGCAGACCATGCCTTTACAAAACCAGTCAGAATGGTAGAAGATGTACCCATCAGGGTTGGGCGTTTCTTTATGCCATGCGATATCATTCTCATCGACACCATGGAGGATCCCAACTACCCGATAATATTTGGGAGACCCTTCCTTGCAACTGGAAGAGCAGTCATTGATGTGGAGGTTGGGATGATAACCATCAGAGTCGGGGGAGAACACATTGATTTCAACATCTGTCACTGCATGAAAACCCCCTCTTTCCTTGAATTGTCTTAGTTTGTTGAGAGCTACCAACAATTCTGTGATGAGGTAAGAAAGGAGAAGGCTATGATTGACCCTTTGATGCATGCTTTGGTTGGCAACGCAAAAGTTATTGAGGACCCAGAAGTGCAAGAGCATATGGATCTTCTAGATGATACAGAGTCGGGCAAATTTGATGGTCCCATTGAAACTGCAATGTATGTCGCACTGCAGAGCAGTCCCTCTAAGGAGCTAGAGAAGAAGACTCCACCTGAGTTAAAAGATCTGTCGAAAGGTCTAGAATATCAATTCTTAGATGAGGAAAGAATGAGACCATTCATTATCAATTCCAATTTCACTAATGCACAAAAAGAGCAGCTTCTAATAGAGTTGAGGTCACAGAAGAAATCTTTGGGTTATTCCATTGAAGACTTGATGGGTGTAAGTCCCTCTATGTGCATGCACAAAATACACCTTGAGGATGATGCCAAACCATGCGCACAACTGCAGCGAAAGCTCAATGAGAAGTTGCAGGAGGTAGTCAGCAAAGAAGTTATTAAGCTTCAGGATGTTGGCATTATGTAATCTATCAACGATAACACATGGGTAAGCCCTATCCAGGTGGTGCCCAAGAAAGGAGGAATCACACTGGTCAAGGGGGACAATGGCATCAAATTCGCAACAAAAACTGTCATTGGATGGAAGATGTGTATTGACTACAGAAAGTTAAACGTTGCCACCCAAAAAGACCATTTCCCCCTCCCTTTCATCGATCAGATGCTTGAGTGTTTAGAACACCACTCATATTTTTTTTGGTTAGATGGGCACTCAGGACTTTATCAAATCCCATTCTACCTGGACGACCAAGAGAAAATGATGTTCACTTACATCTATGGAACCTACACTTTTTGGAGAATGCCCTTTGGGCCAATGCACCTGCAACCTTTCAAAGATGTATGGGTGCTATCTTCGTCGATTTCTTGGAGGATAAAATGGAAGTTTTCATGGATGACTTCAGTGTATGTGGAAGCTCCTTTGAGAACTGCTTGCAGAATCTATCCCTCTTAATGAAGAGATACGAAGAGCAAAGCCTGACCCTCGACTGGGAAAAATGTCACTTTATGGAACAGGAAGACGTCGTGCTAGGACATAAGATATAAAACTGAGGAATCAAAGCCGACCAATCAAAGGTTGAAGCTATTGCAAAACTTCCCCCACCCACATCTGTGATGGGAGTTCGAAATTTCTTGGGACACACCGAGTATTACCGGAGATTCATTAAAGATTTTTCAAAGATAGAAAAACCTTTATCCAACCTCCTAATGAAAGAAGTAAAGTTTGAGTTCACCAAATAATGCCTCACTGCATTCTCTACCTTGAAGGATGCAGTAGTCTCTGCCCCCATCATCCAGTCACCCAATAGGAACCTCCCATTCGAGTTGATGAGGTGTAGTCTTTCGACAGAAGAAGGATAAGAAGCACCACATAATCTATTACGCCAGCAAGACGTTATATAAAGCCTAGATCAACTACACCACAATAGAAAAAGAGATGCTAGCCATCATATATGCATTTGATAAGTTTTGTTCATATCTCGTAGGTTCCAAGCTAACTGTCTACACAGACCATGGAGACATCAAATATCTAATGCAAAAGAAAGACGCCAATCGTAGGCAGCTACACTGGTCATTGCTGCTTCAAGAGTTCAATCATGAATTTGTGGATAAGAAGGGTACCAAGAATGGGGTTGCTGATCATCTCTCTAGAATTAGGATGGAGGATGACCACCCACTGCTGGTGAATGAGAGCTACACTGACGAGGCGATCTATTTTTCCAGATTAGACAACCCAGAAGGACCATGGTATGTAGATATTTGCAATTATCTTTCCTGTAAACAACTTCCCCTAAAAATTACTTATAATCAAAAGAAGAAATTCTTCTCTAATTTGAAGCGCTATTATTGGGATGACCCTCTACTATTCAGGTGTTGTGCCGATAACCTCTATAGGAGGTGTATACCTGAAGATGAAGCCCCAATGATTCTGTATGAATGTCACTCCTCTCCTTATGGAGGACATCTGGGAGTGGAAAGGACAGTGGCCAAGGTCCTACAATTAGGTTTTTATTGGCCCTCTTTGTTTAAGGATACTAACGCCTATGTTAAAGCATGCAGTGAATGCCAACGGACTGGGAATATTTCCCGTAGGAATGAGATGCCTTTGTTCGAATGGATCGAAGTTGAGATTTTCGACATCTGGGAAATGGACTACATGGGACCTTTCCCCTTGTCATATGGTTTTCAATATATCCTAGTTGCAGTAAACTATGTTTCAAATGGGTATAAGTTATGGCCATGACCACTTGTGATGCTAAATCCATAATAAAGCTCTTTACAAAGGTCATCTTCCCAAGATATGGGGTCCCCAGAACTTGTGATTAGTGATGGAGCATCACAATTCACCGAAAAGCAATTTGAGTTATAGCTGAAGAAGTACGGGGTTAGACATAAAGTTGCCACCCCTTATAATCCCCAGACTTCTAGACAGGTAGAGGTCTCGAATAGATAGATTAAAAAGATCCTGGAGAGGACTGTTGGGAAATCCCGCAAGGACTGGTCTACAAAGTTGGACGACGCCCTTTGGGCCTACAGGATGGCTTTCAAGACACCAATCGACACCACTCCATACCATTTGATTTATGGGAAGGCATGTCATCTCCCCTTCAAGCTAGAGCATAAAGCTTTTTGGGCCATCAAACAACAGAACATGGACCCAACATTGGCCAGAAAGAAAAGATTCTTTCAAATCTAGGAGTACAAGGAGATTAGGCTTCATGCCTATGAGAATGTGAGGATCTATAAGAAAAGGACTAAAGTTTGGCATGATTCTCACCTGAAGAAGAAGGACGTCAAAGAAGGTGACAAAGTTCTACTTTTCAAATCTTCCATTTGACTTTTTCCAGGTAAACTGCAAACTCACTGGTTAGGATCATTTGTGGTAGCAAAGATTTACTTGTTTGGAATGATGGAGCTGTTTGACAAAGATGATCCCACAAAAGTCTTCCCAGTCAATGAACACCGAGTGAAAAGATTCTATGAAGATGAAGCTTTCACAAGACGCTCTGAATTGGTTCTAACTGATGTTGAAACCACAACAAAAGAAGAAACTTGAGCATGAATGAAGACATCGAGCTAACAAAAAAAACCATAGTGCTCCTTGGTAGGCAGTCCAAGTTTACTTTCCTAGAATAGGACTATTATTTCCTTTCCTTATGAAGAACATTATGAACATTATTATTGTAATAAGGCCTGAGTCTGTGCATGCACCACGCGCACGAACTCTCATGTTTTCTGGGCCACCGACTCTGTGTTCTTTGTCTTGATTTGTAATACTAGCTAAGGATGGAGATCTACGACGTAGAAAAAATAGCTAGACAGATGACTTAGACCACACCATAGATTTGGAAGGTTATATGAGGCACCTAGCTCCAAATTGATAAGATGACCGACCAACATGGAACCTAGCTCCAGATTGAGAAGCTAGATGGCCAACATGGTACCTAGATCTAGATTGAGAAGGTGGCCTATCTTCCACTGTAGGGACAAGACCCTAAAAGAGGGTATCCTAGATGTTAAGTAAAAATGGATTGAGAAGTTATGATGAAAATGTTAATTTTGTTTCTATAGCAATCATTGATGTGAATATGTTGTTACAGCTAGATGTGAATATTTTGTTTCTCCTACATACTAATATAACTCATTATACTGACGATGTTTTTGATTCATGGCATTTTAGGTGAATCTTCTAATAACCCACAATTAATGGTGAAAGATGAATACTGTAACGACCCAGCCTACCAGTAACCCCCAATTAAGGGAGACCAAGAGGTCCGTGATGTTATCCCAATTTCCGGATCAAAGGTTCGACAAATAATCAATAATAATTATCAAAATTCTACCAGACTATACAGAAAAGATGTACTAAAATAAAATTTTGCATACCTTTTGAAAAACTTGGATTTCTAATGTTCTATCCACATACGAAAACTATTCTAACTAATCCTCCTTGCACTTTAATTCATGTAATCACAATATGCCAATTTACTATTTGCCCTTTTCAATGTTGTACCTAAAACACCGACAAACAAAACATCAGTTAGCATAAATGAATATGCCGGTATGTGGGGAAACAATAATCATGCAATTAACTGTAACAACATATTGCACTTAATTATGATTAACAAACAACTTTACATTTTAAACATAATTGCTCAATCCATCCATACCCTACCCTCTTAGATGTCCCTATAGTGGACCTGGATGCTACCTTCCTTATGGTAGATCCCTATTAAACCCCTCATGATCCTACCTAACCAGTGAACCAATTTCCAGGGTTGAGTCACATTGCACTACCTATAGGTATCCCACTCCTTAACTCATGGTCTGCTAAAGTGTCTCATGGCACTACACATGGGTAGCCAAATTTCTAACTCTTGATAACCTGATGGTCCCACTTAACTAGTAGACCCTTTACCAGGTTACCCTTTTCATCATTAGCAAAGCCACATAGGAGGACCATGATTTGAGCTAGTCATGTATGCATATGTATGGTGATAATCATAGTCACTTTATAGTTGCATGAAATAAAAGTCATCCAAGCAGTTATTTTCAGGCAACCGATAAAACATTCGGAATTCGCCGTGGAACTAAAGCGATTAACCATAAGCATAACCACATACCTGTCAGGCTGATTTGAGATAGAATAATCAAATCAATCAAGAAATCCAAATAGGTAAGCAAGCACACAATGAGATCCTAAAATATGCATACAATTTCCTATTATTGATCATGCCATCAACATCTATTAATCCTAGCTCACTTCCTAGGGTTTCTAGTCCACTTTTAGGGTTTCCATTACAATCAGGGTTTCACTTCCTTTTTTTTTACTATTTTAAACCCAAAATTTATACAATTACTCACAAACCCTAATTATCTCATCTATTCTTCATGAAAGATATTAAGGTTACCTTTTAACAACATCTAACCCTAATTTCAGATTAAAGGCACAATGAAACATCAATTAAGTCCAATATACCTCTTTTCATTAACACTACCCATTTTATCCTTTTAATTCATGACAAGATCTTTGGGCCCATTTATCATCTTTGGTTCCTTTCAAATTAACAATTCATAGTTCATTATGATCTAATTCACATATGAACTCTATTTATCATTAATTCCACCTTTATCCATTAGAAAACCCTAATTTCCATATTAAGGGTATTTATCCACAGTTAGGAACTTTTATACTCAAAATAGCTTAGATCCATCAGATCTCAACTTTACTCATGAATTTGAACAATTAAAACGATTAAGAGTCACAATTACCATCATTAGGGTTTCAGAGCCCATGAAACTCTAAATTAAACCAATTACGTGCAAAGTTCATCCTTTTTGTTCTTAATGTACCTTTTTACAATTAACTGGTTAATATCAACTTTAATCATCCATTAAACCCTTTCTAATACACTAATCATCAAAGATTAGGGTTTTCATTGATTAAACCATTAAAGATAGCATCTTTATATACTTTTTGAATTGGAATCAGAAAAAAGGCTTCAACTATATTTTTATTACATAACTTGTGTTCTTCTGAGCAAAATACATATATTATGCACATCCATCCGAGCTAACATTAATTAGATATGAATTTTGCAAGGATTTACCTACTTGAGCCAATCAGAGGCTGACACATCGGCCCACTCATGCAACATTGTCGATTTGGAAACTTAACCAAAAACCGAATTTGCCCCCGCGTAAGTGAGTGGTGCTTCAGCCCACGGAGGGGCAAAAAGGTCCAACATGACCTTAGGTCGTCTTCTATCTTTGGCACCTGACCTGGCCGCCGACAGCTGGCTTCCCACAGTCTGCCTTTCCTTCCTGGGGCTCAAGGATTGCTGCTAGCTGCAGCCCTGGATCCTCTGCACCCTGGTGCACATAGGGCACCTCCAAGTTGCGACCAAGTTGGCCGTTCCCAAGCATGAAAAGCCTGCGATCGCTGCCGCAATTGTAGCAGGTTTTGTAGATCTTCGGCAGGAGCTGTGCGAATATGAGGGTGTTGGGATGGTAGCTGATCAGTCCTGCATTGTTGTGGAAACTTCTTACCTCCAACAAGGCCACAGACAACCCCTCATTGCTCCAGGGATAGGGCTATATCCTCTTGGTTAGGGTTTGGATGAAGAAGAAGAAGAAAGGAGAGGGTTGAATGGGATTATCTTAAACTAAAGACAAAGGCTCTACCCCTTATATAGGGGAGGGTATCCATACCCCAAAACGTTCATCTAAGAGGAAACAAGTCCCTTTCCTAATAGGAAAACAATTTTCCTTAATTAAGAAGAAATATTCTCTCTCTTAATTATCTCTTTAGATAACTATATTCTTTATTCTTTAGATATTAGGATTTCGAAAATTACCTCTTTTATTCTCTTTGTACTTTCCTTTTAATCCATTGGCCACAAAATTCTTATTTCTTATAGTAAATAATATCTCTTTTTGATAATATCAAAAAGTCATTAATGATGTATTAGATTATCCTCTTATTTTGTTTTATTTGCCCTTTTCTCTTTCTTTTTCTTCATTGGGACTCCTTGGATCCCAAGAAACTCTAATATTTCGAAATTCCTTTTTAAGGATACTTATTATCCTTCTTGATGCATCTATATTCATTATTTCTCATTATCTTGTTTATTTATTTATTAAAATATCTCTTTCCAAGGATTTCTCTTAATCTCACTTTTTATTTTCCTTATTAGAATTCCTGCTAATATTAGAAACCTCATGGATACGAAAATCCACCAAGGATAACTCAATTATACCTCTTTCCACTTATTTTTCACATTTTATCATTGTTTTCAATTTCTTTCTTAATAAAGAATTATTTATTTGATCCTTTCTTTTCTTGTTGCATTATCTTTGCAACTTTGGACTCCTTGGAACCCAAGAGGCACTAAATCCACCTTTGGATTATATTCTTTTTCCTTCTAGAGGTTTCTACATCTTTCTTTTCTCCATTTCTTATTAATAATGGAGTTTCTTTTGTCCTATCCTTGTTATTGGGCTCAATAGCTAATAAAGCCCACAAAACAACCAACAAGGCTATTGTAAACAAAATCCTTTTATTCAATTTTTTTTATCATTATTTGTTCAAATATTTTTAATAGGAGAAATTACTTTTCTAACCAAAAGAACCCAAAAATTGGGGTTGTAACATCCTTCCCCTCTTATAGGAATTTTGTCCTCAAAGTTCCATCAAGCAAACAATCAATTCAGGATAAGACTTTTCCATGTCCATCATTGGCCCCTATGTGGCTTTACCTTATCCATGGTTCTTCCAAAGAACATTTATCATCACATATTCTTTTCTCTAAATTCTTTCACCTTGGCATCTATAAACCTCACAGGTGACTCATGTCATTTCAGCCTCCCTTGGGGCTCACTAGGTTCATTGCTCGACACATGGCCCGGGTACCTCACATAGTGCTCTAAATTGGACACATGGAACTCATCACACATTACTTTATCCTGAGGGGTAAGGCCAAACATAACCTTCTGTACCAATCCATCTCAAATGGACCCATATATTGGGGACTCGGCTTCTTCAGTTGTAGCTTAGAGGGGTTGGATTTTCACATCACATACTCTCCCACAATGAACTGCATGTCAGTCTGATTTGCATCAGCTCACGACTCATGTCACCCCTGGGCTCTCTCTCAGCCATTGCACAATCAAAGTGACTTCATCTGCACACACTGTGGTTCTTTTCTGACCTTCGTGAGGCCCCTTCACCAACATCATCTCAATGAAGTGGTAACCGACACAACCTCCCTTGCCGAGCTTCTTTACATCCCGATACTAGCTATGGTGGTTATTATCACATCTTACAGAGGACAAGAACTGCCTCTATGTATCGCCCTGAATGAGCACACATGCTCTCATCAGACCCTCTAGTCTGGATTATACTAACCATTAGTTGGGGATGATAAACTATACTAGGCTCGAGTTCTTCATGTATCTACTTCCACCTTATGGAAGTGAATCTTTAGATTATACTCAAGAACCTTTGAACTCACATCATAGTGTAGTTGAACTATCTCCCTTTCTTATGTAGTTCAACCGGATCCGTCCCTTGACAATATCCTTTCTTTATCGTGTCATCTATGTAAGGTGATCTACCATGACCCATTTTGTATTTTGACCTTCCTTGGTCTAGGGGAGACTTACCAAAACATCCATAGTGATCAACTCCCATTCCCTCTCAGGGACTCTTTATCCTCTATATCACTAAACTGGGTTATTGGTGTTCATCCTTCACCTCTTGACATGCATGGCGACAAGCCACATGCATCTTTGTACACTTTTCATCTTAGGCATCAAAAGTACTACTGTAACTTACTATCTTAGTAGTACCATGGTGTATGATGAACTTAAATCATGATCTCCTGTATGTCATGATTCCTCAGAAACCCTAAACCACTCTCATCAGGGTTTTATCACCTTCCTATCCAAATAAGTACATATGAGGTTCTACAACCATCCTTCTATCATGATAAGCCCTAGGCTGGCTAGCTAAGCAACCACTAACTTGATCAATGATCTCGTTACATCTGTGTGTTAGCCAAACATATCTCCTTTTTCAAACTTAGGGCTAACCCAACAACCTCTTCTAGCCTCTAGCTAAACTAAGCATCTATATCTCAACCACGGAATCCATTACCACTTCACATCCTTAGGTGATAGGAAATATTGAAGACATACACCTTCACTTATTATCTCAGCTCAAACTCTAAGTCTACTTTTATCAAGAACACTCTGAGATCGTCTTCTTGGTTATCAAACTCAACCTTGTATCACTTGCAAATTCCACATAGCTCATGTTAAAACATCCTCACAAGATGATTTCCTTAATTCTCTTGAGGTTTATAAACCATCTACACATCTTTTACTCCACAAGGGTATGTTATCATCTCTGTCCTCATACTCATAGCAACGTTTCCACTCACATCATCTTCATCCTTGGTGTATGACATGCATACTGTCTTATCTCTCACTCCCATTATAGGAGGAAATAAGCATTTGGCGGCCGTCCAAACACAAAGTTCTTCCTATTCCAAGAGTAGAGATGGTACATCCCACATTTCCAGTTTACCTTCAAATCTAAGTTGAAACGTGCAACATATGTCTCTACATCACAAACATCTTGATATTAAGGTTACTTCCATGGAAAACTGGTCTCGAACCTACTTGTGCCCATACACATTCCTTGGTCATCTCCTTTATGTCTATAGGGTGCCGACACTTTAGGGGTCATCCCTCTTCGCTTATTCATTCAGAGTGCCCTACTCATCTGCCCTTTGGGTCCCATGAGTTCATGAAGGTGATCAATCTCCTAACCCATGGCCCTCAGACAATGATAACTGTTACCTCCCGACCCTATGGTCATGTGAAACTAGGGAATTAGGCAACTCCTACTTCCATCGGTCTTATCCCTACCTGACCCTAGGATAGAGTTAGGATTCTATCACAGTACATGTCCAACTTAGAACCTTACCCAAGCCTTCATCATCTCTCTCTGCATTCATGGGCTGACTTTCACTCTTTCTGAGGGGTCATGGCGACCTGCCTACCTTGGTCATGCCCCATACCGGTTACCTCCATGGTAACACATCCACATGCACTTAGAGATGGTTATCTATGGGTCTACAGGTTCATTCTCATACAATGTACTCTTCACTTAACTTCTCAAGATCCTATGAGACCTCTTTAGGTTACCTCAAAACCATAGACATTGGTATACACCCTACTAAAGGGTCCCTCTCCCAGGATGAGAGGAAACTACATTTTGATAACCAAGGTCACAAACACCCTTATGTCTAGGGTTTACATCCACCCTAGAAAGCTACTAAGGCACAAGAAGACCACCTACTAAACCATGCTAGGTCACACTTGTTCTCATCCTCAACATTGGATCAAGATCATACTTTCCCATGTCACCAACTTAGCTGTGAGGGGTTCATCAAACATCCCTTAGACTTAAGGGGTTTCCCTTTTCTCTAAATATAAGGAGTTCCATGCTTGAATATATAGAAACTCAATTCTCGTCATGAGCATCAGGTACACCACTTCCCCTCTTAGGCCTAGGAACCCTAGGCTCACCTCTTTATGCAATATCTATCCAACTGCATGCTCAACATTTTAACCACAAACCAAGAAGGTACCAGGTATGATATACACTTCCCATTATCCATATACTCGAACAACACTTCAGAGTGGAGTCCTTCTCAAGGACAACCCACAAGGTACAAGGTGTCCCAACCTATTTTTAAGCCCTTTCAAGGTCTAAGGAACTCTTCTTCCTAACCCTAGAAGGTGAACATCTATACCATAGGCTCATAGGTACCAGCAGCCTCACCTTCTCTCTAGGTTTTGGTTTCTCCATATGTAACCAAGATATCCTCAGCCTCCAGGGATCATGCATGAGGCAACCACAACCATCCACTTAGGTCACATCATCCTCAACTCCCCATTGTTCCTTATATCTCAGAGTCTAAGCTTCCAACCTTCTTGCTTGGGTCCTACTCTCTCTCTCTCTCGAGAGAGAGAGAGAGAGATAGAGAGAGAGAGAGAGAGAGGGAGAGAGAGAGAGCTAAACCTACAACCAGCCTTACTATTAGGGGTCCTCTCTCCATGAAGATGGATCAAGCTCACAAGCATACCCCTACATAGGTGAAGCCTATGTTCAACTTATGTTTGCTCAAGATTATTCATAGTTCTTTATGCTTATCTCATAAGCTATCCATCATACTCTCCTGGACAGGGTTTTAGCCTACTGCTCACATCACTGACGTACTTTGGGTGCATGCTATTCCCTAGTAGCATAAGCCCATAGGGTTTCTATAGGTCCTTCTCTAACCTCATCAATGAAGGAGCTATCCTTCTCTCTAACATGCACGACCCTTCCCAGGGTTGGGTCACCAAAGGCACTAGGTCATCCAACCTCACATGGCTCATAACGTCATGGGCATCCAAAAGCATGTCCACACACCTGGTCTATCATGTCCTCATGCCATCTCTCTCTCTAACCACCACTTAGGGTTAGGGTTAGCATCATCCTCAGAGGATGTGCCAGGTCTCTACTTGTAATGGAGATCTCTGCCTCCCTGACGAACTCTCTCTACTAATCCTCTTGACAAGAAGGTCTAGCCTCCAGTTTCTCATGAGGGCAATGCCAACTCATGTCATACAACCTAAGCATGTATCTATTCTTTAGTTTATGCTTAATCTATTAAGCTTATGTCCATGCCATCTGATTACATGCTTTTCATTAATTTGGTGGAGGATTAATTTGACCTTATCAACCTTACCCATACCTCAAGAGGGCAAGGAAAAGAGAGAAAACCCTAATCCTTAAAGTCCTAAACAACATTTGAGTTGAGAAGGGATGAACAAGATGAGAGAGTCCTAAAGGTATCTTATTTCGAGTCAAATCGTGAGACATTGGCCAGACAGTCACACAAATCCGAGAGTCCTCGTATTCCGACTAGCGGTGCGGAGGAAAATCTTGCCAACCCCCAGACATGATCCTTTTCTAGACACCTCTGGCTTTCGAAAAATCCTCTAATAACTCCCTCAGGTTCGACGGAGTTTGTAAAATTTAATAATTACTAAGGATTAAATGAGGAACCAATGGCTCAGATACCAAATGTAACGACCCCGCCTCCTGGTAACCCCAATTAATGGAGACCAAGAGGTCCGAGCCGTTATCCCAATTTCTGGATAAAAGGTTTGACAAATAATCAATAATAATTATCAAATTCTACTAGACTATACTGAAAAGTTGTACTAAAATAAAATTTTGCATACCTTTTGAAAAACTGGGATTTATAATCTTCTATCCATATACGAAAACTATTCTAACTAATCCTCCTTGCACTTTAATTCATGTAATCACAATATGCCAATTTACTATTTTCCCTTTTCAATGTTGTACCAAAAACGCCGACAAACAAAACATCGGTTAGCATAAATGAATATGCCGACATGTGGGGGAAACAATAATCATGCAATTAACTATAACAACATATTGCAGTCAATTATGATTTAACAAACAACTTTACATTTTAAACATAAATTCTCAATCCATCCATACCCTAGCCTCTGTGTTGTCCCTGTAGTGGACCTGGATGCTACCTTCCTTATGGTAGATCCCTATTAAACCCCTCATGATCCTACCTAACCGGTGAACCAATTTCCAGGGTTGAGTCACATGGCACTACCCATAGGTAGCCCACTCCTTAACTCATGGTGTGCTAAAGAGACTCATGGCACTACATGTGGGTAGCCTAATTTCTAACTCTTAATAACCTGATGGTCCCACTTAACAAGTAGACCCTTTACCAAGTTACCCTTTTCTTTATTAGCAAAGCCACAGAGGAGGACCAAGATCTGATCCAGTCATGTATGCATATGTATGGTGATAATCATAGTCACTTTATAGTTGCATGAAATAAAAGTCATCCAAGAAGTTATTTTCAGGCAACTGATAAAACATTCAAAATTCACCGTGAAACTAAAGCGATTAACCATAAGCGTAACCACATACCTATCATGCTGATTTGAGACAGAATAATCCAATAATTCAAGAAATCCAAATAGGCAAGAAACCACACAATGAGATCCTAAAATATACATATAATTTCCTATTATTGATCATGCCATCAAGATCTATTAAACCTAGCTCACTTCCTAGGGTTTCTAGTCCACTTTTAGGGTTTCTATTGCAATCAAGGTTTCACTTCTTTTTTTTACTATTTTAAACCCTAATTTTATACAATTACTCACAAACCCTAATTATCTCATCTATTCTTCATGAAAAATATTAAGGTTACCTTTTAACAACATCTAACCCTAATTTCATATTAAAGGCACAATTAAACATCAATTAAGTCCAATATGCCTCTTTTCATTAACACTACCAATTTTATCCTTTTAATTCATGACAATATCTTTAGGCCCATTTATCATCTTTGGTTCCTTTCAAATTAACAATTCATAGTTCATTATGATCTAATTCACATATGAACTCTTTTTATCATTAATTCCACCTTTATCCATTAGAAAAACTCTAAATTCCATATTAAGGGTATTTATCCACAATTAGGAACTTTTATACTCAAAATAGCTTAGATCCATCATATCTCAACTTTAATCATGAATTTGAACAATAAAAGCCATTAAGAGTCACAATTACTATCATTGGGGTTTCAAGGCCCATGAAACTCTAAATTAAACCAATTACGTGCAAAGTTCATCCTTTTTGTTCTTAATGTACCTTCTTGCAATTAATAGGTAATATCAACTTTAATCATCTATTAAACCCTTTATAATACACTAATCATCAAAGATTAGGGATTTTCAATGATTAAAATATTAGAGAAAGCATCCTTATATACTTTTTGAATTGCAATTATAAAAAGGCTTCAATAATATTTTTATTACATTTCTCGTATTCTTGTGAGACAAATTCATATATTATGTGCATCCATACGATCTACCATTAATTAGATATGAATTTTGCAAGGATTTACTTACTTGAGCCAATCACAGGCTGACACGTCGGCCCAATCATGCAACGTTGTCGATTAGGAAACATAACCAAAAGATAAATCTGCCCGCGCATAAGTGAGTGGTGCTTCAGCCCGCAGAGGGGCAAAATGGTCCAACACGACCTTATGTAGTCTTCTACCTTTGGCACCGACCTGGCCGCCGACGGCCGGCTTCCCACAGTCCGCCCTTCCTTCCTGGGGCTCAAGGATCACTGCTAGCTGCAGCCCTGGCTCCACCACACCCTAGTGCACGCGGGGTACCTCCAAGTTGCGGCCAAGTTGGTTGTTCCCAAGAATGAGAAGCCTACGACCGCTACCGCAACTGCAGCAGGTTTTACAGATCTCCGGTAGGAGCTGTGCGAAGACGAGGGATTTGGGATGGTAGCCGATCAGTCCTGCGTTGTTGTGGAAACTTCCTGCCTCCAACAAGGCCACAGACAACCCCTCATTGCTCTAGGGATAGGGTTATATCCTCTTGGTTAGGGTTTGGACGAAGAAGAAAAAGAAAGGAGAGGGTTGCATGTGATTCTCTTAAACTCAAGCCAAAGGCTCTACCCCTTATATAGGGGAGGGTATCCACGCCCCCAAAATGTTCATCCAAGAGGAAACAAGTATCCTAATAGGAAAACAATTTTCCTTAATTAAGAAGCAATCTTCTCTCTCTTCATTATCTCTTTAGATAACTATATTCTTTGTTCTTTCTATATAGGATTTCGAAAATTACCTCTTTTATTCTCTTTGTACTTGCCTTCTAATCCATTGTCCATGAAATTCTTATTTCTTAAAGCAAATAATATCTCTTTTTGATAGTATCAAAAAGTCATTAATGATGTATCACATTATCCTCTTATTTTGTTTTATTTGCCCTTTTCTATTTCTTTTTCTTCATTGAGACTCCTTGGATCCCAAGAAACTCTAATATTTCGAAATTCATTTTTAAGGATACTTATTATACTTCTAGATACATCTATATTCATTATTTCTCATTATCTTATTTATTTCTTTATTAAAATATCTCTTTTTGAGAATTTCTCTTTATCTCTCTTTTTATTTTCCTTATTGGAATTCCTTCTAATATTAGAAACCTCATGGATACGAAATTCCACCAAGGATAACTCAATTATACCTCTTTCCACTTATTTTCCACATTTTATCATTGTTTTCAATTTCTTTCTTAATAAAGAATTATTTATTTGATCCTTTCTTTTCTTGTTGCATTATCTTTGCAACTTTGGACTCCTTGGAACCCAAGGAACCCAAGAGGCACGAAATCCACCTTTGGATTATATTCTTTTGCCTTCTAGAGGTTTCTACATCTTTCTTTTCTCCATTATTAATAATGGAGTTTCTTTTGTCCTATCCTTGTTATTGGGCTCAATAGACAATAAAGCCCACAAAACAACCAACAAAGCTATTGTAAACAAAATCCTTTTATTCAAAAAAATTTATATCATTATTTGTTCAAATATTTTTAATAGGAGAAATTACTTTTCTCACCAAAAGAACCCAAAAATTGGGGTTGTAACAAACACCTAGAGAAAAAGGAACCAAAATAAAGGATTTAATATAATTCCTAGAGGATATAGTTGGAAGGTTTTCTTCATGTTGCAAACATTAGAAAATCCATATTTCGTAAACTCCCTTGAGGAGAGATGTTCTTGTTACAAAATTCATTTTGATATAGTGGAAATTTGTTAATTATTCTTGGTTATTTGATAAACCTCCAGTCCTGTATTTATGGTAATGGCCGTTGCCCTCTTGGTCTGGCTAAATAGGGGATAACTATAGGTGGGGGTTGTTAGATTTGGTATCAGTGTATAGTTTACCATTTAACCTCTAATAAATATTTAATTTTTAGAATTATGTAGATCCCAAGGGAATTATTAGAGTACTTTCTAGAGACAATGGTGTCTAGAAGGGACATGATCTGGGGGCTGGCAGAATTTTCCTCCGTACCACTAGTCAGCTTATGAGGACTCCCAAAACCTTGCATCCTTCCTGGACAAAGTCAGAGGATTTTACTCGAAGTAAAATACCTCTATGATTTCTTCTCATCTAAGATCATCCCTTCTCTACCCCGTGCTTCAGTCACTAAGACCCTAGGAACCTGATTAGTTGTTCTTCTACCCCTTCCGAGTACCAGTGTTATGGATATTTGAGATTAAGGAATCCTCCATCAAACAATGTACATTAATGTGGAAATAATGATAAAGTAAAGAAAAATGTTTTATGGGTTTTTCCCTAGTAATGGTAAACCATGGATGAAACTAAGTATGGGTTGAGAACAACCTTAATGGGTTAAGGGAATCATAAAACCCCAGGGTACATGGTGTAGTCTCTAACCTTAATCCTGAGGTGAGTAAACTATAAAATATAGCTCCACCTTATAAACCCTAAGCAATGGACAATGAAAGGTGAAAAATCCCAACGGGTTGGGATGCCTTAGTTTATCCTTGCATGTAAGTACGTAGAGTAAAGCAGGCATGATACTCATGAAGGGCTTGGATATATAGGTGAAACATAGACAATGAGTGGTTACGTAACCCTCAGTACAACTTTTAAAAATGGTGTCCCGACTTGGGGTGGGTCAACCCTAAGGAGGAAAAACTGTAACATCCCTGACCTAGGTTATAAGTTAACCCTAGGTGTTTTGCTTAATCATGTAATTAAATACTTGTGATTATCTTTTGGTATGTAATTAAGTTTTTGAGGAACATACATTTTCATTTATGTCCTTTTTAAACAATGTTGTAGTATTGTTTTGTAATACAGGGACTTACGTGCAAATTACCCAATTAGAGGGGTTAACTTGCAAAATTACACATGTTAAGATGTTCCTCTGATTATGAGACATCATATCAGTGAATATGATGAAGTATGATGGATTCTCTAAGCTTGGGCACCTAGATACAGCTTGTGGAGCAATCTTTGTGCTTAAAACCCTAATTTTGGATTAAAGTGCAATTTACCCAAAATGCGGGGTGCAACTTGTAAAATACACCTTTTAGAGTATCTTTTATGACTCTTGACATCATTTAGAGTAGAAATGATGAAAGGGGCGTTTCAATTAAATAATTAGATAAGAAGAATGACCTTTGTAGTAGAATTACCTAGTATGAGTAAGGAGACCCTTTATATATGTACCTTAGTTTGAATGTTGGCTTTCTTTACCCTTAGATCTTGAGTTTTGATGGGCTTTGCTTAAATTTGTGATAGATTGAACGTGCCTTAGAAGTTAAGGAGGGACCTAGATGAGAAACCCATAAACTAGAGGTCCTTATGTTGAAAACTAACCCAAGCTATATAAGCTTCTTTCTTTGCAAACCAAGTAAACATATTCCCTTCTCTTCTTCACTTATCATCTTGCTCAACTGACTAAGGACGAGCTATGGAGATCAAGAAGACAACCAACCTATTCTAAGGTGAGAAGAGACCATCTTCTAGCTCGGATTTATGGAGGAATTCCTTGTATAAGGTTGGTTTTATGGTTATCTCACTTAGGTTTCTTGTTCTAGCCGACTTTCCCCAACATTTCCTTGGAGAATCACCTTTGGCCGACCTGTGGAGCTCAAGACGACATTAAAGGCTTGAAGCTTGGAAGCTTGGAGCTCTAGGAACAACGTTTGAGGTGGGTTTTATAACTCTAACCTTTTGCTTTATTATGCATATCGTTATTCTTGCAAGTAGTAGTTAAGTTCTTCTTCTTCCCAATATTTCCTTGCTTTCTTGCAAGAAAAACCATGAAGTAACCGACCTATCCCAAGGTTGAAGATGATGGGTGTGAATTCCTAGGTAACTTTACCAAATGACCTTGGACCATTTGGTCTAAACGGTTTGCAAACCGTTTGAAATCAAACGGTCTCAAGACCGTTTGATCTCATGCGGTCTTACAAGACCGTTTAGATTCAAATGGTCTCCAAGACCATTTGGAAGGGTTGACCAAGTGAAGACCGTTTATAGGTATGTTGAACACATGTTGAATTAATCAATTATAAAGAATCATGATCTAATTGCAAACCAATCACAAGTTGAAGGCACTTCAACCTTCTAAACCCTAATCGGGTTTAATTGGTGATTCCAATGACCAATTTTGGTGAACTTTGGGTTGAAGGGCCCAAATGGTCTCAAGACCATTTGGGAGTTCACTCAAACGGTCTCAAGACCATTTGGTGACAAACCAAGACCGTTTGGAGGTCTAGGGTTAAGGTAATTTGATGAATTGAGGGTCCAATCACAATAGGTTATTGAATTGATTAAAAGTGCTGATTTTAGACCTAATTAGGGTTCAACCCTTATCAAATTGACTTAGATTTGGATGAAACTTTGGGCAAACGGTCTCAAGACCGGTTGTAGGGTGTACAAATGATCTCAAGACCGTTTGGGCCAAGTTTGGGCCCAATTGAGTGTCAATTGATGGGTTTAATTTCAATTTGATTCACATTGATGAATGTTGATGGTTAACCGATTGCAAACCCTAATTGGCTATCAATTGAGGATCAATTGAGTGTCCAATTGGTTAAGACTAACCTTAATTGGCCCAATTGATAAGTGGTTAACAAGGATGTGGCTAATTGAGGACTTCAACATAGATAACCCTAATCAATTATAACCCTTGATACACCTTTGAGGTCCATGCGGTTTTGAGCCCATTTGGACCAAACGGTCTCAAGACCGTTTGAGGCCAAACGGTCTCAAGACAATTTGGGGCCAAACGGGCTCAAGACCATTTGGGCTCAAACGATCTCAATGTCGTTTGGTCCAATCGATCTCAAGATCATTTCAACTCATGCGGTTTCAAGGTCGTTTCATCCAAACGGTTTGGAAGTCAACACTCTCAAATGGTCAACGCACTCAAATGGTCTTGAGTGTCATGTGGTCTTGAAGTCAACTATATCAAACGGTCAACTCATCCAAACGATCTCAGGTTCGTTTGGAGGTTGAAAGTGTGTAATCGTTTGGAGACCTTAGGGTTGTGATTGCTTAGTACGTTGAAGGTTTAAATTGGTTCAATGGTGGTCTAATCCAAACCCTAATCATACCCAAAGACATTAAGGGGTTATGTGATTAAAAGATTGACCCATGATGGTGATCAGTGGTGTACTTTACCAATATGCCTTTGAAGGGTTCAACTAGATGACACCTTGTTTTAATCAAACCCTAATGACATGATAGTGGTGACTTAGCTTATGTTAATCAATGAGGACTTGACCTAACCTAATCTAGAGTGATGTAATCACCATCTATTAGTAAGAGGAGAGAGAAGGTTCCATTTATGGTTGAAACTAAAAAAAAATACCTTCAATGTATATGAATGAGCATGATTAGGGTATGATCCACCTATGTGAGATCATGAAAACCCTAATTATGATAATTGATGAATCTTAACCTAACTAGAAGACATCAATGATGATGTTTCTCATACATGGTGATGCTATGAGCTCAATTCACTATGAAGTGAATAGTAAACCCTAAATCTAGGGTGAAAACATGTAATGTGAATAATAAACCCTAATTAAGGGTGATGTGATGAAATGTACAATAAACCCTAATCCCAGGTTATGCTTTTAAGCAGGAAGGTACAACTCTTGATATGAATTGTTCATCATTTGTTAACTGATACCATGCAAGTTTTTATAAGAGAATAATCATATCCAGGTAAGGATTATGATATCATATTCATTGAAAGAATATTGTTAGCTTAATGAATAATGAATATGCTATGATGCCTAAGTTTAAGTGGCATCACATGAGATGATAGGCTGTAAGAACAATGAGTAACATCAAGGTCATGCTCATTAGATGACTTATGATAAATTGATATCCTTTTGGTAAATGATATGAGTTAAACTTGATACATTTAGTATTCTTCTTGTATAGTAGTGTTTTAATATTTAAATGCTTACAAACATGCTTGATGTTAAAAGAATACTGAAATGTACCTAACTAATCAAGTATAACCATACCATGTAGAGCCATGATCATAGATCCATCATTGTCAGAAGTTAAATGATGGTGAAACATGTTTTTCTAAGGAAACTCCTGGATCACATACTTTTGAGTATGTGGGGGAATATGGATGTGTATATCCTTACATCCTAGTATAGGAATTGATGTAGATGTATCTTAATCTATCAACCCTTCACTATATGTTTATGCTGGGGTGATGTAACACTATTCTCCCGAGGAAATCTTTTATACCGCATCGATGAGAGATAAACAAGAAATCTTTTGATGGTGAAGAGAGTACAGAATGCCACTGTGACTCTAACAGCGAAGTACCAGAGTACCATGGTAAGCTATAGTAGCAGAGACATTAAATGTCCTGCATGTTGATCCTCACTCTGACTGAGGAAGATGAGGTCATAAGAATCCGGCTCTTTTGATGACCTAAGTATGATACCGATGTGACTTAATAGTGATCGGTTGGAGTATGAGCAGTATACCTCATCTCCACAGGGCATAGTAATGTTTGTAAAACATAATCAACCGTGTAGCATATCTTCTTAGATTGAACTACGAGATACATGATTGAAGTTACACTGATTATGCTAGTATACATGTTTCTTCATATTTCTTAAATGTTGTTGTCCTACTTAATAACAATCTATTGTTGATTATCTTGAAAGCTTTTATTGCTCATGTTGTCCTTTGAATTGTTATAATAAAGCTTCTGGCAGAGAGTTATAACTCTCGCTGGGACAATTATTTAAAATTGTCTCACTCTATAGATTTCAACTTTTTAGGTGGTCGTCGAGGACGAAGGAACCACTCTACAGGTGATCGAAATCAGCAGCAGCAGCACCAGGAGTAGCAATGAATCTTAGGTGGAGATACTGACTGCTGAGTCATGTAGTTAGTTAGTCCTATGCCGTCTCTGTACTCTCAGGTCCTAGGAGTCAGTAGGTCTGAGATTTTGGTTTTTAATCTTGAGATTTTGTATCCGGTTGTGTATAATCACTCAAGAAGTGATTTAACAGAGATGTAAACTATTTATCTTGTTTCTATGAAAGAAGTTTTATGATTTCAAGATCTTATCTCAAAAAGTTTTAATTTTCGGTGATTTTTGTATTCCGCTGTTAATCGAATGGTTCCGCTGAGTTTATATCACGGTTTATGGATCAGATCGTTTCAATTTAGTGGTATCAGAGCTCTAGGTTCGCTGAGTCCATAGAGACATAGGACTTAGGATGTCTAGTCTATCCTTAGTGTTTCTTTCCTATCTAATAGAATCTTTTGCTCCTCAGGAGAAGAAGATATATAAGGATGTCTGAGCCACATGAGGAGTACGTGGCAGAAAGTAGTGTCGCTGCACCTCGAGAAGGTGCATGGAACCCAGAAATAGAACAGCCCGTACCTAAGCCACCCAGGGAGCCACCTCAGTTTGACCCAGCTGACATGGGCAACCCAACTGTTCAGACCATGTTCGGGAAGTTTATGACTGCCATGACACACATCACCGACAGGATGCCCATGCCTGCACCTAGGGCACCTGCCCAGCCTGAAGGACAAGGTATTGGTAATACGTTCGAGCGACTTCATCGTGTAGTAGCCACCGAATACTTTGGGACAGCTGACCCCGCAGATGCCGATCTGTGGTTAACCGAGTTGGAGAAAGCCTTCAGAATCTTGAACATCCTTGAAGCTGAGAAGGTTAGACATGCTGTCTATCTTCTCAAAGGAAGTGCTGGTCCTTGGTGGACCATGGAAGAACAGAAGAGGCCTGGAGTAGAGATCTCATGGGAAGACTTTCGTCGGGGATTTGTCAACATATACTTTCCAAAGACATTCCTGGACGAGAAGATCTCTTAGTTCGAGAGATTGAGGCAAGGCATGATGAACATTAGCGAGTACGAAGCTAAGTTCATGGAGTTTCTGCGGTTTTGTCCACACATGGCTGCCACAGAAGAAGAGAGATCAGAAGGTTTGAGAAGGGTTTGAATGCTGACTTGACTACTCCAGTGTCTGCCCTAGAGAACCGGGAGAGGTTTGCTACCTTCGTTGAGTCAGTCCGAAGGATAGAGAGATCCGTAACCGAGAAGAGGCAAACCCATAAGAGATATCCACAGTTCCAGGGTTCTTCATCTAGACACTTTAAGAAGCCTAGATTCTCTGCACCTACACCTACACCACCCAGATCTAGTGCTCAGACACAGTGGACACCGAGTAGAGGTAGAGGACAAAGCCTACCACTACAAGAGACTCGCAGTTCATCATCAATGTCAGTCACAGGACCACCAAGACCACAATAATTGGAAAGAAGCTGCTACAACTCTGGGAAGGTGGGACATTTGATGAAGGACTGTAGGTCTAGGCCTGTCAATGTGACACAGCCTTAGAGATAGAGTCAACAGGGATCATAGAGAAGGCAATTTCAAGGAGCAGCTAGAGGACGTGGACAAGCGTCTCAAACTGGATCATCAGCACCAACTCAACCTCAGGCGATAATAAGGTTCTATGCAATGAACCCACCTGATGCAGTGATCAACCCACGGGTTGTGGCAGGTCAGATGGATTTGTTATATTCTGATATGTCTACATCCTGTGTTGTATCTGTTTTGATTGACCCAGGTGCTACGCACTCCTTTATCACTCGAAGAGTGATTCGTAACTGCAATATGACAGTCAGTCATAGGGCAGATAGCTTGTTGCTTGAGACTCCATTGAGAGGGTCTGCTGTGTTGCATGAGGTATGCTCTCCCTGCATCCTCTTCTTTTCTAATCATCACATTCAAGTGGATCTTATACACGGTTGGACTTTGAATGGTACGAATCAAATTCCCCAAGGCATAATACAAGATGTAATACAACCGTGTAGCATATTTGTTCAGGGTTATACACAACGTTTCACATTGGATGATAACCCTTGTTTGTTATCTTTACATAAAGATGATGCTTAGTGCAATTAAGAGATAGTAGATATACTTATGTTGTGGATATGCTTAAAATTGTAGATGCGTACATACAATAGCCATGGTTATGTTGATATCTATACTACTACTACTACTGATTATAATCGTGATGCTAGATATCTCATGTTATTAGTTATGTTTAGCATGCTAGCCATGCCTTTGTTACTAGGGATGCATATACTGCTAATCATGCTTATGCAGATAGTTGTGCTTATGTTGTTAGCTCTTCTTATGATGTTAATATGTTTGACCTATTAGACATTCTAATGTTGTTATCTATGCTTATGTGGCTAGACTTATTCATAATGATAGAGATTCTATGTTACTAGACTTGCTCATGACGTTATATATGAATATATTACTGAATTGCTTATACAGTCACCAAGATAAAGGGTGATAGTCTGGCTAATGATGATAATTATTATCGACTCCTTTATGTATTCTATTAATCATCCCTACTATTGATTATTTGTTATATCTAATTAAATTGCTTAACTGTGTAATTACTTAAAAATGTTGTAATCAATAAACATTGTTGGAGGTTATATCTCTTGTTGGGACATGGGTCTCACCCTTGTGGTTCGCCACATTTTTTTAGGTAATCAGAAGTGACGAAAACAAACATGTTGAAGCAAAGAGGATCTATAGTAATGAATCTTTGAGAAAGTTGATTAGATGTCTTGTTTGTCCTAGAGTCATCCCTGTACTCTCAGGTCCGGGCAGGAAAAGTTTGTATATGGTGTTTCAAACAAATCAAAATTTTGTTAGCATGTTAATGTTTGTTGTGTGGCATATACAAATATTATTCTCCTATGTATATATGTTGTAGCTAAGGTGATAGAACAATTTGTATCAAATTCTTGTCATAGTATGGATATAAGAAAGATGTTGGGCTCTAATGCAAATGTTTCTGAGCAGGTGATGGCATTGAAATCAGTTTTAATTTACCCATATTTTTGGGTATGTGATTAATTAGTGATTGATTATACTTTATGTTTTGAGTAATCTAATTTTGTATAATAGGTTCTCACATGCACCTTCATCTAGAAGAAGAGCATCGAATCAGGGTATTATCTCGGTGGGATCTTGGCCCTGAGAGTAAGGGTCCCCACCCATATTTTCCTTGTACCATGGAAATCACTGAAGATCATTCAGACTCAACCAAAGTAATCATTCTCGTGAGACTACCTTACTTCGTACTATAGGCTGAAAACAACTACCATGAGGTCTATATTAGGATCGATGCCAGCAATGGGGAAATTTCCCTCATCACTGATGAAGATTGGGGTGTCCAAACCACCCAAAACAATCAACAGTCTGATAATAGAGTCATCCCTTCAGATGAGGGTGTGATTAAAAGAGTGTTGATTCTCATTTTTACTAAGTCATTCCCTAAGAACTCATACATTAGTAAAAACATCACACATCATCAATATGACCATGTTGGAAAGACGAAGATCAACGACCCAACACCAGGAAGGGTGAAGCCACTACCCGAAGAAAATGGCTACAATCCTCTCTAGGTCTGCCCCAACATGCCCAACCAAGATAACTCCAAAATCACAAACGTTGAAGTTGTGGAAGAAGAGTACAACATCACATGGGACAACTATATGGATGCCTACAGCATGATCAAAGGATGGATTATCAACACCATTTTTGATCCCAAGGATGAGGAAGACCCAAAGAATACCATTCATACTATCTAGAAAGGAGAGGAATTCAAGAATTGGTGTGAGAATGATCACAACATCCTCACTGTTAGGTCTCCCCTCACACCCCAAACAAAAGCTTGTTAAAAGAATGGCACCCTGATTTTTTAGTGATCCTAGAGTGCCTATTTCATCATGCTCTACCACATCCCCATTTATCACCACAAAATCTAAACAATTTGCAAAATACAATAAAATGCAAATATTACAAAATCCAAAAAATCTAAAAGAATATGAAGACGAGCAGACTCTCAAGAGTTAGACAACTACTTCTCAGAGGGGGCACTCATCTACAACAATGAAGATGCATTATTCAAAGACGTCCCTATCCTAGAATATATGACTAAGAATAATCAAACATTTTATATTGAATATGAGACAGATAAAATCAACCTCATCTCAGGCCCTGAGCCATCAAAAAGTGAAAGTTGTGGCACGTCTACCTTGACACATCAAAAATCAACTGATAGATTTTCACGCCACTACAGTGACATGTTTCCTAGAGCTACGACGACATATCTGGGTTGGACAAAGAAACCACTATCCATCATCCATGGCATTTGCCCCAACAAATAGAAGGTTAGATGTCTCATCCCAAATGGAGACTCAAGATCATGGATGAAGTTCAAAAGCAATACAATGTTGGTTTCCATAGGCCACTCAACTATCCTACATGGCACACCAACATTGTACTAGTTCCAAAGAAAGACAACAAAGTAAGGATGTGTGTCAACTACCACGACCTAAACACGACATCCCCAAAAGATGACTTTCTGCTTCCACACATAGACGTACTTGTTGACAACACAGCTAGTCATGCGTTGGTGAGTTTCATGGATGAACTTTCTATCTACAATCAAATCAAGATGGCTAAAGAAGATAAATAAAAGATCACATTTGTGTTCTTCTATTGAGTCATACCTTTTGGTCTCAAGAATTTTGGAGCTACATATCAAAGGGACATGGTTGCCCTCTTTCATGCTTGATGCACAAAGAGGTAGATGTCTACGGGGATGACATGGTCGCTAATTCTAAAAGTCTTGAAGACCACCTCATGCTTCAAAAAACTATTTGAATGACTATGATAGTTCTCCCTACACCCAAATCCATCCAAATGCACCTTTGGGGTTACATTTAGTAGCCTAGTAGGAAATATTGTCAACTAAAGAGGGATCAAAGTATATCATGGAAAAGCATGAACCATTCAAGAAATGCATTCACCTAGAACGTAAAAGCAGATATGAGGCATGCTCAGGCATCTCCAATACATAACTCGCTTCATTGCCAAACTCACACCTATATGTGAGGCAATCTTAAAACTATTAAAGAAGAACTCAAAGGTTGGATGGAACAAACAACTAGAAGTTGCGATCAAGAAGCTTAAAGATTTCCTCACTAATCCTACAATACTATGGCCAGATGAGGCTATCCTCTGATCTTGTGCCTATGTGTCTATGAGACATTGATGGGTGGAGTTCTAAGTCAAGCAACAATGGAAGGAGATCATGCCAATGACTAACTGTCCAAGAAGCTTAAAGATTACACCATCAATCCTCAAGTACTAAGTCCATCTATTCCTATACTCTCATTCGACGCCTACCTATTTGTAAGACATCGATGGGTGGAGTCCTAAGTCAAGAAACAACCTAAGGTGAGCGCACCATCTACTACATGTCCAAGAAGTTCAAAGACACGACGGCTCACTATACTACAATTGAAAAATATTGTCTGGATCTAATCCACATAGAGAGGAAGTTGTGCCACTATCTAATGACATATCCTCTACTTCTAATTGCCAAGCATGATCTGTTGGTATGTATGCCCTGAGAGCCAATCATGGGATGATTGGTGGGATACATTAAGATTGATTTGATAAACATCAAAGGCAAGCTTCCAATTCTTTCTGGTTCAGTCATATGAGATAGTGATAGAACAAATTGAATGTCTAGAGAATGACAGTACTCAATGACTTATGCTTTCAGGTTGAGGACCTGAACGATGAGATCATACGGATGCTAAGAGTTTGTACATTCTTGTTATGTCCCTAGTCGGATGTCATTGTGGAAGGTAGATAGACAACAATGACACACAAGACTAGATTGTGGTGTTGGTTGATGACAGAATCTCATTAGTCATGATATAGAGATATCAAACCAAACACATAGGTACTTGTTAGAGAACAAGGTACCAGACATACCCACCGTGAGTTTGACACATGGAACCATGAGATGGTAGTCACAGTCAGTACTCACAGTGATGGTGGTGAGTGTGATTCTTAGACCTGAAATCACTACACTCAACACATGTCGTTGGGCACACTTTGACATCATCAAACACAGTCCTGAAACATGGGTTGTTATAAAGGTGATGATTGGGTGGCTTTGACACATGGGGCTTTTGAGGGGTGAGTGATAGATATAGGATTTGTCCCTCCTAAGGGAGTTTGATATCCACGGCCACTTGATGAGTAGGATTGAGAAAGGCGTGCACGCATGTGTGAATCAGTATGTGATACTGATGTCATACATATCTCTTCCAGTCTACTCTGAGATCAAGGAAGTGAATGAACGTTGACAGGATGACTGTTCCATGCCTCGAGTTCATTCGGGATATCAGTGACAAAGGAATTATACATTCGCTGTAACACCATTCACGGATTGTAGGATGAAAGTTGTTCTCCAACTTTCTACTTTCACTTGGGTAGCACTGATGTGTGACTAGGCACCGCTCTTTGCTTGTGAAGTCATAAGTGTTATGAACTTTCACTGCCAACGTGAAATGGACCTGCAGGGTCACACACATAGGATTTAACCTGGAAGAGGAGTTTTGTCCACAAGCAATGTTTAGATTGATTACTAAAGGAGTTTAGTAGTTCAATTAAACACTCAATCAGTCGATGGCTCAATATCGTATGGTTCAAGGTGTTGGACGCATTGATTGGAGTATCAGATTGATTGAAATCGCATTTGACTGATTCTGCACAACCTACACTCCCAACCGGTCGGTTCATGTGATGAACCGGTCGGCTGAGGTTGCTGAACCGGTCGGCTCAAGTGTTGAGTCGATCGGCTCATGCACAGAGTGAAATGACCGGTTCAAGTCTTGAACCGATCGGTTCAACTGGTGCAATGGAGCAACTTGGGAAAGTAGGATTGGTGAGAATTTTCCTTTCGTTTCAAATTGCCCAATTCGATTGGGAATAATATTGGTATTCGATACCAATTGGGAAAGAAACAAGGAAAGTCTTTTTGAGCCGGATTAGGACCATGAACCGATCGGTTCAGGGCACCAACCGATCGGTTGGAGTGCCCCAAACGGTCGGCTCAGGTCCAACCGATCGGCTCAATGGCCGAACCGATCGGTTCAGCAGTGAACTGATCAGTTCAGGTTGCGAGGTGTTTGCTTTTTGTGGAAAATCCCGAACCCTTCTACTCCTGCTTTAGTCCCGCATTGCCCAGGATGGAGAACCCTGTCCCATGACTCTCCTATATATATAGGGGGTATTGGGGGCTTCTCACAGTACAACTCAGTGCAACTAGTTGCTCTACAAGTTTTCGTTCTCTCTGGTTTTGGTAACCGTGAGAGAGCCCGAGCAAGTGCTTCCCGCAAAAGGGAGGTGCAACAATGGAAGGACAACTGCAGTTCCAACAGGAGGCAGGAGAGCGTGTTGGCGACTAGTATGTCAACAGGAGGGTGCGACTCCTTCCACTTCCTTGTGGGACAAGGAGAGTGGAGTTCCAGGTGGTCCGTGTGGACTACTACAGAGGCGGGAGGACACTGCCGCTTAGGAGGACAACTGTCATCTGACAGTCCGGTTCGAGTAGGAGTTGTCAGTCCCGTTGCGACCAGGAGCTGCACAGACGCCGTCGAAGTCCGGAGTTGAAGACCGCGCATTGCGCGAGGTATTTTCGCCGAGCAAGCCTCGGGACAAGGTATGATTCCACAAACCATCCTTTCCTATTATATAGACGTTGACGCGTTTCCTCGGTATGGGTTGGGGGAGAAATTGTTTTTGTTTCCGCTGCCTTCTCTGTCTCCCCTAAAACCCAACATGATCCACTATGATTTTTATGCAATCACCCAACAATGATTGTACAATATAGTAAATGGCATGTGATATTATCAGAAGTTAACATTACCCTTCTCCCTATTTAGGTGGTCAAAGCACAAGCCCTCATAGATCAATTAGCAGATTCCCTGCTACCAGATGAAGCTAATCTTCAATATGAGTTCCCATACAAAGATATAGGGATGATCAACCCACTAGATATTAGGATTCCTCCAGATGCTGAGACATGGACAGTCTTCTTGGAAGGATTCATGAACTGTAAGGGACCCAAAATAAATTTGTTCCTATAAAACCACTAGGGAGATCACTTACCGATAGCAAGACAACTAGAATTTGATGCCACAAACAATGTGGCCAAATATGAATCATGTATTCTAGGTCTCCCTCTTGTCAAACATCAAGGGGCACCTAGAGGTCTATGATTAGTCCCTCCTAGTAATCTCTCATGTCCAAAACAATTAGAGAATGCACCATCAGAATTTTGTACCATACCAGGAGAATATATGATCTCTAACTCGAGTCTTTGACCATATCTCCTTCCACTTCATTAGAAGAGAGAAAAACACTTTTGTTGATACGCTAGCAACTCTAGCTTCATGGATTAATATCCAGGAAGACCAAACCTTCTCCCTTAAAGTTGAGGCACTTACTCAACTAACTTACTGCATGGTAATAGACAATGAACTCAACAATGAAGACAAGGTTTGGTTTCACAACATCAAGATGTATCTATCAAACCATTTCATTCCCAAGAACCTCTCCTGGAGAGAGCAACTGACACTCAAATGAAGACCCGCACAATCCATTCTTAGGGAAGAATATATATACTATAGATTTTACAATAGACTAGTCTATGATGCATAAAAGAAGTAGAGATGGAAGTTCTAGTGAAGGAGGTACATGCAGGGTCATGTGGCACACACACATGAATGGATTCATGCTATCCAAGAAGATACAAATCTTGGGATAGTAATAGAACATCATAACAACATATTGATGCCAATTTGTTCAAAAATATTGAACCTGTCAAGTCCATGGGGACTACATTCATTCCCCTACAAATCAAACCTACAACATGGCTATTCCTTGGCCATTCTCAGCTTGGGGTATTGAAATGATCAACAAGAGTCAACCCTAAAGCATCAAGCAACAATTGATTCATCCTAGTCACAATTGATTTCTTTACCAAGTGGGTAGAAGCAGTGTCCATTGCTAATACATCATCCTAGCAAGTCATCAAGTTCCTCAAGAACAATATCATAAGCAAGGCATGATACCACATGATATCATTTGTGATAATAAGACAAACATCATTTCCAATATCATTAGGGATTATCTAATCTCTTTGGGGATCAAACATCAAACAAGATCACCTTATCACCTTAGATGAATGGAGCTGTGGAAGTTGCTAATAAAAATCTGATCAAGATTCTAAAGAAGACTATCAGCTCTTATGCCAACTGGCATGAAAATCTTCCAATGGCTTTGTGGGCCTACCATACTTCCATCAGAACTTCAAGAGGGGCTACACTAAACTCCCTAGTATATAGGATGGAGATAGTGCTTCTAGTTGAAATGCAAATCTTGTCACTCCACATTTTACAGGAAGCATATATTCTAGAGACTCAACAACTTCAAGACTAAGTCTACTGCATCTACACTCTTGAGGAACAACAGGCAAAATCCCTATACCATGTTGTTACCAAGAAAGAACAACTTGATCATTTAACAAGAAGGTTCGATAACACAATTTCTAGGAATGGAAGTATTATGAGTCATCCAGAATGCTGACTCTAGGGTAAAGTTCAATTCTAAATGGGAGGGACCCTACATCATTCACAACATCTATGACTGGGGTGACCTACATCTGAAATACATGGATGGAGATGTTCACATTCATCAGACAAACACTAGACCTGTCAAACACTACTACTGGAGATCAAACTGCCATGATAAGAAAAAATGATGTTAAGGAGCCAGATGCTCACACCCTTCTAGAAACTTAAATCTACTTAAATACCTGACCTTGTACCCTTGTGCACCCTGAAGTGGGAAGGTCAAAGTAGAACCTAGGTCCTAGGATGGAAGGAGTATGATGGTTATCCTAAGGACTCAATGGTTCACCAACCTTAAAATAACTCCTTAACATATGTCCAACCAAAATAAAAAACATGCAATATGTTCATGATTTGGCTAAAGATAGAAGAAGCCCCATGATCAAACAAGAGGATGTCATCAATTATGAGTCCCCAGAGGTAAGTCATATCTGATTATTACAATCAACATACTAACATCTCTATCTAGAGAGATGCCATAACCTTTTCATCTACCTAAGTTAACCTAAAAGGGAAGGACTGTCGGGAGAAGGATATAGGATGAAAACCCATTGCAACTACTTCCATCTCCTTGTGGCTAAAGGTGAAACCAAGTTATGAATCAACTAACATGGGAGTCATGAAATGGGAAACCCTCGCTAGGCAAATGTTATTCATTCTACATGGAACCCTTGTCTCTCATACTAAGGCTATGAGCATCAATGTCAAAGCAAAAACTTTAAATGAAAATATATGTAGCCCAGTGGCACCTTCAAAAGAAAAAGTGATAAAAAAATCCAAAAATCCCTTTAAATTGACATAGACATGCTCGTGGTTGATTGATACTATAAGGCATGTCAGGAGAAAAGCCTACGGGGATGTCTCTGACATCTGGTACCTTGGTCCAACTAGGTGGGGTGATAATTTGCTAATGCACCCACTACATGACATAAATTTAGCTCCAAGCATGGCAACCAAGTCCAGTAGAGCTTCTTCCATATCCCCCCTCTAGTATGAGGGATCCCCATATAATAAAACAAGCCATGAACACTCAAAGGGAGGAAACATATATCATCAAAATAGGATGAGAGGTAGCTTAAAGTGCTTGGGATTTCACCCTTCTAACTTCATGCAAAGGGTTTGATGAGAAGGAGATGACCCTGACATATAAAAACCTACAACTATCCCTGGAGTCCTAAAAATGCATAGACATGAGTTCTAGATTGTCCCAATCTAACACTTCTCCAAAAAGAAACTCATAGGAATAATCACCCCCAATGACCCTAGTCCAATGCACATTTCTAAGTATCATGGAGGGAATACCCCATAGCTGAAGACACATTTCATGAACAAAGAACTTTGTTCTAGAAATAAAATCATCATTAAATAGTGGCTCCTTATGTCAATGAATAAACAAACAAAAAAGACATCACTGAAGGTGTCAATGCAAGCCAGTCTAGGTACTCATAAGAGTAGTCTTGACCCATGCGAAAGGAATAGCTACTCAACCTCTTCTGATTCCACCACATGTCTACAACCCTTCTAATAAACCTTTTGAGAATCTAGCATCAACTTCTTGAGCAATGGGGGAAGATCTTCCACTTGATACACACATTTCAGACAATTGAACTAACACAACACTAATATAGGGTAATATGCAACACATCTCTTCAGACTAGAAAATATGACCAACCATTAAAAATCACGTATGGCCATGCCACAAGCCAAGTTATCAAGATAAAATTCCATCCATCCCCAACACACATCTGCAACCATCAAACCAGCAAGACAATGAGCCCGAACTCCACACAATATAAGAGATTCACCTATCTAAATGTGCTTCGATAGAAACTCTTTCACCACATTATAATGAGGATTCAAAGACTCTGTCAATCTAGCAAGACCAATGTGCATCCCTAGATTAATCTGTAGAACCTAGAAGGGTCCTCTTATCTTTCCAGTCAGTTGTTCTTCATTCAAGCACTCATACAATTCAGACAGAATCACATGGAAAACAATTTCCTTCCTCCAAATAGCATCCATGGCCCCAAAAGCAGTGGTCGTTGCTTGCCCGATAGTCTCTCTAAAGAACAACCCCACCAGGATGATCAAAGTACGTCTGCATGTGAGTCATATCATTAGAATCAACACAACGACACACCCCACTCTTAAACAATTCCCATAGGAAGACCATCTCTAACATAATAAATTTGGTACCAGTTATCTTTGATTTATTATGCATAATTGTTTCTTTTGAAAATCTATTTTCCAATTTTTCATTCAAATTCATACTTCATTTAAATATCTTGAAATTGAAGCACCAAAATGCAAATCTCCTGATTTTGATCTAGTCATCCCATTTGGGACCCAAAGAGGTTAGTTGACCGCAATTGTGAACTAATGACAATGGAATGAATGAAATATATATTTTGAATTGGTTACTATTAATATTTAAAGTTATTGGGAGAATAAATAAGTATGGGGTCTGGAGTTGATAAAATGAAAGTATAACATTTTTAGAATTTAAATTACGTTCATGTAGACCCATAGTAAAAATAAAATTAATTAACACTTTAATGCACCCTAGAAAAATTTAGGAAGCAATGACATCAAGGTCTTAATTGAAAGGATATTCAATTGAATTAATAATAATGATAATAAAAGCCTGTAACAGGCACTGGTCATCTTCTCCATAAGACCCTGTGCGGTTGCCCTACCTTTGAGCAAAAATGACTAGGAACTTCCTCCTCCTCTCTCTATCTACTTCCTCACTTAAAGAGCCACAACCACACGATCGTCGCTCTCTCCTTATCCAATCATCACCAACCATAATCCTGCCTTCAATTCAATGGGTGCACACCCTACTTCTCGACAATGAACCCCATTATTGAAGCTTCAAACCTCACCTCCATAACTATCAGAGAGACATGATGCTCATCCTCTAACCTCGCCATAAAGCCTTCTCCTCCAATTGACATTTCCACATGCACAGTCGGTGTCAACACAACTTGCTAGCCAAAAAACCTCTTAATCACCATTAACTTCCACGCATACCCTA
Organism: Alisma plantago-aquatica; assembly: GCA_963693085.1. NCBI lineage: Eukaryota > Viridiplantae > Streptophyta > Magnoliopsida > Alismatales > Alismataceae > Alisma > Alisma plantago-aquatica. The sequence continues at coordinate 737,995,287 of OY856412.1, read as the reverse complement.
TATACGACATTTGTTATTTGAAATCGAAGCATTCAATCCTATCCTATTAAACACCTCCTACACTAACCAGTGAGAAGCACAAACCTAAAGACAAATAATTGAAGATATACAGAAACCCGAACATGGGTAGCCGCATCCTATCACTCCACGATCGGTCACACCTCAGCTATAGCCAAACCTTTCTCAGGCCTACAACTCCACAACCTGCAGCGGATGCACCATAAGCAGTTGATGAATTTGAAAAACCACCAACCCAATTCCTTCCTCTCCGCCTAGTCATGATTTGGCTCCACCATCAGTAGCTTGAAACACCGTGGCACCCCTCCAACAGATCTCCACAACTCTTTAAGTTGATGCATCACATACCTACAATCAGACCTGCCCAGCCATGTCTGGCGATGGGGTACCTACTTGCTCGGCTTTCTGCCTCCTCTCAGTGCTCTTAGCAATTCATGCCACTGCCAAGTTCAGACTTGCCAGGGTGGAGAACCATTGCCCTCACCTGTTACCCCATCACGACCATCATCTCTAGTGAAAATGGCCAACAATCAGAACTGAAGCTGCTGAATCTGCAACTTCCAATGTCGAACCACCTACACAGACCTATACCATTTCCCTTTGCCCTCACCATCTCCGAGCCAACCTCCACAATAGTTCAGGACATAGGATCTACATCTGCCTTGTATTTTTCAATGATCGATCTATGGGAGGACTTCACGTCTGCTTCAAGAAGCACAAGAGCAAGCTAACACAAAGGAATTCAATTAGAAACTGATCCATCCCATAAGAACAAATAGAGCATTGGGAATAAACTCTCCATCTATGGCGTAGCCAAGAAAACAACATGGGTGGGGAACCAGTAACATAAAACTACAATCATCCATGGCGGGTAGGGGCACCATTGGCATTCTCCATTGACATCAGGCTCAAGCATTGATCAAATAGTACAAATTTACAGAACTTGGATAGGGCACATGCCCACCCAGGCCTGTACGTGGCTACCCCACTACTCTCCATTAAGTTAGCCCTCACCTTCCTCTTTTTTGGATCTTTTAACTAGACCATTATAACATAGTACAAAGAATAACTATATTCAACAAACATGATGATGATTAGGGTAGATAAGACACATTACCTAGTTACTATAGCAATGTGTATCATTAGATCAATAACCCTAATGTTACTATACTTAAAGTATAGCTAAGTGTATAAATGAATATGAAATTAGGTAATTCTCGTTGCTACCCCAATGCTTTCTAGTAAGTTATCCCTCACCTCCCTCTTTTTTGGATCTTTTTAACTAGACCATTATAACATAGTACAAAGCATAACTATATGATGATTAGGGTACATAAGACACATTACCTAGTTACTATAACAATGTGTATGATTAGATCAATAACCCTAATGTTACTATACTTAAAATATAGCTAAGTGAATAAATGAATATGAATTTAGGTAACTCTAGTATATCCCAATGGAGTATATCATAAACAATGATTTAGTCAATTCTTTAATGTTTGAAGCCCTAAGTATGTATGCATATGATGATTCTGAAATATAAATCATATAATCTACATAGGACTATATACATTAGTTCATGAATACCAAAAGATTCCAAGAAAGCTAATTTTTTAGAATCTTTCTCTATTGTATGTTAGGTAACAATAATATAATGGAATAGAGTGATGATGATAACCATGATATCCTAACGTACATCATACTCACTAGATTAATAAAGTTAATCAATTCATATTAGTGTATGCACAATCACTAAGATATGTATATGTTGGTATTTTAATAATAGAGATAATTGGTAAATGTAGTAATAATATTGTAAACACAACTATAGCCTTTTTATGAAGTCATACCCTAGATATGTATATATACAAATATATGATAGAAAGAGAATATAAGAAAGGTGTTTGAACTATAAATGAAACTAATTCCTCCCAACCATTTGAATATACATATTGATACACATAGTTGAAATCTAGTTATGAGCATATAATTATGTGTGTGTTGAGGAATTTCAAACAGAAACCCCAGATTTTCCTAGTAAGTGAATATTGGTAAATAAACGTAAATGATCCTAGTGACTAAATGGATATATATTACAAATAAGATATAATCTAGAGAAAATTTAAAATGAAAATTGAGTATGTAACACTAGATATATATGTAATATTTCTAACTAGTTGAAAATCTAAAACTAATATTGATGGAAAAATATGGAATAGATCCTGAGTATAATAAATAAAATTTGATTCCAAGTCATATAGTAACAAATATTACTCAAAATTTGTAGATCTCTCTATTTTGATTGAATTCTGGAAATAAAAATTTTAAAAGTAAAAAGCTACTTCTTCATCCACCTTATCAAGTGCTTAGCCAAAGGTTGATGATTAGTGGAAGAAGACCTAAAGAACAAAGATCACTGTCTACATCAGAGCGAATACCACTGGTGACCAGAAGACAAACTACCAGAAGTTACCACTATAACCAGGGAAACATCTCTATGATGAGAAGAACCTCCCCCTACACTAGATAAACATGGATCTGCACCTAAAGGAGGATGTATGAATAAATTCCCTATAGTAGAAGATCCTCCAAAGTACTTCCCATGTCTAATGTCTGGTGGGATACTTGAGTGAAAGAGTTCACCCACTGCATCTAAAGCCTCATCCGTCTCCATGAAGGATGAGGTTCATCTAAAATCACTTGACAAGTGACACAAGCCTCCAATACTAAAATCTCAGTAGGGCCAAAACCTGGGGAAGACCTCAAAGCCGCGAGCATCAACCGAAGGAGAAGGTGGAGTCTTAGGGGAAGATACTGCCTCAAGTGAAGGAACAACTTCAAGCGGGGGTGGACGACAAAACTCTTACCCATGATCATCTTGCTCCTCATTCGAATAATAATCAGTCACCTGTAAGAAAATGTGTTCCAAAGATAATGCAAGCATGAACAAAAGTAGCATAAAATTCGAACACTCACCACAGGAGGAAAACAGAGACAATCATATGCCTTTATAGAAAAGAGAATGGGACAAACATGCATATAGAACCACATCAAGTACTTCTCATGAGTCATATGCCCATACATCATCTCCTGAGGAGCCTGAAAAATTATGAGTCCAAAAGGAACCAACCTAGATAGAGGGTCGAAAGAGATATGCCAACCACCAGTCCATTGATGAGAAGCATAGTCACCCAAATACAACACACTCCCAGACACAGACTCGAATTGAATTTGGTGAGCATCCAAATCCAATAGCTCAAAATAGGCTACATAAGACATGGTCACCTCACCATGATGAAACTTGGAGAAGATTTTGAATCAGACAAGGGAAGAACAATGAATTGGAGTAAGCTAAAGTACAAATTCATGATATCATATAATATTCAAAGTACTATGTATACCTTAGCTACAGTCATCGTCTCTAGTTTGCCTCTCCACTTCTCATATAGCACCCTAATAGCACATTCAACCCAATGGCAACAAGTAGGGAGGGAGGTATACAAATAGCCTTCTAGAATGCTCAAAGTAACATGTCTATGGATCCGGAAGTGATCATAGCTCCACGTATTCAAAAGGTGTCAGAGAAAACAATTTGTTGCAGTTAATCCAAAGTATAAAATAAAAAATAACTGCTAAAAGCTCACTACAATCAAGCTGACAAAGCCTTTGTAGTTTTTGTAGCTTGGATCATCTCTCCATTGAATACATCCACAAGACATCTCTGTTGATGTATCAGCAGATGGGCATACACGCCTCCACCCCAGTCAAAGGTAGGAAATGCGTTGAGGTCAAGTATAAAGGAGAACCAACAAATATCTTCATGATGCATGCTCAAGGAAGATTTCAATTGATATATTCATAGAGCATATACATATTCAATTAGAAAGGTAAGCATCCATAACTGGGGCATGCATGAGTCCCCACATAAGCATCAAAATCTTGATCATCTACAAAGGGATCTCCCTCATGCCATTCATGAGCAACCATCTACACAACAATGATGAAACTATCAAGAGACTTCCACAACATATGAAGTCGTTTTGATCAGATAATGGAAGACCGAGAAAATGACAAAATGACATCATCAGTCGATCTCAAAACAAAACATATATCTAGTGTTGGGTTTTACATGGTCAGAGTAGGCAGTAGAAACAAAAATTTTACTTGACCATAAACCCATAACCAACATATTGCATCAACATCTATGTAATGGGAAGGATGGTGTTAGAGAATTATACCTAGTCCTGAGGCTTGGTCAATGATTGTACCTCACAGCAAGTGTGGTCTTCAACCACCTATCTTTGACGACGTCTGTGCATCTCCTGGTCATTATCCAGACTACAGTTGACAATCGTCCTCCTAAGTGGCAAAAATCTCCCGCCTCAATAAATAGTCCACACGGACTACCAGGAACTCTAGTCATCCTGAAGAATGGAATAGAAGGATTTGTCCCCTTCTGTCGGCGTACTAGTCACTGACACATTCTCCCACAACCAGTCTCTTATCTATAGTTGCCTTTCCCTCACTGTTCCTCCCTGGACGGGTAGAAATTACTTGGGCTCTCTCAGTTACCACAACTGGAGAGGACAACAACTTTGCAGATCAACTAATATTTTGAGTTGTATCTCTAGAGAAGCCCCATGTACCCCTCTATTTATAGTAGAGGGCAGGTTCAGGGTTCCCAGTCTGTGTAGGAGTATAAGGGTCCAAAATTTCCATGAACAATTTGCTCTATAGCAGGCGAACCGGTCATTTGGCAAGTTGAGATGATCGGTTCACTAGTGAAACGGTCGGTCGAGAGTGTCAACTGGTCGGATCACTTAGTGAACCAGTAATTTCACCTCACAGACTTGCCCACAATTGACTTTCGTTATTTATTTATATTTAAACCAATATTAATTCTTGTCCCAATCGAATTGAACAAGTGAAATGAAAAACCTTTTTCTCACAAATTGGGAAAATCCAACACTGCTCGTATAGACAAATGAACCGATCAGTTTATCAGAGTGAACCTGTAGTCTCACTAACCATGAACCGATCGGTTCACCTAGTGAACCAGTCAGTTGGTGGTCTAGATTGTGCAGAACATAGTCAATTCAGTTCTCAATCAATCTGAGACTCTAATCAGAAGTGTGTTCTCACATTCCCGAAGTGCAGAACATAGTCAACACTTGAACTTGATGATTCTAGGTCAAGTCTATTGATTGAATGTTTGATTGAGTACATGAACACTCTAGTAATCAATCCAAACTTCATTCATGGATAAACTCCTATTCCAGATTAATCCTTTGTGTGTGACCCTATAGGTCCTATTTCACGTTGGCAATGAATGTCCATAACTAGCTTATGACATCACAAGAAAAGAGTGGTGCCTAGTCGCACATCAGTTGTAACGACCCACATTTTTGAGTGTCTAAAAAACCTTAAAGTCATAGATCAATACTCAAAAATTCATGAAATAATACAAAATAGTAAACAATTTCCATTAATGATCAAATATTTACATGTTTAGATAAAAAGCTCCTCTAAGGAGTTACATAACTTTTAAATAGAATTAACTTTTACAGGTGTGAAGATAAACCTTTAAGACTAAACCTTCATGATTAAACAGTAGTGTCTTCAACATCTCTATCTGTACCCTCATGTCCATGAGTCAAGTATATTTGATACCTAAAACATTGACAAACAAATATGCGGCCAGTATATTTCTATACTGGTACATGGGTTCAAACAATAATCACAGGTAACATATAAGCAACATCCTTATCTTGCATATAAGAAAATAAACTTGTTTTCATATTCTAACCCATATCTGGTCAACTACCTCAGGTGTAATCACTGTCCCTTTGGGGCTCGTGTGCATTACCCTTAAGATCAATCTAACCCAGGGTTCAGAATATTATTATTTACTTTACATGATACTCATAGGAACTTTATAGTTTGCAAGAAGTAAATAAACAACCAAGCAATTTATTTGTCATTCAATCTGATCAAGAAACATCAACAATCTCATAATTTGATACATGTATTCATAAGCGTAACCACGTACCTTATTTCATCACAAAAACCATCTAGAACATCATATACTTTAAGAATGTTTCCAATCATCCAAGCAACAAAGCATGTAATCAACAAATATCTGAAACAAAGCATACTACATATGTGTCACCATGTATTCATATTACATTACTCAGATCTAGATGCGCTCCTAAACTAGGGTTTAGGGTTATCTCGTGTTTGGACTATAAGTTAGAATTACAAACCCTAATATGATCATATTATGGTTTCTAAGATTACAAATTCCATTATGCATATTATGTGAAACCATATTCATCATCTTAGGCATATTAGACTACTCATTACATCTACTTCATATTATCAGCATTAAGATTATCTCAAGATGTCCTCATTGATTTCAAAACCCTAAATCAACATTGTATGAGATTGTCAACCTTGAATCATCATTATTCCTCATCAAATATTTCTTCATTATGTAGGTCTAGATCAGGTATTTAGCCTATCATGAATGAATCTATTCAATTAAGCATCAGATTAAGGCAAATCTAGGTTTCCTTTATCCTATTCGCACTAAAACATGCATTGTGTATACTTTTGGAACAAGAAGTGTAATTATGTTCTGATAGCATTTTATTTGTATTCCCCTCATTAACCTGATCAATTTGATATATAATATCATTATTTTTGGACCATCCTAGCATTTACTATGAATTAAGAAAAATCTATAAATTATACCTTACCATACAGCAACGTAGCGCTCCCTCATTGGCTTGTGGGCCTCCAGGTCATGGATATGCCATAGAAGAGGGCTCTGAACCCTCCCGGTACAATTGCATCAAAGATCCGGTCTATGCCTGACATGAGCCTGAATCAACTAGTCTAGGGCTAGCCCAGCTCACGACCTTCCTTCCTCGCCTCATCAGCCTGACTCCTTCACGCTGGCACAAGAACCTGACGACGCTTCAGTCTCTTGATTTCCATTACTCTCCCTCTCTCTCATTCACCACTGTCATGCCGAGAAGGAAGGTGCCAGCTTTCGACCATCTTTCTTCCTCCCAGAGCTCCTCTTCTACCACCAGTACCCTGTCGGTGAGGACCCTAGGCAGTCGTTGCTCAGGCCACCATGATTGGCACCCAGGTCACCGGTAGCAGATCCTCCCAAACTCTTCGCAGTCCTACTAAAGGTTTCCCCTACGAGCAACATTGCCTAACATCCACGTGCTCCAATTGTCTCCTCTTCCTGACCTCGCCATCAATAGGCTGCGGCGTTCACGATGGAAGGAGAGCGCTGCCCTAATGCAGGTGCCTCTATACCTTCGATGGTCATCTTAGGGTGGTTGACAGAGAAGACCTCTAGGGCTCACACCCCTCCTCGGTGTTGTAGTGCCTCACGGCCTGCCTCCATCCCCTTCTCAGCTGCAGGCAGGGTGCATATCGTTCTTAGATGTCAACTTGTATCTGGGTTGGCATTGGTGTTTTATGAAACCACCGCCTACTCTCAACGGACGCGGCCAGACCCTTTGGCAGACAGCAACGACCAGAAACCAGGGAACTCCATGCTTCAACTCCCTCCTCAGTTGCATCCTCTTCTGTCCTCCAGACGAAGCTTCCAACCAAGAAGACACTTGCTCACTGACTCACTCCTACCAACTTGAAAGTGTCATGGACCCAAGATGGTCGACATCCAGGCCACCAGCCATGTGTACCACTAGTAGCTGGCCTGCTCCAGATCATGTCATCCATACATTGCCATCCTCCTGGATACCCCCACGCTGATGGAGGTGTGTCTGCACTCAAGTTGGCATCGTGTTGACCTGGGTGAGGATGGTATTTCATGACTCCTCCCTTATATAGGATTCATGCTGGAATTCTAGGGTTACGGGGAATGGATGACTTAGAGAGGGAAAGAATACAACCCTTCTTATAGTGGTAGTGGAGATGTCCTATGAAGTTTCTAGAAAGGAAGAGAGAGTGAGATCAACATGGAAAGTTTCCTTTTTATGAGAGGCGGTGCTATTAGACGTGACTCGTACACCTTAACTAATAATGATCAAGAAATCCCACTTACGACAACTTGCATCATAGGGTTTCCAAACTCATCACCCGTTTCTTTTCATGGGATCTCAGGCTTGACCTAGTCCTTTCTGAAAGATAATGTTTTTGGTAAATCAAAAGCCACCAATGACATGTATATGGACTATGATACCATTAATCTGCTACAAAACCACTTTATGGCTAGATTATTCTTTTCTCTTTATGATATATCTTTTAAACCAATTATCTAACAAAGTCACCATTCGTTATTTATGCCCGAAGTATCTTATTTTCTTAACTTGTGCCACAAGAATCTATTTGCAAAGCAAACAGTCTTATGGGACTTTACATGGGCCCCAGAGTTATACACATGCCACCAAGTGACTTTGTTATTTTTCAATAATATCAAAGAGGATGATTATTTATCAACTCATGCGTTATAATTATCTTATTCAATTTTACTAAAAATTTAGGATATAACATTCACCCCTCCTTAAAAGGAATTTTGTCCTCAAAATTTAGGCCTAGTAAGCCTAGATGAATGATAACCCACATTATTTTCAAAACTTAGGGTTAAGACCCTACGTAGTCAATTTTCATTTTATTACTAAGATTGGCACTTGAATTAAAATTCAAGTATATCCATATTTCTAGTAGTCCCATCATCTCTTGATGATTTCAGTATTACTTGGTGATTTCTCTTTTCACCTAGGTTTCCAACCTATTATTCATTACTTTTAACACAAGGGTGAGGTAACACCTCTAACCCTACTTCATGTCATTACACATTCGACTTAAGACATTTATTCTCAATTTTAAGCATAACGTGTGTCTACTCTATCTCCTTCCCTCATAATGAAATGAAATAAGCATTTGGCTGCAGCCCAAACACAAAGTTCGTTCCATTCCAATAGTGGAGATAGTACATCCACACATTACCTTTTTATTTCACATATTAAGTTGAATAATACTCTATATGATTCTAAACTTACTTGTTCTCAATTTCACAACATTCTTATATCCCATGAAGTGAAGTGTCCCTTTTCTTACTCTTAAGTTAGGGCACAACTCCTCTCAAGTTTTCATGACTTCCTTATATCTTTATATTTACATCTCAAGTATCATTATGATCCTTAGCCAAATCCTCGAGGTCTCTAGGGGTATAGGTACTTTTGGAGTTATCTCATCCTTTATGCATCAAGAGAGTGCCGTTCACATTCACCCATTAGGCTACATGATCCTCATAGAGGTAGCTAATCTCCTGAGTCATGTACCTTGGATAAACCTAGTTGTTACCTCCCGACCACATGGTCATGTGCATTCAGGGCATATCAACTCCCAACCCATCAACCCTATATACCTCTAATACACCCTACTTAACACTAGGATTGCATTAGGACCCTACCCTCTCTAAGGGTTTCTTTTGAGATGTCACATATTTTAGGCACATTATTCGATTATTTAATTCTTTCACCCGAATTGCCTTCATCTCTCTCTTTCGAGTACACATAATGCAGTGTCATCCAATCATTGGGCTCGGGCCACCTTCCCTCCAGGTCTTGGTGCCATGTCGGTCTTCCCTCCTGGGCTTGACCTCTGTGATCTTCCCCTCCAGGGGCTTGATCCTAAACAACTACATCGTGGATTTAGGCCACCTTCCCTCCTGGTCTTGGTGCCTTCCTGGTCTTCCCTCCTGGGCTTGACCATTTCAGGACCTTCTCTCCTGGGCTTGGTCATCCACTTAGGCCACCTTCCCTCCTAGGCATGGTGCCTTATTGGTCTTCCCTCCTGGGCTTGACCAGTTGTGTCACTTTGAGTTGGCATCCTTGGGTTCAAAGAATTTCAGTGCTTTCATTTTTTTTATTTTCTCGTTAACTCTTCACCCCTCTAGGTGAGGATTAAGGTTATCACAATACTTAAATATGTTCATTACTTACCTTAAGGGAAAGTCCTAGCCTAGGCTGCCTTCTCAGCTCATAGGATGGGGTTAGGCTCGCTAGCCACAACCTAATCCCAAGATCTAGGTTTTGCCTCCCTCATAGGTCATCTTCCCTCTTTTTGGATTGACCCACCCCAGGTTGGCACACTAACCCTAAAGGTTTCATAGATACTTCTTTTTTTCACTAGACATAACTTTTATCATTATAACATATAAACCCATGTTTGCTCAATCTCTGGAATACCCCCCTCATGGTCTCTGTCCATTCAATGAACTTGGATCACCTTCCCCTCCAGGGGCTTGGTGCTACATCGGCCTTCCCATCCAGGGGCTTGGACACCATCACCAAGCTTCTAGAGATAACATAAGAGGTTTGAGAAAGTTATACAAACTTTCATTTTTCTCTTATATATATATATATATATATATCTATTGGGTTCATAAATTTCTTAAAACCTCTTACATAAGCATTATGCTCCTCATGCACACTTGCATGGGAGACTGGGTTACCTAAACCCATCCCTTTATCTTTCTTATTCCTGATTTCAAGTTTCACATGGGTAGTGTCCCATACCACCACACCATGTTCATTATTTAAGATTAAGGTTTTTAGGGTTAGGATTAGGGTTAGGGACTATACTCTACCTCTCAGAGTTTTCGTATCCCTTAACTCTCTAGAGTTTTCATACCATAATCCAAGTCCTTCCTCTATGAAAGGGATTACACATGCATGTATATTTCTAGTGTCTACCCTCTTTAGAGGGACCTACACAAAAGGTTACATATTTTCACATTTTACTCCTCTAATTAACAATTTCTATTCAATGCTTTTTAAGCAAGAGATGAGCAGTAGATGAAAATGTGAGATGAGAAACCTGAAAGACACATTAGGCTTTATTAATTTTATCTTAAATTTTCTAAGGATGATTTGAAATTATAAACTATTAAGTATTAGTTGATGAATCTGGGCTCTGATACCAAGTGTAACGACACACACTTTTGAATGTCTAAAAGACCTTAAAGTCACAGATCGTCACTCAAAAATTTCAGGATCAGATTCATGAAATAATACAAAATAGTAAATAATTTCTATTAATGATCAAATATTTACATGTTTAGATAAAAAGCTCCTTGAAGGAGTTACATAACTTTTAATCAGAATTAACTTTTACAGGTGTGAAGATAAACCATTAAGACTAAATCTTCATGATTAAACGGTAGTGTCTTCAACATCTCTATCTATACCCTCATGTCCACGAGTCAATTATATCTGATACCTAAAATGCCGACAAAAAAATACGCGGTCAGTATTTTGCTATACTGGTACATGGGTTCAAACAATAATCACAAGTAACATATAAGCAACATCTTTATCTTGCATATAAGAACATAAACTTGTTTTCATATTCTAACCCATATCTGGTCAACTACCTCAGGTGTAATCACTGTCCCTCCAGGGCTCACGTGTATTACCCTTATGATCAGTATAACCCATGGTTCATAATATTATTAATTACTTTATGTGATAGTAATAGGAACTTTATAGTTTGTAAGAAGTAAATAAACAACCAAGCAGTTTATTTGTCATTCAATCTCATCGAGAAACATCAGCAATCTCAGAATTCAATACATGTATTCATAAGCATAACCACGTACCTTATTTCATCACAGAAACCATGTAGAACATCATATATATTAAGAATGTTTCCAAACATCCAAGCAACAAAGCATGTAATCAACAAATATCTGAAACAAAGCATACTACATATGTGTCACCATGTATTTATATTACATTACTCAGATCTAGATGCGCTCCTAAACTAGGGTTTATGGTTATCTCGTGTTTGGACTATAAGTTAGGATTACAAACCCTAATATGATCATATTATGGTTTCTAAGATTACAAATTCCATTATGCATATTATGTGAAACCATATTCATCATCTTAGGCATATTAGACTACTCATTACATCTACTTCATATTATCCGCATTAAGATTATCTCAAGATGTCCTCATTGATTTCAAAACCCTAAATCAACATTGTATGAGATTGTCAACCTTTAACCATCATTATTTCTCATCAAAGATTTCTTCATTATGTAGGTCTACATCAGGTATTTAGCCTATCATGAACGAATTTATTCAATTAAGCATCAGATTAAGGCAAATCTAGGTTTCCTTTATCCTAATCGCACTAACACATGCATTGTGTATACTTTTGGAACAAGAAGTGTGATTAGGTTCTGATAGCATTTTATTTGTATTCCCCTCGTTAACTTGATCAATTTGATATATAATATCATTATTTTTGGACCATCCTAGCATTTACTATGAATTAAGAAAAATCTATAAATTATACCATACCATACAACCACGTAGTGCTCCCTCATTGGCTCGCGAGCCTCTAGGGCATGGCTACATCATAGAAGAGGGCCCCGCACCCTCCCGGTCCAATTGCAACAAAGATCCGGTCTATGCCTGACATGAGCCTGAATCGGCTGGTGTAGGGCTAGCCCAGCTCACGACCTTCCTTCCTCGCCTCCGTCGGCCCAACGTCTTCACGCAGGCACAAGCGCCCGATGCTACTGCCCTCTCCTAATTTCCATTGCTCTCCCTCTCTCTCTTACACCACATTCATGTCGGGTAGGAAGGCACCAACTTTCGACCATCTTCCTTCCTCATTGAGCTCCTCTTCTACCACCAGTAACCCGGCGGTGAGGACCCTAGGCAGCTGTTGCTCAAGCCTCCATGATTGGCACCCAGGTCACCGGTGGCAGACCCTCCCACACTCTTCACAGTCCAGCTGAAGGTTTCTCCTATGAGCAACATTGCCTAACATCCACACACTCCAGTTGTCTCCTCCTCCTGACCTCACCAACAATAGGCCGTGGCGTTCACGATGGAAGGAGAGCGCTTCCCTAATGCATGCGCCTCTATACCTTCGGTGGTCATATTAGGATGGCTGACAGAGAAGATCTCCAGGGCTCACACCCCTCCTCGGTGTTGTAGTGCCTCACGTCCTACCTCCATCCCCTTCTCAGCTGCACGCAGGGCACACATCCTTCCTGGACGTCATCTTGTATCCGGGTGGGCATTGGTGTTTTAGGAAACCACCGCCTACTCTCAATGGACGCGGTCAGGCCCTATGGCAGTCGGCAGCGGCCGGAAACCAGGGAACTCCATGCTTCAACTCCCTCCTCAGTTGCATCCTCTTCCGTCCTCCAACAAAGCTTCCAACCAAAAAGACACTTGCTCACTGACTCGCTCCTGCCAACTTGCAAGCATCATGGACACAATATGGTCGACATCCGGGCCACCAGTCGTGTACCACTAGTAGCCGGCCTGCTCCATATCATGGCATCTGTACATTGTCATCCTCCTTGATACCCCCACACTGATGGATGTGTGCCTACACTCAAGTTGGCATTGTGTTGACTTGGGTGGGGATGATATTTCATGACTCCTCCCTTATATAGGATTCATGCTAGAATTCTAGGGTTACGAGGAAGGGATGACTTAGAGAGGGAAAGAATACAACCCTTCTTATAGTGGTAGTAGAGAAGTCCTATGAAGTTTCTAGAAAGGAAGAGATAGCGAGATCAACATGGAAAGTTTACTTTTTATGAGAGGCGGTGCTATTAGACGTGACTCGTACACCTTTACAAATCATGATCAAGCAATCCCACTTACGACAACTAGCATCATAGGGTTTCCAAACTCATCACCCATTTCTTTTCATGGGATCTGAGGCTTTACCAAGTCCTTTCTGAAAGATAATGTTTTTGGTAAATCAAAAGTCATCAATGACAGTTATATGGACTATGAGACCATTAATCTGGTACAAAACCACTTTATGGCTAGATTATTCTTTTCTCTTTCTGATATATCTTTTAAACCAATTATCTAACAAAGTCACCATTCGTTATTTATGCCCGAAATATCTTATTTTCTTAACTTGTGCCACAAGAATCTATTTGCAAAGCAAATAGTCTTATGGGCCTTTAAATGGGCCCCGGAGTTATACACATGCCACCAGGTGACTTTGTTGTTTTTCAATAATATCAAAGAGGATGATTATTTATCAACTCATGTGTTATAATTACCTTATTCAATTTTAGTAAAAATTGAGGATATAACATCAATGCTACCCAAGTGAAAAGTAAAGTTGGAGAACAACTTTCAATCCTATAGTTTATGATTGGTGTTCCAGTGAATGTATAATTCCTTTATCTCTAATATCCTGAATGAACTCAAGGCATGGAGTTGTCATTCTTTAAACATTCATTCATGTTTCTTGAACTAGAGCGGACTATTTGAGATATGTGTGACATCAATATCATATATTGATTCACATGTGCATGTGCATGCCTTTCACAGTCTTGCTCATTAAATGGCCTAGACATCATACTCCCTCAGGAGGGAAAAATCCCATATCTATCACTCACAATCTATCTCATGCGTCAAAGCCACCAAATCATCACCTCTATAACAATCCATGTTTTAGGACTGCCTTTGATGATGTGAAAGTGTACCCAATCACATTCAACGAGTGTAGTGATTTTAGGTCTAAGAATCACAATCCCCACCATAACTATGAGAGATGACTATGACTACCATATGTTCCATGTGTCACTCTCATGGTTGGTCTTTCCGATACAGTGTTCTCTAACATGTATCAATGTGCTTGGTTTGATATCATATATCATGACTAATGAGACAGTGTCATCAACCCACACACACTCTAGTCTTGATGTGTCATTGTTGTCTATCAACATTCCACAATGACATTCAACTAGGGACATAACAAGAATGTACATACTCTTAGTATCTGTATGATCTCATTGTTCAGGTCCTCAACCTAAAGATATACGTCATTGATTATTGTCATTCTTTAGACATTCATTCTGCTCCATCATTTATTTCATAATCGATTGAGCTAGAATAAATTGGAAGCTTGCCTTTGATATTTATCAAAACAATCATGATGCCAATCCAATCATCATATGATTGGCTCTCAGGGCATACATACCAACAAACTCCCACTAAAACATAGAGCCAATCACCTTTGAATCATATTCCTAGTGATCTCTAAATATGTCCCAAAATTTTCTGCTGAGCTAGTGCTAATTCAGTGAGTCAGCAACACTTTGCTTTAGTCGGTATATTGCATGTTTCAAATCTCCTCATTGTATGACATTTCGTATGAGATGGAGTTTCCGTAATATGCTATCTGATACTCCTTGCCTAACAATTAGCTCCATTGTTTGACTTAGTATTTCTACTCTGTCATCAATGGTTGGAATATCTATAAGTTCATATGTATGAACTTCTAGATCCATATAGTATCCTATGTTGTTCATAACAAAAGGATACTTGACATTCCTTTTATAATTAAGTGGCTTTTAAATTTACTCATAACATTTCCATTTAACAACTCTTGTTCACTTTACAATTGAATATAACTTTTATATTTTGCATTTTGTGATCAATTTCTATCATTTCGGAAGCTTGGATCAGTGTAAATAATTTACACTCAACTCGTCCTTTTATTACCATAGAACTAGTCCTTTAATACTTCACAAGTACTTAAATAAGTTTTTTATGGAATTCCAGTGACTTTCACTAGAAGTAGACAAACATCCACTCGTCATGTCCAATACATAATGAGCATATCATATTGTCATATCCAATACATTCAAGATGATGAATGCACATATATAGATTTTATTTTCATGTCCAATACACACAAGATAATGGGATAATTACATACACGATAGATCCAATTGTGAATGCATAAGGCATATATCCACGTGTTCCTATTCTTCATAAGAATTTGGGACACTTGGCATCTTGAGTGACTAACTCCATGTAATATGGACAAGTTTTCTCCCACTGAATCTTTGCATACTAAACCCTTCAGTAAAGACTTCCTATGTATGCTCTCTCCTTATCATGTCAAGATACTTTCGAGAACTATCTCTATATATCTCTATTCCTATCACATAGGACATTTGTCTTTATTCCCTTAAAGAAGGTATTTCCACACCAGTTTCATTTTATTCCTCATCATCATGTGGAACATTAATACACTCCCACTAAATTTTTGTAATAACAAATCCCTTCTTTATTTCTATATATGAGTCAAACCTTTTGACTATATATTCAAAGTAAAACTCCAATTATGAGGTGCTTGTATTTAATCAATCATATTAATTAATCTCTTATAACTTATAGACTGCATTTGCATTAACAGAATTATAAAACTCTTCAGGTTGTGCCACATACACAGCCTCACACTATTCCTACTCGGAATGCAGTTTTAATATCCATATGCCAAATTTCATAGTCTTCAAGTTCCAATAGCAAGCATGATCCTTCATGGCATATAACCACTGCAATTAGTTAAATAAATTCACCAGGTTCCAACATCTTGAACTCACTTTTAATTCATCTCAACCAATCAGTTCTTCAAATGGCATCCATGTCAGTCTTAACTCTTAAGACCCAATTGTACTTATGGGTTTTATCCCGATAAGTGCTACCATTAAGGTCATACCTTATTTGGTTTACATGGAAGTCATTTTGGATCTTATGGCTTCAAGCCATAACTCAAAATCTAGTTCCTCAACATCATATAGACAGATTATTGGCTCATCATCATATGACCAATTCATCACCTTTGAGTTTGTAGGATATCATTATCCGTTAAGATAAAGGTGTTTTGTACTAGATATATGATGTGTATTTGTTACATAAGGAATTGGATATTCCGCAACACTTGTGATTCTCATTCTCCTTTTGTTCCTTTATTTAGTGTAAAACATGTTCTTTTAGAAGTATTCTAAAAGATTAATTATTTGTTTGATGATCATGCTCTTACTATATAGAGTCTAATTCCTTCTTTGATTTAGACATCATTATTCCTTAATCATGAGTTCTCTGTGATACACTATCATAGTTACTCACAAGGTCCTCAAACATTTGGTTTAAGTATCTTATTCATTGATCATATCAAGGAATTAATACTTTTACCAATTTGTTCTTCATTTATAATATTCTTGAACATTTCAAGATATTTGTATTGGTATTTCATTAAATACCATTTTTGAAGCATTAGCATTTACTCCAATAGGTGTGTATATACATCTATATGTATTATACCTAATAGAATAGTCATTCTCCCACTACATCTAGTGAATATTGACTTGTCATCATGACTAATAAATAAGTCATTCATGTCTCTTAATGGTTCATTAACCAAGAGAGTCTAGTTTATCCATCAACATGGAACCTAGAGATGAATTTCTTGTTCATTTGTTTAGATGATAATACTAATTTATTGTTTGAGTCATCGGTAACTTTCTGGTATTATTATTTTATCTCATGCATACCAAGTACCACAAGATAAATAAGGCATTTCCATAAGAGATCATATCTCTAAAATTGAAACATGAACTTTATTGATAAACATCCTTGTCATTACAAGATGCAGAAATAAAATGTTTCTATTTATTGGAGAAATGAAATAGTTCATAACTCTATTGCATGCCCTTTGGGCTGAAATAAACTAAAAGGTAGAAATATCTACGACAGCAACACTTGCTCCAATGTTGATGAGTGTTCCTTCTTGGTCCTTTCATAAAGTCCATCACTTCTTTTCAGATCATGCACATCATATATATGAGATCTATATCTTGGTATCATATACCTAAGATAAAGAATAAATTCAAGTTTATTTCATATTACCTGAGGTGGAGACTTCCATCCCCTCCCTCTTCTTCTTTAGTTAATCTATGTAGAGAGGGCAATTTCTCTTCCAATGTCCTGGCTCATGACAATGGTGACATTTGCCTCCCTTGTTCACCCCTCCCTGGGCTTTGAGCGTTGAAGATGACTTGGTCTGCTGGCTAGCATCAAAACCTTTCTTTGCTTTGTCGTTGCCCTTGCCTTTAGAATTTTCCTTCTTTCTATTGATCATCATCACAGATTTGGGTTTGTCTTTCTTCATTAATGCCTCAGCTGTCCTCAACATGCCCAACAACTCTTTTAGTGACCAGTCAAAGTTGTTAATGTTGTAGTTCATCACAAACTGACTGTAGGATTTTGGCAATGATTGTAGTATCACATCAGTAGCCAACTCTTTGCTCAGAGGGAATCCTAGTCGAGTTAGGTTATCCAAATACCCAATCATCATGAGTATGTGAGGGCCTATTGGATCTCCTTCTGTCATGATGCACTTGAACAATGCCTTGGAGACATCATATCTCTGTTTTCGTGCTTGGTCTTGATACATGTTCTTGATATGTTAAACCATCTAAATGAAGTCCATGTTCTCATGTTGTCTCTGCAACTCATAGTTCATTGAGCACAACATCATGCACTTCACATCAATGGTATCCTTGTTGACTCAAGGTCAATTAGGTCAATGTTGACTCACATCTAAATTGACTAAACCCATGTTTTGATGATGACTAACCATTCCACATATTGGTGTCTAATGTCTCTACTTGAGTGATTTCAGATTAGTTATAGACACACTCCAAATGCCCTAAATTTCACATCTCAAATTGGAGAAAAGACAAGTCAAAGTCATAGAAGTGAACGTTTTTGTAATATGATGTATATCCATTAGAATCATGTTGTAAATCACTTGTAATGATTGTATGACTTGTAATTAAGCTTAGAAAAATATCAGGAACACTTAGATCGAATATTAGAGCACTTTAGATGCAACTTTGAAAATTGATTACATGCACTTTGTCAGTCGAGTTTCCCAGCCTGAAAACTCGGCCGATCATCCTTGATCAATTTTCTAAAGATTGCATCGGTCGAGTTGTGTTTACACAGAACTCGACCAATTGAGTAACTGACCAAATCTATTTTCATTGGTCGGTTGAGTTTCCTCAGGACAAACTCGACTGATGGTCTGAATATCGACTTTGCTTTTTACTCTATCGGTCGAGTTACCCTTATAGAAACTCGACTGATTGAACTGTACGGAAAAGTGCAGAAAAGTGCTTCTAGCCGTTGTAGAGTTGCAACAAGTGAAAATAGATCAGTTGCAAGCCTCAAAATGGCTAGTTTTCATTCTCAAGTGTTCCCAAACGCTAAGAGGCATCCCCAGCTATAAATAGGACCCCTTGGGCTTCATTCCAAGGTTGAGCATTCATTACAAACTCTATGTGATGCTCCTATTCTATAGTTGAGTGCTTCCTACAACCTCCTCTCTCTCTCTAAGCTTAATCATTTGCTACATCCATTAGAGTGAGTAGGAAATCTATAAGAGAGCTAGTCCTACATGTATATCTTGTGAGGCTCTCACTTCCACCACCTCCCTTTCTATCTTTTCAATCATGAAGATGAAGGTTCTCTCTCTTATCCAAGAGAGGTGAAGAAGAACAAGGGAAGGAGTCCCTTGGTGAAGATCAAGGATGAAGACTTGGGAATAGAGTGGGTAAGCCCTTGGAGAAGGCAGAAGACTCAAGCTCAAGTGGGTAAGTCCTTGGTGGAAGCTTCTGCGAGTGAAGGTGAAGTCAAAAGCTAAAGATCCAAGAAGAGTGGGTAATTCCTGCAAGGCTGAAGACTTGTGTTAGAGTGGGTAAGTCCTTGGAGAAGGCCGAAGACTCTTGCAAAGTGGGTAAGTCCTTGGTAAGGTTGAAGACTCTTTGTATTGGATAGGTAAGCCTTTTGTTTGGTCATGCATTGTATGTCTTATGAATGAATATAAGAGTGCAATAGTTTGGAAGTCCTAGAGGTTGACCTCTCTAGGCAAGTGGACTGACACACTTCTAGTTTGAAGTGTGGAACCACTCTAAATAGCTTGTCTAATTGGTGCATGTTCAATCTCTCTCTCCCTTGCTATGTATGTTTTAGTTGCACACAAATTTCCTATTTAGCAACATTATCTTGTGATATATCTTGAAGGTTTAATGAATTTTGTTTAAGTGCTTTCAGCTCTATTCACCCTCCCTCTAGAGCATCTAATCACCCATCTAGGATCCAACAATTGGTATCAGAGTGGGTCTTCTCCAAGAATACTTCAACAAGTAGGTGAAGATGGGTGACTACCTAGGAGGGAGATACTCGACCAGCCTCCCAATCTTTGATTGGAGCAATTTCCTCTATTGGAGAAGAAGGCTTCAATTCTACATCCAAGGATCAAGTCTTGAGATGTGGCAAATGGTGAACAACCCATACGAGCAACCAAAGACAAAGATTGAAGAATGGGATGAAGATACCTTGAAGAAAGCAACCTTGAATGCTAGAGCCATGCACATCCTCTATGCCTCCATGACCCCCACCGAGTTCAACTGGATTTCCTCTTGTGAGACGGCCTATGAGGAATGGAGAAAGCTATGCATCACTTATGATGGGACGGATCAAGTGTAGAAAAGCAAAGTCTACATGCTCAAAGGGCTGCTTGAGAACTTCAAGATGGGAAAGGAGGAGAGCATAGCAAACATGTACTCAAGGCTCAACACCATTTTGAATGGCCTTGCTGTTCTACGACATCCTATGTCTAGTGGAGAGATGAACTCAAAGATCCTTAGAACTCTTCCCAAAAGATGGGAACCCAAAGTGACTTATATTGAAGAAGCAAGGTCTCTTAGGGATATTCCTATTGAAGAGCTCATTGGAAATCTACAAGCACATGAAACCACACTTGACAAGAGGGAGGAAGTAGAAAGACAATAGAAGAAAGAGCTAAAGCAAATGATGAAGGCTGGAATGAAGGCTCGAATTGAAGCTATCATGGAACAAGTCTCTCCATCCTCTCAATCTAAAGAAGATGCCATGTACTCCAAGGGTAAACTCTACAAAGGCAAGTCCCCCTCCATCCAGTGCTTCACATGTGGAAAGAAGGGTCACTACAAGGAAGATTGACCACAAGGCTAGAACACCCATCTTCACAAGAAGAAATGGCAATCAAGCTCAAGTGGCTCCTCCAACTCAAGCTCAAGTGAAGATTTAAGTGAAGGATCAAGCTCAAGCTCTAGTGATGAAGGAGAATGCCATTTTTCTCTTATAGCATCAACAAGTGAAGACTCAAGTGAGGTAAATCTAAACTCTTTAGATAAAGAATCTTTGATTGCTATTATTCATGATATTTGTGCCTCTCTTAAGTCTTCTAGAAGGAAAAAGAAAAAGCTTGCTAAAATGGTTGATAATTTGCATGTAGAATTAGATGATCTTGAACATGCTAATTCTTGTTTGCTTGATGATAAAAATGATTGCCTTAGCCAAGTAGACCCTCTTAAACTTGAAAATGCTATTTTGGTTGATAAGATTAGATTTCTAGAAGCTCAACTTCTTATGACTAGTTCTAATGAAGATCATACCTTAATTGTTGATTCTCTCATGCATGATATTGATGTTCTTAAATCTGAAAACAAGGACAAAGATTTTGTTTTGCATGAATTAGAAATAGAAAATGCCTCCTTGCTTGCTAAAATCAATGGACATGAATCTTATTCTAGTTCTACTAGTAGAGAGAATGATGTTGCTGCTCTTCATATTGATAGAGATTCTTACTTAACTAAAGCTCTTTGCTTAGAAAATGATCTTTTGCATGCTAGAGATAATATCAATCAATTGTCTTCTACTATTGCTTCTCTTAAGCATGATAATGACAGTTTAAGGTCTTCTTTGCAAAGATTCTTAGTTGGTAAAAAGAATCTTAATGATATCCTACACCATACTGCTAAACAAATTGGTAGACATGGTCTAGGGTATGATGGTAGTCAAAGGAACAACAAAGATAAAGGACCTCCAATATTCCTTGGAGAATCCTCTAGTTCCAAGACTATGGGTACATGCAACTATTGCAATAAAATTGGTGACTATTCTACTTGTTGTCCTTGTAGGAAAGCACCCAAGAGCAATAGGACTTGGGTTGCTAAACTAACTCCTCTGGACCCAAAAACATGATTGGGGACCATTTCATCTTTCTTCTTGTAGGTACTTGAAAATGGATTGAATTGAGCTATTGAATTGCAAATTTACTTCTCAATCCACATGAAAGAAGAAAGGTGAGATGTGTAGAGGGTGACAACAAGTGGAAAAAGGAATGGTAAGCACAAAGGTAATGTTTCTCTTGCTTATAACCTATCCTAACTTGTTTTGGTCAAGTTAGTGTGCACTATACATATGGTTTTTGAGTCAAAAGTGGTATGTTGTGTTTCTCTTTACACTCTTGCTAAAAAACCTATTTCTAATGCTTCTATAGTGCATTACTAACTTGCTTAGACATGTTTGGATATGGTTTGTATTTTTAGCATGCCTTTAAATATGTTTTTATGAAATATTTGTTCCTTTTGACAGATGCTCTGTCGGTTGAGTTGGTCCTATTTGAAACTCGACAGATAGGCATCAATGGGTGTTGCCAACAGCTGTCATCGGTCGAGTTGTCAATGCACAGAACTTGACCAATAACACTGTGCGTAGAATATACATTTGGCTAATTGAATGAGAATTTCCCTCTCAACTAGATTTTCTCAACCAATAGCCTTATTCTTTGGCACCCTCGTTTGGTAACTTTATATATGCATATTTCCATGATCTAAATTGCCTATCTTGCTTACAACTCTATCTCTCTAATTTCTCTAAATTGGTATATCTATATCGTGCAATTACTTACTTTGAGTTGTTTTGCAGTTTTTGATGATGAACTCTATGGATCTCTTGGTTGTTGTCAAAAATTGCTTCCGTTGTTCTCTAACTTGCTACATATATATAGGTGTATATCTTGTGTTGATACAACTTTGAGGTTCTTAGGGGTAATCATCTTATGGTAAGGCTGCATATTTAGTGAGTTATATCCTTTCATGCTTCTAAAATTGCATATCTCTTTGTTTGGATATATCTCTACATCTAGTCATAGCTTGTCTTTATCTTGTGTATCTTTTGGTATCTCTTGCTATGATCTAGATCCTACTAGTAGTCCTAACTTGTGATATCATCTACTAGTAGTTCATATACATGTAGTTCTAACCTTGTTTATAATGGGCATCTTTGCTCATCTACATGCTATGCTTGTATCTTGTCTCATACATGCTCAAGATTGTTCCTTGAATTGCATATCTACTATCTTGAGTTGCTTGCATAGCATTGTGATGCAGGATACATAGATCTACATTATATGTAGAAATTGGAGTATTTTTAGATTTTATGCAAATTTTGCTCCAGTTTCAGTTTTTAGTGCAAGACTAGTGTTTTTCATGCAGAAACGGCCTTCTAAGAAAGACTCATTGCAAAGCAATGAGCTCTGATGGTTTTTGGTCAAATTTTGTCATCTTGAGGGTCAAAATTGCGATTTATTGTTTTTCTGTAGCACCTTATCTTGCATCTTTGGGTTGTTCAAGTAAATGCTTTAACTTGCTTTTCTTTCTATGCTTGGACAAGACCCTATCTGTGCTCTTCTACTCTCTTTATATATATTTTGTGTTATCTTTTTTCTCTTTGACAAGTGATGTTTCTTATTTCTTCATACCCCCACCTTTTTGAAATGACAAAGGGGGAGAAAGGTATGTCCTATTTTAAAAAGAGGAAGAAGGCATGTCTTACATGAAGAAGAGAAGTATGTTCATGTAAAGGGGAGAAGGTAAATGGGAGAAATACATATATGTGTAGAACATATATGAGTAGAAGACATAGTATTCTAAATGTTATGAAAGCTAACCATGCAGGAGAAATAACATCAATTGAGGGGGAGTATGAAAACTCCATGCGCATCAATTGAGGGGGAGCATATGAAATCAATTCTATTGAAACCCCTAGGTTTCTCCAAAGGTATGAATTTACTTAAAATCTTTCAATACATTTATGGAATGGTTTGTCATCTTTAAAAAGGGGGAGATTGTTGACTCAAGGTCGATTAGGTCAATGTTGACTCACGTCTAAATTGACTAAACCCGTGTTTTGATGATGACTAACCATTCCACATATTGGCGTCTAATGTCTCTACTTGAGTGATTTCAGATTAGTTATAGACACACTCCAAATGCCCTAACTTGCACATCTCAAATTGGAGAAAAGACAAGTCAAAGTCATATAAGTGCACATTTTTGTAATATGATGTATATCCATTAGAATCATGTTGTAAATCACTTGTAATGATTGTATGACTTGTAATTAAGCTTAGAAAAATATCAAGAACACTTAGATCGAATATTAGAGCACTTTAGATGCAACTTTGAAAAATTGATTACAAGCACTTTGTCGGTCGAGTTTCCTGGCCTGAAAACTCGACCGATCATCCTTGATCAATTTTCTGAAGATTGCATCGGTCGAGTTGTGTTTACACAGAACTCGATGGTCTGAATGTCGGCTTTGTCTTTTACTCTATCGGTCGAGTTACCCTTATAGAAACTCGACCGATTGCACTGTACGAAAAAGTGCAGAAAAGTGCTTCTAGCCGTTGTGGAGTTGCAACAAGTGAAAATAGATCCGTTGCAAGCCACAAAATGACTAGTCTTCGTTCACAAGTGTTCCCAAAGGCTAAGAGGCATCGCCAGCTATAAATAGGACCCCTTGGGCTTCATTCCAAGGTTGAGCATTCATTGCAAACTCTATGTGAGGCTCCTATTCTATAGTTGAGTGCTTCCTATAGCCTCCTCTATCTCTAAGCTTAATGACTTGCTACATCCCTTAGTGTGAGTAGGAAATTTGTATGAGAGCTAGTCCTACATGTATATCTTGTGAGGCTCTCACTTCCACCACCTCCCTTTCTATCTTTTCAATCATGAAGATGAAGGTTCTCTCTCTTGTCCAAGAGAGGTGAAGAAGAACAAGGGAAGGGGTCCCTTGGTGAAGATCAAGGCTGAAGACTTGGAGCTAGAGTGGGTAAGCCCTTGGAGAAGGCAGAAGACTCAAGCTCAAGTGGGTAAGTCCTTGGTGGAAGCTTCTCCGGATGAAGGTGAAGTCAAAAGCTGAAGATCCCAGAAGAGTGGGTAATTCCTGCAAGGCTGAAGACTTGTGCTAGAGTGGGTAAGTCCTTGGAGAAGGCCGAAGACTCTTGCAAAGTGGGTAAGTCATTGGTAAGGTTGAAGACTCTCTGTATTGGATAGATAAGTCTTTTGTTTGGTCATGCATTGTATGTCTTATGAATGAATATAAGAGTGTAATAGTTTGGAAGTCCTAGAGGTTGACCTCTCTAGACAAGTGGACTGACACACTTCTAGTTTGAAGTGTGGAACCACTCTAAATAGCTTGTATAATTGGTGCATGTTCAATCTCTCTCTCCCTTGCTATGTATGTTTTAGTTGCACACAAATTTCCTATTTAGTAACCTTATCTTGTGATATATCTTGAAGGTTTAATGAATTTTGTTTAAGTGCTTTCAGCTCTATTAAACCCCTCTAGAGCATCTAATCACCCATATAGGATCCAACAAACCTCAATATTCTTCTTGTAAGCATCCCTTACAGCCTTTGGTGTGGTGGGAGCGGGTTCTTCTGGTTTTGGTGTTTCTAGGACATAGAGCATATACTCTTGAGTGAGAGTAATTCTCAACGTCCTAAACCAGTTGTAGAAGTTGTTCCCATGTAGCTTGTCCTTCTCAAGGACCGATCACAAAGAAAAGTGATTGTTGTTGGTAGCCATTTATTCTAAAATGGAAATTTCCAATTTTAGTCCAAAACTATTTTGATTTGATTTGATTTGATTTGAAAATTGACGATATAATTAGGTCTTTAATTAATTATCGCTCCCACTATTTTGATCAAATTGATAACCCTCATGTATCAATTTGGAATATTGCAACATACAACCTTCTAGTGAGCAAGATCCTGACTTCCTCTAAGTTATGGACCAGCACCCACAGATAGAATCTTTTAGGTAGGCAACTTGTGCCAATTGCATCATATGCAACTCTTGATAGATGTTATGCAAAATTCTTTGTCATGAACATCTGCATGCCTCAAGGTGCTTAATCCTATTAAGATCACCTTGCTAAGTCTGACCCAAAAACCAACACTATGAATATGCACCCTACGAAGGCAGACCCACATATTCACCATCACATTTCCACGAGATAGATGGTTCTCCATGTAAAGGAGTGCCCACACTTAGTCAATCGAGCTTTTCATGTGTGCTTCTTTTGGATGGCATCTTAAGCTAAATATTTATATTTGAGGGGTTTGAATATGCTTATATATGCATATATGTATCCAATCACCACATATATAGTACATATCATATACATGCTATATCCCACAAACAAAAACATTGAATAATGATAAAGTGATGATTATGGCCATCCTATTGTAGTTCCTTGGAGCCACAAGGAACTACAGTCATCTTAGGTCTACATCACATGCAACCTATTGTTTATGAAGATTTGTGCTTAGGTCATTCTTGGTTGATCAGCTCATCCTATGACTTGGATCACCTCCTGGCCGGTCGGTTGGTTGTCACCAACCGATCGTCTGGCTTCTCCAGACAGTCAGATTGTCGGGTTCCTTGTCAGGCCACCAACTACTCCTCAGTTAGTTATCTCGGTCCATCAAGCAGTCATCTTCAATCTTTGTCATAATAAGAAATAAAACTAATCCTATTTTACATAATCTTTGTGAAACCTGGAGTTACATTTGAGGGGAGAAAAGGTAGAAGAGAATCTCAAGTTACATTCAGAATAGAAGAAGAGGGCTTGCTGCACAGACCGAGATGCAAACAACCATAACCAACCACACACATGCACATAGGGTTTATCGGCCATAAACATGCTACACATCGGCCATCAAAACTATTTTTAGGGTGACACATATCGATTGCATATATATACCATATCATATATGTATATATTAGTTTGGGATCATGTGGTATTAATCGGATATTAGTCATTTCAATATTTGCATTGCATGCAATAAATAAAAGAGGATAAAACCAAAATCGGATCATATCAATTATCCCAAAACATAGAGTATTGATGTGGCTCTGATACCACTATTGGGTTTTACATGGTCGGAGTAGGCAGAGGAAACTAAAAAATTACTTGACCATAAATCCATAACCACTAGATCGCATCAACATCTATGTAATGGGAAGGATGGTTTTAGCGAGTTATACCTAGTCCTAAGGTTTGCTCAACAATTATACCTCACAGCAAGTGCAGTCTTCAATGACCTATCTTCGACGACATCTGTACATCTCCTAGTATTGAACCAAACTGCGGTTGACTGTCGTCCTCCTGAGCGGAAGAAGTCTCCCGCCTCTATGGATAGTCCACACGGACTACCGAGAACTCTAGTCAGTGACACACTCTCCCACAACCAGTCGCTTATCTATAGTTGTCTTTCCCTCACTATTCCTCCCTAGATGGGTAGAACTTGCTTAGGCTCTCTCGATTACCCCAACTAGAGAGGACAATAACTTTGCAGAACAACTGATGTTCAGAGTTGTGTCTCTTGAAAATCCCACTGTACCCCTCTATTTATTGTAGAGGGTAGGGTCAGAATTCCCAGTTTGTGTGGGAGTAGAAGGGTCCAGAATTTCCATTAACAACTTCCACTACAACAGACGAACCAGGCATTTCATAAATGAAATGGTCATTTGGCAAGGTGAGCTGATCGGTTCACTAGTGAAACGGTCGGTTGGGAGTGTGAACCGGTCAGTTCACTTAGTGAACCGGTCATTTCACTTCCAAGACTTGCCCACAATTGACTTTCCTTATTTGTTTCTAATTAAACAAATATTATTTCTTGTCCCAATCAAATTGAACAAGTGAAATGTGAAAACTTTTTCTCACAAACTGGGAAAATCCAACATTGCACGTTTGGACAAATGAACCGATCGGTTCACCAGAGTGAATCGGTCATCTCACTGACCATGAGTCAATCAGTTTACCCAGTGAACCAGTCAATTGGTGGTCTAGATTGTGCATAACACAGTCAATTCAGTTCTCAATCAATATGACACTCTAATCACTTGGTTCAAAACTTGAACTTGAGGATTCTGAGTCCAATTCTATTGATTGAATGTTTGATTGAGTACCTAAACACTTTAGTAATCAATCCAAACTTCATTCATGGATAAAATCCTATTCTAGGTTAATCATTTGTGTGTGGCCCTATAGGTCCCATTTCATGTTGGCAGTGAATGTCCATAACTAGCTTGTGACATCGCAAGCAAAGAGTGGTGTGTAGTCGCACATCAATGCTACCCAAGTGAAAAGTAAAGTTGGAGAACAACTTTCAATCCTACAGTTTATGATTTGAGTTCCAGTGAATGTATAATTCCTTTGTCTCTAATATCCTGAATGAACTCAAGGTATGGAGTTGTCATCCTTTCAATGTTCATTCATGTTTCTTGAACTAGAGAAGACTGTCTGAGATATGTGTGACGTCAATATCATATATTGATTCACATGTGCATGCGTATGCCTTTCACAGTCTCGCTTATCAAGTGGTCTGGACATCATACTCCCTCAGGAGGGACAAATCCCATATCTATTACTCACAGTCTATCTCACGCGTCAAAGCCACCCAATCATCACCTTTATAATAACCCATGTTTCAGGACTGTGTTTGATGATATCAAAGTGTACCTAATCACATTCGACAAGTGTAGTGATTTTAGGTCTAAGAATCACAATCACCACCAACACTATGAGAGATGACTCTGACTACCTTGTCATGGTTCCCTGTGTCACTCTCACGGTGGGTCTGTCCGATACACTATTATCTAACATGTATCTATGTGCATTATTGTCTATCAACCTTCCATAATGACATCCTACTAGGGACATAACAAGAATGTACATACACTTAGCATCCGTATGATCTCAATGTTCATGTCCTCAACTTGAAGGCATACATCATTGAGTATTGTCATTCTTTAGACATTCATTCTGCACCATTATTTATCTCATAATCGATTGAGCTAGAATAAATTGGAAGCTTGCCTTTGATATTTATCAAATCAATCATGACATATGCCAATCTAGTCATCATATGATTGGCTCTCAAGGCATACATACTAACAGACTCCCACTCACACTTAGAGCCAATTACCTTCGAATCATATTCTTAGTGATCTCTAAACATGTCCTACATGTTTTTGTTGTGCTAGTGCTAATCTAGTGAGTTAGTAACACTTTTCTTTAGTCGGTATATTGCATGTTTAACATCTCCTCATTGTATGACATTTTGTATGAGATGGAGTTGCCGTAATATGCGATCTGATATTCCTTTCCTAACAATTAGTTTCATAGTTTGACTTAGTATTTCTACTCTGTCATCAATTGTTTGAATATCTATAAGTTCATCTGTATGAACTTGTTTATCCATAGAGTATCCTCTGCTGTTCATAATACAAGGATACTCGACATTTCTTTTAGAATTATGTGTCTTTTAAATTTACTCTGAACATTTCCATTTAACAACTCTTGTTCACTTTACAATTGAATATAACTTTTATATTTTGCATTTTGTGATCAATTTCTGTCATTTTGGAAGCTTGCATAGTGTAACTAATTTACACTCAACTCTTCCTTTTATTACCATAGAACTAGTCATTTAATACTTCATAAGTACTTAAATAAGTTCTTTATGGCATTCTAGTGACTTTCACGGGAAGTAGACAGACATCCAATCATCATGTCCAATACATACAAGATAACTAGATGCACATATCATATTATCATGTCAAATACATACAAGATGATGAATGAATATATATATATATATATATATATATATATATATATATATATATATATATATATATATATATATATATTGTTGTCATGTCCAATACATACAAGATAATGGAATGATTACATACATGATTGATACAATTGCAAATGCATAAGGCATGTATCTATGCGTTCCTATTCTTCATAAGAATTCGAGACACTTGGCATCTTAAGAGACTAATTCCATGTAATATGGACAAGTTTTCTCCCATTGAATCTTTGCATACTAAACCCTTTAGTACATACTACCTATGTATTCTCTCTCCTTATCATGTCAAGATACTTTTGAGAACTATATCTATAGATCTCAATTCCTATCACATAGGATATTTCTCTTTATTCCCTTAAAAAAGGTATTTCCACACCAGTTTCATTTTATTCCTCATCATCATGTGGAATATAAATACGCTCCCACTAAATTTTTGTAATCACAAATCCCTTCTTTATTTCTATGTATCAGTCAAACCTTTTGACTATATAATCAAAGTAAAACTCCAATTCTGAGGTGATTTCATTTAATCAATCATATTGATTAATCTCTTGTAACTTATAGACTGCATTTGTATTAACAGAATTATAAAACCCTTGAAGTTGTGTTACGTACATAGCCTCACATTATTCCTACTAGGAATGCGATTTTAATATCCATATGCTAAATTTCATAGTCTTCAACTTCCAATAGCAAGCATGATCCTTTATGGCCTATAGACACTACAATTGGATAAATAAATTCATCAGGTTCAACACCTTGAAATCACTTTGAATTCATCTCAACCAATTTGTTCTTCAAATGTCATCCATGTCAGTCTTAACTCTTAAGACCAAACTACACTTATGGGTTTTATCCCTATTAGTGCTACCATTAAGATCATACCTTATTTGGTTTACATGGAAGTCATTTTGGATCTTATGGCTTCAATCCATAACTCAAAATATGGTTCCACAACATCATCTAGATAGATTATTGGCTCATCATCATATGACCAATTCATCACCTTTGAGTTTGTAGGATATTATTATCCGTCAAGCTCAAGGTGTTTTCTACTAGATATATGAGGTGTATTTGTTACATAAGGAATTTGAGATTCCACTACACTTGTGATTCTCAATCTCCTTGTGTTCGTTTATTTTGTGTAAAGCATGTTCTTTTAGAAGAATTCTAGAAGATTAGTTATTTGTTTGATGATCATGCTCTTACTATACATAGTATGATTCCTTCTTTGATTTAGACATCATTATTCCTTAATCATGAGTTCTCTATGATACACGATCATAGTTACTCACAAGAACCTCAATCATTTGGTTTAAGTATCCCGTTCATTGATCATATCAAGGAATTAATACTTTTACCAAGTTTGTTCTTCATTTATGATATTCTTGAAAATTTCAAGATATTCATATTGGTATTTCATTAAATACCATATCTGAAATATTAGCATTTACTCCAATAGGTATGTATATACATCAATATGTATTATACCTAATAGAATAGTCATTATCCCACTAGATCTAGTGAAGATTGACTTGTCATCATGCCTAATAAACAAGTCATTCATATCTCTTAATGGTTGATTAACTAAGAGAGTCTAGTTTATCCATCAACATGGAACCTAGGGATGAATTTCTCAATCAATTTTTTAGTTGATAATGCTAATTTATTGTTTGAGTCGTCGATAACTTCAGGTATTATTATTTTATCTCATTAATACCACGTACCACAAGATAAATAAGGCATTGCCATAAAAGATCATATCTTTGAAATTGAAACATGAACTTTATTGATAGACATCCTTGTCATTACAAGATGTATAAATAAAATGTTTCTATTTATTGGAAAAATGAAATAGCAGTTCATAACTATATTACATGCCCTTTGGGATGAAATAAACTAAAAGGTACAACTATCCATGGCAGCACCATTTGCTCCAATGTTGATGAGTGTTCCTTCTTGGTCCTTTCATAAAGGCCATCACTTATTTTCAGATCCTGCACATCATATATGTCAGATCTATATCCTGGTATCATATATCTAAGATAAAGAAGCATTTTAAGTTTATTTCATAATACCTAAGGTGGAGACTTAAATCCCCTCATTCTTCTTCTTTAGTTCATCTATGTAGAGAGGGAAATTTCTCTTCTAATGTCCTGGCTCATGACAATGGTGACATTTGCCTCCCTTGTTCACCCCTCCCATCGCTTTGAGAGTTGAAGATGACTTGGGCTGCTGGCTAGCATTAGAACCTTTCTTTACTTTGCCTTTGCCCTTGGCCTTGCCCTTGCCTTTAGACTTTCCCTTCTTTCTATTGATCATCATCACATATTTGGGTTTGTCTTTCTTCATCTATGCCTCATCTATCCTCAACATGCCCAACAACTCTATCAGTGACCTGTCAAAGTTGTTCATTTTGTAGTTCATCACAAACTGACTCTAGGATTCTGGAAATGATTGTAGTATCACATCAGTAGCCAACTCTTGGCTCAGAGGGAATCCCAGTTGAGTTAGGTTCTCCACATACCCAATAATCTTGAGTGTGTGAGGTCCTACTGGATCTCCTTCTGTCATGATGCACTTGAACAGTGCCTTGGAGACATCATATCTCTCTTGTCGTGCTTGGTCTTGATACATGTTCTTGAGATGTTGAACTATCTCAATGACGTCCATGTTTTCATGTTGTCTTTGCAACTCATAGTTCATTGAGAATAACATCAAGCACTTCACATCAATGGCATCCTCAGTATGCTTCTCGTAAGCTTCCCTTTCAGCCTTTGGTGTGGTGGGAGCGGGTTCTTCTGGTTCTAGTGTTTCTAGGACATAGAGCTTTCGCTATCAAGAGAGAACAATTCTGAACGTCCTAAACCAGTCATGGAAGTTGTTCCCATTTATCTTTTCCTTCTAAAGGACTGATTGCAATGGAAAGTGATTGTTGTTGGTAGCCATTTATTCTAAAAGGGAAATATCCAATTTTAGTCCAAAACTCTTTTGATTTGATTTGATTTGAAAATTGATGATATAATTAGGTATTTAATTAATTATCGCTCCTACTATTTTGATCAAATTGATAACCCTCATGTATAAATTTGGTAGATTGCAGCGTACAACCTTCTAGTGAGCAAGATCCTGACTTCCTCTAAGTTATGGACCAACGAGGGATATCACCCACAACTAGAATCTTTCAGGTAGGCAACTTTTGCAAATTGCATCATATGAAGCTCTTGATAGATATTATGCACAACTCTTTGTCATGAACATCTACATGCCTCAAGGTGCTTAATCCTATTAACATCACCTTGTTAAGTCTGACCCAAAAGCCAACACGAAGAACATGCACCCTACGAAGGCAGACCCACATATTCACCATCACACTTCTACGAGGTGGATGGTGCACCACGTGAAGGCGTGCCCACACTTAGTTGATCATGCTTTTCATGTGTGTTACTTTTGGAAGGTATCTTAAACTTAATATTTATATTTTATGGGTTTGAATATGCTTATATATGCATATATGTATCCAATCACCACACATATAGTACACATCATATACATTCTATATCTCACAAACAAAAATATGAAATAACGATAAAGCGATGATTATGGACAACCTATTGTAGTTCCTTGGAGCCACAAGGAACTACGGTCATCTAAGGTCTACATCACATGCAACCTATTGTTGATGAAGATCTATGCTTAGGTAGATTTGGGTTGATCACCTCATCCTATGACTGATCGGCTCACCTCTTGGCTGGTCGGTTGGTTGTCACCAACTGATCGTCTGGCTTCTCCAGACGGTCAGTTCCTCAGGTCATCGGGCTCCTCGTCAGGCCTCCAATTGATCCTTAGTCAGTTATCTCCATCCATCAAGCTGTCATCTTCAATCTTCATCATAACAAGAAATACAACTAATCCTATTTTACATACTCTTTGTGAAACCTCAAGTTACATTCAAGGGGAGAAAAGGTAGAAGAGGATCTCGAGTTATCTCGAGTTACATTTAGAATAGAAGAAGAGGGCTCGGTGCACAGACCGAGATGCAAACAACTATAACCAACTACACACATGCATATAGGGTTTATAGGCCATAACTATGCTGCACATCCATCATCAAAATTATTTTAGGGAGACACGTATGAATTGCATATATGTACCATATCATATATGTATGTATTAGTTTGGGATCATGTGATATTAATCGGATATTCACATTAGTCATTTAACTATTTGCATCGCATGCAATAAATAAAATATGATAAAACCAAAATATGATCATATCAATTATCCTAAAACAAAGAGTATTGGTGTGGCTCTGATACCATAGTTGGGATTTATATGGCTGGAGTATGCAGAAAAACAAAAAGATTAATTGAGCATAAACCAATAATCAACAGATCACATCAACATCTATGTAATGGGAAGGATGGTTTTAGAGAGTTATACCTAGTCCTAAAGCTTGCCCAGTGACTATACCTCATAGCAAGTGTGGTCTTCAACCACCTATCTTTGACGATGTTTGTGCAGCTCTTGGTATTGACCCAGACTGTGGTTGACTGTCGTCCTCCTAAGCGGTAGAAGTTCTTGCCTCTATAGATAGTCCACACAGACTACCAGGAACTCTAGTTGTCCTAAATAACAAACTAGAAGGAGTTGTCCCCTTTTGTCGGTGTACTAGTCACCGACACACTCTCCCACAACCAGTCTCTTATTTATAGTTGCATTTCCCTCATTGTTCCTCCCTGGATGGGTAGAACTTTCTTTGGCTCTCTCATTTACCACAACC
Source organism: Alisma plantago-aquatica (assembly GCA_963693085.1). Lineage (NCBI taxonomy): Eukaryota > Viridiplantae > Streptophyta > Magnoliopsida > Alismatales > Alismataceae > Alisma > Alisma plantago-aquatica. Next base: position 737,960,812 of record OY856412.1, on the reverse strand, counting down.
AAAGAGGACAACAACTTTGTAGAGCAACTGATGTTCTAAGTTGTGTCTCTGGAGAAGCCCCCTGTACCCCTCTATTTATTAGAGGGCAGGGTCAGGGTTCCCAATATGTGCGGGATTAGAATGGGATGGAACTTCCATGGACAATTTGCACTACGGAAGACAAACTAGTCGTTTCATAAATGAAACGGTCATTTGGCAAGGTGAGCCGATCGGTTCGTTAGTGAAACGGTCGGTTGGGAGTATGAACCGGTTGGTTTACTTAGTGAATTGGTTGTTTCACTTCCTAAACTTGCCCACAATTGACTTTCCTTATTTGTTTCTAATTAAATAATTATTAGTTCTTGTCCCAATCGAATTGGACAAGTGAAATGAAAAACCTTTTTTTCACAAACTGAGAAAATCCAACACTACTTGTTTGGACAAATGAACCGACCGATTCACCAGAGTGAACCAGTCATCTCATTGACCATGAATCGATTGGTTCACCCAGTGAATCGGTCAGTTGGTGGTCCAGATTGTGTAGAACACAGTCAAGTCAGTTCTCAATCAATCTGACACTCTAATGACTGGGTTTTACACTTGAACTTGATGATTCTAAGTCAAGTATATTGATTGAATGTTTGATTGAGTACCTAAACACTTTAGTAATCAATCCAAACTTCATTCATGGGTAAAATCCTATTCCAGGTTAATCCTTTGTGTCTAACCCTATAGGTCCCATTTCACATTGGCAGTGAATGTCCATAACTAGCTTATGACATCACAAGCAAAGAGTGGTGCCTAGTCACACATCAGTGCTACCCAAGTGAAAAGGAAAGTTGGAGAATTGGTGTTCCAGTGATGGTATAATTCCTTTATCTTTGATATCCTGAATGTACTCAAGGCATGGAGTTGTCATCCTTTCAACGTTCATTCATGTTTCTTGAATTAGAGAAGATTGTCTGAGATATGTGTGACATTCATATCATATATCGATTCACATGTGCATGCACATGCCTTTTACAATCTCACTTATCAAGTGGCCTGGACATCATACTCCCTCAGGAGGGACAAATCCCATATCTATCACTCACAGTCTATCTCATGCATCAAAGCCACCCAATCATCACCTTTATAACAACCCATGTTTCATGATTGCGTTTGATGATGTCAAAGTGTACCCAATCACATTTGACGTGTGCAGTGATTTCAGGTCTAAGAATCACAATCACCACCATCACTATGAGAGATGACTCTGACTACCATGTCATGGTTCCATGTGTCGCTCTCATGGTGGGTCTGTCCGATACACTGTTCTCTAACATGTATTTGTATGCTTTGTTTGATATCATATATCATGACTAATGAGACACTATCATCAACCAACACACACTCTAATCTTAATGTGTCATTGTTGTCTACCAACCTTCCACAATGACATCTGATTAGGGACATAACAAGAATGTACATTCTCTTAGCATCTATTTGATCTCATTGTACAGGTCTTTGACCTAAAAACACACGTCATTGAGTATTGTCATTCTTTATACAATCATTAAATTCCATCATTTATCTTATAATCGATTGAACTAGAATAAATTGGAAGCTTGCCTTTGATATTTATCAAATCAATCATGACATATGCCAATCCAACCATCATATGATTGGTTCTCAAGGCATACATACTAACATCTAGGTCATATTCAACCTCCATATTTTGAATAATGTCGGGAAGCCAAAATATGGATTTCTCCCTCTAGGGCCAAAATGGCCAAACCAAAGTGCAAGAATGAAAGATACACCTCCCCTGAGATAGGTGTAGATGAAAAGAAAACACAAATGTCACCAAAGAGGACCACTAGGAGGCCCTGACCTCCGTGATGCCCCTCCTAGAAAAGCTCTACCCAAAAGCCAGTAGAACGCCCTAATCTGTGAGCCTGCAGCTGACACATCACCATGGTCCGTCCCCCTTCCCTACTCTCTCATTTCACTATCGTCGTCTCCCTAAGATGATCCGAGCTGGTCGCTACCGATGCTACTTTTGTGAGTGAGAAAAAACGGGAAAGGTGCTTGACCCTCATCCCATTCCCTCTATTTTAAATGCAAAAAAACTAATGCAAAAATTGCAAAGTGGTCCCTGTTCAATAGATTTTCCAGAACTGTAAGAAATACTAAAAATAAAAAAAATTGGCAAAAACCTAAAAATGTCAAATCCTAATTTCAAAACTAAAAAATCTCTATTTTTCTCAAAAACTCCCAAGACTACTTTTTGTAATCTTTTACTAGGGTCCCAAACTATGACCTCAAATTGGACCAACTCGAGATCATTTTCTTTTTAATCTTTCAGATCACTATGCACTAGAACTGTTAGAAAGAACCATGGGAAGGAAAAAGGAAAGAAAATGGAAATAAGAGAGGGGAAAGGGGAATTTTGGGGTATAAAACTTTATTATTCATAAAAAGCTATCGAAAGGCTTTTATTTTATGAAATTGTTGTCATATCCAGGAAATGGAGTAAACAATGTTGTATTGAACATATGGAAAATTGTGGGAAAAAGGTATATGTGGAAATTGGGTAGGATGTAGAACGGATTTCATTGTTTGTGAGAGGATAAAAATTAATTGTAAATTTCTAGTAAGTGATAAAAAAATGGGGTGTCAATAGTTTTCCCCTCTCAAGGCAAGGTTCAGACAAGAGTGAGAATCATAGGCTTGATCCAAGTCTGACCCCATTTTCAGTCATGAAAGCCATAAAGGTTGAACTCGTCAAGAGTGTTTTGACAAACCTTGTGGAGGGTGAAAAGAGTGTGTGATGTCTCCTTCTAAAGCTGAATTAGTGAGGAAAAGATTAGGAATAAATGATTTCACCAAAGTAAGGGAAGCATTTCACTTAGGTAGTTTGTTGTGTTTGACCAACCATTCAATACCCTAAAGTTTTAATGAGTGTTTTCCATCAGAGCTTCAATTCTGAAACTAGCACATGACTGATGCTCTCACTAAATCATGCCTTAGTGAGAAAAAGGTGAATGTGAAAAAGAAAGTGCAGGTGTGGTTTGTTAGTAAGACATAAAGATCAAGTGTTTGTAATTGTAGAGGAATATAGGAAACTGCTCTGCCTAAAAAATAGATCTTGGAGAAAAGTAGTAGTCATCCCACTATCTACACATCTTTAGTTTATAGTTTTTTTATTGGGCCAATTTAGAGTCAATACTAGAACTAATAAAGGCACACTATGAAGAGTTTTCCTATTGATATAGGGCATGTATCATCCAGATTGTTGATTGCATTTTAGACAAGCTTTTAGATATAAGGTGACTCATATTGGATCAGTCACGATTACAGTTAGCTATCTGATTGATTAAGGCATCTGAGATTGGACTGAGATTGGATATTCATACTATCATCTAGTGAAAGGTCTCCATGTTGTGTTATCTTATTGGTTCATCTTCCATCCTCTAGAGCATCGATGCTCCTCAAATTTCTAGGTCTCAATTCTAGAAAAAATAGATGTGAGATATAACTCAGGGATATGAGACATGGTCCGTCATTTAGTTCATTATTGAGTCATGGCATGCGATCGTTGGAAGATGTGTGTGTGAAAGCAAGCTAATAACCTTGGTCGTGATATGAGATTAGTCAAAAGGTTTGTTGTAACACCAGAGTCCACTTAGCAAGGATCTAGTAGAGTTTCAGGAATGATGACTGACCCCATAAACCACCACTAGCCTTAACTGAGAACTTTGTCCTCACTCACCCGCAAGCTAGGATAAACTTCCAGACTGGTCATCTATCCTAGTACTACTCTGGTCTGAGCACACTTAACAACATAATTGTTTAGAGATGGGCTCCCTAAAAAGGAGGTGCACGTTGGTGATATGGGTAGTCCAATCATTCCTTTTAAGATCATTTTATCCAAGGCTTAAAATCCTAGGATGTCACAATCCCCCCACTTAGACTCCTTACATCCTTGTCAAGGCTCAATTATATGGCCTAATTATATTTCCCCATTTTAGTTTAGACACAGAAGGGCCCATTAACACCTAACTCCCAATCATTGAATACCAACACAAGGGTGGTTTTATCACCATGGATAGCTGTATCCAACATGTCTAGACAACATGGCTCAAGACTGGCATGTCACATGCCCATGTGGGCCCATCCCACTGGAGGGGTTATGGATCATATATCATTTGTAATGCCTAGACCTACTGTCTAAGGCTCTAGTAGAGTTTAAGGAATGATGATTGGCCCCACAGACCTCCACTAGCCTTAACTGTACGCACTTTGTCCTCACTCACCCACAAGACAGGATAAACATCCTGACTGGTCACCCATCCTAGTACTATTCTAGGCCAAGCACACTTAACCACAAAGTTATTTAGAAATGAGATCCCTGAAAAGGAGGTGCACCTTGGTGATATCGGTAGTCCAATCATTCCTTTAATATCATTTTATCCTAGGACTCAAATCTTGGGATGTTACATTTGCATTGAAAGACAATCTGGATCCCGTTGTAAGTCATGAGTAAGGACCAGATATTATAAGGAAATAAAAGAAGGGAAAGGACCATATTTAGGATGAGGGCTCGTGGTCTAGTTAATGGTATCGGTTCAGGACCCAAGTAGATTTGTAAAGGAAATTTGAGCTAGTTCAATATAAGGTCGTGATACGGGACCTTGAAGAGATATGCAATTAAAGTGCATGATTGGTGTAGTTTAAAATCATAATCTGGGACCCTAAAAAAGGAATTGGAAATTGATGCATGATTTTGTTAAGTTTATGGTCATGAGGTAGGTCCATAAAATATTGAAAGAATGAGGATTTGGGTGTTGGTCCAATTTTAGGTTGTAGTATGGAACCCTGGTAGATTGAAAGAAGTGATCTTAGATTTGGTCCAATTTTATGTCATAGTCCAGGACCCTCACTATTAGAAGATCTCATGTACAACAATATATAAACAAGAAAGGGATGTGGGGGTATACCTTATCAAGGAGTAGCTCTGGAGACAGATCCCAAATGAAATATAGACGTGAATAACATGTCTCACAACAAATTTGTTAGATGACATGTGTCTATGTAGTCAACACATACAATGAGAACTCCTCGTTGTGATCCTAGAGCTGATGAGGAAGAAACATTGTTTCTTTTGGAAACATGCTATAGTTTCACAAATTCTCTATCTCTCTGGTTGTGGGTAACAAAGACTATCTTTCATGTTTCCAAAAATTTGTAACAAAAAGCTAGGTCGTCATGTCCCTTTATATAGGAAAGGAAAGGAAGCATAAGTTCTAATAAACCCTAGGAAATGAAAAGGGAGTCAGATGCTATTCAACAACCTATTTGAGACTCCAATCAACTGACTGGACAGTCCAGTCAAGCAACTAGACTAGGTAAAAATGTTTTGGTTCTAATCATTGGATTCACTGATTTGGTCTAGTAGAGAGGCTGAAGTGATCTTGTCTAGTTAGACAACAAGGCTATACTAGAGACCAATTGGCTTGATCTTAGACCAATCAATTGATTGGATTTCTAATCAATTGACTACTTTGTCTAGTCAGGCAACTGAAGTTTCAAGTCAGAACATCAATGATCTAATTGATTACCTAAACCTTTTAGTAACCAATTAATATTTTATCGACAACTATACTCCTCTTCTTTGTGTATCATGTTCATGTAACCCTATAGGATCCAAATTACATTGGCAAAGATGTCTATAATCATATCATAACTTCGTAGACAATTGTTGGTATCTAGAAAGACTTCATTACCAACCAAGTAATTAAAGAAATCAGAGAACAACTTCATACTAGTATTGAGAATAGTGTTATAGTGATGTTATAATTCCTTTTTCTATGATATTGTGATAACATAGTTCAGGCCATGTGCCCATGTATGATAACAAAGTAATTTAAACATAAAAAATTAAAAAAATAAATATTTTATCTCTTGTCATAAACATAAGATATAGAGTTTTGTACTCCTGAGACTACAAAGCTAAAAGAACTAAAGAAAAGAGGATCACAAAGGACACCTATCCATATGATCCTTTTCCATTTAATCTCCCTTATCAGTAGTGAAATCTTCAACGATAGTCCTCCCATCCATGTCAGCTGAAATGAAGAAACACACATGGATCAAAACTTAGGATTTTGGGTCCGTAGGGCTGGTACTAAGTAAAGATTTATGTAATCAAATATAGGTAAGTTTCTTTTAGGACTATGGTAATAAGAAGATGATCTAATGACCATGATATTTTAAAATGAATACAAAACTTTAAAAGTGGTAACTAGAAACAATAAAGAGATTATCAAAACTAATATGAATATATTAAGGTATTCAACATGAAATTTTTTATGTCTTCACCAGGGCTAGGTGCCTCATGTTCTTGCCTCTATGAGAGAACAACACTTTCACATATGGAAGTATCTAGTACAAGGGACCTCTTATTGTTCGTCATCCACTATAAAGGGTTGGGGGATATGACCCACAACATATAGTGAGACAAATCCCTTAGCAAATATTTGAATCTTGTGCCAATGTACAAATCCAATCATTTAATTAAATTATTCCATTGTATCCAATATTCAAATTAATCATGGTGACTTTTTAATAAATTGAAAAGGCTAAAGGAAAATGGGGTTCACCACTTTTGCAAAATTCTATGAATGAAATTGAAGAGGGAATAAATTAGTTCACTAATAGAGTCAAGAATCTACTACCCATTGCAATGGAGAATTTCCAACAGAGATGTCCACAAGAATCAAAGATGTCAATTTCTCATGAAGATAGCAAGAGAGAATGCACTAGGGTTATTTGATGTTTTTTGGCATGGAAATCACTTCCTAGATTCTTAGTGAGTGAAATTACCATTTTCCCCCCTTAGTGAGTGAATTATTAAACAATGACATATTATTGTTATAAAGTTACATTAGGATATCATTAAATTCATTCCACATTAGTACAATAGTCATCTTTGTATTCTTATTCATGTGTGATATTCAAATCATAACCCATGTTCTTTATAAATATGTTTGATGTATTCATATGTTACCTACTCATTATGTAATAGACTAGTATATACCACATGCATATATAATGCACCTTTTTACATTATGAAAACATCTTCTAGGAATTGGTTTCCATTCCTTTAAGGGTAGCAAATTAATATCACAATTTGAAATAGGATTTTACTCTGTTAAATTGAATTTCCCCACATGTATCTCTTAACACAATTGTTTGTATCCATTTAACCCTTTATAAATCTAAAGTCTCCATTATATGAGTCATTATAAAAGGGTAGTCAATTTGAGGTCAACCATAGTGTAAACCATTGATTATTTTAATTAAACTTTTCCTTGATCTTCATTGGTTCCTAATCGTCTATCATTTTCTCCGTACGATTATCCAGGTCAAAAATATGTGCACATGTATTAAATGAGACTGATGTGTTTGTAGGTCTTGATGTGCATAATTTATTACTAATTTACTTAAGTTTCTCATTATTTTGAACTTTACTAATTTTTTTTGTTGAGTTATTAATTATTTGTTACATGTATACAGACTGATCAAAGGGAATAAATAACAGGGTGTTAGATGATCGGGTTTTCATACCTCCTGAATGTGAAGGTGAGAATTGGCGATCATTGCACATGGGCTTAGGACCTGAAGGTTTTATCCATAAAGAATGATGGTCATCATCGTAGTAGGTGGTTGTCACAATTATGGCATTGGTGAAGGAAGGGGAAGATTGGTTCTTTTCTTAATGTTTGAGAGAGTCAAACATGAGGTCTAAGGGGTTGTGTGGTGGTGGTTGTGGATTCAACGTTGACATCCAGAGGTGATGGGAAGAAGAGGGGCAATAGTAGTGTGGCGGTAGAAATCATGCTCTTTGATAAGAATAAGGTTGAGTTGTGTTGAGTTTTTGAGTTGTTAGTCTTTAGTGTTGGTTGGTTTCCTTGCTATAGATTTGGTCATTATGGGATGAAGAAGGGATCATGGATGCATTGCAGTAGGATTCTGGGCCAGCATGTTTCCTAGGTGGCTTCTGGTATATGTCAAGGCTCAGATGATGCTACACAATGGGATAAAAGGATGTTGAGGTGATGAGGTAGTGTGAAAGAGGCAAGGTGGTGTGGAGTGTTGACATTGCAGGTTGCCTTCGGGATCAGGAGTTACACCTTCATTAAGAGGGAATGGTCTGTGTCATGCGGCCAACATCGGGTCTAGTTTGTGGGTTTCAAGGAGGAAGTAGGTTCCCTTATTGTTGTAGGTGTGGCATGTATTTAGTGACCCCTTGTCAAGGGTATCTATAGGATTTTGTAGGTTTTCTTGAGGAGGATAATATGAGAAAGCAACTGGATTGAAAGAGAGGAATAAAGGGAGGAGGATGGGAAATGCTAGACATTCTCCCTGTACTAGCCACTGAGCGAAGATGAAGACCTTGCTTGCAGCGTGGGTGTGAACCTGTAGCCCATTTGACCATTCACTAAAATCAAAATTTTCATCAGTTAATACATTTAATACAATATCTTTGAGAATTTATATCTCTTAAATTATACATCCATTTATCGTGGAAATTTTAGTATTTGTTTAATTTGTATTAAATTAAACTACAAAATATAAGTTTCCAAGTTTACGGTTCTGAGGTGGATAATAAAATATCTCCAATGATAAATCCTAATATAATTATCTTATAATAATCTTGTATTTAGTGTGATTCCAATTCCAAGAATTTATTATTGAGTTTAACTTTTCCATTGTGGGTCCCACATGGGATAAAAAGATCAAGATAAGGAATTTTTTTTATTTGGTGCTCAAATTCCAGGGTAATACAATGAAGTACACATATGAATGCAAAATTGGCAAGATATATTTCAATTTGAGAGGATTATGTATCATATCTCAAAGCTTAATTTAGTACAAAAATTCATAATGTTACTGCTCACCTTCGGTAAAAGGGGATTTTGTCCCAAAATCTAGAACAAAGTGGCCTTGTTAGGGTAAGTCTTCAACATCTCAGATTGCAACTTTCATGTTACTATTTCTAGGTCATGGTAATTCTAAAGATCCAACACTAATGGGTGTCATTATTCTTGAATAGTTTCATAAGATTATCAAGGTCCTAACTAGCTACTCTTCTCTCGTGATGTCCAAAGTTTTGATGCACTTCTTCATAATCATGTGTTTCCTCATACAGAAGTGGCAAGACTAGTTTTTTAATGTACATTGTTCAGTGGGCCCAGATTCTGAGGGTTTGATATAGGCAAGGGAGAGATGTATTCTACTAAAGCATCAAAAACAACATGTTAACTCTACTCAATTCCATATTTTTGAATGGTTTTCATGAAAATAGGTTTACTAGAAGGTCCTTCCTACTCATAGATAACTATGTTGGGGAAAGATGTATGATAATTTTCCTTTATTCAACCCATCAGGTTACTGATAGTCACATTATAGGTTATATAGGTGGTTTTCACATTTTCAAGTATTTACTAATGCTTCAAATAATAAGATAATATGGAATTGAAAGGGCTTCCATGGTTCAACCAATAATAAAAAATGTTACCTTCAATGAATTCATTGTTGCTTTTAGCTTCCTCAAACCTCATAGAATATAACCTTCCATGGTGATGGTTTGTAGGTTTTCGAGTAGTGTCCTTTCTATGTTTGGTAGACTTCTTTGGGTTTGGGTATTTTGAGAGTTCGTAGGAGGAGTATTATTATTGTCTAAGGCTTAGTCAAATTTGCATTACAGTGACCTAGCTATAAGCAATTGAAGAATAGGGTTGAAGGATGGTAGCACTCTTCATCATGCTTCTTCCCATAGTTGTAACAAGGAATCAAGATCAATGAAGGAATCTTGTTGCTGTTATGATTGTGATGTTGTTGAATGCCTCCATAAATTGTTGTTACTACAATGTTAATTTCTTCCCTTAATATTATTGATGTGAGATTGATTGCTTCCTTGGTTATTGTTATTTCTTTACAAGGGTGCAGAAAGACCCAAGTTTTCTAGTGCATCTCAGTGTATTTTTCTTTAGCAACCCACTGATCAAATGTTAGAGAAAATTGTGGAGCCAAGCAATAACTAATACTATGATTCAATCCATCCATGAAAAGTTGGATCTTTATTTTCTCGATAATACCCATCTTGTTTCTCTCTAGAAGGGTGAAGCGTTGCAAAAATTCAGCTATTGAATTGCTCCCTTGGAGAATGGAATTGAATTCCATTTCTTTTTGAATGAGCACAAATTGAGGGATGTACTGTTGACACAAAAACTCTAGGATTTCCTTCCATTCTGGAGATGTAGTACCACTAGGGTGAGTCCTAGATAAGTTCTACCACCAGACTTCTACTGCTCGTTTTAAAATGAAGGCAACATACTTGAACCATAGATGTGATGGACAACTCATACTTTCCCGTATATCCTGAGTGTCCAGAATCCAATCCTCAACTGTCTCTACTATGTAATGTTATCTTTCACCTTTGAACTCATAATGTATCATCTTCAGGGTGTCAGCAATGGTAGGTTTATTGGGCCTACTACTTCTATGAATGAACCCTTCCATGGTTGACCCAAATACTGACTAAAATTGAGCCAATTGGTTTGCTACATTGTCCTTTGGGGGTGAAAAGGGTACCTCAAGGTAAGTTAGGGAAGGAGGGTGATATTTCTTTAGTGAGGGTGTGTAGTACATATTCCATTTCTAAGAAGAGGGTCTATCATATTTCTCATGTTCTCTGAAAAGGGAGTATGCTGCTTTCTGTTCATCCTTGATTGGGGTGGAGAGGGTGTATAGCACTCTATACTATCAAACTTTGGGATCTTAGAGTCATGCATTCTACCTCTCCTAAACAATGAGAAAGCCTAAGTATTAATAAAGGGGATACTATAAGAAACCCTAGTTTGGAACAAAGGTAGATGTTGATTGTTAATGTTTTAATACTATTTCATATGACAATATAGTTCAGACCATGTGCCCATCTACAATAACAAAGTAATTTAAACATAAACAAAATAAAAGCACAAACATTTTTCTCTTCATAAACATAAGATAACGAGTTTTGTCCTGTAGGGACTACAAAGCTAAAGAAATTTAAGAAAAGAGTATCACAAAGGACACCTAACCTAATGCTCGTTTGACATTTAGTTTCCAAGCTTAGTATCACAAAGGACACATCTCCTTATGCACTTTTTATATTTAGTATCCAAACACAATAGTGGAATATTCAATTTGGGATGGTCCTTGTGTCCATGACATCATGAAGGAAGAAAAACACTTGGACCAAATAATAAGGATTTTGGGTAGAACTGCTTGTACTAAATCTAAATATTGGCGATTAAATAATAAAGATTTATGTAATAAAATATAGGTAAGTTTTCTTGGTAGATTATGGTAATATTAAGAAGATGGTTTACTTACCATCCTAGTTTCAGATGAGTACAACAATTTATAGTGGTAACTAGAAACAAAAAAGATATTCAAAAAACTAATATCAAGATATCAAGTTATTAAAAATGAAATGATTTATCATGTCGTCTCCAGGGATAGGTTCCTAGTGTTCTCCACTTTAAAGAATGAAACTTTCTCATGTGGGAATGATCTGTACTTGGGGACCTATAATTTTTTACTATCCATTACACAGGGTTGGGGGCTAATATATAAATCTGTATGGCCCCCCAAATCCAGTGAGCCTAGCTCTTAGCTAATATATAAATTCGGTGTCAATGTACAAATCCTATCATTTCGTTAAATTATTCCAAAATATCCAACATTCAAACTAACTGTGGTGATAGTTAATAGGGGGACTAGGATAAAAACAAATTGTCTTACCACCTTTGGAATAATATCCTATGAACAAATTTTGAGAGGGAATAATATATTTAGATAATAGAATTGAGAATCTAGTACATGATCGAATCAAGAATTTCCAATCTAGATGTCCACAAGAATCAAAGGTGCCAATTTATCATGAAACTAGTAAGAGAAGATGTACTAGGGTTACTTGGTTCTTCTTGGATTGGAAACCCGTTTCCAGATTCTTATTACGTTAAACTAGAATTTCTCCCCTATTAAGTAGATCATTTAATAATCACTCTTTCTTGTTGTAATGTCTCATCATAAAATCTTTAAGTTCATTCCCATTAGTACAATAGTCATATTTGTATGTGTTGTTAAAATACTATATTCTAATCATTACCCAAGTTCGTTATACAAATGATTCATGTATTTATAAGATCCACTCCCGTAATACACAAGTACAAACAACATGCATATATATATATATAATGTACATGTTGGTATCATGAAAAAGTTCTCTAGGTGTTGGTTTCCATTCCTTTATGTGTTTCACAGGTAATAGCATAGATAGAAATAAGATTTTACTCCATTAAATTCAATTTCCCTATAATTATCTCTTAACATAAGTATTCATATTCATTTATCCCTTTACAAGGTTAACATATCCATTATATGAGTTATAAAAAAGGATAGTCAATTCGAGGTAGACTATATTGCAAACTACAAAGTATATTAATTGGTTGTCTTCCTTGATCTTCTTAGGTTACTAATTGAGTTAAATTTTTTTCTTAAGATTATCTAGATCATATATGTGTGTGTGTGTTAAATGAGAGTAATGTGTTTTTGGGTCTCAGTATATATTGATCTACAAGATTTATTACTTCTTTACCTAAGTTTTCATTATCTGATGCTTAGTGATTTTAGTTATTGATTTATTAGATGCTTGTTACATGTATACAAAATGATCAAAGGAAAGAAATAATAGGGTGTCAGGTGATTGGGTTTTTGTACCTATTGATGTGTAGGTGATAATCATCCTTCATTTCACCTAGGTTCATGTGTTGGATGTTTTATCCGGAAGGATCATTTCTCATAACTGCAACAGGTTGTGGCTATTGTCACTATGTTGGTGCCAGGATGGGAAGACTAGTTCTACAGTTAGTGTTGGAGAGAACAAGATTGGATGTTTAAGGGGTTCCATGGTGGTGGCTATGAATCATGGTTGGGATCTAGAGGCAGTTGGAAGAAGAGGGATGAAAATGGTGCAATGGTAGGAATCATGTTTGTCTTCAAGAAGAAGGTCGAGTTGTTGTTGAGTTTTTATAATTGTAGATCTTTAATGGTGGTTCATTTCCTATATGTAGGGTTGTTTATTAAGGGATGAAGAAGGGATCGTGGATGCATCACAACATGCTTCTGGTCCATCAAGTTTCCTTGGTGGCTGTAGGAGTCTATCAAGACTTAGATAATGCCATGTATGGAGAGAAAAGGATGTCGAGGAATTGGAGTAGTGTAAAGGAAGCAAGGTGGAATGGAGTGTTGGCATTGTAGGTTGCCATTGGGATTAGGAGCTACACCTTCATCATGAGGGCAGAGCTTGTGTCATGCATTTAGTATCAGGACTGGTTCTAGGGTTGTGAGGAAGTGGGAGGTGCTTTTGTTGTGTAGGTCTACCATGTATTGAAATATCCTTTGTCAATGGGATCTATAGGGTTTTGTATCTTGTCATGATGACGAGAGTTGGCAAACAAAAATGGATCAATATAGAGGGAGAAATAGAAGAAGATGTGGGGAAACTCTGGCCGTTCTCCTTGTAACGGTTGGTGAGATGAGAAGAAGACCCCGCCCACCGTGTGGGTTTGGGCAGTCAATTCCTGCTTCACCAACCTTTAAAATCGAATTTCCCCTCATTTAATCCTTAATAAAAATAACTTTGACAATTTATATCTCTCAAAGTACCCGCTTGTTTACCCTAAAGTTTCACTATATGATAAACTTGCATTAAACTAAATTATTGAAATATTAGCTTCCACGTTTATGATTCTGAGGTAGATAATGAAGTATCTTGCATAATTTATCCTAACCTAATTATATAGTAATCAAAATTGCATTTTTGTGTGATTTTAATGTCAAGAATCTATGATTGAGTTCAACTTTTCAATTGTGGGACCCATATGAGATGAATAGATAAAGATAAGGAAAACTCATATTTTGGTGCTCAAATTTTAGGTAAGAATGAATGCAAATATGGCAAGAGGGAAGGAAATTTTGGATCAAATTTCAGGAAAGAATGAATGCATCAAATTTTGGTACTTTAATGAAGTGCAAGTATGATTGAAAATATGGCAAGAGAGATTTTTAATTTGAGAGATTATGTGTCATATTGCAAAATTGAATTTAATATCAAAGTTTGATATGTTACATATGTCTAAACTGAATATGAGGTATGGAAACGTTATCCTTTAATGTTCAATCATTATTCCTTGATATATAATAGACTATTTGAGATAAATATGAGCATTGTCATGCATTTCATAGTCCCACTCATAAAGTTGTTAGGATATCATTCTAGTTAAAGAGACCAATTCCATCTACATCCCTCAAAATAATCAACATGTGTTGTGGTGGACCCAAGAACAATTTGTATGGAAACCCTTATTCAAGGTCACATTGAGTAATGTTAAAGTACATTGAACAACATGTGATCATTGTAGTGAATTCCGGTGTAAGGACCAAAATCACCACTGTCACATGAGATATGATCCTTACTACCATTTATGGCTTCCATGTATCACACTCAAGTTGAATTTGTCTAATACACTTGTTCATAATAGGTACCTATGTGTTTGACTCGGCATCCAATATCATGTTGAAAGATATGTAGCCATCTCTCAACACACATATTGGTCTTAATGTATTATTATCGTCCTAATTTTCACAATAATTTATGACTAGAGACCTAGTCAGGAATGGATACTCATAGCATACACATGATTTCATGTCATGTCCTCAACTCGAAGTCACATATCATTGAGTCAAACATAATTAGGACATTATTATATTTGTGAATTCTATTGTATTTAAGACAACATAATAATTGAAATTTCCTTTATGAATAATCAAAGTAATTACATAGTGCGCTACTACAATAATCATACAGTCACCTCTTTGGGCATACTTACAACACTCTCCCATTTACACTAGAGGCAAAAATTCACAAATCTAAGTTCAAGTAATCTAACATGACGATCATGCTTTTTCTCTAAAACTGATTTCAGTAGAGGGTCAACAAGATTTACTTTGATTGGTACTAAAAACATCTTCACATCTCCTCACTCTATGATCCCTCCTATGAAATGATAGCACCATAATATATGTTTGGAATACTAATGTGATCTGATTTCCTATCATTTACAATGGTTCCATTGTTATGACAATATTGCTCTACCACATTTTCAATGGATACAACCACCCGTAGTTCTCTAGTGAACTTCTTGATCCATATAGATTCCATTGTTTTTCAAGAGGAAGCAATGTACTTGGCCTCCACTATAGAACTAGCCATTGTCTCTTCCTTGAAATTTTTCTATCTCACAACTCCACTGTTGAGGAAAAACACAAAACCTGATTGTGATTGGTAATCATCCTAGTCATCTTTGAAACTTATTTCAGTTTAAGCCATTTCAAGCAATTCTTCCTCACCACTATAAACAAGGAACTAACTATTAGTTCCTATTTAGTACTTGAGGGCATTCTTTAGATTGGTCCAGTACCTACTAATCATGCTTAAATCATATAAAACATCATGACAAGTACATAAAATTGCATACATTATAGATCCCATTGCAGAGACATATTAAATCTAGATCATGTATTCCCTCTCCTTAGAAGAGATTGGACATTGAGCTCTACAAATACTTATTCGATGAGAAATGGGTAGGTTTCCACTCTTACACTCTTGCATGCTAAACCTTTTTATCACTTTGTAAATTTTTATACTTTGACTTAAACCAAGAAGCCTTCTATATCTATCTATATAGGTCTTGATTCCTAATGTATAAGATTCTTCTCCATAATCCTTCATGGAGAAGGTGTATCCCGACCATGTTTTAACCAAATTTAGATTAGCGGTGTTGTTCCCCATCAATAGTATGTCATCGACATACAATATGAGGAATACAATTATGCTCCCACTAACCTTCTTGTGAACACAAATAATTATGGATAAAGCCAAACTATTTATTTTTCTCATCAAAATGAAGATTTCATCTTCGAGATGCTTTCTTTAATCTCTAGATTAACCATCAAAGTGTACATCCATTGCAACTTCATTTTAGTGGAGAAACATATGGGTTGGGTCATGCACACATCCTCAAGAGATTAGCATTTAGGAATTCAATTTCATCATCCATTTTCAAGATTTCATAGACATTCTAAGCAAATAGAAAGCATGATCCTGAAGGATTTAACCATGACATCTAGTTAAAAGCTTCATCATGGTCAACACCTTGAACCTTTATAAAACCTTTTTCTACCAATCAAACTTTGTACACTTGTACATTGTCACCCATGTCAGTCTTCTTCTTGAAGACCCATTTGCACTCTATAGATCAATCAAGGTCCAACCTTGATGGTATAAATTGAGTCCATATCAGATCTCATGGCTTCAAACCATTTCATACAATTTTGTCCTTCAATAGCCTCATTGTTCATTTTTGGTTCATCATCATCAATGAGCAATAATCATCTTGTTGAGAAATGACAAATTAAATATATATAAATTATATATGTATATATATATATATATATATATACACACACACATGGATCATAACATGCCCTTCTAGAGCTTCTTGGTTCTGGTATTACAAGAGGAAATTCAGACTGCACTTCAAATTTAGGATCTCTCATATTCCTTATCAATCGACATTGATTCCATGTTATCTTATTGGATTCAAACTTCTTCAAGTTCCATTTTCCTCCCATTGTCTCCTCTGGAAATACATTCCTTTCTGAGGAATACAACTGGTGATGAACACATTTTTGTTAGATGGAATATACATGTAATATCCCTGGGTTTTCTTAGGATATTCAATAACATGACAATTGTCATATTTTGGTCCATGCTTTTTAGTAAACTGTTTCCTAGCATAAGCTTCACATCTCCAAATATTCATAAATGATATATTGGGATGTAATTATCAGTCCATATCCCACATGTTGTTCATACAATGTTTTCTAAACCAATTTAGAAGGTCCACAATTAAGTGTAAACGTTGTTGTTTCAAGATAATATCCCCAGAAAGAAGTTGGAATAACAACAAAACTCATCATTGATCATAGAATGTCCAACATGGTTTGACTCCTTTTTTCTGATACACATAATGTTTTTTGTCTTCCAGGTGGAGTCCATTGCTATGTAATACCAAAACCCCTCAAAGATCCTCAAACTCTTCGGTTAAGTACTCACCACCTTGATCTTATTGAAGTTCTTTAATGCCTTACCTAGTTGATTTTGTATTCATTCATGAATTCCTTTATGTTTTTAATAGGTTCTCAATTTTATTTCATTAGATACACATAGACATATGTACTGAGGTCAATATGCATGAGTCCTCATGTGATGAAGTATTACTGCCCACCTCTAGAATTTTTGTTGGAAGTCCCAAATACATCAATATGCATGAGTCCTAATAAGTCACTTGCCATTCAAAATTTCCATTAAAGGGTTCTTTTATCATCTTGCATAATAAATAAGATTCACATGTCTAAATTAATTCCGAATCAAATGATCCTAGATATCCACCTTTATGGATTCTAGAAATGCAATTATCATTTATATGGCCTAGACAAAAACCACAAATAAGTTTTCTTTGAGTCATCGAGTTAAATCTTCTTAGTATTTATGTTATATAAATATGTCTCAAGAACTGATAAATAAAAACATTAAGACAAAGGGACACTACCATAAAAGATCTCATATTTGAAAATACAACATTGACAAATCTTTATATGGAATTCAAAACCATTCTTATCTAAACATGAAACAAAAATGATGTTTCTATTTATGGCAGGTATGAAATATTAGTACTCTAACTATATAACAAGACCACAATGCATAGATAAAAAATAAGTTCCTACAACAGTGGAAACATGTCTTGATCCATTTGCAACACATAGATCCACCGCCCCTTTCTTCAAGGTTTTACCTCTTCTGAAATTCTACATATTTGAACATATATGAGATACAAATATGGTATCTAATACCAATGTGGAAGAAGTAGAAAAGCTTATTTATATAACAGATATAACTGACATGGAGATCTCTATCGCTTGAATATAGTTCTTCAATTCCTCTAGGTGAAGATGACAATTTATCTTCCAATGTTTATCTTGGTAATAGTGGTGACATTTGCCTTCTTTAGCAACTTCTCCTTTTTCCTTAAGTTAAGAAGACTTAGACTTTTTGGTCAATCTTAGAATCTTTCTTGTCTTTGCCTTCGCCTTTGGAGTTTTCTTTTCCTCTTTTTACCACCAACATGGATTTGGAATTGTCTTTCAATTTCCCCTAATTTTTCTCAAAATTCCAAGTAGATTTGTGAATGCTTTAATAAAATTGTAGGATCTGGAAACCATTGCATGATCACATTTATCACTAACTCTTTACCTAAAGGAAATCATAATCTCTCTAGACCTTCTACATATCCAATTAACTTGAGGACATGGGGTCCAAGTAAATCATCTTCTATCATTTTGAACTTAAGTAATACCACTCTTGCCTTGCTTGTTCTTGGTACATGTTCATGATATGTGTTATCATATCAATCAATCCCATGTTTTCATGTTGCTTCTCAAACTCATGATTCATGGAGTATACAAGAAGGCACATGGTGTCTGTGACATTATCAAAATTCTTACAATAAGCCTCCCTATCCACTACAGGTGCATTTGGAGATGGTTCATTTGGTACTAGTATATTTGAGACATAGATCTTGTGCTCATGTAAGAGAACAATATTCATAGTCCTGAACTAGTCATGGAAGTTATTTCCATTCAATTTTATCATCTCAAGGATCGATCATAGTGAAAAGGTTGTTGTTGTTGTTTTCCATTTGATTTGCAGGAAGTACTAATAAGAGTTACTATTTTTTTAGTTTTATCAATATAAACTTAGTATTTAATGAAATGTTGATCTCACTATTTTTTCAAATTAATGCCTCACTATTAATATGGAATATCTTCATTGTACAATCTTCTAGTGAGATAAGATATGTATTTCATCAAGTCATGAGTCAGATTTGAATGATCACCCACAACTTGACTTGTAAGATAGGTAATATTTGTCAATTCCATCTAATAAAACTCTTGATAGATAAGCACACAACCCTTTTTCATGACAATATATATGCTTATAGGTTCTTGATCCTATTAATATGACCTAGTTAAGTTTGACCAAAAAGCCAATGTAATAGAATATGCACCCTACTTTATTCCCACACATCCCCGTGATGGATAATGCACCATACTTGGGGTTCCCAATCTTATACTAGTAAAAAGACACAAAATAATGTCTATCACTTAAGGAAAATAGCATGGTTAAAAAATGATTCCTAGGTGGATGAAACAATATACGAAGATACTTAGTTTAGTTCCTAGAAAAGATGGGAATCAATGTTACATGTGCTGCATCCATTGTTGATGCACAAGAAACTGTCATAAAATTTAGTTACTAATTTAGCTGAACAAAGAAACAATGATGCACTAGACCATAAATAAAAAGTAGATTTTATATGTAGATCATTTTTCATGTTGTTTCCATGAACAACAACTATAGCTACAAGTTTTCTTGTCAATAATGCTTTAGATGTAGAGGACGTACGTGTGGGTTTCCCTAACAAAAATGGATCTATATATTTATAGGATGCCTATAGCCTTTGTTTCTTTAGCTAAATTGATGTCAGATTTCTTTCCAAATTATTATAAGTGCATTTTCTTGTAACATCAACTTCAGTCATCAACAATGGGTTTTACCTGTCATAAACATCATTTCCTTCTATTAATTTGGGGACACTTCAATCCTCAATTGAACCATGAAATAAGTTGTGCAGTCTTTTATAAGGATGAACTTTTGGGAGAAATCTTGATGACCAAGAGACAATCTTTCTATCATATTTTCATCATATTCAATCTGTGTTTTCCTCACTTACGTGACATTGTTTAGATCCTTCGACATTGTAACTAGACAAATTATCATATGTTGAAAGTCACTAATCATGCAAAGCAACATAGCATGCAAATTAAAGGTGTCTCTAAATGAATCAACATAAGTCGTAATACCTCATCTCAGGTTTCTTTAAGGCCTCAATCCAAGGTTCAAGGTAAACATCAACATTATTGCCAAGCTTTTTGGGCCCAAATATCAACATGTACAATATGGCATTCTTATTTTCCATACATAACCAATGAGTAAGATTGTATATAATAATCATAGTAGGCCAAGTGCTATGTTGGCTTCTTAAAGTGGCTTATGGATACATTATCTCAATATAAAGTTTATATATTATATTCTTTGCTTCTTCACCATACTGTGGCTTTAATAAATCACATTTATTCTATTATGGTGAATCAAATACATGTTGTAGGACCCCATCATAGTTTTCCTTTCCTTCTTCATGCTAAGATATTATGATCATTTTCTACATTAGCAAATTAGAATTGAAAATTCAGTATTATACATAGATTCCACACCTTGTCAAGAAAGCCATTCTTGGTCTTACCTAAAGTCTTCATTGTGTACCTAGATGCCCCTTATTTTCACAATATTTGAAATCTATATAGTCCTTTTGAAATAAAAAACAATCATTTGGGCATGTGTGTATGTTCTTAGCCTCCATTTTCATTGGGCATAAATTTTTCCTTACTTCGTATATCGAGATTTGACATTCATTTCCTTTATGAAGAATGTTTTTCAATAAAGACAATTGAAATGCAAAACTTTTGTTGCTCAAGTTGTTGTTAGCCTTTAGAGTATACAAAATCAACACAGCAATCAGCCTCATTAACTTCATAAAAGCTAAATACAATAGTTACTCAAAATCATGTACAATGTCTCAAAATATGGAAGGTGGATTAGTAAGATGTACCCGTAGATGAACTAGTATTGTATCAACCATGTCATTCCAATTTGGTTTGTTCACATGAGCATTGTTCACCATTTCTTATTCTACAAAACTACCATAATCACATTTGACATAGGAATCTCTTTATGCAATTTCCATTCAGTACAATGATGTGTTTCATTTACACACAAAATCACTAGCAGGGGATTCCTAGAGTTTAACCTCTAATGGTTATCAAAACATGTGAACATATGAGTTGAATGAGTATAGAAGGTATGAGTCCCAAGGAACGTCATTTTTAAGGGTTGATTCAAACCATTTGCGAAGAACGAAAAGAAAATTCTGGTTTGTGGTGGTTGAATAAAAGTAAAGTGGAAATAAATGGTACAAGAATAAAACTAGTTAATATAATGGTAAAACATATTGTGGTTTCAGAAAATCACCAACGATAACCATGTTTGAACTTAACCAATTAAAATCCAATGTTTTAAAGATTAAATCAAGATTATGGGGATTTGTGTCCTATCAAAGCACAAATTTCACAAGGGATAAACTTTTGTCAAACCCAGGGTCATGATATTTGAGGATCCTCGTCCAACCGTCTAACAGAATTCTATCAGTGGATCACATTAAGAATATGTGATGTCAATTCTGATCTCCAAACTTATGAGTCATATGATCATGTCACAACAATGTATCACAAACAAGATAAACTGGGCAAGAAGATCACATTCTTAATCAAGTGGTTGTGTGAAAAGATTATGAGTTTATTCTTGTTGAGATCCAAGGTCTCGACACCCCGATAAGAATATATATGTCTGACCAGAATATGAATGCATGGTCTTATGGATAAAAATATAGTGATCATGATTAAGGAATTGTGGGTTTATTCTTATGGGAATCTAGGGTCTAATCAACCCCACATGAGTATATCTATCTAACCATAGATCAATTCAAAAATGAATGGAAAACATTCATTCACTAAAACTTTGGAGTCAAACACAATAAAGTAAAAAAGGGTATGGGGCTACTCCCCATGGCCCAATAGGGAATTACTCAAACATAATAGAAAAGAGAACAAGAATAGACCCAGAGGGGACTTGAGGGATAGAAAATGTGATGCCTTTGTCTTTGATGTCCCCCTCCTTTTATAGGGAGGAAACCTAGAGGAATGGCTACTGGTGGTAGCTAGATTGCCTGATCCAAAGCGTTGGGCAGTCGATTTGCATTAATTACTTGTTTCAGTCGAAAGTCACATTCGTCAAATTATGACTGCATTGTTGACTTTTTGATTTCTACATTTGACTGTGTCTTGAACACCAATCTATTGATTGGAATGGTAAGTAAATCGCTAGTTACTAAATGTTTTCTTTGACCCGACTGATTTGTCTGAAGTAATGAGCTTTCTCAAATCTTAGTTTGACTGCATTTTAACTTGCATTCTTTTCTCCCACAAAAGCAAATGGAATTGGCCAACTTTACTTTGTGCCTGGTCAAAGAATAATCTATGACAAAATTAATTTCCCCATATAGAGAATGGAGAAATTATTCCTTCCTTTAATTAGTTTGATTACTCACTAACTTCATTGACTCTCTTTATTGTATATTTTTGTTACAGGAATTTTGAGCCTTTTTTTGCTCCCGTCACAAGTTCCAAGGTAATTTAAAAGTATATTTTCCTATAATTCCAACACATTTTTTAAATTTGAAATTAGAGTTCCTATGCAAAATATATAGCGATTTTGGTGGGATAATATATATATATATATACATATATATACACACACACATATATATATATATACATATATGTATGTATCTATATATATACATATATATGCATGTATGTATATATATATATATATATATATATATATATATATATATATATATATATATATATATATATATATATATATATATATATATATATATATATATATATATATATATATATATATATATATATATATATATATCGGACTCATCTTTAATACCAGCGTGGGTAGCCTGATTTTTTGCTACCCGCCCATCAAAAAGAGTAACTATATGGTACACAAGAGTAACTCTGAGATCAGTAGAGTAACTATGTGGTACACAAGAGTAACTCTAGGACAAAAAAAAGTACATGTGAAGAAAATATACAGTCAGTAAATATATGGATGAGTTTTTTTGATTTTGGGGGGAAAATGATATTATTTTTGGATGAAATGTTTTTGGGGAGCTAGATAAAATGCTCCACTATAATTGCAAATTAAAAAAAAAATTAGGAAGGGTGCGCGAGTAGCTACCCGTGCAGGTATTAAATAAATCCCCATATATATATACATATATATATGTATATATAGGGGATTTATTCGCTACTCATGCGGGTAGCCTAATTTTTCGCTACCCGCCCATCCAAAAGAGTAACTATATAGTACGCAAGAGTAACTCTAAGATCAAAAGAGTAACTATATTGTACACAAATGTAACTCTGAGACCAAAAAAGTAACTACGCAGAAAATATACATGTAGTAAATATATGGATGGGTTTTTTGATTTGGGGGGGGTGGCAAATGATATTATTTTTGGATGAAATTTTTTAGGGAGATAGATAAAATGCTCCTCTACAATTGTGAAAAAAAATATCAGGAAGGGTGCGCGGGTAGATACCCACGCGGGTAGTTACCCGCGCGGGTAGATACCCACGCGGGTAGTTACCCGCGCGGGTATTAAAGATGAGCCCATATATATGTATATATATATATATATATATATATATATATATATATATATATATATTGAAAATAGCTCAATATCATTAAAAGTAAGCCAGACGACATCTAAAAGATAGATATCTCTCATCATGTAACCAAGAAACAACTCCTTTTGCGGAAAGACATAGCACAAAGCTAAGATTGGGATGTGATAGGTACGCTTCTGCACCGTCCACCTCTTGTAGTGGCTATCTAAAATAGCTATCTGGGATGGAATTCATCAATTTATAAGAACATGTGAGTACATCTGGAAAGGAGATTGCAAAGGCGTTGATAAAGAGTACCATCATGAAGACAATGAAAGATTACCAGACAAAGAGCTCGACCACAAAGCAACGACACAGACCTAACAACACAGACACAACGCCCCAAAAAACAGGACGAGAAACACAACTACCAGTGATGAGCACTAAGGTTGCACCAACCAGGAGACCCAGGAAGGAGGCCAAACCTCAGCGATGCAAATACAGAGGAAGGATGGCTCAATAGGCTATTCATTCGTTGCCTAACGGGTAGCCAGATTTTCGCTACCTGTTGGAGTAACTTAGGTTTGAAAGAGTAACTATATGGTACACTGGAGAAACTTTGAGAGCAAAAGAGTAACTGTATTGATATATAAAGTAACTCTGAGAGCTAAAGAGTAACTGCGTAGAAAATATATAGTCAGTAATATATATGGATGGGTTTTTTGATTTGGGGGGGGGGAAATAATATTATTTTTTATCAAATTTTTTGGAGAGATAGATAAAATTCTCCTCTACAATTGTGAAAAAAAATAAAAAAATATCAGGAAGTGTGAAAAAAAAAACCAGGAAGTGTGCAAAAGTGTAACTGCGCAGAAAATATATAGTGAGTAATATATATGGATGGGTTTTTTTATTTTGGGGGGGGGGGCAAATGATATTATTTTTTGATCAAATTTTTTGGAGAGCTAGATAAAATGCTCCTCTACAATTGCGAAAAAATAAATTAAAAAAATCAGGAAGGGTGAAAAAAAATATCAGGAAGTGTGCACGGGTAGCTACCCGTTAGCTACCTGTCGGGTATTAAAGATAATCCCATATATATATATATATATATATATATATATATATATATATATATATATATATATATATATATATATATATATATATATATATATATATATATATATATATATATATATATATATATATATATATATATGTAGGGATGATCTTTAATACCCCCGTGGGTAGCCTGATTTTTCACTACTCGCACATCCAAAAGAGTAACTATATGGTATACAAAAGTAACTCTAAAGATCAATAGAGTAACTATATGGTACATGAGTAACTTTGAGATCAAAAAAGTAACTACGCAGAAAATACACAGTCAGTAAATATATGGACGAGGTTTTTGATTTTGGGGGGCAAATGATATTATTTTTGGATGAAATTTTTTGGGGAGCAAAAAAAAAATGACAGGAAGGGTGCGCGGGTAGCTACCCGCATGGGTATTAAATAAATCCCCATATATATATATATGGCTAGAAGAATTGTGTACCTGAGTACATGTATTTTATGTGTACCCATCTTCATTTATGATGATTGCACAACTTTTCAGAATAATGTAACCTTATGGATGTGTTGCATACCCCTTAGATAACATGTGTATACAATATTATGTTAATCTTGTATTCATAGATCATCCAGTTAAAGAAAATGTATTTTTTCCGATCAACGGTAACTTGCTGAAATTGTAGGAACCGTCGAATGATATAATGGTTATATCTCATGATATACATGTGATATGGTTGTGATATTTTAAACACATATAATCTAAAAATTTTTGACTATATCCATATGGTTGGATTTGATTAGAGAATTCTCTATATGCCATTTTAATGGCTGGTACACAGAAATTGCATGTACTGGCTGGTACACACTTCCTAACCCCTATATATATATATATATATATATATATATATATATATATATATATATATATATATATATATATATATATATATATATATATATATATATATATATATATATATATATATATGGCTGCTCATTCGTTGCCTGCGCGGGTAGCCTGATTGTCTCTACCCCCTGGTTACTCGCCCGGGCAAAAGAGTAACTATATGGTACACAAGAGTAACTCTTTCAAATCAAAAAAGTAACTGTATTGATATAAAGAGTAACTTTGAGATCAAAAGAGTAACTGCGCAGAAAATATACAGTCAATTAATATATGGACAGGTGTTTTGATTGGGGGGGGGGCAAATGATATTATTTTTGGATCAAAGTTTTGAGGAAGCTAGATAAAATGCCCCTCTACAATTGTAAATAAAAAAAATATCAGGAAGGGTGATAGCTACCCACACGGGTAATAAAGATAATCCCTATATATATATATATATATATATATATATATATATATATATATATATATATATATATATATATATATATATATATATATATATATATATATATATATATATATATATATATAAGACACTATGGGAAATTGTGAAACCTATTCCAAGAGTATTTGTTCTTTGGAGTGATTGGATACTTCCTTACAAAATCCAAGAAAATATAATTAAAACCATAATTAAAGAGAGAGAATGTAAGAAATAGGACCCAATAGGGGATCCACTCCCTACTAAATTAAATTAAAGGGAATATCCCATAACAAACACCACTCATTTTTTTGTAAAGGGATGGTAATCCAATTTTATTTAAAAGTATGATTTCAAGAAACAAAATTTAGTAGTGGAAACAAAATGTATGACTATTATAAAACTTGGTATTGTCTCAAAAAATCACCACGCATGGTGATACATTTGAAAACTAACTAAACTCAAGGATCAACTGAGGATCATGTAACTACTTTAAGAGAGTCTCCCAGAAGGTTTCAGTTATACTTGATGAGGTCCTGGTCCAACTTGGTTGTCTTCTCCTTTTCCTATACCTGGGGTTGTAAATGTACCCCAACAAAAGGAGAAAGGTATAAAATTTGGGTATGGGGCACACAACCTTCATCCCAAAAATATAATAAGGACACACAACCCAAAAACCAATATAATTATACTACTATAGGGCTACTAAGTCACATAACATGCAATAAATGTGCTGACAAGTATAAAGTTTAGTCTTTTATAGAATAATGAAAGTTTCCATCTAAAAAATGGACCAAAAAAGCATCAACCACGTAAGTGGAAATATTAGGATTTCATCAAGAATATAGGGACAAGTTAGATTCCAAAAGAAAGTCCGACAAAGTAGGATCATCAATAAGTCATAATTAAGTAGAATGTTTCACATGGAATAAATTTTCAAATGAGAGATATTGTGTGGGCTATCAAAGGAGTGATAATTTACTATGATTGCTCAATATAGAACAATTGGGGATGCAAACATACCTTGACTTGAATGCTAAGTCAGAGTTCAAGTCCTAATCCTCCAATTCTAAAGTCAACTCAAGCCTACATATACTATTTGATCCATCAATTAGGGTATAATGATGTATATTAAGTGAAACCCTAGAAATCAAATCCTTTGACAAAATTGTAGATCGGCTCATGTTAAAGACCTATTGATTTTAGCATTTTGTATAGATGTTTGACTCAAAATCACATATTTATTAATCATGATATTAATTGCAGTTTCTATTAAGATCTTAAGTGAAAGCAAAACCCTAAAACTCAAATCTTTGATAAAAACCTAAATTGACACATATCCCAATATCAAAGAGAGAGTCAAAGTTACTCATTATGGATTTAACCAAGATCTACTTTTTATCCTTTAAAATCTTTCTTTAATTATTATTAAGCGAATATAGATTATTAAACCCTAAAATTCATTTTTTAAAACTCTGAAATCAGTTGATGAAAACTAGTCCAGATGATAGAGAAAATTCTAAAAGATTCTAAAACATCTTTTTGTGTAATTTTTGGAATTACAAAGAGAAAGTTATGGTTTTTATAAGTTCTGACCAATCATAATTCACCAAATAGCCAAATAAGAAAGGAAAATCACATGAGGGGGAATGAGAGGGATCCAAGCCCATTGACATGGCCCAATCAGAGGCGTCCATGTTACTTGGTCAGCGGACCGCTTGACTCCACCAAATCAAAGAAACACGGGGAAAAATATCCATAATACCCCTCTTGAGAAAAAGCACAGAAAGAAGTGACGAAGGGGGTAAATATGAGATTACAAAAGGGGAATTCATCCCCTACCTCCCACCCTTGCCATTGCTTCTCAAGCAACATGTTGACTAAGGTTGAAATAGGCAAAACCATGGATCACGTTATCTCGTTGAAACAAAGACACATGAAGCAAGAAAAAGGTTACAGGAACTCACCCTTGGGGTCAATTGAGATGCCAAAGTCATCGACATTCAGGGAGAAGAGACACAAGGCAGGGAGGGAAAGAAGCTCAGCGGTGATAAAGGATGCAATCTTGAACAAAATTGATAGGAGATGAGACTAGCACAAGACTAAACTAAGGTCAGGGTATGACTATTTATAAGTCAGAGTTTAGATCTAGGTTTTTGGGGTGAAGGAGGTTTGAGAACCAGGAGAGAAAATTTGGGTGTTTCCTAAAAACTCAACAAAACAACAAAAATAGGGGATCACTCGATGCAAAATCTAATTTTGGAATCTGACAGTGAAGAAATCGTGGAAAAGATCAACGGAGGAGTGAGAAATAGTGATTCAAAGATTCACAAATCTCAACTCCTATTTCCTTGGGGGGCATGAGCTTGATTACAAGCTGTGAGTTGTTGGATCGTGATCTGTTAGTCTAAAATGCACGTGCATCCACTGAAGTGAGATAATGTCTGCTAGACATTTAATTTCAATTCAACTTTGACTTGGAATAAAGTGACATATTAAATCATTTCTCTTTTTCTCTCTCCTCAATTGAGGGTGCAATCAAACTCCAAATTAAATGAAATTGGACACCTAATGTCATTAAGACATGAAAAATATGATTTTAACATTAGTTTTCCCTTTTAGAGACATTTGCCATTTTATTTAATTCTTTTAAAATAAAACATATTTTCTCTTTCCTATAACGTTAGAAGCATCAAGAAATCATTTATTAATGTGAAACTTCACCCTCAGTCAGTCTTAAACTTGTGAACAAAAATTTTCCATTAATTTTCTCTTTTGAGATTATATTACATATTATTTAATATTTTGGGATTTTACATACTTTCTCTCTCCTAACTTCACTAGAACATTCAAGATTATCCAAATTAGATGAAAATTCACACATATGCTTATTTTAGTATGTAGATTTCAAATCTGAGGTTTAATTCCACTTTTGGATACTTTTAGTAATGTATTCAATGTTTTTGTCTTTTATCATATTGTATTTTCCAAAAAGAATCAAAATATTTATTTTTATGCACATAATTTGAAACTTGGATACAAAAGCAATTGGGGCCCAAGGAACATGATTTTCACAATAAATTTCATTTTTTAGATTTCCTTCTTGATTTTTAAAAAAAATTGAGTCCCATTCTTATTTTAGTTATCATATTTTTTCATCATTATTACTATTATTCATCCAACTGTGTCCCATATCTTCATATTACAACCAAAAGAGTTATATATCATTTTTTTGCATGAAATCAAATTTTATGCCCACTTTTATAAAAACAACTATTGGAGCTATAGGGGTTGCAATAGTTTTTATGAATACAATTGAGGGAGGTGGTGCATGGAAATATGGCTATAGAGTAGGTAGCAGAAACAAAAAAATTATCTACCATATTCCCATAACCCGCGGATCGTGTCAAGAACTATAAGGCATGAATGATGGTTTTGAGGATATACTCAACCTTGAAGAAAGTTTAACTACAATCCTCATCATTTTCATTATGCAAGTCTGACTCCTGGTTGCACTAGGACTCGTTTGACTTCTCCTCCATGGACAACAAACTCAAATGTCATCTTCTACAGTATCTCCTCTTGTCATGGATTGTTGGTTGACAATGCCCTCCTAGCGACAGACAATGTCCTCCTACCTCTAGAGAAGTCCACACAGACCGCCTAGAACTCTTTTTGTCCTGCTAGAACGAACACGAAGGAGTTGTCCCTCCCGTTGGTGTACTAGTCATCAACTTTCTCTCCCACAACAATGATCTCAGTTGTTCTCTCCCTTCCTATCCCTCCCTAGTCGGGTAGGACTTGCTTGGGCTCTATCGATCACTACAACCAAAGAGGACAATGTTTGTCAAAGTAACTGATTCTCAATTGTCTGTGTTGTGCTTTGGGAAACTCCCAGTACCCCTCTATTTATAGTAGAGGCCAGGGTCAGGGTTCCAAGTTGATGCTGGAGTGGAAGGGACCATAAGATCTTGAATTTTTGCAACCTATGACTGTCCAAATGGTCATCTTGCACACCAGATGGTTGTTTGCCATGCGAGACAACCATTTTGCAATTTCCCAATCACACACAAAATTGGCAATTTGTTTCCAGTTAATATCACATATTAATTCCTTGTATAATAAGTAATTTACAACCGTAATGAACTTGGAAATATCTAGGAGTGTCCTTTGGACAAACTGGGACATCTCACCCATGTGAGACAACTGTCTCGTTCACCTAGACAGTTTTCTAGTAACCAGAATCATGCAAGTTGGTTCAATCCAAAGCCAATTCAACTCAAATCAGTCTGACACTCCAAACACCGATCTCAACCCTTAAGACAGTCGTTTGGCACTCCAGACGGTCGTCTCATGCTATGTGATGGGCGTTTGGCAGTACAATCAGGCTGCTTGTTGTGTGAATCAATTACCTAAACAATTTAACAATTAATTCATATTTCATTCAAGAGCAAACTTCTCTTCTAGGTTGAGACATATGTGTTTGACCCTATAGGTCCCATATTACATTGGCACTAATTGTCCATAACAACTTATGACATCATAAAAAATCTAGTTACACATCAATGCTATCCAAGTAAGTGGAAAGTTGGAGAACAATTTCAACCTACAATCTGAGTATGGTGTTGTAGTGTTTCTATAGTTCCTTTGTGATAAATGTTCAAATTGAATTGAATTAATGGAGTGATCATCATATTCAACATTCAATCTTATTTCTTGAACTAAGAGAAAATTGTCTGAGACAAATGTAAGCTCAATATCACACATTGACTCACATGATCATGACCATTCATTTCTTAGTCTTGGTAATCAAGATCCTAGAACATCAAACTCATGTAGGAGGGACAAAGTCCATTTCTATCATTCACAATCTATCCCCATGTGTCAAAATCACCCAATCATCACTTTTATAACAACCTGTGGTTCAGGATTGTGTTTGATGATGTCAAAGTGTACCCAAGGCCATGTGATGAGTGCAATGATTTCAAGTCTAAGAACCAAAACCACCACCATCACTGTGAGAGATAACTATGATTTTCATATGATGGCTTCATGTGTCAGTCTCACAATGGGTCTGCCTAATACATTGTTCTCTAACATGTATCTGTGTGATTGGTTTAATATTGTCATATCATGACTAATGAGATTTTGTCATCAACCAACTCACACTCTAATTATGTATTATTGTTGTCTATCAACCTTCTACACCAGTTAGGGACTTAATGAGAATATGTATATGTAATCTTTACATCTGTATGATCTCATTTCTTCCAAGTAACATACTTGAAGACATACCTCATTGAGCAATATTAATTTCTAGACATTTATAAAGTTACATCATTATCTCATAACTTAATTAAATAGAATAAATTGGGAGCTTTCCTTTATTTATCAAATCATTTTACAAGTTATGCCATTATAATCATCACATGATTGGATCTCTGGGCATACATGCCAATAGACTCCCACTTGCACTTAGAGACAATCACCTACTAATCGTATTCCAAGTGATTTAACATGGTCATCATTCTTCTACTGTGAAAGTGCCTTAGTCAAGGGGTAAGCAACATTTTTCTCAGTTGGTACTTTGCAAATCTTCACATCTCCTCATTGTACAATCTCTCATATGAGATGATACCACCTTTGTATATGCTTTGAGTACTGATGTGATCTGGGTTCCTTAGCTTGTGCAATAGCTCCATTGTTGTCACAACATAGCTCAATTGTATCATTGATGTTTGGAACAACCACAAGTTTTGTAATAAACTTCTTAATCCATTAAAACCTCCTTTGATTAATCTGGAAGTGTGCATCGATGCAACCCTTTATCACCAATTCTTCTTCTCCACTACAGAGCAAGAACTGATCCTTAGTCCTTGTCAAGTACTTGAGGATGTTCTTCATGGATGTCCAGTGAGCATCACCTAGATCTGACTGATATCCACTCATCATGCTTATGAAAAATGAGACGTATGTACGGGTACATAACATTGCATACATGATTGATCCAATTGTGGAGGCATATGGAATCAAAGTCATGCATTCCCTTTCTTTACCAGAAGTAGAACACTGACTCTTAGCGATGGTCACTCCATGCAACACTGGAAGGTTTCCTCCCTTTTAGTTCTCCATACTGTACTACTTCAACACTTTGTCAATATGATCTCTGACTTAGTCCAAGAAGCCTTCTAGTGCTATCTCTATAGATCTTTATACCCAATATGTAGGATGCTTCTCCCAAGTATTTCATATAGAATGTATTTCCAATCCATGTGTTTACCTTCTGTAAGGTAGGGAAGTCATTCCCCACCAATATTAGGTCATCTACATGCAATATGAGGAATGTCACCATGCTCCCATTAACCTTCTTGTACATACTAGGTTCAACTTCATTTTGAATAAAGACAAACCCTATGACTATCTCATAAAAATAAAGATTCCAACTCCGAGAAGCTTGCTTCGATCCATAGATTGACGTTTGTAGCTTATTGACTCTATTTTCATCTTTTGGATTTATAAAACCCTCATGTTGAGTCATATACATATCGTCAACAAGATTCCCATTAAGGAATGCGGTTTTAACATCCATCTTCCAAATCACATAGTCATGATAAGCTGCAATAGCAAGTATGATCTTGATGGACTTAACCATGGCCACTATAGAAAATGTTTCATCATAGTCAACACCTTGAACATGTCTAAAACCCTTTGCAGTCAATCTACCCTTATAGGTTGAACTTTTCCATCTATGTCAATCTTCTTCTTGAATGCCCATTTGCACCCTATTGGTTTTACCCCTTCAGGTGGATCCACCAAAGTCCATACTTTGTTGGTATGCATGGATTCCATCTCAAATGCCATGGCTTCTCAAACTTCAAGTCGTCTAGTGTGCCATGACCGTATGTTTATATCAACTCGATGATCTTTATGGACACTTGAGAAGCCTTTTCTTCTATGATGTTGTAGCTATTTACTGATAAGTCGTGTGTTTTAGGATGAATAGAACATCTAAGCTATTGTAAAAAATGGTTGTCTTGTTCACAATATCAACATATAGTAGTGTCCAATGACCATCATGTAGAATGGGAACAAATATCCACCTTGGGACATTATATTGGAGATGATTGATTAGATCTTGTAGTTCTCCAGACTCCTTCTTGAGAATGATGTCCCCCATTATTTTGTAAGAGAACATGTATAGATCTAGAAGGTCATCTGCCAAGAAGTAGTTGACATGCTTCCATGAAGTTTACGGTCATCCAACCCTTTGTTGTTAAGATATCATGGAGGTCTTCTAGCAATATTTGTACATGCTCCCTTTCAAAGATAACAACAAAGTCATCGTCCCTTTGTTGTAGTGTGTCCAAAAGAAAGGTGAATTCCTCAATGGATATCCCATAGCATGAGAGTTTGTCGAAGTTTTCAAAGGTTAACATAATCACGTAAGTAGGTATTGGGCCTTCTTTCGGTGGATCATCTGCTTGTTCTCCTTTGTTGTGCAGCTCGACCTCCTAATTAGATTTTTCTTTTAGAGTTGTGGTTTCTTCCATGATGATCTTAACATTGGGTTGGACAAGGGGTACTCTCTAGTGAATTATTGGTGGAGATGGTTCGGTTACTTGTAGTACTGACCTTGTTCAAGATTAGAAACAACTACTGGAGCTACAGGGGTAGCAATAGTGGTTATGGATACAGTTGGGGGAGGTGGTATAGGGAAATATGGCTACAAAGTAGGCAGAGGAAACACAAATTTTATCTACCATATTCCCATAACTAGTGGATCACATAACTATAAGATAGAAAGATGGTTTCAAGGATATACCCAGTCCTGGAGCAAGTCTAGTGACAATCCTCCTCATTTTAGTTGTGCAACTCTGAATCCTAGTTGCACTGGGACTCGTTTGACTACTCCTTCATAGACAGCAGTCTTGAACATCATCTTCTACAGTAGCTCCTCTTGTCACAGACTGCTGGTTGACAATGCCCTCCTAGGGGCATACAGTTGCCTCCCGCCTCTAGAGAAGTGCACACAGACTGCCTAGAACTACTGTCATCCTACTAGAACAGATAAGAAGGAGTTTTCCTTTCTGTTGTTGTACAAGTCACCAACTTTCTCTCCCACAACAATGATCTCAGTTGTTCTCTCCCTTCCTATCTCTCCCTAGTCGGGTAGGACTTTCTTGGGATCTCTCAGTTATAGAGAGGACTACATTTTCCAGAGCAACTAATTGTCAATTGTATGTGTCGTGTTCTGGGAAGCCCCCTGTACCTCTCTATTTATAGTAGTGTCCAAGGTCAAGGTTCCCAATAAATGCTTGAGTGGAAGGCATCAGAAGATCTTGAATTTTCACAACCTGTGACCATCAAAACATCCCTCTCTCACACAAAATAGTTGTTTGGCATGTGAGACGGTCATTTCATACTACTAGAAAACCATTTTGTAGTTTCCCAATCGCATATGAAATTAGCAATTTGTTTCCAATTAATATCACATATTAATTCCTTTTACAACAAGTAATGTACAACTGAAATGAACTTAGAAATATCTAAAACCTTCCCTCATATGAATTGGGCCATCTCGCCCATAAGAGATGGTCGACTTGGTCACCCAGACGGTCATCTGGTGACCTGAGTTCGGCTAGTCGGTTCAATCCAAAGCCAATTTTAACTTTGTATCACACACCAGACGCCCATCTCAACCCTTTAGATGGCCATTTGGCACTTCGGATGGTTGTCTCATGCCATGAGATGATGTTTTCCAGTGCAGTCAGGTTGCTTGTTGCGTGAATCAATTACCTAAACATTTTAACAATTAATTCATATGTAATTTAAGACCATACTCCTCTTCTAGGTCGAGACCTATGTGTGTGACCATATAGGTCCCATATTACATTGGCAGTGAATGCCCATAAACACTTATGACATCACAAGAAATATTAGGTGCCTAGTCCCACATCAATGCTATCCAAGTAAATGGAAAGGTGGAGAACAATTTCAACCTACAATCTGTGTATGGAGTTGCAGTGTTTTTTAGTTCCTTTATCATTGATGTTCAGATTGAACTCGATTAATGGACCAATCATCCTCTTCATCATTCAATCTTATTTCTTGAACCAAGAGTAGACTATTTGCGATATATGTAAGCTCAATATCACGTATTGACTAACCTATGCATGGCCATGTATTTGTCAGTCTCGCTAATCAAAAGGCCTAGAACATCAAATTCATGTAGGAGGGACATATCCCATTTCTATCATTCAAAATATATTCCCATGTGTCAAAGTCACCCAATCATCACCTTTATAATAACCCATGTTCCAGGATTGTGTTTGATGATGTAAGAACATATCCAATGACATGTGATGAGTGTAATGATTTCAAGGCTAAGAACCACAACCACCACCATCACTGTGAGAGCTGACTATAATTCCCATATGATGGATTCCATGTGTTAGTCTCATGATGGATCTGTCCAATACACTGTTCTCTAACATGTATCTGTGTGATTGGTTTGATATTGACATATTATGACTAATGGGATTTTGTCATCAACCAACTCACACTCTGATTATGTATTATTGGTTTCTATCAACCTTATACACCGATCAGGGGCATACTTAAAATATCTATATGTACTCTTAACATCCATATGATCTCATTTCTTCCAAGGCACATACTTGAAGACATACATCATTGAGTAATATTATTCTCTAGACATTTATAATGTTACATCATTATCACATAACTGAAATAAATAGAATAAATTGGAAGTTTGCCTTTATTTAGCAAATCGTTTTACAAGTTACGCCATTATAATCATCACATGATTGGCTCTATGGGAATACATACCAAAAAAACCCACTTGCACTTAGGGCCAATCACCTACGAATCATATTCCATGTGATCTAACATGTCCATCATGCTTATGTTGTAAAAGATCCTTTGTCAAGGTGTCAAAAACATTGTTCTGAGTTGGCACTTTGCAAATCTTTACATCTCCTTGTTGGACGATCTCTCGTATGAGATGATACCGCCTTTGTATATTCTTTGAGCACTGATGTGATATGGGTTCCTTAGCTTGTGATATATCTCGATTGTTGTCACAATATTGCTTGATTGTATTGTTGATGCTCGGAACAACCCCAAGTTCTGTAATGAACTTCTTGATCCATACAACCTGATTTGTTGCACTCGATGCAACAATATACTTTGCCTCTATTTTAGAATTGGCAACTGTCTCTTCCTTGGAACTCTTCCAACTTACATATTTGTTGTTAAGGAAAATCATGAATCCCAATTTCGATTTGTAGTCATCTTGATTAGTCTGGAAGCTTGCATCGATGTAACCCTTTACCACCAACTCTTCCTCTTCACCGTAGACCAAGAACTGATCCTTAGTCCTTCTCAAGTACTTCAGGATGTTCTTCATGGCTATCCAGTGAGCATCACCTAGATCTGACTGATATCTTCTCATCATGCTAAAGGCATACGAGACGTATGGACATGTACATAACATTACATACATGATTGATCCAATTGTGGAGGCATATGCAACACTGGTAGGTTTCCTCTCTTTGAGTTCTCCATACTTTACCTCTTCAACACTTTGTCAATATATGATCTCTGATTTAGTCCAAGAAGCCTCCTTTGCAGCCAATCTGTCCTTATTGGTTAGAACTTTTCCATCCATATTGGTCTTCTTCTTGAAGGCCCATTTTCACCAAATATTGGTTTTACCCCTTCAGGTGGATCCAATGAAGTCCATACTTTATTGGTATACATAGATTCCATCTCAGATCTCATGGCCTCAATCCATTTCTCAGACTCTAGTCCCTTAATAGCATCTTGATAGGATATTGTCTCATCATCTATGACCAATTCACTACCTTCCTGAGTGAGATGCTATCCAAATCTTTTAGACTCAACGTGTGTCCTATTAGATTTATGAGGTTCCTATGTAACTGGAAGAATTTGAGATTCCACAACTCTTTATTATTCTCTTAGTTCCTCTTATACATCTAATGGTTCAATGTTTTCTTGTTGGTCTTGAACCTCTTCAAGTTCCACTTTCCTCCCTCTGATTCCTTTGGAAATTAATTCCTTTTCTAGGAATGGAATATCTCTGGCAACAAACACTTTGTTGTTAGATGGATTATACAAGTAGTATCCCATAGTTTCTTTAGAATATCCAACAAAATAACATTTGTCAGATCATGGAACAATATTTTTAGGAAAAAGTTTCTTGACATAAGCTTCACACCCCCAAATCCTCATAAAACACATTTTGGGATGCTTCCCAATCCATATCTCATATGGTGTCTTTTGAATCGACCTTGATGGTACTCAGTTTAGTGTAAACAAGGCAGTTTCTATACCATACCCCAAGAAGTTAGTCTGAAGCTCAAATAAACTCATCATTGATCGAACCATATCTAGTAATGTGTGATTCCTTCTTTCTGATACACCATTATGCTGAGGTGTTCCAGGTGCAGTTCACTACGATACATTCCCATGGGCTCTAAGAAGGTTCTTAAACTCTTAGTTTAAGTATTCTGCACCTTGATTAGAATAGAGTGCCTTAACACTCTTAGCAAGTTGGCTCTGTACTTCATTAATAAACTCCTTGAACTTTTCAAGACTTTTTGACTTATGTTGCATTAGATAAACATAGCCATGCCTACTAAAGCCATCAATGAGGGTAATGAAGTATAGATACTATGACGTCCCCTGATTTTAGCTTCTCCAAACCCTATTGGGAATGAGATGTCAGAATCCGAAAACATCATCCAATCATATCAGAAAGCAATGCGGAAGCATAATACGCATACATGAACATACAACCATAACATACTCAACATTCAACATGTATATTTATACAATATGAATTATTACAAAATGATTTACATTTACATATTGAATGAAAATTCCACAATCTATGAACATGTATGCTAACTAGGATCTTCACAATAGGTACAACCTGAACAACTGGTCACTCCCATCTTTTTCCTCCCATGCTATCTCTGAACCTAAAACATACGTGAAACAGCGAATCAACACACAAGGTGTTGTGCACGTGGGTAGAAAGATACATACTAATATGTTTTCATAATTGAAATAACTTGAGAAAGAAAGATTAAAAGAAAACATTATTTAAAGCGATAATCAGGTAAACATTCCTTTTATTACATTCACTTTGATGCGGTTGTACTACACATACTTGCACTTGACTTACATCTAGTGTGGGCAATATAGTATCATCATACATCTAACATGGGCCAAGGAATCATACATCCATGTTAGGCAACATACATCCACACCAGGCTATGTGCTCTAGTAGCTACAACCCATCATACTCATTTATGTTCTATTAGATTTGGCGAAGTATAACTCATACTAGTTCAACCAATCAATCATATCCAAATACGATCATTCAAGATATCACATATCATTGGCAACCAGAAAACTAGTCTTATACTTAATAAAGCCCACATACCTGAGTTCAGAGATTCATAAATATCATTGATCATCTAGACAAACTGGTCAGCACCTGATTAATAACAAAATCATATACTAGCATTAGATTCTCACCATCTTAACCCTAGTTGTGTTCATTAGGGTTTGCTTATCTCATTATGTTATATACATTATTACTTGTCTTCTTATCTTAGATTTGTCATACTGATGTCATTTTCCAGATTACATTTCATTATCAAAGTTCATCGTCTGAACATTAGGTTCCAAATCCTTTTTGTGCCCATATTAACCCTAGGTTACAACATTAACCTAGATTAGGGTTTTATAACATTCATTAAGATTCATCTTCATATAACATGGATTCTGTTCATCATGATGATCTCATAATTAAATCTGAGGTTCAATATACTGATATGAGCGTTCTCTGTAAATTTCATCATTTATAGAGCATGTATGTATTTATTGTTTTTTATTAGGGTCATTAGCCCTAATTAGCCATATTAATCGAATTATAGAATTTTTTGCATCAACATGACAATATATGACATCATATGCATTCTATACATAATTTTGGACTTACTGATATTTTTCCATGATTTTATATCATCCTTTGATATTTATTTTCCATTAAACAAGTATTACATGTCTTATATGATATTTCTAATATTATAGCATAAAAATTCTGATATTAAGCTTTCATATTGTTCTACATATTTTGTTGAGAATTTCGATAC
This sequence comes from Alisma plantago-aquatica, assembly GCA_963693085.1. Lineage (NCBI taxonomy): Eukaryota > Viridiplantae > Streptophyta > Magnoliopsida > Alismatales > Alismataceae > Alisma > Alisma plantago-aquatica. The sequence goes on along the minus strand of OY856412.1, from coordinate 737,921,571 downwards.
CTTATTTACATTTTTCTGATCAATAGGCTATTTTCTATGATTTATTGAAGATTTGCAAATTTATTGAAGATTTTACCTTAATCAGCCAATGGGAGCTCGCCACGTGGTCACTAGGTCTGGCGCAGCTCCTTTGCTTGTTGTGGCCGGTTCACATAGTCTGGGCCTGGTTCTCTAGCGGTTCACGCGGCTGGACCCGGTCTAGGATTTGGGTTCAAGATCTGGTTGGCTCTCTTCCTTTTCCTGGTCCACGCGATCAGTCCCAAGCGGGACTTCGATCTGCAGGGCGCCGCCGTGAGGGAGATGCTCCGGCGAGCTCGTGACGGCTGCTGGTGTCTCCTCAGGTGCAGATGATCACAAGGCTACCATCGAGGGGCCTCTCTGGGTCAGGGCGGTAGTTTCTCGGAGCTCAGCTCCCCATGGGTCGCTGTGCCGCTGAGGCAAGCGGGGAAGGTCACCGGCCGCAGAGGGGAAAGCAGCGAGGGGAGTGAGTGGTTTTGGAAATTCGAGGAAGGGTCGGTAAGGTTTAGCATGGCCTTGCACCTCTTGAGGAGGGGTTGATCTGGAAATGTCGAGGACGGGGCGGACCGGGGCAGGTGCTATGCCTCGGCGGAGCGAAGGTGGCTATAGTGGTGGTTCTCAGAGGTCAGGTGCCTCGAATTGAGCTTCCTGGAAGTCTAAAGGAGGTCAGGTGAAGCTGTTGGAGGCCTTTTGTAGGCTCTTGAAGCTATGGGCAGTGAAGCCCTAAAACTCCACCGCCGGAGTGAGAAGATCAGGAAGGTCGGAGGTTAGGAGGGCACAACGGCGCATGAAACTCGGTCGTTGTTGGGGTAGTTGGCCACGAAATCGTGAGACGATGTCAGCTCGTCGGGCGAAAGGTGTAGATAAAGGGTGAGGTGGTGCCTGGATGAGGGTCATATTCCCTTTCTTCTCCCCGCTCTTTGCGGGAGGTAGAAGACATAGTCTCAGCCGTTGATTCCCTTTGATCCGCGATCAGTCAGATCGGACGACTGGGGTGTGAGCCGCATAAGTGTCCGCTCCCAACCTTGTTATCAAGGCAACGTGACATTCAAATGTCACACCAAATTAGCAACTTAGATCTAGGTTGATATTAGGTGTATTATTTTCAATTGTCCATAATTCCTAATTGGTTAATCCAATTGCAATGAAATTTTAGGCGTACCTTTATAATGTCATAATGTAACTGTGGCATAAGTTTGGGGATGAAATTCGAAGGTTAGGCATGGTTATTGACTAATCACATTAAAACCTAAAGTCACCTTCATGTGACACTTAGGGTATTACATTATGTGAAAAAAATGATAGGCCATTGAATCAAAGTTGGCTCCATAACTTCAACAGTGGTTCATATGTATATGATTCCTCAAAAGAATTTAGTTCACTACTCACTAGATCACTAAATGTATTATTGGTCTCATGAGGACTTAATTAATCAGAAAGGGTATTCATTCACAATTGAATTCAATTAGGCATCATAGTCCTCCATCATATTTCCAATCACCTAATTTGGGTGAAGGAATCCATGATTGTATAACCAATTCCTCAATTTGGTATTTGACATCTTACATAGAATGCTTTTCTCTCAATTATTGTATTAGTTATTAAAACTAAAAAAATCTAGGTTATCACATTCACCCCACCTTATTTGGAATTTCTTCCTCGAAATTCAACTAATCACATCCTTAAGAGGCTATTTAGGAGTTCAACTTCATATACATCATCATTACTTAGGTTGTAGGACCACCATAGTTATATGCACTCTAAGTTGTCAGCTTAGGGTCTAGAGATTCTTGGGTGTGTCCACCCCACCTTATATATATGTGGAAGAATCATTTGAAGTCTTAGCTATAACATGACATTATGATATCTTAGGATTACATCACCCCTAAGGGTACATGTTTTGTTCATACTTTTAAAGTTCAGGAGGAATTTGTTTATGTGCCATGATATTCAGATTGTTCAAATCTAACATCACTAATATGTTTTATGATCAACATTTTCCAATGATTTCAACATTAGAGGAGATTTATCTTCATCCTTGATATTAGGATTTTTCTACATAAGAAGGCCTTACGTATCATGCCTGACATTAGGGTTTCACCCTATGGTGTGATATTCATACTCAACTTAGAAGCATACATTGAGGAGGATCAAAGTTAGGAACTATATTTCTGATCATATATCCTATGATCCAAAAATATCCTTATATCAAGTTGATGAGTTCAACTTTTTATGTCTTGCATGTATTATGTGAAGGGAAAAGAGAAGATACTAAGTTTATCTTATGATCTCGACATCATATCTTTCATATGAAGGGGAAGAGAATATTTTAAAGTCAAACTTATCATGATTTCAATCTTGGGTGTTACATGTATGATATGGGGGGGGAATAGAATAGGTCAAGCTTATGCGAGTGACTCCTCATATATAAATCATCTATATAGCTCAAGTGAGGTTTCTATCATCATATATTAAGAAAGAGAAGAAGAATGGAGAACATGTATTTTGAGTATCTTTTGCACAAAGCATCATACTCTCATAACTAGAGTTCATATATTACCTCACTTGCAACTAATGATGAGATTCACAAAATATGTCACTCTAGCTAGGACCTAACTCAGCCAAAGGACTGACATTGTCATATGGGTCATCTACCTATCCTTTTCTTTTACCCAATTCTCATATATAGATTTGAATCATGCATAGGGACTCAACTCAACACTCGAGAGTAATCTAGTGTAGGACATTTTTTTTAACACATATCTCATATATTGGAGGCTAGGTCCTATGACCTTCTCCCTGTGGGTCTTACTCTCTCTAGAGTTCACCCCATATCTCATCCTACCACTAGATATCCTCCTTGTATAAGAGCTTGAGGCTCATGCACACTCATCTCTATCTTAACTTAGCTTATCTTAAGTAGGAAAAGGGAATGTACTTTCATCATCATGACTTAGCATAGATCCTCTAAGAGTGGATTCAGCTCATATACAACTCAAATCTTAATAAGGAAACTTATACCATCATAGATCAAAGTTAGAGAAGATTCCATATGCTTATTTCCTTTGTCTTTCTTTTGTCTATCTATCTATCTATCTATCACATAACCTTATGAGGCTCTAGACATCTAATCTAGATATATTCTCTCTTCTAGACTGATGTCACTCCCTTTCACTTAGATTGCATGAACACCCACTACTCTCCTGTGTGAGGGACACATTTTTATATTTACATATATTTAATAAAATATTATATATAGTTTTTCTCCAAGAAAGAAGACGTCAGAGAAATCTATCGAGGCTCGAGCCGATTGGAAAACAAAACCAAATCAGCAAAATCGAGTGTCCCACACACAATAGATAGTCTAGTGTCATGGCACCTAGTGAAATGGTGAGAACATGGTGTAGACTAGTGTAGCTACTCAATACATATGAGCTCTATATGGAAAGGGTTTCACACACTTGTCTAAACCTAGTTCTCGAACATCTAGGTTCTAACCTAGAGGCTAAGTCAGACCTAGTTCCCATAGAACAACTTCCTATGTTTCTAGGGTTTAAAGTGAAAGGTTAAATTTAGTTTTATGTTTCATGGTGAGCAATTGTTAGGTGTAGCTATTGTTCATGCTTTGATACCAATTGTGACGTCCCCAAATTTTAGCTTCTCCAAACCCTATCGAGAATGAGATGTCAGAATCCAAAAACATCATCCAATCATATTAGAAAACGATGCAGAAGCATAATACGCATACATGAACATACAACCATAACATACTCAACATTCAACATGTATATTTATACAATATGAATTATTACAAAATGATTTACATTTACATATTGAATGAAAATTCTACAATCTATGAACATGTATGCTAACTAGGATCTTCACAATAGGTACAACCTGAACAACTGGTCACTCCCATCTTTTTTCTCCCATGCTATCTTTGAACCTAAAACATACGTGAAACATCAAATCAACACACAAGGTGTTGTGCACGTGGGTAGAAAGATACATACTAATATGTTTGCATAATTGAAATAACTTGAGAAAGAAAGATTAAAAGAAAACATTATTTAAAGCGATAATTAGGTAAACATTCCTTTTATTACATTCACTTTGATGCGGTTGTACTACACATACTTGCACTTGACTTACATCTAGTGTGGGCAATATAGTATCATCATACATCTAACATGGGCCAAGGAATCATACATCCATGTTAGGCAACATACATATACACTAGGCTATGTGCTCTAGTAGCTACAACCCTGTTGGCTAAATGGACATCTATAAATCCCTTTGTTTTGATTATGACAAACATTTCATTCTTATTGATGTAACGAGCTACTTGAGTGTGCAGGATTAAGGTGGATGACAAAGCAACTAGGGAAATCCATATGCTTACATGTTTATGTTTTCATGCAATGTAATCGCTTTGTAAAAAACTTGTACAAATATATAATGTACAAGTACTTAGATTGCATGTAAATCAAGCGTTAGATTCTCCCTAGCTAAACACCACATTTAGATAATTCATTCCCTTCAAATAGGATCACATATGCACACTCATACATATAGTTAGTGCCTAAATTGAAACATTGAAACATGATCAATCTCGGTCGACAAACTCCTCGACCGAGACACTCTCGGTCGACAATCTTCTCGACCGAGAAAGATCCAAAGTAGCTGTTAGACACAACTGACAAGGTAGTTGGCAGTTGGAGATAGACGTTGCAAATCACTTGTTCCAGAGAGCCTGTCGGTCGACAAAAGTTCGACCAAGTAGGTGTCTCGGTCGACCATTCCTCGACCGAGATGGTCTCTGACAGCAACTGCAGAATTAATTAATTAGCCGTTGTTAAAGCACCAAACTTGTACCTAACGGCTAGTTAAGCACTTAGAAACCCTAGAAGTTGTCTACAACGTCCTTAAGCATTCTTAGGCCATTCCTATAAATAGGAAAAGCCATAGGACACTCAAATACACTTGCTACACTTGAGAAATCCTTGAGCATACTTTGAGCAATCTGTTTGTGAGAAATTTGAGCATTGTGACAATTGGCTACTTCCTTCCTTAGCTTAAAATTCATGTCCTATAGGCTAGTATCTCCTACCCACTGCAATCACAAGTCCATACACTTGGTTAGGAGATCTATACGCTTGATCTAGGCAAATCAAGCCTTGGGCTACAAAGGATAAGTTGTAATTTCCTTTTTCCTTTCTTGTTCTCTATTACCGTTTGTACTCTCCTTGCTACTCCTAGGTTGGAGGCTGCTGATTGGAGAGGGTGGAGTTCTTCTTGGTGAAGAAGGTGACTTTGAGCTACTTCAGAAGGCTGGTGCAACGGGAGGTTACTTCTAGAGAGGAAGGCTACTTCAAGGGGGAGCTTGGAGTTACTTCAAGAAGGCTACCTCAAAGTTGGTGCACCTACTTGAAGTGAAGGCTGTTCAAAGGGTGTAAAGGAAAGTATTGTATTTTGTATAAATCCTTGAGAAGGTAATAAAATAAATACTTTCAAAATCCCGGTTGGGTAAGCAACCGGGTAGTGGACTGACAACTTTAGTATTTGCTAAAGTTGGAACCACTCTAAACACCTGTCTACTTCTTCCAATTTCAATTATGGTTGTTTGAGTTAAATAAATTGTTAAAATTAATTAAAAAAACTCTATTCACCCCCCTCTAGTGTTTTTCAATTGGTATCAGAGAAGGCTTCAAGGAACCCTAACAAGGTCTTGAAGAAATGGGTGATGGAGTGCTCAACAACCTCAACCTCGAAGGGACACTTGTTGCTAGGCCTCCAGCGTTCGATGGAAGAAACTACCAATATTGGAAGAGAAGGATGCAGTTCTACTTCCAAGGCATCAATTGGGACTTATGGAGAATGGTGTCAACCCCATATGAGCTCCCTCAAACTCAATTTGCAGAATGGGATGCAAATACGGTAAAGCTAGCTCAAATGAATGCAAAAGCTGTAAGCATTTTATATTATTCTATATCAGTAGGAGAATTTAATAGAATATCTAATTGTGACATAGCCTATGATATTTGGCATAGACTATCCATAACCTATGAAGGTACAGTCCAAGTCAAAAATTCCAAAATTAGCATGTTTAAACAAAAATTTGAACACTTTCGTATGGATCCTGATGAATCAATTAGTGAAATGTTTGAAAAATTCTCTACTATTGTTAATGGTTTAAGTGCCCTAGGAAAACCTGTCCTTGAAGAATATCAGGTATCAAAGATCCTTCGTTCACTTCCTCCAAAATATAAGCCAAAGGTGACAGCCATTGAAGAAGCAAACGACCTCACTCGACTGAAAATGGAGCAACTTATTGGTAACTTAGAAGCTCATGAAGCAACCCTAGAAGAGGAAGAAAGAAGAGCACGTGAACTTCAGCAAGGAAAGAAAAAGGACGTGGCTCTAAAAGCTTCAAAGGTCGTCACAGAAGAAAGTGAGGAGTCAAGTGAAGAAGAAGGAGAAGAAGCCTTGATAGTCAATGGTAAGAAATACAAAAGATTTAAATCTAACAAAATTTCCAGTTCTTCTTCTACCCCTCCTAGGTGCTTTGAATGTGGGAAGAAAGGACATTTCAAAAATGAATGTCCTAAAGCAAAGAAAGGAAAGAAAAGCTCATACAAGAAGAAGGGAGAAAAAGCCTATAAAGCTGCATGGGACGAGTCAAGTGATAGTGAAAGCAGAGAAGAAACGGTGGATTGTCTAATGGCAAGAGAAGATGATGAAGACTCTCAAGAGGTAAGCCTACTTGATCTTCCTAAAGAAGAGTTAGTTACTAGTCTACAAGAAATTCATGATAAGTATGTTGATGTCAAGAAGAAACTAAAGAAGGTTATAAAATCAAATGATGAGCTAATTGCTAAATTAGATAATCTTTCTTCTGAAAAGAACAACATTGATCTTGAGAATTTGTCTCTAAAAACATCTTTAGATGATTGCACTAGAAAGCTACTCACTTTAGAAACAAATGTTGATCTTCTTTCTAAATAAAAGACTGAATTGTTAGCTAAACTACAAGATTTTCAGACTCAACCTATTTTGTGTAACCATCTAGACTATGATAATGTTTTAAAAGAAAAAGATTCATTGCTATCTGATTTAGATCAAGCAAGAAAAGATTTACACAAGAAGATGAATGACATTGCTCAGCTGCAAAGAGAACTTTATGAGTTAAGAAGAAAAGATATACTTGACAACATTCTAAGCATTGGTATTGTTTTCAACGGAAGAAAAGGTTTGGGATATGCTTCAAAGAAAAATCAACCCAAAAGAACTCAAACTATGTTTGTACCCAAGAACACAATGGCTAGAAAGAGAAATGAAGTTGATTCTATTACTTGCCATTTTTGTTTACGTCTTGGACACTATTCTTTTTCATGCCCTTATAAGACTAAGGATTCCGAATTAGTTTGGGTCCCAAAACCTCAAACTTAGTAGAATCAAATGAAATTTAGTTGAGATATGGCCAAGCGCTCCATCTTGCTATTTATATTGTCTTATCTCAACTGAACAAAAGATTTCATGCATACTGTTAATTTTCTGCACTGTTATATTGAAACAGAAACTTAGTCGGTCGAAGTATTGTCGACCGAACCATTAATCGGTCGAAGTATTGTCGACCGACCGGATGTCTGTAACAAATCAAAATCTACAGCAATTATTTCGGTCGAAAATTGGTCAACCGAGTTCAATTTCTGTGTTTCTTTGTTTGTAATATAGTAATCTTCTCGATCGACAATTAGTCGACCGAGACAGATGTCGGTCGAACAATTGTCGACCGACTGGATTTCTGATTCAGAACTTTTATACAAGTATGTACTTAAATGATTCTAACAATATCGGACCATCACATGGGTACCAAAATCTACATTTTAATGCAGGAATGGGTAGTTGACAGTGGATGTTCCAAACATATGACTGGGAACAAAGATGCATTTCAAACCTTTGAAGAAAAGAAAAGTGGAACAGTCACCTTTGGAGACAATGGTAAGGGAAAAATCGTTGGAATAGGTAATGTTGGTACAAACCTCGAAATAAAGAATGTTCTACTCGTTGATGGTTTGCACCATAATTTGATAAGTGTTAGTCAATTATGTGATAGTGGTTATGATGTGTTATTTAACAAAACTTGCTGCAAGTTATTGATAGAAAACACTACAAATGTTGTTTATGAAGGAAATAGAGTTGGAAATATTTATATCCTTAAACCTAACTCTATGAAATCAGTAGTGGGAAAATGCTTGCTTGCAAATGAAAATACCTTACAAGTATGGCATAAAAAGCTAGGACATGCTAGTTCACATGTTATTAAAAAGTTAGTGAAATATGATCTTGTTCGTGGATTGCCTACTTTATCTTTTGATCAAGTTGAAAACTGTGAACCATGCACAATGGGAAAGCAAACCAAAACCTCTTTTAAACCAAAACATGTACTTAGCACCAGTAGGTCCTTAGAATTAATTCATATGGATTTATTTGGACCCATGAGGACACAATCTATTGGTGGTAAAAGATACTGTTTTGTTATTGTTGATGATTATAGTAGATACACATGGGTACACTTTATTGCAACTAAAGATGATACTATTCATGTTTTTATACAATTTTGTTCCAAGATTGAAAATCTATTACAAAGCAAAATATGTACCATTAGAAGTGATCATGGTGGAGAATTTGAAAATCATACATTTGAAGAATTTTGTACATCTCAAGGGTACACTCATAATTTTTCTGCTCCACGCACCCCACAACAAAATGGTATAGTTGAAAGGAAAAATCGATCACTACAAGAAATGGCTAGAACTATGATGCTTGAACACAACACACCCAAAAACTTTTGGGCTGAAGCTGTAAACACTGCATGCTATGTGCTAAATAGAGTAACTGTTCACTCTCATTTTAAGAAAACTCCATATGAAATAATACATTCTAAGAAACCTAGAGTTGACTATTTTCATACCTTTGGCTCTACATGCTATATTTTAAATACCAAAGATGATAGAGATAAGTTTGACTCAAAATCACACAAAGCATTCTTTTTGGGATATTCCACTTCTAGCAAAGCTTTTAGAGTATATAACACTATATCTAGAAAAGTTGAGGAATCTATTCATGTTTCTTTTCATGAAGAGTCCAAATCTGAAAATCTAGAAATCATAGATCTCACTAATCAATTCGAAAATTTAAACATACCAAATGATAGTGAGAAAGGTACTACAAATAATCACCAAGCTGAACCACAACCTACACCTAGGCTTATTAAAGATCATCCTCAAGAATTAATTATTGGAGATCCTAATGATAAAGTCAAAAATCGGTCTTCCTTTAAAGATGTTGCAAACATGGATTTTGTTTCTATCATTGAACCTAAAAAGATATCTGAAGCTCTTAAAGATGACTATTGGATAATAGCCATGCAAGAAGAATTGAATCAATTCACTAAAAATGATGTATGGGATTTAGTTCCTAAACCACAAGATAAAACCATAATAGGAACTAAATGGGTTTTTAGGAACAAGCTAAATGAGGCAGGAGAAGTAATAAGGAATAAAGCTCGGTTAGTAGCACAAGGATATAATCAACAAGAAGGAATAGATTTTGATAAAACGTATGCACCGGTAGCTAGACTTGAAGCTATTAGAATGTTACTAGCTATTGCTGCACATAAAAACATCAAACTCTACCAAATGGATGTAAAAAGTGCATTTCTAAATGGCATCATTCAAGAAGAAGTATATGTTGCCCAACCACCTGGTTTTGAAATACCGGAAAAAGGTGACTATGTTTATAAACTTAAGAAAGCACTTTATGGTTTAAAACAAGCACCTAGAAATTGGTATGAAAGGCTCAAGACATATCTTTTTGATAATGGTTTTTCTATTGGAAATTCAGATTCTACTTTATTTTTCAAAACATATACATCTGATTTCCTAGTTGTGCAAATATATGTTGATGACATTATTTTTGGAGCTTCTAATAATTCATTGTGCACACAATTTAGTGACATTATGCAAAAAGAATTTGAAATGAGCCTCATGGGTGAACTAACTTTCTTTCTTGGTTTTCAAATTAAGCAAACACCTGCCGGAATATTCATAAGCCAAGAAAAATATACTAAAGAACTCTTAAAACGTTTTGGGATGGATCAGTGCAAACATGCTACTACTCCTATGGCTACTTCTATTAAAATTGATAAGGATGAAAATGGGGAACCTATTGATGATTCCTTATATAGAGCCATGATTGGTAGTTTGCTTTACTTAACTGCTTCTAGACCGGACATTATGTTTCCCGTTGGTCTTTGTGCTCGATTTCAATCACAACCTATGCACTCTCATTTTTTAGCTGTTAAACGAATTCTTCGTTACCTAGCCGGCACTACTTGTTTTGGTTTATGGTATCCAAAAGGACAATCCTTGGATTTTAAAGCTTATACTGATGCGGATTATGCTGGCTGTCGCCTTGATCGCAAGAGTACTAGTGGCGGTTGTTTCTTGTTAGGGAGAGCTTCAGTATCTTGGTTTAGCAAGAAACAAAATATGGTCGCCCTATCTACAACTGAAGCTAAATATATGGCAGCCGTGTCTTGTTGTGCTCAAGTGCTTTATATGCAACAAGTGTTAAACGATTATGGTTTTACTCTTTCTTCTACGCCTATTTTTTGTGACAACACGAGCGCTATAAACTTAGCACACAATCCTATTTTACACAGCCGAGCTAAACATATTGAAATTCGTCATCACTTTTTAAGGGATCATATCTCCAAGAATCATGTTTCCCTTCATCATATTGATACAGAAGATCAATTGGCTGATATTTTTACAAAACCGCTTCCACTAGATCAATTTAACAAAATTAGGAAGCAACTGCTTATCACTCCTTTGGAAGATGTTTTCTTTGATATTTGTGCTACTTAAACAAAAACTCTTACTTGCATCATGATATTTTGGCTTCTAAATGGACATCTTTTTCATTAGATTTGATGGGAAATCTAATTAAGGGGGAGTTTTTATTTCTAACGGATATCTTTTTGAAATGACAAAGGGGGAGAAATAAATATAAAATTAAAACTTAGTAATTATGAAACACTCAATAAATGAGTTTCATAAATAAACTCTTGGCTTTACATTGAAAGTTGCTATATTCCCTAGTGAATTGGATTTCATGTTCCATAATTCAAGGGGAATAATAAGCACACATTTTATAACCAAGAGGGATGGCTACAAAAGGTAATCTAAAGGTATGAAACTCATATGGTTTATATTTCCTTTATTTATAATTTTGGAAATGTTTGTCATCTTCAAAAAGGGGGAGATTGTTGGCTAAATGGACATCTATAAATCCCTTTATTTTGATTATGACAAACATTTCATTCGTATTGATCTAACGAGCTACTTGAGTGTGCAGGATTAAGGTGGATGACAAAGCAACTAGGGAAATCCATATGCTTACATGTTTATGTTTTCATGCAATGTAATCGCTTTGTAAAAAACTTGTACAAATATATAATGTACAAGTACTTAGATTGCATGTAAATCAAGCGTTAGATTCTCCCTAGCTAAACACCACATTTAGATAAGTCATTCCCTTCAAATAGGATCACATATGCACACTCATACATATAGTTAGTGCCTAAATTGAAACATTGAAACAGGATCAATCTCAGTCGACAAACTCCTCGACCGAGACACTCTCGGTCGACAATCTTCTCGACCGAGAAAGATCCAAAGTAGCCGTTAGACACAACTGACAAGGTAGTTGGCAGTTGGAGATAGATGTTGCAAATCACTTGTTCCAGAGAGCCTGTCGGTCAACAAAAGTTCGACCGAGTAGGTGTCTCGGTCGACCAATCCTCGACCGAGATGGTCTCTGACAGCAACTGCAGAATTAATTAATTAGCCGTTGTTAAAGCACCAAACTTGTACCTAACGGCTAGTTAAGCACTTAGAAACCCCTAGAAGTTGTCTAGAACATCCTTAAGCATTCTTAGGCCATTCCTATAAATAGGACAAGCCATAGGACACTCAAATACACTTGCTACACTTGAGAAATCCTTGAGCATACTTTGAGCAATCTGTTTGTGAGAAATTTGAGCATTGTGACAATTGGCTACTTCCTTCCTTAGCTCAAAATTCGTGTCCTATAGGCTAGTATCTCCTACCCACTGCAATCACAAGTCCATACACTTGGTTAGGAGATCTATACGCTTGATCTAGGCAAATCAAGCCTTGGGCTACAAAGGATAAGTTGTAATTTCCTTTTTCCTTTCTTGTTCTCTATTACCGTTTGTACTCTCCTTGCTACTCCTAGGTTGGAGGTTGCTGATTGGAGAGGGTGGAGTTCTTCTTGGTGAAGAAGGTGACTTTGAGCTACTTCAGAAGGCTGGTGCAACGGGAGGTTACTTCTAGAGAGGAAGGCTACTTCAAGGGGGAGCTTGGAGTTACTTCAAGAAGGCTACCTCAAAGTTGGTGCACCTACTTCAAGTGAAGGTTGTTCAAAGGGTGTAAAGGAAAGTATTGTATTTTGTATAAATCCTTGAGAAGGTAATAAAATAAATACTTTCAAAATCCCGGTTGGGTAAGCAACCGGGTAGTGGACTGACAACTTTAGTATTTGCTAAAGTTGGAACCACTCTAAACACCTGTCTCCTTCTTCCAATTTCAATTATGGTTGTTTGAGTTAAATAAATTGTTAAAATTAATTAAAAAAACTCTATTCACCCCCCTCTAGTGTTTTTCGAACCCATCATACTCATTTATGTTCTATTAGATTTGGCGAAGTATAACTCATACTAGTTCAACCAATCAATCATATCCAAATACGAGCATTCAAGATATCACATATCATTGGCAACCAGAAAACTAGTCTCATACTTAATAAAGCCCACGAACCTGAGTTCAGAGATTCATAAATATCTTTGATCATCTAGACAAACTGGTCAGCACCTGATTAATAACAAAATCATATACTAGCATTAGATTCTCATCATCTTAACCCTAGTTGTGTTCATTAGGGTTTGCTTATCTCATTATGTTATATACATTATTACTTGTCTTCTTATCTTAGATTTGTCATACCGATGTCATTTTCCAGATTACATCTCATTATCAAAGTTCATCGTCTGAACATTAGGTTCCAAATCCTTTTTGTGCACATATTAACCCTAGGTTACATCATTAACCTAGATTAGGGTTTTATAACATTCATTAAGATTCATCTTCATATAACATAGATTTTGTTCATCATGATGATCTCATAATTAAATTTGAGGTTCAATATACGGATATGAGCTTTCTCTGTAAATTTCATCATTTATAGAGCACGTATGTATTTATTGTATTTTATTAGGGTTATTAGCCCTAATTAGCCATATTAATCAAATTACAGAATTTTGTGCATCAACATGACGATATCTGACATCATATGCATTCTATACATAATTGTGGACTTATTGATATTTTTCCATGATTTTATATCATCCTTTGATATTTATTTTCCATTAAACAAGTATTACATGTCTTATATGATATTGCTAATATTATAGCATAAAAAGTCTAATATTAAGCTTTCATATTGTTCTACATATTTTGCTGAGAATTTCGATACCTTATTTCCATTTTTCTGATCAGTAGGCTATTTTCTATGATTTATTGAAGATTTGCAAATTTATTGAAGATTTTACCTTAATCAGCCAATGGGAGCTTGCCACATGGCCACTAGGTCTGGCGTAGCTCCTTTTCTTACTACGGACGGTTCACTTGGTCTGGGCCTGGTTCTCTAGCGGTTCACACGGCTGGACCCGGTCTAGGATTTGGGTTCAAGACCCGGTTGGCTCTCTTCCTTTCCCTGGTCCACGCGATCAGTCCCAAGCGGGACTTCGATCTGCAGGGCGCCGCCGTGAGGGAGATGCTCTGGTGAGCTCGTGATGGCTGCTGGCATCTCCTCAGGTGCAGCTGATCACAAGGCTACCATCGAGGGGCCTCTCTGGGTCAGGGCGGTAGTTTCTCAGAGCTCGGCTCCCCATGGGTCGTTGTGCCGTCGAGGCGAGCGGGGAAGGTCACCGGCCGCGGAGGGGAAAGTAGTGAGGGGAGTGAGTGGAGATGTTGGGAATTCAAGGAAGGGTCGGTAAGGTTCAGCGTGGCCTTGCACCTCTTGAGGAGGGGTTGATCTGGAAACGTGGAGGACGGGGCGGCCCGGGGCAGGTGCTATGCCGCGGTGGAGGGAAGGTGGATATAGTGGTGGTTCTCAGAGGTCAAGTGCCTCGAATTGAGCTTCCTGGAAGTCTAAAGGAGGTCGGGCGAAGCTGTTGGAGGCCTTTTGAAGGCTCTTGAAGCTATGGGAAGTGAAGCCCTAAAACTCCACCGCCGGAGTGAGAAGATCAGGAAGGTCGGAGGTTAGGAGGGCACAACGGCGCATGAAACTCGTTCGTTGTTGGGGTAGTTGGCCACGAAATCGTGAGACGAAGTCAGCTCGTCGGGCGAAAGGTTTAGATAAGGGGTGAGGTGGCGCCTGGATGAGGGTCAGGTTCCCTTTCTTCTCCCCGCTCTTTGCGGGAGGTAGAAGACATAGTCTCAGCTGTTGATTCCCTTTGATCCGCGATCAGTCAGATCGAACGGCTGGGGTGTGAGCCGCATAAGTGTCTTCTCCCAACCTTGTTATCAAGGCAACATGACATTCAAATGTCACACCAAATTAGCAACTTAGATCTAGGTTGATATTAGGTGTATTATTTTCAATTGTCCATAATTCCTAATTGGTTAATCCAATTGCAATGAAATTTTAGGCGTACCTTTATAATGTCATAATGTAACTGTGGCATAAGTTTGGGGATGAAATTCGAAGGTTAAGCATGGTTATTGACTAATCACATTAAAACCTAAAGTCACCTTCATGTGACACTTAGGGTATTACATTATGTGAAAAAAATGATAGGCCATTGAATCAAAGTTGGCTCCAGAACTTGAACATTGGTTCATATGTATATGATTCCTCAAAAGAATTTAGTTCACTACTCACTGGATCACTAAATGTATGATTGGTCTCATGAGGACTTAATTAATCAGAAAGGGTATTCATTCACAATTGAATTCAATTAGGCATCATAGTCCTCCATCATATTTCCAATCACCTAATTTGGGTGAAGGAATCCATGATTGTATAATCAATTCCTCAATTTCGTATTTGACATCTTACATAGAATGCTTGTCTCTCAATTATTGTATTAGTTATTAAAACTCAAAAATCTAGGTTATCACTGATACCCACCTCTAGAAGTTGTTCTAGAAGGTCCATACACATCAGCATGTATGAGTTCTAATAGATTACTAGCCCTCTCATTGTTACCAGTGAAAGGGGTCTTAGCCATCTTGCCCAACAAATAAAATTCACTTGTCTCTATTGATTCAAAATCAAAAGTGTCCAGATAACCATCTTTATGGAGTCTGGATATGTGATTCTCAATTATGTGCCCTAGAAGACAATGTCAAAGGTTTGTTTTGTTTGAGTTTTTGAGTTTTAGTCTTTTGGTATATATGTTATAAATATCTGTCTTTAGATTTAACAAATAAAGACTATAAGACATTGGGGCACTATCATAAAGTATCCCATCTTTTGAAATAGAACATCGAACATTTTTAATATGGAATTCAAATGCATCCTTGTCCATATAAGATATATAAATTAGGTTTACATTTATAGCATGTACATAATAGCAGTTTTGTAACTCTATTACAAGACATGTAGGCAAAGATATATTATAGGATTTAACTGTGTTGGCTGCAACTCTTGCGCCATTAGCATCTTGTAGTTCCATCTTGCCTTTTCCCAAAGGCCTACTTCCTTTCAGATCCTGCATATGTGAGCATATGTGAGATCCACATATGACATCTAGTAACCATGATGATGAAGTAGATAGGATTATCTCAATAATGTACATACCTAAAGTGGATACTATCATTCCAATATTCTTCTTCCTTAATGCCTTCAAGTACAAAGGATGAGATCCTCTTATACTTTTCTTTCTCCTTATCTTGAGTGTTGAAGATGTGGATTTAGGCTTGACATCATACTCTTCTCTTTGGTCCTTGGACTCAGCTCCACTGATCACCATCACGGGCTTGTCCTCCTTCAATTTTTCTTCAAAATGAATCAACATGCAAGAAAGTCTGACATCTATCCAGCCTTATTATTAAAATGTTAACATGCAATAAAGTGGTGATATGATTCTAACATTGTCTTTAAAATCATATCAGTGGCCAACTCTTGGCTCAAGGACAATCCCAATTCTTCAAGATGATACACATGTCCAATCATATTGAGCTTATGTTCTTCTACCGATGTTCCCTCTGATAGCTTAGACTCAAGTAACACCTTCATGATATCGTCCCTTTCTTTCTTTGTAAGAGAAATTGTCACTTTCCTAAGATGTGTTACCATCTTAAGAACACTCTTGTCTTCACATTTCTCATGCAACTCATAGTTCATGCAGCTAAGCATAAGGTACTTCATCTCTAAGGCATCATTGGCATGCTTCCAGTAAGCATCCACTTGTTCCCTAGGTGCATTAGGAGCATGTATTTATGGAACTTGTTTGTCAAGGACGTGGAGCTTGCACTCTTCATTGAGAACCCTTCTCACAGTCCAAAACTACTTGCGGAAATTTCTCCCATCAAGTTTGTCCTTCTTTAGGACCAATCACAATTCGGATTTGTTCATTATTTGATTCTATAAGAGAAAATTTGCATTTGGCAAAAACCCTTTTTGATAAGATTTGATTTGAAAATTTTGACAATATTAATTAGGTCTTTAATTATATTGCTTCCACTATTTTATTTCAAATTGATAATCCTCACATTAATTCATAATATTGTAGCACACAATACTTTAGTGGGCTAAGATCCATATTTCATCAAATCCTGAGTCAACTTTTGTCGATCACCCACAACTTGCCTATTTAGGTAGGCCATCATGCCAATTGTATCACATGCAACTCTTAGATAGAAGAAATGCACAACTCTTCACCATGATAATCTACATGCCTCTCGGCTTGGGTTCTCCAAATCACTAGTTAGGCCTGAACCAATAGCCAATACAATAGATACACACCATGCCTTCTGTAAATCTACAAATCTACCATCACACTTCCATGAGATAGACCGTGCGCCATGCTTTGTGCAAATCTATGATTGGTCAATCAAGCATTTCATGTGTATTGGTAGTGGAAGGCATCTAAGACTTAATATTTTAATCTAGGGATTTTGTATAAGTACATATACTTCATCTGATCACTACATGTATACTACATATCATATGCATGCTATATCCCACAATGAAAACATACAATAAACAAAAGCGATGGTTATGACCAACCTAATGTAATTCTTTGGAACCACATGGAATTGTGTCATCCTAGGTCCACATCACATGTAGAAACCTATTGTTGATGAAGATACGTTCTTACCAATCCAAGTTGATCGGTTCAACCCTTGAACCGTTGGTCTGGCCTCCTAGCCGGTTGTTAGGTCATCTCACTGGTCGTCTAGTCCTATTGATCCACCATTTGCTGACTCCTCCAACTGATCGGTCGGGTCCACTAGGTGATCGGTTTGGCTCATCCATCTAATCCTCCTTGGTCCTCCATCTTTTAGGCTCATCTTCAGGACATCATCTTCTTTGTCATATGAGGAAAGTAAACTATCCTACTTCTACATAGCTATAGAGAAACCTCAAGTTACATTTGAGGGGAGAAAAGGTAGGAGAGAATTAACTTTATATTAGAAAGATAAGATAGAGGCTTGGTACGCAGACTGAGATAAAAGGATCAACCAACCATACAACCACACATTGATAATAGGGTTTATTAGCCATAACCATGCTACACATCCACCATCAAAACTTCTTTTAGGGTGACACGTGTAAATTGCATATATATCATATATATATTATATTGGGATTTTCTTTGTATTGGATTTGATAATATATTATTTGCATCGCATGCAATAATGGAACCACAAAACCTATAATCCAATCATATTGATTATCCCATAATATAGTAAATTGACATTGGCTCTGATACCACTTCAAGGAAATATGAATTCAAAGCAGGCATCAGAAACAAAATTTTTATCTACAATATTCCCATAACCAACAGATTGCATCAATAACTATAAGACAAGGAAGATGGTTTCAAGGATATACCTGGTCCTGGAGAAAGTCCAGCAGTAATCCTCATCATCATAGTTGTGCAACTCTGACTCCTGCTTTCATAGGGACTTGTCTGACTGCTCCTACACGAACATCAGACTCAAACATTGTCTTCTATAGTTTCTCCTCTTATCATGAATTGTTGATTGACAATGCCCTCCTAGGGGCAGAAAATGACCTCCTGCCTCTAGAGAAGTCCATACAGACCACCTAGAACTCTTCTCATCCTTCTAGAATGGATAAGAAGTATTTGTCCCTCCCATTGGCGTACTAATCACTAACTTACTCTCCCACAACAATTATCTCAGTTGTTCTCTACCTTTATATCCCTCCCTAGTTGGGTAGGACTTGCTTGGTTTTCCTCGGTTACCACAATCAGAAAGGACAACATTTGTTAGAGCAATTTATTCTCAATTGTTTGTGTTGTTCTCTGCGAAGCCCCTTGTACCCCTCTATTTATAGTAGAGGCCAGGATCGGGGTTCCTAGTCGATCCGGGAGTGGAAGGGACTGGATGATCTTGAATTTATGGAACCTTCGACCATCCAAATGACCATCTAGCACACCAAACAATCATTTGGTATACGAGACGGTCGTCTCATACTGTGAGATAGCCATTTTGCAGTTTCCCAATCACATACAAAATTGGCAATTCATTTCCAATTAACATTACATATTTATTCCTTATACAAATAGTAATTTAAATCTGAAATGAACTTGCAAATATCTAGAACCTTCCCTTGGTCAAACTGGTCCATCTCTCCCAAGCAAAATGGCCATCTCAATCACCCAGATGGTCATCTAATGACCCAAGTTATGCTGATCGATTCAATCCAAAGCCAATTTCAACTCAAATCAGTCTGACACTCCGAACGCCCATCTCAACCCTTGAGACAGTCATTTGCCACTCTAGATAGTTGTCCCATGCCATGAGATGGGTGTTTGGCAGTACAATTAGGCTACTTGTTGTGTGAATCAATTACCTAGGTCATTCAAGACCAAACTCCTCTTCTAGGTCGAAACATGTGTGTATGACCCTATAGGTCCCATATTACGTTGGTAGTGAATGTCCATAACAACTTATGACATCACAAGCAATGAGCGGTTCCTAGTCGTACATCAATTCTACCCTAGTAAATGGAAAATTGGAGAACAACTTCAACCTACAATTTGTGTATGGTGCTGTAGTATTTGTATGGCTCCTTTGTCACTAATGTTTAGATTGAACTCAAGGCATGGAGCAGTCATCCTCGTCATCATTAAATTTTGTGTCTTGAACCAAGAGCATACTGTCTGAGATATATGTAAGCTTAATATCACATATTGAATCACATGTGCATGACCATGCATTTCTCATTCTTGCTAATCAAGAGGCCTAGAACATCAAACTCCTATAGGAGAGAAAAATCCCATTTCTATCATTTACAGTCTATCCCCATGTGTTAAAGTCACCCAATCATCACCTTTATAACAACCCATGTTTGGGGATTGTATTTGATGATGTCAAAGTGTACCCAACGACATGTGATGTGACATCCCCATATTTTCTAAAACTTAATCTGATGTGTGACGTCCAAATTAAATCTCACCTCAGTGAGAATCCTAAATTAAACTTCACACACTAGGTTAAGAAGAAAAAAATCAGAGGAAGTCAGAAGGAAATAATTACTAGCACATGCACATGAGCAATAATAAAACTATACAACACATGTTCACCATTCTATATATAATTCCATAATGAATTGTTACAACATTTGACATTACATATTGAAAGGAAAACTGATACATATACATGTAGTACCACTAAAAATAGGATCTTAAGACAATAGGTCCACATGTAGATGAGCTCGCCACACAACTCTCAACTATCATGGATCTTTAAGAGCACATGTCCACCACCTAAACAAGAGATTACATGAGATACACATCAGCACAATATTCAAGAATATTGTACTGAGTACGCCTACATGTCTTTTATATACCTCTCATCATATCTTGGAAATAAGATAAAACTAATACTTGGTAGTTATATAGAAATATAACAAAAAGCATATACTTGAGCAAGGATGTTTATTAGCAAAAGAGAACACATATCTTTTAGGCATATTTTTGATTATATCATCCATGCATTTGCCACCTGGAAAAATAATGCATCATCTCATCTACCAAAGAGTTTGAGATGTAAGGCCTTATGATCTACTACCAAAGAGTTAGATCATTATACAATGTGATCTACTACCAAAGAGAATGATCACTTTCCAGCACTATGCTACCAAAGAGAATTAGTGCTATCATATAATGGAACATATATATTATGTTTCATGTGTTCCTAGCCATAAGTTAAGAAAATTAAGCAACACATCATGCAAAAACAATAATTTCATCCAATATAATATGCCAAGTATTTTACTACACATATAACATAAGCATATTATATAATAAGCCAAGTAAGAGGTAATGGCGTACCTTGATCACATATATCCTAATGATCATACTCCTGATGCCAACTATATCTTGGTCAAACCCCTAGTTAAGACAAGATCACATACTATAGATCTACCAAAAAGTTAGATCATTATACAATGTGATCTACTACCAAAGAGAATGATCACTTTCCAGCACTATGCTACCAAAGAGAATTAGTGCTATCATATAATGGAACATATATATTATGTTTCATGTGTTCCTAGCCATAAGTTAAGAAAATTAAGCAACACATTATGCAAGAACAATAATTTCATCCAATACAATATGCCAAGTATTTTACTACACATATAACATAAGCATATTATATAATAAGCCAAGTAAGAGGTAATGACGTACCTTGATCACATATATCCTAATGATCATACTCCTGATGCCAACTATATCTTGGTCAAACCCCTAGTTAAGACAAGATCGCATACTATCATCAAGTTCAAATTCTCTTACATCTCCTCTTAACCCTAATTACATTCATTAGGGTTTACTTAGTTCATTAGGATATTTGCATCATTACTTGCATTGTTGTGTTAGATTTATCTTACTAATGTCATTTTCCAGATTATGCTTCATTATTTGAACAAAAGGTTCCATATTCCTTTTTGTACACATATTAACCCTAGTTTATATACATTATTCAAATTAGGGTTACAACTCATGCATTAAGGGTCATCTTCATAGAAAATGGATTTCTTGTATAAAACTAATCTTAGATTTACATATTATCTTCCAGTTACTGAAATGAGGGTGTTTTGTGAATTTCATCATTTATTGAGCATGTATGTATTTATTGTATTTTATTTAGGGTTATTAGCCCTAATTAGGCATACGGAGAAAATTACATTATTTCACACATCAAAATCATCATATCTGACTTCAAATGGATTATACATGATATTGCAGAGTTAATGAAGCATTATAATGATTTTCAGTCTTCATTTGATATTTATTATCCATTAAACAAGTATTACACATCTTACATTATATCACTGTCATTAGTGCATCAAAATCCTGATATTATTCTTCTATTGTATTCTACTCATTTTAGAGAATTTTAGTACCTTATTTGTAATTTTCTGAAAAACTTGCTTATTACTAGGAATTATCTAAGATTTGTGAGTTTATTGTGTATTCACCTTCATGGACCAATTTAATGGTGCCATGTGGCCGTTGACTTGCTCAGTAAGGTAGGGACCCACCCAAGCTTGAGCCAGCTAGGGCCATGATCTAGCTGGTTCAGGGCAATAGGACCTGAATCATGGCTATTATTCTTCTCTGACCCAACACTTTCTTCAACCTTCCTCACTCGCGTGAACACCCGGTGGGTGACGCCTATGTGCGCCACCACCTGGCCTAGATACAACGAGCAAGCATGGAGATCTCCTCCCTCTGGTACACAACTACCTCACACATCATCTCCCCAGATAGCAAGAGGTTTCGTTCTCCTCCTCCTCATGTTCTCGCACAATCACGACCACTTCCCAGGCGGCAGCGTGCTATTGGACTTTGTTCTCCTATGTGCAAAACTACCACCAGTAGATGGGGAAGATATCTAACGTATGTGCAATTACTAGTGTTGGTATGCTGCATACTGGCGAGAGATTCATGGTGGTGTGTGTGCCTTCTCCAGGCTTTCGATCTCTTAGTTTTGGCTATAGTACTTGTTCTCCAGGGTATCACCGCTCAGTCTCTCCTCTCAAGCGCTGGCGTAGATCCATGCTAAGGTATGCCAGTTGGGCTCTATCCTAGGGTGTCTGGGACTCTCGTCACTGTTCGCTCTACCACCAACGCTCTTCCTTTAGTCCTCTTTTTAGGCTTCTAATTCTCAGGGAAACACTGATCGGGAGCTCCACCTCCATGAGGGCACTATAGGTCTATGGATAGTCTCTGACAAGGAATCATGGAAAGTCCTCCCCTCCTTCCATCATCACTAACTTGCTAGTGATAGTTCACATAAGAGAAGGCTTCACTCTTGTTGTTCCCTCATCCTCACCAGCACTGTGGTAGGAAATGGGGAAGCCATGGGATAAGGACTCTCGGTCTCACTATTTTTAACAGAAGAAGGCACGATCAAGTACTAAGGCAACTTCTCAATTGAGACGATCATGAGATAGCTCATGACGAAGACGTGGTAGTGTCAAGAGTCATTGCCTTGCAAGTTCTCCCACATCCTCATTTGAGTTGGAGGTAGGGATAAACAACTGGTCGTATGTTGCATTCAAGGGTCATGATTAGAGAACCCACTTTTGCATTTTCAAAGAAACATGTGACATAGAATATCATCGGATCCTAGTCTAGTATATTGAAACTTAGGCCATTGGTCATCAACAAATACTAATCAGTTGTCCATATTTAAATATGTATAAATCCTTCCTAAAACATACAATAATTATGCAACATTGGGCATAGCTTTGTCACCACTAAAGATACATCCCATCCAACTTTGGTGAAAAAACTCACTTACTTGATCAACTAACAAATTAATCCAAAATGGCACATACTTAAAGGTACTAATCATCTTATTAACATCAATGACGTTCAATCTTTGCCAAACTAATTGAAGTACTTCATATGATCGAAACTCATTTTAGGACTATCATTTTGTCATTACAATATGTAAATCGAAGTAAGATTAACCATGTCATCTCATATACATAATGACTCAAATTTAATTATTCCAATCTCCAACCGATGATTGAATCAGTGAATTGAGTAATCAAGAAACTCAAAAGTTCACTAAATCACATGCTACACACCTTAAAAGAAATTTCATCCTTGAAATTAAAACAAAAGAAAATCCAGTCCATCACATCATATACATCTTAAAAGAAATTTCGTCCTTGAAATTAAGCCATTCACATACTCTAGGGAAAACCAAAAGGTTTTCACCTACATGTGGGGCACTAGCCTAGGTGCAACATACCCACATCGGATACCTAGAACCATATATCCAAAGAACTTCTAGGAGATTTTAAGAGAACTTAAGTTAGATCACCCCATCATAAAAGATTGAAACAATGGTTTAGAAACTCTAGATATGTCATGACATATGTAATATGTCAGGGTTGCATCCTTATCTTAACCCATGCATTAGGGTTCCCACATCATATTACCATGTTCTAAAGGAGATAATTAAAGTTAGCTCATTACATCAAGGTATCATCAACATTTTATTGAGCTAATTGTTAGAACATGTTCAACACTAACATATGCATTTTAGTAGGGAGTTAACTAAAGTTAACCTACTCTATCCATCTAGATCATATAAAGGTGTCATAATCATTATGTTGTGCTAACTGTCAAATAATATTTTTCATCTTTATTAAAAACTAAGATTAAACCTCATGTAACATGTTTCATTCACATGATCTTATTTCATTATTCATAATAAATTGCAACATTTACTAGTGATTTTATCACAAGATTAACCAATGATATAATATTATCATCATTACTCATGTATATGGTTAACCATTTATGAACTAACATCTATTAAACCATCTCTAGGTTTCCATCATATCATATATATATATATATATCATGTCAAGATTAGATCACATTCTTATATATATTATAGCATGGTTGTGCTAAAAAAACTTATGTGAGTGGCTTATTAAACACATATCATAACTCCATCTAGCCCAATCGAGGTCCTAACCCTTATCATGAGGGTAGTGTCATGCTCAGTCTCACTGAACTCACTCAATCTCTATGAGTATCTCATATGCATATACTTTATCTTTCCTCTCTAAACTAGGGTTATTAGGTATACCTCATTAGCACTAGTGATAGACTTACAAGCTCTAGCCACATAAGCACAAACCAAAACATGCTATGACATACTCTCCATAGGTTCTATACCCATGAATTATGCTTACCAAAAAATCTCTTACATATGCCACTAGATTCCTATGAGGGGAATCTCCAACCCGAGCATGAGGCTTCTCAACATAATAACATCATTTACCTCCTCCAGGGTCTTGGGACTCTCTCTTCCTCACCCAGTTGGTAGGTTCTTATATTCAAATTCACATATGCACATATAACTAGCCTCTCTTTGTCTCTAGGGTTTGGTCTTCCCAAGGACATCTAGGGTTCAACAAATCTAGAGGAATCATGCATAAAGCAACTCAACTCAATCGCTCAAGAGTAGTCTAGTTTAGGACATATCATATCACATACTTCTCATAGTTCTCATATCTTGGAGCTTAGGTTCTCTGACCTTCTCCCAACGAGTCTCACTCTCTCTAGAGTTGACCCTAAAACTGGTCCTAACACTAGAGGTCCTCCTTCATAAAAGAGCTTGAGGCTCATGACAATTCACAACCTTGTCTTACATAGCTTATCTTAACTCATCTTATCTTATCTCATAAAAGCCTATGTACTTGCATCATTAAGCTTATCTCAAATCCTCAAAACTAAACTTGGGTCCTCAAAGACAAACATTGATCATCATAAAACATCTTATATCATCTACGTAAAACTTACATCATATCATCGAAACATATTTCATCTATTACATTCTATCATATGTTCTAACAAGGCTCTAGACATCTAATCTGGAACTACTCTCTGTTCTGGAATGATGTCATTCACTTTCACTTAGGTTACATGACCACCTCCTACTCATACATGTGTGGGGACATATTTTTGTAAAACATACATATATAGTAAAATATTATATAATTTTTCTCCAATAAAACATTCGTCAGAGAAAACTATCGAGGTTCAATCCGATTGGAATCAAAAACCAAATCCACAAAATAAGTGTTCCACACATAGTATAGAGTACAACGCCATGAAAACTAGTGAAAAGGGTGAGAACATGGTGTAGATTGGTGTAGCTACTCTAGAAAATGAGCGCCATATGTTTAGGGTTTCTCTTCCCTTGATGTACGCTATTTCCAAAGAATGGAATGTCCCATACCACTTCACTATATGGAAAGAACAACATCTAAGGACCTACTATACAATAAGAACCAGTCGAGACCTAGTTCTCAAACATCTAGGTACTAACCTAGAGGCTAAGTCAGATCTAGTCTCTAAAATATGACTAATATAACCCTAATTATGTTCAAGTTCAAGGTTTTCTTTAGTTTTGAGTTGGATAATGACCAAATGGCAGGCTTTGCTATTGTTCATGCTCTGATACCACCTGTGACGTCCCCAGATTTTCTAAAACTTAATCAGATGTGTAACATCCAAATTAAAACCTCACCTCAATGAGAATCCCAATTTAAACACCACACACTAGGTTAAGAAGAAGAAAATCAGAGGAAGTCAGAAGGAAACAATTAGTAGCACATGCACATGAACAATAGTGAAACCATACAACACATGTTCACCATTCAACATATAATTACATAATGAATCATTACAACATTTGACATTACATATTGAAAGGTAAACTTATACATATACATGTAGTACCACTAAACAACAGGATCTTAAGACGACAGGTCCACCTATACATGAGCTCACCACATAACTCTCAACTATCATGGATCTTTAAGAGCACATGTCCAAAAAACTTAAACAAGAGATTACTTGTGATACACATCAGCACTATATTCAAGAATATTGTATTGAGTACACCTACGGGTCTTTTATATACCTCTCATCATATCTTGGTAATAAGATAAAACTAATACTTGACAGTTATAAAGAAATATAACAAAAAGCATATACTTGAGCAAAGATGTTTATTAGCAAAAGAGAACACATATCTTTTAGGCATATTTTCCATTATATCATCCATGCATTTCCCACCTGAGGGAATAATGCATCATCTCATCTACCAAAGAGTTTGAGATGTAAGGCCTTATGATCTACTACCAAAGAGTTAGATCATTGTACAATTTGATCCACTACCAAAGAGAATGATCACTTTCCAACACTATGCTACCAAAGAGAATTAGTGCTTTCTTATAATGGAACAAATATATTATGTTTCATGTGTTCATAGCCATAAGTATGGAAAATCAAGCAAAATAATCATTTCATCCAATATAATATGCCAAGTATTTTACTACACATATAACACAAGCATATTATATAATAAGCCTAGTAAGAGGTAATGGTGTACCTTGATCACAAATATCCTAATAATCATACTCCTGATGTCAACTATATGTTGGTAAAACCCCTGGTTAAGACAAGATCACATACTATCATTAGGTTCCCATTCTCTTACATATCCTCTTAACCCTAATTACATTCATTAGGGTTTGCTTAGTTCATTAGGATATTTGCATCATTACTTCCATTCTTGTGTTAGATTTATCTTACTGATGTCTTTTTCCAGATTATGCTTCATTATCTAAACATTAGGTTCCATATTCCTTTTTGTGCACATATTAACCCTAGTTTATATACATTATTCAAATTAGGGTTACAACCCATGCATTAAGGGTCATCTTCATAGAAAATGGAATTTGTGTGAAAAACTGATCTCAGATCTACATATTATCTTCTAATTATTGATATTATGGTGTTCTGTGAATTTCATCATTTATTGGTCATGTATGTATTTATTTTATTTTATTTAGGTTTATTATCCCTAATTAGGCATATGGAAAAAATTACATTATTTCATGCATCAAAATCATCATATCTGACATCAAATGGATTATACAAGATATTTCAGAGTTAATGAAGCATTATCATGGTTTTCAGTCTTCATTTGATATTTATTATCCATTAAATAAGTATTACACATCTTACATTATATCACTATTATTAGTGCATGAAAATCCTAATATTATCCTTCTATTGTATTCTACTCATTTTTCTAAGAATTTCAGTACCTTATTTGTAATTTTCTGATAAACATGCTAATTACTAGGAATTATCTAAGATCTGTGAGTTTATTGGGTATTTACCTTTGTGGAGCAATTAAATGGCACCACGTGGCCGCTGACTTAGCAAAGCAGGGACCTACCCAAGCTTGAGCCGACTGGGACCATGATCTGGCGGGTTCAGGGTAATAGGGCCAAATTCAGGGTTCTTATTCTTCTCCGACCCAATGCTTTCTTCATCCTTCCTCGCTCGCGAGAACACTTGGTGGGTGACACCTGCGTGCACCGTCACCTGACCTAGATTCAACAAGAAAGCATGGAGACCTCCTCCCTCTGGTACACAACTACCTCACACCTTCTCCCCAGGCAACATCAGGTTCCATTCCCCTCCTCCTCGTGATCTCGCATGATCACAACCACTTCCTAGGCGGCATCGTGCTGCTGGACTATGTTCTCCTATGTGCAAAACTACCGCCAGTGGATAGGGAAGATCACCGACGTATGTGCGATTGCTAGCATTGGTATATTGCATACTGGCGAGAGATTCATGTGGTGTGCACACCTTCTCCAGGCTTACGATCTCTGGGTTTCAGCTATCTGTCTTGTTCTCTAGTCTGTCATCGCTCGGTCTCTCCTCTCAAGCGCTGGTGTAGATCCAAGCTGAGGCATGCCACTTTGGGCTCCGTCCCAGGGTGTCTGGGACTCTCTTCACTAATCGCACTACTTCCAGGGCTATTCCTTTGGTCCTCTCTCCAGGCTTCCAATTCTCAAGGCGACACCGATCGGGAGCTCCACCTCCATGAGGGCATTACAGGTCTATGGATAGTCTCCGAAAAGGAATCATGGCAACTCCTCCCCTCCTTCCGTCATCACTAAGTTGTTGGTGATTGGCCAAGGAAGAGAAGGTCTCACTCTTGTTGTTCCCTCATTCTCACTAGCACTACGATATGAAATGGGGAAGCCATGGGATAAGGACACTCACTCTCACTGTTCTTAGCAGAAGAAGGCACGATCAACTGCTAAGGCAACTTCTCAATTGAGACAATCATGAGATAGCCCATGAAGAAGACGTGGTAGTGTCAAGAGTCACTGCCTTGCAAGTACTCCCAAATCCTCATTTCAGTTGGAGACAGGGATAAACAACTAGTTGTATGTTGCATTCAAGGGTCAGGATTAGAGAACCCACTTTCTCATTTTCAAAGAAACGTGTGACATTGAAGATTATCAGATCCTAGTTTAGTATATTGAAACTTAGGCCATTGGTCACCAAAAAATACTAATCAATTATTCATATTTAAACATGTATAACTTCTTCCCAAAACATATAATTATTATGCAACATTGGGCATAACTTTGTCACCACTCAAGATACATCCCATCCAACTTAAGTGCAAAAACTTACTTACTTGATCAATCGACAAATTAATCCAAAACGGCACATACTTAAAGGTACTAATCATATTATTAACATCAATGACTTTCAATCTTTTCCAAACTAATTAAAGTACTTCATATGATCAAAACTCACTTTAGGACTATCATTTTGTCATTACAATATGTAAATCCAACTAAGATCAACCATGTCATCTCATATACATAAGGACTCAAATTTAATTATTCCAATCTTCAACCCATGATTGAATCAATGAATTGGGTAATCAAGAAATTCAAAAGTTCACTCCACCACATGTGATGAGTGCAATGTTTTTAGTTCTAAGAACTACAACCACCACCATCACTATGAGAGCTAACTATGACTCCCATATGATGGCTTCTATCTATCACTCTTACGGTGGATCTGTCTGATACACTGTTCTCTAACATGGATCTATGTGATTGGTTTGATATTGCTTTATCATTACTAATGAGATTCTATCATCAACCAACTCACACTCTGAAATTATGCATTATTGTTGTCTATCAACCTTCCACAATAACAACTGATCAGGGACATAATGAGAATACGTATATGTACTCATACATCTGTATGATCTCATTTCTTCTAAAACACATACTTGAATACATTCATAATTGAGTAATATTATTCTCTAGACATTTATAAAGTTACATCATTATTTAAAACCTTAAAAAATATTAATAAACTGGAAGCTTGCCTTTATTTATCAAATCATTTTACAAGGTATGAAATTATCATCATCACATGATTGGCTCTCTGGGCATACATGCCAATAGGTGGTGGGGCCACTGGGTCTGCTGTCCTTCCTTCAAATACTCGAGCTTCTATTATGGTCATGAGTTTTCATAGCTCCTCTCTCCAAGGGGTCTTTTCAGGTAAGGGAAATAGGGAATACATCCACCTTGGTATGTTAGCCATCTGTGTGTTGTTGAAGAATCTCCTATCACAAATTATCTCCATGACATATTTTCCTCACAACGCATGGAAATCTTAATTGAAATTCTATTCCATCGGGATTCCTCTATTGATGGATTCAATCATCCTTAGTGATATTAAAGCACTGTCTGTCGAGTTTTGTTTTTCCTGGGACTGCTGTAGTTGATGTAATTTCTTTCCAATTTGGGGGTTACCACCAATTGACTCCTTGTATCAACCTTTTTAGATGGGTTGGGACTTCTTGTATCATCCTATGATTTGATTTATCAAAGACCATTCTTCCACAGGACAGGTCTTTGGCGCTAAAGTTGTATGTGATGACTTTCCTTCCCAAAATGTCATGCACCATGAGGAGCCAATGATTGAAGGCTTTGAAAGATAGAGTGACGAGCTTTAAAGCCCTATTTCTATCTATGGTATCTTGGAGTTATTTAATAGATGTTGTGTCACTTCTTTCTTTGAACAAGTGGGCTACCAGGTTAGAGGTTGCATTAAAAACTAGCCCATCTTTATCTTTATACATTAACTCTTCTATGATGGTCCCACACAAGACCTTGAAGAAGATTCTGCTTACATTTACCTATTGCCGAATGGCTTAACACATGTCATCCCTTGTTAGAATGTACGCATTGCTATAGTAGATGATGTCATGTCCTGACTTCTCATCATCTAGGATGTCTACTAGGACATGAGTGTCACATACTAGCATTCTTGATACTTAAGTCATGTCCTTATCCACCATCTTACGTGGTAGAGGGGGCGGTGCATCTAGACTCGAGTTGTCTCTACGGTCAGAAATCACAGGTGGGTCGAGGAATACTGACTTTTCTTGTTTTAGAGGTGCATCGACAAAAATATTGTCCAGATTCCCTTTATATTCTTCAGATGTCATCTTCTCAATTTTTGCCTCAAAAGAGATGGGGAATCTCCACTCAGGATGGGTCCATCCAACAAAATCATTTATAAATTTTTCACTATCACATGGTGGAGGTGGAGCCTTATAGTCGAGGAGGGGGTCAAGCCTTTCCATTATATATTCAGTTGTTTTTGTTACCTCCCCTTTGCGTCAAATGATTTTTCCTTTGACATCATTCTCTCCTACTACTTCTTCATTTTCTACGGAAGTCGTTAGTTTTGTTGGATGTATGGTAACCTATTTCAGTAGTCCATCAGTTCCCTTTTCCTTATTTCTAGTAGAATACCATTGTGACGCTAGGGAAGTGGATAGATTATTGTCCCTAGTGGGCATTCCCTTACTCTTTGCAGGCTTCCTTGACTCTTTCTCCTCCAGTGGAAGAGTGCACTAAAAGTAGCCATTTATTCTAGGATCACCTCCTCTCTTTTTTACACAATAGCCATCAACACATCAGCCTTGAGATGTACTTCTATATCCGCTATGAGGGATGGTTATGTAGTGACTATCCTTTGCCTTTTTATAGATGTTACACTACTGGTGGGAGTGGCTTCCCTTATCTTTGTCGCCTCCTCTCAAAGCTACAGGTTCTCTAGGTGTAGATTGTCACATTCTTTGTGTAGCATTATGAGTCTGTTTGTCACCCCTGCTAGTGCATGCATGATTTGTACCTGATTTGCAGCCAACTGCTGCATTTGGAGTGGCGGATTTAGAATCGGCTACATGTATGGTGATAATTTCTATACCTACACAGTTAGTGTAGATAGTTTTGTAGTTTTGTTAAAACTATTTAAGGTAGAGGTTGAGACGATCTCAAAAAGGTCATCCATCTCCCATCCTATTTCTATGGATTTGGTTGTTGTTGTTGGTCGATGTTGTTGTTTGGGCCTGCTGATGGAGCTTACTTTCTGTCCTACCTCATTTTCTTTGGCAAATTATTTGTGTTCTTCCATTGGGCACGTGCTTTTTTCTTCTCATGGCGCCTCCCTCTAAGGGTATTGTTCTCTTATTTTTCTTCCTATCAATGACTCATTTTCTCTACTTGCCACCTCTGCTTCCTTATGTTCATTGTGAAGTTGGGAAGTATTTATCTTTGGTTCTAGTTCTTTTTTCGAGATAGTTGTTTTTATTGTTGATGTACCATGGATGATAGCCTTGGGTTCAAGAACAACTTCTTATGGTGTAGTCGCAATGGTAGGACTCTTTGGAACTTCTTTCTCCTCCTCTTCTAGATCTATAACTATTGGTGTAGGGGTTTTGTTTGCTAGTCTTTCGACAATGTGCATGATTACTCTTTTTCTTGTCATTTGTTTTGTGGCCACCTCCTTCTGTTGTTTCTTTCTTTGTTTAGATGGCCTACTTGTATTTACACCTCATTCATATATCAACCTTATGATTTCTTCTTCTTGGAAGACTAGTTATTCACAATCGTAGTTGCTCAGTTCTGGGAGGGGTATCAAGTATTTTGTCATGTAGAACATGTAGGAGTAGTTCTATTTTGACCTCACCGAGACATTTGCAGATGTAAGGTATTTTGTTTCCACCAAATCATCTCCCTCTGACCTTAGGAAGTGTTTTAGCTTCTTAGGATACCCTAATCAATGTGCAATGTACATGATTAGTCCTCTCATAGAGAAATCACAAGGACCATCTGGTCCCATTGCAACAACCATCTTATCTATAAGGGTTTTCCTATTTTTATGATTTTTCCCTCAATAAGCTCCATGATATGTTGAGGTCTAGTTTGGTCACATTTCACATGTCTGATTTGAA
The DNA here is from genome assembly GCA_963693085.1 of Alisma plantago-aquatica. Lineage (NCBI taxonomy): Eukaryota > Viridiplantae > Streptophyta > Magnoliopsida > Alismatales > Alismataceae > Alisma > Alisma plantago-aquatica. The sequence continues at coordinate 737,889,022 of OY856412.1, read as the reverse complement.
AGTCAGAGAGTCTGTGAAGATCTTGTACACTACTCTCAGGAAGTCAGAGTACCTCATGGTTGTCTTTGATTGACCAGAACTGTACTTGGAGTCTCCAAAAAGTTTCTCCCATGTTTTATTGGTTATGAAACCCTTTTCATCCTTATCTCCACGTGCTAAGTTGTCCATTCATCTTGCACATTAGAGTTTATGAAGATTGAGATCAACCATCTTTCTGTAAGCATGATGTCTTTCTATTTGATACAAACTTGCAATTTGTATTCCCCTCCACAGTCTACTATTTATTCAATTGCTACTGGATAATTTTTGATGGAGGACATGAATTCTTGGGTGATATCGTTGTAAGAAGTCATCTTGTTGAATTAGATTTTATAGATCCCCAACTGCTCCAAACTCTGTTTCACCCTATCGTATATACCTAGCATCTCCAGGGTCTCAACATCACCAAACCTAATGGCTTTGTGCTTCTTCCTCTGGATTATATCACACCAGATTTCACCATGTTCCTCACCTCTTTCTAAAAATAGATTATCATGTTGTTCTCTGCTACCCACTTTTGATAGTTGTTGAGGAATTACTGCAGTCATTCTTGTTTCTTGCATGGTTCCTTGTACGGTTGAACTTTCTACAAATGTCTCAACCACCTTCTTGGGTCTTTCCTATTTTTGGCTGGGTGCATCCCTTTTGTTTGGGTTCTACATTTCTTCTGATGGTGTGTACTCAGAGACCTATGTCCCTATTTGTTCATTATCATCTCCTCACTCCTCAGGTAAGGACTCAACTATCATCTTGAGCATGTCTACCTCTAATCAGGATCTGATGCATTCCTTAGTGGGTTCTCCATGTATCTTCTAGTGGGCCTTCCACTCATCCTTTAATTTCAAACTCATGGATTTCTTAGTTGTTGCCCTACTTTCCTATCATCTTGTGCTTGTAGATACTGAGTATCTCTAGCAAGATCAATTAGATAAACAATGATAGAGTTTTTTTTATTAATTTCAACAATGGTTGAATAACATTCTATGGTTGTGAAATGTTTGATGAATAGATGGATGTAGATCAATGGTTATGTAACAAGCCAACAATCAATGGGTGTAACAAACAACTAAAGGATGGATATAAATTGATGGTTGAGAAGGGGGGCGAGAATGGATGGTCTACCAAACTTGGACAAACTATCAACTGATGATGCCCATTAGTAGGGTGCCAAGCAATGGTCAAGTTAAGCAACTGATGATTAGGTCATTAGACCAAAAGGAAATGACAACAACCGATGTAGGGATGCCATATTAATATACTAGTCAACAATCGATGGTCAATCAATAGATGGTTGTTGGTGCATGACACCAATCGATGTCTTCAGTAGGGCTACGACAACTGATAGTTCCAACAATGGCCAACAATCGATGGCAACATGCCATGTTGACAAGCAATGGTCAAAAATCAGTGGTTTGGGAGAGAAAAACAACTGAGGGTTGGGGAATACGAAGCAATAGTTGATAGTAGGGTATCTGAGAGGGAAGAACAACTGATTCCCTCCACAACCAATTGTTAGGGTACTGTGGGTGGTGGATGGTGAGGAATAAGAAGCACCAACCGATTGTGAATGGTTATTGACATCCGTGGTGAGGAATACAAAGTGACAACCAATGGTTGGTGGTTATCTTTGGTGGCTCAAAGAAATTCAGAAGAAGTGAGGGAAATGTAGAACAAAAATTGGGAAGATTATAGATTGGGATTTAGGTTTACCGTTTACTCTAGTGTTCAGAGGATCTCCATTCTAGCTCCATAGAGTCCTTCCTTCCTTTGCTCTCTTCATTCATGTAGAGACCTTCATTCTATGCATTGGGGTCAGGAGGGAGAAAATGGTCTCTTCTTATGGTGTCACTCGGGGGTCAGGGGTCTTTGGTTGTTGTGGCTCTGGGGTGTTCTAGGGTTTAGTAATCCAATGGATTAGTTCAGAGGTTTATTAGCCCACCCCACTTATAGGTTTCTATCCATTTGAGTGACCATCGAATGTTAAGAACCGATGGTGATTCTGAGTGTATGTCTTCTGGTGGCCTTCAGGTTGATCAACCAGTGGCTTCACTAGACTCCTCATTTGATGGTAGGGCAGGAAGCCAACACCCGATGGTCTAGTTACGCGTAACACCTGATGGTGTCACATGGTGTGGATGTTGGATGGTATTTCTGAATGCATAAGCCAATGGTAATGTAGAAATACATCATCTAATGGTCACATTGTGTTCAACATCCAATGGGTGTAGTAGTGGGTCAGCTGATGACTGAACTTGATCCATCATCCGATGGTATCATAAACCAATGGTTGGACGTGATAACAATGTGATTACAACAGCTCCCTGAAAGGATATATGGTTGTTAGATATGACTCTTAAAAGAAAAATGGGATCACAATTTCTTAAGTTTATTCTACGTGCACTAAAATTACTTAAATTTAGGATGATGTTTCAAAACAAGATTAGTAAATTCCTACTACTTGGAAAAATAGAGCAAACCCAAGCTAGGACTAGAAGTTGTAAACTGTCTAATGGCTAAATAAAAGAAATGAGGAACTTGAAAATATAAAGAAAGTAGGAAATCCTTGGGTTGCCTCCAAAGAAGTGGTAATTTATAGTCTTTCGCTTGACTCTCTTGCTTGGCTCTTCAATATTTTTTGGGTGGTGCAAGTCGGGGCTCTTCTAACTTGAGTTCCAACCTCCTCAAAAAATCTTCATCCTCATAGTACATCTTTACCATGTTCCTATTCACTTTGAATGCACCTATTTTTTCACTAGTGATTTTCATCATTCTTAATGGGTATATCTTCACAACTTTAAAGGGGCCAGTCCATATGGACATGAGTTTACTGGGAAACAACCTAATGCTAGAATTGAATTATAGGACCTTATCTCCCTCCAACACATCCTTCTATTTAAGTGGGCATCATCCCACACCAAGGTACTCTACTTGTAGATGTGGTCGTTTTCATAGGCATGCAACCTCAAGTGTTACAACTCTTGCAGCTGTAGAAATCTCTTTTTGCTTGCTTCTTTAGGGTCCATATTTAGATATTTTATAGCCCAAAAGGATTTGTGCTCTAGCTCAATAGTTAGATGGCATCTTTTCCAGTAGATAAGCCAATAGCGGGTAGTCCCTGTCATAGTATTATAAGCGGTTTAGTAAGCCCATAGAGCATCATTGAGCTTCATAGACCATTTCTTTTGAGTCTGAATGACTTTTTTCTATAAAATCTGCTTCATTTGTTTATTTGATACTACTACTTGTACTGACATTTCTGGGTGGTAGGGTGTTTCTATCTTGTGCCTTACTCCATATTTCTTCAGCAAAGCTTAAATATGTCTCTCACCAAAGTGGGATCCCCCATCACTTATGATAGTGCGTGGGACACTGAATATGGGAAATATGATTTTCTTGAATGGCATGATTAATGCTTTGGAGTCATAGGTTGGAGTTTCAACAACCTCCATCCATTTTATGACAGCATCTACAATGACAAGAATATATTGATTTTCCCTTGTAATATAGGAATGGTCTCATATAGTCAATTCCCAAACATAAAAAATTTCCACCTCTATCCAATCATACATTGGCATTTCATTCCTCCTTTAAATGTTTCCCGTTCGTTGGCATTCATCAAATGCTTTAACATATGCTTTTGAACTTCCTTGAATACAATGGGCCAATAAAATCCTGATTGTAGGACTTTTGTTGGCATCCTTCTAGATGTCATCCATAAGACGTAGAATAGCATTCACAAAGGATCTGGGGGACTTCTTCTTCTGGAAGGCACCTTCATCATAGGTTGTCGGCACATCTTTTAAACAAGAGTGGGTCATTCTAGTAGTAATATTTTAGATCTAACAATAACGTCTTCATCTGGTTATGTATGATTTCAGGCGACAACTGTTGGCATGCTAAATAGTTACATATATCAACGAACCAAGGTAGATTGGGTTCAACAGACTTGGCCATCATCAGGGCCTCATCAGAATAGTTTTCTTTGACCATAAATGGGTTTTCTTTGGTAATCACTATCCTTGACAAGTGGTCAGTAACCACATTTTCCGTCCCCTTTTTATCAATAATTTCATGATCATATTCTTGCAGCAACAAAGCCCAACTCATAATCATGGGCTTGGTATCCTTCTTCTCCATCATATACTTAATGACATCATGGTTTGTATACACCTTGACCTTTGATCCTATCAAATAGGATTTGAATTTATTTAAGGTGAACACTAACGTTAACATTTCTTTTTGAGTCATTGTGTAGTTGACCTGAGTATCATCCAATGTCTTGCTAATGTAGCATATCACATGGTGTTTCTTTTCCTTCCTTTACCCTAGAACAACTCCAGTGGCATAATCACTGGCATCACACATAATTTCAAATGACAACCGCCAATCTGGAGATTGCAAGATTGGAGTTGTTGTCAAAGCATTCTTCAAAGTGATGAAAGCCTCAAGTCACTTTTTAGTGAAGTTAAACTCGACATACTTTACTAAAATATTTGACAAAGTCTTTGTCATTTTTAAAAAATCCTTAATGAATTTCCTATAGTACCCAGAGTGTCCCATAAAACTTCTCACTCTGGTCATTGATTTAGGAGGAATGAGCTTATATATTGCTTCAATCTTGCTATGGTCGACTTTGATTCCGTTTTTTAGAAAGTTTGTGTCCCAAAACAATACCTTTGTGTACCATGAAGTGGCACTTTTCCCAATTCAGAACTAACTGTTTTTCTTCACGCCTTTGCAGGATCTTGGATAAGTTTGTGAGACATTGGTTGAAATTAGAACCATATACACAAAGGTCAACCATGAAGACTTCCATTATGTCCTCCAAGAAATTTGAGAACATAAAAATCATGAATCTCTGGAATGTGCCTGACACATTGCATAGTCTGAATGAAATTCTCTATAAATCATAAGTGCCATAAATATTTGTGAAAGTAGTCTTCTCCTAATCATTATAGTGATTTGACACTTGGTAAAATCCTCAATACCAGTCCAAGAAACAAAAATATGAGTGATGCACTAATCTCTCTAGAACTTGATCAATAAAGGGTAACGAGAAATGATCTTTCCTTTTGGTAGAATTCAATTTCATGTAGTCTATGCAAATTCTCCATCTAGTCACCAAATGGGAACATCTTCCTCAATCCCCATCAGTTTTCTGAAGGTGTGATCTACTAGTTCAATTCACATTCTGATTTTCACCATTTCAGTGAGTCCAAGCCTTTGAGCTTAAGTGAGAGGCATCAGACTGATGCTTGCTTCATGATCTTTGAGTCCTTTCCTAACTTCTTTATCTCCAACATTGAAGGGAATAATGAATTCCTCAAGATCTTTCTTTTTCATGGCATCTTAGATTGAATAAAGGCTCTAGACATTTTGGAAAGTTTCATTGTCTTGATGTGATCCCCTCTTCTCTCTTTGTGATTAGATCCTTGAATAATTTGGAATACATAGGCATTTATTCATTAGCATCTAGAAATAGAAACATCCAGGTGCAACTTCATCATAGCCTCCATAAACTTCTCATATCTCTTCTTTAGATGAGCCTTGATCAATTTGTAAGGGAAATGGACCCTTGGAGAATATGGATTCTTATTGGAAAAAACTTCTTCTACTGGTTCTGACTCCCTTTGTTTTGTAGCTTTTTTTCCCTTTCCTTTTTCTTTAGGCTTGTCCTTTTTAGTAGACTCTTCCTTCTAAGGCACTTCCTCCACAACAATTGGTTTAGGTCATGACTATACATTTGCTCTTTTTTCGTGGGTATTTTTGTCGTTAGGACTTTTCAGAGTTCTTCTAGAATAAAGGGTTTCCATCTTTGTAGTCTCAGTATTAGATGGGATCTTTCCAAGTGAATTCTTGACCAGTTCAGATCGTTGTGCTAGTTGTTGGTCAATTTGTCTTTCAAGTGTCTGTATATCAGCCACTTGGGTCTGCATCGAGGTCAAGACACCCAAGTTGGTGATATCAATTTGAGTTAACTGGTCATTCAATTAAGATTTCCTTTTTTGTAAATTCAAATAGGTGACACATTTTATCAGGTTGGTTGTTGCTCTTAGTTTGGCCTTGATCTTGATTTCTTCATGTTTCAAATTTTGTTTTGACCTTGACCTTGCCCTTGGATTTGGTAATTATTTCTATTTTGCTGATAGTTGGTGGTTCTGGTGAACGTGGTTGGTCCTCCTCCTCTCTAAAACCCTAACGGTGTTTTAGATGAACCGCTTAGCTGGTGGGAGTTTTTCATAGCCTCTTTATTTCCATAATTTAAACCATGGTGATTTGGTCTCTTAAAATTAACATAAGAAACATTCTTTGTCTCTTCATCTTCTTTGCTTTCGTCATCGTCCTCTAATTGAGTGTAGATACAGTTATCGACATCATTCCCTCCTTCATCGTAGGTGACACATTTGATGATCTTCTCAATTTTGGCTTTCCCCTTGCCTCTAGTGTCTTTAAACTATTTAACATCTATGGCAATCATTTGGATTTGGACTGTTATAGTCTCTACTTCGTTCAACTTGGTAGTTGGACTGTCAGAGGTTGCATTCTTTGTTGCACCCATGTCTCTTCTCTCATAGTCCATGCCCGCTTGCATCACAACCATTTTATTGATGATCTTCATGGTTTTCTTTGGCTTTTTACCAAGGAAATCACTTCCTACAACGGAGTTCAACAAAGTCCTTTCTACAGGCGTTAACTTACTATAGAATGTGGTCACAAGAAAACCCTTATCATAGTTGTGATGAGGACAACCTCTCTGGTGTTCTTAAAAACCATTCCCATGATTCATAAACATTCTTCCTAAGAATTTGTAGGAACCTAATGATCTTATGCCTATTTCTAATGGTATTCTCAATAGGATAAAACTTTTTGATGAAAGCATCATCCAGAGGTTCCCATACATAAATGGACCTATGACGTACCAAGATAAATCTTTGTCTCTTACTGAAAAGATTAATCCCTTACAATATATCACCTCTTGAGGTACCTTCTTCATCTTGATTGTGTCACATATGTTCTTGAAGCCATCTAAATGGTGATCAGGGTTCTCATCTCCGGAATTTCCTCTAAAAGTTTTGTTTGGCGATGAATCCAAGTTTCAACTTGAAATTTGTAGCATCAAACCTTGGAATGATAATAGGGCATCTAGATTATTTGGCCCTTGTTGTGGCCAAACTCCTCATAAATTGACTTTTTTCTTCCTCGTCATCATCTTCATATTCTTCATTGTTGTTGTTGTTATTGTTGTTCCTTCCATTCCTCATTGCCCTCTAACACTGTCCTTCATCACATCATCATTCCTCATGATCCTCATCACTTGGTCATGGAGGAGGTATCTCACCAAGCGGGATTTCACCTATTGGTTGTTCAGGGTTGTAATCTTCCCATTCAGATTCTTTATTTGCATGGGGTATCTCAACCCTTGCATTCTGGTTTCCTCTAGCTTGATGTCCTCCTCTATGTGGCATCATGATGATAAAAAGGTGGGTTGTTGCTCTTGTAATCTTCTTCTTCTTGGGTTACCTAAAATAGTTCACATAGTCAAGTTAGAAACTTGGCGTGTTTAAATCAAACATTCGAGGTAGCTACTAAAAGGAAGATTAAAAGTTGTGCAGTCAAGTTTATTGCTAGACATGAGGTACGGGTGTATGGTGAGTAGACTTGTGTTCTTAATAAAACTGATTTCCTTACCCCCAGTAATGGTGCCAATAAGCTAACCAGCCTAAATCACACATCCAAAAAGGAGCATATCTAGAGTAGTCAGACTCTTAAATTTATAACCCATCACTCAGGACCCCACAACTATTATACGAGGTCTGATGTAGTAGATTGGGGTCAAACCATAGGTAAAAGTAATGGTAAGTGCTAAGAACATAGATTCTTATCTCAGTTACACCAACCAAGTAGGTAGATTAAGATGGTGTTTCTTACGGAATGATGTTACTTCAACCAAGCGAAACAAGTAAAAGAAAAGTCAAGGAAGCAAAACAAAAGAACAAAAGTAAGCAAATGTGATGTAGCAAATATGGAAGGGAACTTGTACTGGGTTTTACTATCTAAGGTCTCTCACCAACAAGCAATATTCACTCCCTATGTATACCCTTTGCAAGATTACAAGCAATCATTATATATGTGTATTCCCTCCTATTTCAAGCTTAGGATAGATCCAGATTATAAGGTTGTCTCTCACACAATATGGAAAACAAACAATCACAAATATAACCATATGACCATTATCTTAGGCATTCTAAAATTCTCATACATTCATGCAACTCCATAACACTTAGATAGAGTTAGAACTACTCTTTCGAGGCACTAACAATCAAACATCAAAAGATGTTAGCTAATCATGCAAGTGCAGCGTTAAGATCAAGAGTATGGATACAATATTTGATAAGAGCATATATATTAAAATGGATGTAAGTATGTACATGTTTGGAGAGCTTTAATGGCTACTCCCAACCCAAGATATGAGGTTAGCCTCTCATGTTAGTGAGTGGTATTACGGATTTACAAGAGAACAAGTACATAAAGTACTAATAGCGGAAGGAATGATGAAAAATGGGTGATGAAGAACATTTAAAGGAGGGATACTAGGACATACACCAACTGATGGTTGAAACCTCCTTCTCGAAGCTTGATGCAGTGGCAGTGAAGACATGCACCCTGTTCTCATTCCGTTGAAGGGCGTTCTTTCTTTAGGGAGGAAAAGAGAAGAACAAGAGCAATACTTGGTGGAATGTCATCCTCCTAGCCTTCCTACCGATGGTGGTGGCAACAGGCAGTGGTAAGCTCCTTCTCTGGTAGTGCTTTAGCATCTTGGGCTATTCACAACCCTCTTTACATGGTTGGAAGTCTTCTATTTATAGGTGCAAGGACAAGGGTCCTTTACTTGTACCCCAAGCATATGAGGTGACTTCCTCGTATCACGTGTCTAATGATTTTGAGTGATGGTTTTGCTAGTGCTGTCATCATTTGGCAGCCATCGAGTGGCTACAGTCCTTGACCTTTAGTTGACAAGACTTGCATGACCATTAGATGATGGTCTGCAAGATGGCCATCGATCGTTGATGCATGCGGACCATTGATTGGCCAGGTCATATTGGCCATCGCCTGATGAGCCTGTGCGTCATCGACTGATGGGTCTGCTAGACCACTGTTGGATGATACATCTTGCCATCAGTTGGTGAGTCTACATGACCACATGTCGATGGTTCTGTGTACCCATTGCCTAATGGACGAGGGTGACTCTGATGGCTACATAGTTATGTCATCAAGTGACAAACCATGATGGTGTTGGCCTTCAGCTGTGATCTGACGGTTGAGTTGTTGTTTGTTCCTCAATGATCATCAGTTGTACAAACTGATGGACATTCTAGTCCTTGGCCATCTGCATGAGATGTTAGTGTTAGACTCAAATGGGAGGATGAAAGTAGTATTCATGTGTAACATGGTCGGAAGTAAGTAAGAATTTTCATACAGAGAGAGAATGAAAGGTAGGTTAGGGCATGTAATATCTACAAAATTGGATGTTGTCAATGCTTAGGCCAATGAATATGGAAAAAAGAATGGACCTTATGTTATTTTATATGCATGATCTTCCCCTATGAAGCATAACAACATAATGTTATGAATCTTCACCTCATTAATGACATTTGAACCTAAGTATCATATACATGAACTAATAAATGATATGGTATGACATGGGTAATGGTTGGTATATCATGTACTACATAAGGACTACATTAAAGAAATGAACTTGAGTTGATTTATAATGAGACATGATAATAGTCAAAGATGAATATTAAGTATCTCACCAAATATGGGTTAAATTGGTAAATTCACATAATAAGAACCAAAGAAGAAATTTCCAATCCATGTGAGGCATAATGACCTTGGTACATTCTCCTTGCTAGATTTTTGGGAACATAGCATCTATTGAGCGTTTGTAAGCATTTAGACTTAAAATTCTTGATTGCAAAATAATATACTATATTCTTGATTTTCTTATTGAGATATTTCCTATCCTTCATGAATTCTATACATCTAGATTGGTGGTGGATGCTAAACTAATTCATAATCCATTCCTTCTCTTGAAGGTTACCACCCCTACATTTATAATTGTTGGATATTGTTAAATATTAAGACATAACTAGAGTTGATATAGGAGTTTTGAATCCCTTACGGCTTTGTCCTCTTAGATATTTGCCTCACTTGACGTAAGGTACATCCCACCACCCTATCCACAAGTTCTAATGGATTAATTGCCCCCCAACTGGTTAAAATAACAATTAAGCTACTGTCTTGTTCTTTTTTTGATGTACGAATACATGTTGCTTTATCCGTTAAAAGAAATAATGTGACAATGCTTAATACTAATATTTAAATTTGATAGTTGTAAATAATATATGTATTTGACATCTTGAACCTGGACTATCTTGCATAGTTGAAAATCTTCAGGAATTACCATCTTAAATTATATACACTAGAAACTGGATACTTGTTATCCTTATTTTGCTTAGCCTATTCCAACAAATAGTTCCCTTCTAGATTTATAAATATCTCAATATAAGAATACAATGTCAATATTTACTAACCACTTGTACTCATGGTTCATGACATGGATTATCTATCCCTCTGTGATATTGCATCTACATCAAGGCCTACTCACTTGGAGGCTTCTGGTGAAGATCACTAAGAGGAAGCTAGGAGCATGAAGAGGTGTCTTTTGTGTGTCAATTTTAAATTTATCTTTTGTTATCAACATGTTGATGCAGTCCCTCATGTGGACAACACTCTTTTCTTTTCCTTGACATGGTGTTTATGCCGAGACTTCAAACATTGTGTTTCAAATTGTTGATATTATTGAAAACTTTGGCATTAAATTGTAGTGTACATGGTTTGAAACTATGATGTCACATGAAATGGTATAAGATCCATCAACAGTCAGCATCCTCCTTTCTCTAGTATAGAATGAATTTTTGAAATTTATATTGTTACCTACTGTCTCTTTCTCTCCATTATCCTATAGGAAACACTGATTACCCAACTTTGAGGATGAGTACAAAATCTTGAAGAAGAAGAGAAGACTGTTATCCTAAAAGAAGTGCAAGACCCTCTCCCTTGAGCACTCTGAAGGACCTCCCATACCCATAGGTGAGGATCCTATCATCCAACTAGCTCAACTATTGTCCAAACTAGTATTGCCATGTAGGGCCTCATCAGCAAGAGCACTGGCCTGGGGGAAACTACCATTAGTGACATCATCAAGCTGAACACTCTTAATTTCTGGGAGAGAGTGAGAGGAACATTATCAATAAGGTAGAGAACTAAATCTTGCCATCCAAGATATCTTGGAAGGCATGAGCTTCCTTGAGCATGATGGGTGAAGTATGAAGCCTTTGTCATGATGGGATTTGCTAATGTGTGGAGGAAAAACCTAAGTCATAATAAACCTAAGGAAGCTACTTCAATGACTCAGAATGAGTTTTTGAAGCTATTCCACCAATAGTACATTCCCCATTTATTGTTAATCACGAAAGAGATGGAGTTCAACTTTATGCTTCAAGAAGATAACTTGGTGGCTAAATGTCAATGCTGCTTCAGCCTCCTCGATAAATATGTGATCAAAATAACTGATAAGAGGGAAATATAAGTGTTCATGTAAGGACTCAACCCACAATGAGAAACATACTATCCCTTCAACTCCCACTCACCTTTGATCATCTAGTAGCCAAGGCACAGTTCCCTGATATGCACCTTCAGGAGGCAGGATATTCTGCACCCCCAAGAAGATTTGGCAACCTAAACCATGGAGGGTATCATCACCACTCCAACAACTACCATCATCATGGAAAAAAAGTAATCACAATGGCAATCAGAAAAAACCTCCTGATGTTGCAGCCCATCCCCCTCACGGGATCCACCCCTTCTATCATGACTGTATAAAGAAGAACTCTAAGGATTGTTATAATCCCAATCTTCTCTTCTACAAGTACTTCAAGCCCGATGTCCGCTAGATGAGTGCCCCGAGCCTTGCCAGTCAAACAACTATCAGCCCCGTTAGGGCAATCCTCCCAACAACTCGGCCTAGAAGAACAACTACCATAACAAATCTAAGCTAATCAAGCAATGTAATGAAATACTATTTGCTATGTCCACTGATGAAGATGAAAACAACAATGATGTTATTGAAGGTGTGGTTTATATTGTTGGCCAACTTGAGAAGGACCTTTTTTATTTGGGATTCATCAATTCTTTCATTTTTATTGAACTAGTTAAAACATTGAAACTAGAGATAACATATATAGACTTTATTATGAATATCAATACCCCAAGTGGACATGTAAAATCCATCTATCATATAATCTTACCAATGGACAACTGTATAGATGGAAAATATTTTCTCGTCATTCTCCTCTTACTATAATGGTTGACTATGACATCATCCTTGGAATGGACTGGTTTTTTGTTCATGAAGCCCAACTTTTATGTGGGAAGAAGCAAGTTCTCCTTGTACACCCTGAAGGATAACACGTAGCAATAATGGGATGTAGGAAATATGGTAACATCCTTAGTCAGAGATGAAGGCTCGAAAGCTTATGGACTTCATATGCATACCATTCTTAGTCTTGGTAGTGACATACAAGGAAAACTTATGGATTGAAGACATATATATATAGTAAAAGAGTACTCTGACATCTTCCCTGACAAACTCCCTAGAATCCCTCCTATTAGAGAAGTGGATTTTAACATCAAACTTTTGCCCTAAAAAACCCCCATCGCAAAGGATCCATATTGCATGGCACTGAAAGAGACAAAAAAATAGTTACAAGAACTTTGTGACATGGGTTTTATGAGACCAATGTGTCACCTTGGGGACACATGTCATCTTTGTCAAGAAGTAGGATGGTTCCCTACAAATGTGCATGGATTATCCCATGTTGAATACAATCATAGTTAAGAATCATTACCCTCTTGTGTTTATTGAAGACGTCTTTGATCAATTGAAGTTGGCTACAGTCTTGTCCAATATTGATGTTCATAATGGATACCACCAAATGAAGATCAAGGAAGCTAATATTACAGAAACTACTTTCCACACTCGATATGGTAACTATGTGTACCGTGTTATTCCTTTTGGCTTGATAAATGCTCTAGATGCTTTCATAAACCTTATGGAAAAGGTATTCAAGCCTCACTTAGAATCTTTTGTTGTAATCTTCATCGAGGATGTGCTCATCTATTCTGAGACACTTGAGAAACATCAAGAACATCTGATAATCATGTTGAAGACTCTTAGGGAGCATCCATTATATGTCAAAAATTATCAACATGTGAGGTTTTATCTCTCTAAAGTAATATTTATGTGTCATCTATTGAATTTTGTATAGTTGTGGACCCTACAGAAAATCAACACGGTTAAAAATTACATGTTTCTCACAATCCTTCTAGGATCTGAAGCTTCCTAGGTCTGGCAGGCTACTATCGACATTTAATTGTGAACTTTTGAAATATTTCTCTCCCCATGACTAAGATGACTAGGAAGGATGCAAAATCTCATATGGAAGGAATAGTGTGAAGCTATCTTCCAAAATCTAAAGGAGTGCCTCACCTCTGCTCCAGTCTTGACCTTACCTATTGAAGGAAGGAGCTCTGAAGTCTACACTGACACCTCTCGACATGGTATGGGTTGTGTTCTCATGTAGTATAAGTGAGTAAGAGCATATGGTTCATGAAAGTTGAAGACAAACAAGGAGAATTTCTTCACCCATGACCTTGAGCTTGCAACTATTGTCTATTCTTTAAAAATTCAGGGGCACTATCTCCATGTAGAGACATCGATAATTTTCTTTGACCACAAGAGCCTCAAGTCCTAATCATGTAGAAAGATTTGAATCTTTTACATTGTTGATGGGTAGAGTACATAAATGATTGTGATTTCAAATCTCTGACCGTCTTGGCAAGGCCAACATAGTCAATTATGCTTTCAATATAAAAAAGCTATTGTATTTGCCGCCATGAGGCTCACTAAATGTTGGAATATAAATATGCTATCATAGTGGTGGCCTGTGAGGATTTGTAAAATGGAAGTTAAAGTGTCTAGTATTTCCATTACTCCTAGCTCAATTTCTGAGATCATATAAGTGCAAAAGACTAGTCCCAAGATAGAAGAAGTCATGAAACTATTGGAGAAGCCTTAGAAAGAGATGTAGGTAGGCCTAGATGAAGCTATCCATTTTTTTCAATGACTCTGGGTTCCTAATGTTGCTTACTTGAGTGAGAAGGTTCTAAAAGAAGATCATTGTTCCAAATATACCATTAAGTCTGGAACACCAAAGATGTATAAGAACCTTCAATGGTTATTCTAGTGGAAGAACATGAAAAATGATATTGGTGGATTTGTATCTAGATTCTTGGCGTGCCAATAAGGAAAAGACAGATCATCAAAGAGTGGGAGGCCTTCTAAAACCTCTTGAAATGCTGGAGTGGAAGGTGATAAGATTAAAATGGACCTTGTCATGAGATTTTATCATACAAAGTAGGGATATGATATAGTTTGGGAATTTATTGACCGACTTACATAATTAGTGCACTTCATGCTTTGTAAGAATGTGACAAATGAATCTACTAAGGTTGAAATGTATATCCAAGAGATAGTTCTCTTACATGTGACCCTGAAGTTGATTTTTTCTGATTGGGAGCTAAAGTTCACCTCCAGAATTTGGAAATAGATTCAAGATGAGTTGGGTACTTAATTAGCCTTAAGCACAACCTGTCATCCCAGATGGATGGATAGTCTGAGTGAATGGTAAAATCCTAGAAGACTTGCACAATTCATGTTTCATGGATTGGAGTAAATCTTGGGATAGGTAACCTCCTGGTCGTATTCATGTATAATAATAGTTACCAGACAAAAATTAGGATGCCACCATATGATTATTTGAACATAAGACCTTATAGATCACCCTTGCATTGGGTTGATGTGGGTGAGATGCCTTTTCTAAAATCAGGAAACCTAAAATTCTATGTCGATAAATTTGATCTTATTAAGAAGAGGATGAAGGAAACACAATATATGTAGAAAATGTATGCTGACCAACACAAGGTGACTAAAGATCTTTCTTGGTGTATATGCCCATAGAGCCAGTCATATAATGATTAAAAAGGTATTCAAGCCTCACTTAGAATCTTTTGTTGTAATCTTCATCGAGGATGTGCTCATCTATTCTGAGACACTTGAGAAACATCAAGAACATCTGATAATCATGTTGAAGACTCTTAGGGAGCATCCATTATATGTCAAAAATTATCAACATGTGAGGTTTTATCTCTCTAAAGTAATATTTATGTGTCATCTATTGAATTTTGTATAGTTGTGGACCCTACAGAAAATCAACACGGTTAAAAATTACATGTTTCTCACAATCCTTCTAGGATCTGAAGCTTCCTAGGTCTGGCAGGATACTATCGACATTTAATTGTGAACTTTTGAAATATTTCTCTCCCCATGACTAAGATGACTAGGAAGGATGCAAAATATCATATGGATGGAATAGTGTGAAGCTATCTTCCAAAATCTAAAGGAGTGCCTCACCTCTGCTCCAGTCTTGACCTTACCTATTGAAGGAAGGAGCTCTGAAGTCTACACTGACACCTCTCGACATGGTATGGGTTGTGTTCTCATGTAGTATAAGTGAGTAAGAGCATATGGTTCATGAAAGTTGAAGACAAACAAGGAGAATTTCTTCACCCATGACCTTGAGCTTGCAACTATTGTCTATTCTTTAAAAATTTAGGGGCACTATCTCCATGTAGAGACATCGATAATTTTCTTTGACCACAAGAGCCTCAAGTCCTAATCATGTAGAAAGATTTGAATCTTTTACATTGTTGATGGGTAGAGGACATAAATGATTGTGATTTCAAATCTCTGACCATCTTGGCAAGGCCAACATAGTCAATTATGCTTTCAATATAAAAAAGCTATTGTATTTGCCGCCATGAGGCTCACTAAATGTTGGAATATAAATATGCTATCATAGTGGTGGCCTGTGAGGATTTGTAAAATGGAAGTTAAAGTGTCTAGTATTTCCATTACTCCTAGCTCAATTTCTGAGATCATATAAGTGCTGGAGTGGAAGGCCTTCTGAAACCTCATTGTTCCAAATATATCCAAGAGATAGTTCTCTTACATGTGACCCTGAAGTTGATTTTTTCTGATTGGGAGCTGAAGTTCACCTCCAGAATTTGGAAATAGATTCAAGATGAGTTGGGTACTTAATTAGCCTTAAGCACAACCTGTCATCCCAGATGGATGGATAGTCTGAGTGAATGGTAAAATCCTAGAAGACTTGCACAATTCATGTTTCATGGATTGGAGTAAATCTTGGGATAGGTACCCTCCTGGTCGTATTCATGTATAATAATAGTTACCAGACCAAAATTAGGATGCCACCATATGATTATTTGAACATAAGACCTTATAGATCACCCTTGCATTGGGTTGATGTGGGTGAGATGCCTTTTCTAAAATCAGGAAACCTAAAATTCTATGTCGATAAATTTGATCTTATTAAGAAGAGGATGAAGGAAACACAATATATGTAGAAAATGTATGCTGACCAACACAAGGTGACTAAAGATTTTTCTTGGTGTATATGCCCATAGAGCCAGTCATATAATGATTGTAATGTGGCATCATGTACTTGATTCGATTCATAACAAAGGAAATTTCGTCTATTATGTTTTTTCGACTATGAGAAGATTATATAGCATGACAAATGTCTATAGAATGCTGTCACTCTTTGACATATGTTTTTAAGTTGAGGACTTGAACAATGAGATAATATGTATGATAAGATTGTATACGTACTTATTATTTTCCTATTAAAATATTATTACGGAAGAAAAATACACAACAATTATACATAAGACTAGTGTAACCCCCAAAATTTTAAATAAAATAAATATATGGTCTTATTTGCAAATTTCCAATTAAAAATTTTCAAACTTGGTCTTTAATGAAAGTTACCCCAAATATTGAATCCTTTAGATGATATTTGTAGAGAAAGAAAACAAAATATGCTTCCTTTAATTTCATTATGATTCAATGAGAAAACTAGCATTTTTCCTCTCACTTTCTCTCTCTCGTATTCTTGAAGAATGCTTAAAATAAATAAAAATGGAATTGAAAAAAGGCTTTGAATATGAAAATATAATTATGGAGTATGTTCCTTGGCCAAGAAGTTTTCCTTTTTCTTTTATGACTTTCATATAAGAGGAAAGTATATAAAAATTCTCTTTTTCTCTCTCCTTAGTGAAAGTTTAAAAAAAAACATCAATTATATATCATTTGAATTTATTGGAGACAATTATTGTCATCTCGAATTTTGGACTCAAAGTCTCACAAAGAAAGGTAATTGCCACTTATTTAATCAATTAAATGCATTAAAATCGAGTTTAATGACTTATATGGAAATTATGGATAAAAAGTAATAAAAACCTAAATATAATCTGATGAGAAGATTTTACACTATTTAATTAACTTATGATTCAAGTTTGAAGTCAATGACACTTTTTTTGATCCCTCAAATCAATTTGAAAAGATTTCATATAGTTTTCACCCTAAATATTTGATATTGTGTTAATATAACCTAAATACATCTAAAGTTGAGGAAATATCTATCACGTAGATTGGTAATGGGAAATGAGTCCAGGTCGGACTCGCATATCTTGTGATCCATTGAGGACTCATCACTTTCTCTTGCGCCCTGCTTCACAGAGACCACCTGAACCCTTGACTCTTTCTCCCAGTGTTCTCGTTCTATCCAAGTAGTCGCGGCCCAATCTAAACTCCTCCTTTCCTTCCTTGTTTCATATCGATTCTGTTGAGTTCTAGTTTTCTATGGCTTCACTCCTTGTGCCCCCCATCGATGAGAGTCCTCACATGCCAGTAAAACTCAACCTCCTCTCACCTCCTAGATTTCCTTGAACCATCAACTATAAAAGGAAACCCCCAAAACTGATCTCTGATGCAACGCCTGCTTGTAGACTTTGTCGTTTTTCTCTGATCAGATCTCCTCCACCCTAACCTCAAACCATCTTGTTGTTGTTGATCCACCTTCAATGCCAAGGTGTCTCTGACCACATGTTTTCATGTCAATTTAATGCTTTAATCTATCATTTTCAAGATCGATGTTAAAGTAATGATGGATGGATTATGATTGCACCTTCCAAGAATAAGATACCTTTATGGCATAAGCTTTGTGTGAGAAATGAGCACTTGGATGCATAAGCTCTGTGTGAGCATTGCGCTCTTGGGAGCATAAGTTGTGAGTGAGCAAAGTAAGGATGAAGGACAACATATTCAACCCAAGAAAATGATGATAATGATTAAGGTAATTAAAGATGATGTTATACAAAATGGTAAGAATTTAATGTTATCATGTTTAAATTTATGTTTTCTCAAAAGTATAGCTTATTTTTAGTTCTATAAAGTTTCTCAGTGCCACTTACTCTAACATGTTTTCATTTTCCTTGCATGGTTGGGGGCGTGATGCCCGCAGGTGAGGAGCAAATAAGGACTAAATTAGAGCAAGCCAAGGACTAGAAGACCTCTAGTGAAACCTAGTGGGGTGTGTTGTGCCTCTGCCAATGGTGTTACACACTATTCAATTGGAGTTTTAATAGATGCAACTCCGTGAACATAAACACATGATGGATTGAACTTTTGAATTTATAATCGACCTAACTTAACACACTCGTGTAAACCAAAACACTACACCCACAACCGCACGGGGTCATGTCATAGTATAGGAGGGCGACAAGTATGGGGTCGACCCACATGGAGAAAAGGGGGCACTATAGCTAGGTTAGTTTTTGGGCTAGGTTTCTACTGTGGAGTGCAGGGTTAAGGGTTTGAAGGTTGTTTTGATTTATTACACTAAGTTGAGCAAGAAATCAAGTAAAGGAAGATAAGAAAGAACAAAATCTAAGTTAACTCTAGATAATTAATTCTGCTAACCAAGCAAAGACAAGGCAACACAAGAAAAGAACAATCTACACTAAGGCAAGTAAGGAAAGATCTACACTACACTAAGATAGCAAGCAAGGCAAAGGAGCAATTAAAGATCTAACTAGCAAGAAAAAGGAAAGAATCTAACTAAACAAGGAAAGAACTAACTAAGCTAACACTAGCTAAGCAAGATGGCAATTAGGGTTTTAAAGCAATAAAGGGAGATGTGGGTTGTTTGGGTGATGCACATATAAGTTAGGTTGGGGGTAACATGTGAACATTATGCTTTCATTTATATTATCAAACCAAACAACAAGCTAGAGTCTAATGAATTATCCTAACTGCTAACTGGCCATGAATATGCTAAGTTGTGTATAGGGGAACTAGTCCCTAACACCTCCTACTACTATTACGAGGTTCAATTGGTTTATGATTTAGGTGCAATTCAATTAAAGTCTAAGCAAGCCTAGGTTTCTAGGTTAGATGATCTTAGGATGATTAGGGGCTGAGGTTAGTAATGGGAGTGGAAGTGAGGTTTTAGGCCTCCCATCACCCACATTCTAGGCATGATAAAGCTCCATGCTAAGCAAACAAAATTCATCTAAACTAGCTACTTAGATCTGTCATCTAGGGTTAGGAGAAGATGGGTGGCTAGCTAGGGATCCAAGAATTAGACCTAGTAGCAAGTCCCAAAATACACACATATAAGAAATTTCCCTAAATTCCTAGGTGATTTCAAGAACAAACCAACAAGCAATCCATGTAGAGTGAGATACAAATAGAACATAACCATTAGCAAATGAAATTACAATGTTTACATATCATTTTCTCCCAGCATGGTATCAAAGTAACATTTTTCACCCGAAATAACCCACCCAAGGGGCCTAGCTACTCATAGCAACGCAAAATACAAAAAGAAGGGAGAAAGCGGTAGAAGAAGCCATGGAGCTTGATGTAAATGAATAAATCCTCAACTTCATCTGCTTTAGGAGGTACTCCTCTCTCCTCCAAGCTGCAATGGCATGGGATGATGGTGGAATATGGTCAAAACACTAGGAAACTAGGGTTTTGGTGGTGGAAATGGTGAAATGGAGTGGAATGGAGGTGGAAATGAAGTGGAATAGATATGGGGAGAAAAGGGGGAGCTAAGAGGTGGTAGAAGGTATCTAACCTCGTGCTAGAGCTACCACCTAGGTATATATAGATGTGGGGCAAGCAATAGGTTAAGTAGGGGTAGTGTGGGAAATGCAATGCAAAAATAGCTAGGTTTTGTGTGAGTAGCATGGCCATGGTGGTCACCACGACAATGGTCGTGGTGGATGAGAATGACCAAGGTGAGAAATGGGGAAAAATCATAGAGACTTGGTTGATTGTGTACTAGAGGTGGAACGGTCATGGTGGTCACCACGATTGTGGTGGCTTGGATAGAATTGCTTGTTCTTGTCTCCACGTCCTTTCTGTCTCAGCTATCACACATCCGTTCAAGGTGGCATGCCTGTTCGAGGTCAGTTCACCATGGCCATTCTGAGTGGCATGACCGTCGTGATTTTAGCTTCGCTCCAAGGTGACTCTGTTGATTTGCAAGTATGTTCGCACAGTCGTTCTGTGGTATAACGGCTGTGTTGGCCTCTAGATCAACTATTGGACTTGTTTCTTTGGTTTTTATTGGACATCTTTGCTTCAATGGATCTTTGGCCACTTTGGGTAGGTTGAGGGAGCATCAGACTTCACTTTAGGCCTCTCTAAGAGTATAAAACCCCTAGTATCACTCCTCTCTCTCTTCCATCAAGTGTGGTCCAAATGCCTAAGAAAATGCAAATAATGTCCATAAGTGCATTTTATACAAATATGCAGATTGAGGGAAATAACATGTAATCTAACCGGTATAGATGTGATTGAAATGCAATATGACACAATATGAATCCCTAAAACAGGGCTGAATCACAACCCCAAACTTAAAGCATACTTGTCCTCAAGTCTATCCAACTCAATCTCTCTGCAAATTTTTTGCAATCAAGAAATGACAAATTCAATGCAAAAGTTGATTATTACTGAATGGGAGCAATGTTGACTAAGTGCATGCATTCACCTCTCTCCTTTTCTACTTTCACAAACCAATTATGAAAAGAGCACAAAGCATATGAACTTCAAATATAGCACATAGAACACACAAGCTATCCATATATCTTTCATGTAGTTCCAGGTAGACCGTTTCATGATGGCATTAATCAAGGATGACACGGAGTGTTGTTTCACCTTCATGCATTCATTCTTATGTTTCAAATCCCACCAAATGACCCACGTGGCTACTGGAAAGGGAAAAATGAGCTAGGTTTGATGTTTCCTAGCTTAAAGAGTATGAAAATGGAAGAAAGGATTGCAGTAAGCTTTTGGAGTGCTTTTACACACCCATCTTTTCTTTATCCATATGTTGTTAAAAGGATCATCTTTTATTTTCTTTTTGCAATCTTTTTTTTCTTTGCCCTTGGTTTAGGTAGGGCATATGGTGGATAGAGTGAAGTGGGGAGATGTAAATATGGCCACCCCAATCTTTTCAAGGTGGCCAAGGCTGAATATGTGGACTAAGGCATCCTTTCATGAGGCGAAGGGGTAAGGAGATGGTGAGTGAAACGTCGAATCAAGGAGGGGTCATTGGTGTGGTTCTTAACATAAGACTTCCTGCATGAAAATTATTCCAACACTTCATCCTGTGATATCACACCACATGAATTAATAACATTAAATTCATAGTTGTATAAAGTGATTCCATAGACACTAAGCATTCATAGCTTCCTCAAGTCACAATTCAACCAACACTTTCACAAACACAAGAGAGGAGATGCTCATGTAAAAAGTCACGAATTGTTACCATTTAACAATAAATCATGATAATTCTCTTGCATATTTCAAAGGTCATCATTTTTAATCCAAAGAGTAGAGATTGGGTCAAAACACACTTTTAGGCAAGAAATCTCAAATTTGGGCAAAATTGGCCAAACTGGTGCCAAGTTTCCTTCGCTCACATCTAAGACAATATTATTGAACATAAAGTAGTAAACAAGAAAATCCTACCTAAAACATGCAAAAATTACCAAAAAACTACATGGTATCCAATGCATGACAAAAAGAGATTTTTTTTTTGAAAATTATGTGAAAATTGCAAGGAAGTAACTACATGGCATCTAGGTATGCAAAGAAGGTAAATGATAAACTAAAACAAGAAAAAGAAACATAACAAAAGTAAATGGAAGGTGAAATGCAAAATGAGAGTGAAAATGAGATAAGGACATACCACCCTACCACCCAAACTTTTGAATCATGCTGTCCTCAACATGACACTAAAGTCTAGAAATTATAGGGTAGATGATCGTTGTGGTGACGGTGCTCCTCCCTACGGTGGAGGATGCTGGTAATAGGAACCCCAATAGTTTGATTGTGGAGGCAGGTAGTTGTCTTGAAATGGTGATAGTGAACCCCACCAATCTCCCCCCTGGGGGTTCCTTTAGGATTGGGCATGCTGGAAATGATATAAGTGGTTGACATGATGATGCATCTGCTGATGGTCTAACCACATGCATCCTGGGTACACCGAAAACCCTCCATGCCCTCAGAATACCCTCCTGGGTGCTTAGTATGTGATCATGTGTGCTATGGATGCCCTCCAGTTGTGCATGTATGGTGGACATGTCATATGTGTTTGTTGTGGGTTGTTGCTACTGGTGTGATGTCTCCGCCTCATGTCACCTCAACCTACACATTTCTCGCCAATTAGTTGTCCTCCTCTTGACAACTTCCTGTGACTCTCCAAGCCCTTCAAGCAGATTTGTGGGCTGCTGATGTCATGTATCTCTAGGGTGCTCCTCTTCCCACCTCCTCAAGATGTCCAGAAAATCCGAAGATGGGCCACATCTCTCTAGGAGAGGTGTGGCATGGTAGGGGAGCTCTAGTGAAACCCATGCATAAGGAGGGGTGACCTAGTAGAAACTCTTCTGATCAACCACTAATATCATCGATGAGTGAGTCAAATAGTGTAGGTCAATGAGCTTTCCTCCTTCTACCTTTGTGTAGCCAGATACATCATGCCCCAGGGCCAAAGAAATGGAAGTTACAATCCCTCCCATAATAAAAGGATTCTTGTTCTTAGACGGGATTGTCTTCATGTGATCAATAATAAGTGACCCCATATTTACAAGTTTTCCCTGCACCATCCATCCCAAGACAAAGAGGTCTTTCTTGGTGCAACTACCTTCATTTTCATATCAGGCGAAGATGGTGTTTGCCTAGATCATTTGAATGTATCTTATGATGGGCTTGTGAATCAGACCTATCTTTGATTTACCTGCCACAAAATTTCTTTGTCTTGTAAGTTTCTTCCACATTACACTATAGTTTGCATTGGTTTCCCTATTTGTGCTTCCTTGATCAAGTGATGTTGCTTCCACGGGGGTTGGAGTAAAAATGCCATTCAGAAAAGATGCAATGATGAGGTAGGTGTTATTCCCCAATGTGACACTGATGGCATTTTGTGAGACCTTCTCTAGAGTTACAAAGAATTGTTGTGTCAGCTCCACATAGGTCTCCAACACCTCAACTAGCCCAACAGGCTCCAAGATATCCTAAAAAAATCAAAGATGCCCAAAGTTCGCATTGTCTCTTGGCACGCATAGTGAGTGGCAATCACTCAACATGTCAAGCACTCTGTGTGCTTTGGCTTCTTCCCTTTCTTGCTCTGACTGTCAAGTGTTTCCTCATGATGTGCTTTAGGTGCATCCTCTTGCTATGCATACGAAATTGTTTGATCTGCATCATCTATCCGTATCCACCGTTGTGCTCTCGATTGTGGTTGTGGCTGCGGTGATGTGGACGTCGAAGGCTATGTAGCTAAAATTGATGACCGAGCTACGAAATTGATGGGTGAGATTTTGAAACTGATGGTCAGGCTACTTCCCTACCTCCATTGGGTTGTCTAACAGATCCCTCCATCATGCGATCCACCGCCACAGCCGCATGGGGTGATTCTCCTTGTGAACCGGAGGCTGCTGATGGTGGAGGAAGTGGTAGGAAAGTCAACAGTGCTGAAGAAGATGCATTCTTGGGCCATCATCCTTAGGAAATGACCTCCTTGGTCTTAGACAAAACCTTCTTAGCCATTTTCTTCATTTTGGATCGAAATTGGTGGAGAATATGGGGTTTTGGGTTTTCTCTGAAGAACTGAGTTGTTGGGGAGGATTGGAAAGAAATGGGGTCTTTTGTGGATGAAAATGGGTGGAATCCAGAGATTAAGGTATTGGAAATGATGGGGGATTGATTGAAGATGGATTGGTGGTGATTTGAGGGTAGTGGAGTGGTTGGGAGGTGTTGCACGACTGTCATTTGTGGGGAACAATTGTGGTGTTTGCGGAGTTCAGAATATAATTGATTTGAGATTTTTGCAAATTGTTGACTTAAATACTAGATTCGGGCTACAGCACGGCCATGCTATACAACACAACCATGGTGGATCGCTTGTTGCAAGGCCGTGGTACCCCACATGACCGTTCTGAGTGGGTGGCTACATGGTCATGTTGTCTTGCATGATCGTGGTAGGTCAGTTCTTCAGTTCTTGACTTCTTTGATTATCCTTATTTTCCTTTTTGATTGAGAATGCACCACCATGAGCTTTACATGTCACCACGACTGTGGTGAGTACTGTGGTAGTTGTCCCACACTTGAATCTCATCAAATCATCAAATCTTTGATTCATAATTATTTTTCATGGATTACTTGTCAAAATTTCATCTAGTTTTCTTCATTTCACCCTATTTTCACATGCACATCTTAAAACTAAACAAAAACTATTGAAAACAAGTCTGTGTGTGTGTGTTTTCATTGAAGGTGTAGAAACAAAGCAAAAGTATCAAAAAATGGAAGGTTGGGTGAAAAATTCCCAAAATTTGGTGGGTTGCCTCCCACAAGCATTGAGTTTCATACCTTCAACTAGGCTTCTTGGTGATTCTTGAATCATTCATCCATTTGACATCCTCATGTGCCCATTTTTGCAATAAATACATATCTCCTTTGCACTCCTTCTATGTTCCTCATCCTGTTGATCACCAAAGTTGTCATCAAATCCTTCATCTAGATCTCCTCTTCTTGAATGATCAATAGGACTCTTGAAGTGACCATATCCAATATACTCACCTCGAACCCGTCAGTTTTAAGACTTGAATATGTTAATCTTTATCTTCATGTCCATGAAAGCGTTTGTCATTATGTTGTTGCGAACATGTATCTTGGCATCAACTTTTGATAAGAATGGTCTCCCCTTAGATGATGGGTATCTTCCTATCATCCAACTCCATGTTAAGAACAATGAAATTAGCTGGGAACACTACTCCTCTTTCCTTGTCAATCATCACCAAGACTTCATCCACTCATCCTCTAGGCACTTTGATGGAGTGATTCCCCAATTGGAGACTGCAATGTGCCAGTTTCAACTTGCCTAAACCCATCTCAACATAGACACTATATGGTATCAAACTCACACTGAATCCCAAATCAAGTAGGAATTTGCGTATGTGATGTCTCCCAATATAGCTAGGTATGATTGGGGCTCCTGGGTCTTTCCTCTTCATAGGGAGTGATTGTTGGAGGATAGATCTCACTTGTTCAGTCAACTTCACTTTCTTAGTATCCTCCCTGTTGACCTTCTCTTCACAGTGAATAAGTTCTTCAGAATCTTAGCATATGATGGGATTTGCTTGATAGCATCCAATAATGGAATATGGACCTTCACTTGGAGAAACACCTCAAGGATGTCAACATTGTGCTTTTGTCTCCTCCTTACTTCCGACGGCTCATTTAATGCTTAAATGAATGGTGACTCACTTTCTTTGTCCTTGCTTGCATCGATGTGAGATGGAACACTATGGATGGTGGAATATGTGAATGGAGTGTGAGGTGGAGCACATGGTTTCCCAAAATCAACATGATGTATCACCAAATCATCTTCAACAATCTCAATCACAGTATCACCACTTGGCTGCCGTTGCTTTTCTTGATCAACCTTTCTTTGACTAGAGGGCTACTCAAGATATTTTCCACTCCTTATAATTGTCGCAACACTTCCTTTCTCATGGTGGAGAGGGGGAGCTAGTTGTGGTTGTGGAGGAGGTGGAGGTGACACTTGGTGTTGAAATTGAGGTGGAGGGGAGAATTGAGGTTGGAAGGTGAATTGTTGAGAAATGTGTGGTAGTGGAGGGGGAAGGAGTATAAGGTTTGGGATCTCCTTGGAAGTGGTGTATGGGATACACTTGCATAGGAGGTGGACTATGGAAAACTTGTGAAGAAGGAATTGATCCACTTGCTTCATTCAAACTCAAGATGGGTTTTGAAGACATTTTTTCTTCTTGGAGAGAAATTATGGAAGATAGTTTCTCTATCCTATCTTCAATCCTTGTCACATTCATTTGTATGTCATCACAACTCTTCAACCTAGAGAGAACCTCTTCCTCAAACCTTGAGTTATATCTTGGTCTTTGTGGTTCCTAGTAGCCATAGGAGTGAGGTATCTTCTTTTCTTCACCATAGAACTCAATAGAATTGACCAGGTGGCAAGGAACATTTGTCACCTGGTTCTTCATGAAACTCACCATGTAACCAAGAATCTTCATCACATGTGGGCTTGAGTCATTATGAGTCAGATATGTCATATCAAAGGCATGGACACCATCACTCATCATGCTTGAAGATCAGATTCTTGAACCTTATGCCAACTGCTCATACAAGGGCCATATCTCCTCAGGTGGACTAGCCATGAAAACTCCTCCACAAGCAGAAACTACTGAGGTTTGGCTCTTTGGAGATAGACCAGAGTAAAAGGACTAAACTTGCTTCCACAAAGGGATCTCATGGTGCGGTCACTCTCTCAACATCTTCTTAAACCTCTCCCATGCATTGTAAACTATTCAATTCCCAATTGACTAAAACTTCTCACGACACACTGCATCTGTGTTAAACTTGCTATAGAGTAAAATTTCCTTAAGAAGGCATTCTGCATTATTTCCCAACTCATGATATCCCTCCATGAATCATACCAATATTTGGTTTTATCTTTGAGGGAGAAAGAGAACAAGGTCAACCGGATTGTGTCATCACTAGCCGTTAGCATCCTCAAGGTGGAGCATACTTCAAGAAATGAGTCCAAGTGCATGTAGGGGTTCTCACACTCTAAGACATAGAACATGGGCATGAGCTTAAGAAGACCTGGAGGAATGGAGAATTGCTCCCTTGGCATTTGATCAACTCATCTAGAAATTGGCAATTTGTAGTTTCTAGGCATGAAGTAATCTTGAAGTGGCTTGTGGGGTACATTTTGGCCTTCCATCTTGTCTTCCCCGCATGGCTTGTCACAAGAACAAGGCACAACCAAACAAATAAGGTCAAGTTAGCAAACCAATATGTACAAATAATGCAAAGAATAAAGAATAAATAATAACAATGATGACGACAGTAGAAAAAGTCAAAGCAAAACTAACTAGCAAGGTCGAGCACCTTTCTCCCTGAAAATGACACCAGAAAGCTTTGGTGCGCCTTTGCCAATGGTGTTACACACTACTAAATTGGAGTTTGAATAGATGCAACCCCATGAACAAAAACACGGTGGATTAAACTTTTGAATTTATAATGGACCTAACTTAACAAACTCACGTAAACCAAAACACTACACCCGCAAGCATATGGGGTTGTGTTATAGTATAGGAGGGAGGCAAGTATAGGGTCGATCCACAAGAGAAAAGGGGGCATTAGAGCTAGGTTAGTTTTTGGGTTGGGTTCCTACTACGGAGTGTAGGGTTAAGGGTTTGAAGGTTGTTTTGATTGATTACACTAAGTTGAGAAAGAAAGCAAGTAAAGGAAGATAAGCAAGAATAAAACCTAAGTTAATCCTAGATAGTTAATTCTAGTAAGCAAGAAAAGACAAGGCAAGGCACGACAAGGAAAGAAAAGAACAATCTATACTTAGGCAAGCAAGGAAAGATCTACACTACACTAAGCTACCAAGCAAGGAAAAAGAGCAATTAAAGATCTAAACTAGCAAGAAAAAGGCAAGAAGCCAACTAAACAAGCAAAGAAATAACTAATCTAACACTAGCTAAGTAAGATGGCAATTAGGATTATAAAGCAATAAAGAAAGATGTGGGATGTTTAGGGGATGCACTTATCAATTAGCTTGCGGGTGACATGCGACCATTATGCTTTCATTTAGATTATCAAACCAAACAACAAGCTAGAGTCCACTGAATTATCCTAAATTGCTAACTGGCCATGGATATGCTAGGTTATGTATAGGGGAACTAGTCCCTAACACCTCCTACTACCCTTATGAGGCTCAATTGGGTTAGGATTTAGCTGCAATTGAATTAGAGTCTAAACAAGCCTAGGTTTCTAGGTCAGGTGATCTTAGTACGATTAGGGGATGAGGTTAGTATTGGGAGTGGAAGTGAGGTTTTAGGTCTTCCATCACATACACAATTCATCTAAACTAGCTACTTAGATCTCACAACTATGGTTAGGAGAATTGATTTGAATGTAGGAAGATGGGTGGCTAGCTAGGGATCCAAGAATTGGACCTAGGAGCAAGTCCCAAAATTCATACATATAAGCAATTTCCCTAAATTCCTAGGTGATTTCAAGCACAAACCAACAAGCAATTCATGTAGAGTGAGATCGAAATAGAACATAATCATTAGCAAATGAAATTATAATGTTTACATATTTTTACCCCAACATGGCAGCAAAGTAACATTTTCACCGCAAACAACCCACCAAAGAGGCCTAACTACTCATACCAATGTAAAATACACAAAGAAGGGAGAAAGAGGTAGAAGAAGCCATGGAGCTCACTGTAGATGAAGAAATATTCCACTTCAGCTGATGCAGGACGTCCACCTCTCTCCTCCAAGGTGCAATGGCATGGGATGATGGTGAAATAGGGTCAAAACACTAGGAAACTAAAATTTTGGTGGTGGAAATGATGAAATGGGGGTGG
This sequence comes from Alisma plantago-aquatica, assembly GCA_963693085.1. Lineage (NCBI taxonomy): Eukaryota > Viridiplantae > Streptophyta > Magnoliopsida > Alismatales > Alismataceae > Alisma > Alisma plantago-aquatica. The sequence goes on along the minus strand of OY856412.1, from coordinate 737,859,941 downwards.
AAATAAAGTGGAATGGATCGGGGGTGAAAATGGGGAGATAAGAAGTGGTATATGGTAACTAGACTCATGCTAGAGCCACCACCTAGGTATATATAGGTGTCAGGGAAGTAATAGGTCAAGTAGGGGTAGTATGGGAAATGTAGTGCAATAATAGCTAGGTTTTTGTGAGTATCACGGCCGTGGTGGTCACCACAGCGGTGGTGGGGAGGGGTGATAATGGTCAGGGTGGATGAGAACGACCGAGGTGAGAAATGGGGAAAAATCACAGGGACTTGGTTGATTTTGTATTGGAGGTGGCACGATCGTGGTGGTCACCACAACCGTGGTGGCTTAGATTGCATTGCCCGTTCATGGCCCGTGGGCCTTCTGTCTCAGCTAACACACGGTCGTGCAAGGTGGCACGCTTGTTCTAGGTCAGTTCACCATGGACATTTAGAGTGGCATGGCTGTGGTGATTCTAGCTTTGCTCCAAGGTGAGTTTGTTTATTTGCAAGTATGCTAGCATAGCCGTTTTGTGGTACCAGAGCCGTGTTGGTTCTTGGATCAACACTTGGAATTGTTTCTTTGGATTTTCTTGGACATTTTTGCTTTAATGGATCTTTGGCCACTAGGTGTAGGTTGAGGGAGCATTCGACATCACTTTAGGCCTCTCCAAGGGTAGAGAAACCCTAGGATCACTCATCTCTCTCTTCCATCAAGCGTGGTCCAAATGCCTAAAAAAGATGCAAACAATGTCCGTAAGTGCATTTTATACAAATATGCATATTGAGGGAAATAATGTGTAATCTAATAGGTATAGATGTGATTGAAATGCAATATGACACAAGATGAAGCCATAAAATAGGGCTGAATCAGGGTGCCATCTACCTAGATGATCCAATCATTTGATCAAAGTTTCCTTCATGTTATAAGTCATGATTATATGTCAAATGATATGTTCAAGAACTAAAAAATGTACTAGTTTTGCTAAAGAACAATGTATGAATCTGTATTTCAAATTAATGTATGGTGTTTCATTTATCTTGTTGAAATGTATATCATGTTTTGTAATGTTCCTCCAAGCCATGTGACCCATGTTACGGACAACATTGGGTTTGCTTCTACCGACGTATATTTGTGCTTGGAGGGGCATTACAACTAGGATGTGTGTTGACTGATTACAGAGTCTCATTAGTCATGATATTGGATATCAAGTCAAGCATATAGGTATTTGCTAGAGAACAGTGTATCAAGAAAACCCACCTTGAGACTGACACACGAAACCATTTAATGGTAGTCAGAATAAGCTATCAAAGTGATCGTGGTGATAGTTTCTCTTTGACCTGAAGTCACTACACTCATCCCATGTTGTTCGATCAACTTGGACACCATTCAAAATGACCTTGAATAAGGGTTTCTATAAAGATAGTGTTTGGTTATGTTATGGCACATGGGTATTTACTATGAGTGAAGTAGAAGGGATTTGTCCCTCCTACCAGAGTTGATATCCTGGCCACTTGATAAGAGAGATCGAGAAAAGCATGGCCGTGTTCATGTAAGTCAATATGTGATATTGAGCTCATGTGCATCTTGATAATCTTCTCTAGTTCAAGAAATATAGATTGAGTATCAAGAGGATGATGAGTCCATGCCTTGCATTCAATTTTGATATCTTAGACAAAGGAACTATATGATCACAGTAACACTGATCATAGATGCAGAATGAAGTTGTTCTCAAACTTTACAATTACTTTGTTAGCATTGATGTGTTGCTAGATACTGCTCATTTCTTATGATGTCATAATCTGGTTATGGAATTCACTACCAAAGTAACCTGGAACCTATATGTTCACACAAATAGGATGTAGTTGGAAGAGGATTTTAATCATGGATAAGATTCAATTTGGTTAGTAAAGTGTTTATGTAATCAAAATGAGTAGTGCAAGTTATCAATCGATTGACTAGAGTGTCTGGTCAAATCACTGGTGTGTCAGTCAACCAAATGGAATGTGCTGACTATGGCCGATAGAATCGATCAGTAAACCAAATGAAATGTTCAATTGATCAACTTATCAAAGTTGCCAACAGATGATTAGAGTAGCCATTCAAGTGATTGGAATGTCCAATCGATCAACTGGGTTTAATTAGAAAGTTTGAATGAGTCAAAAATTTAATGTTGTTTGAAATGAAATGCATTAATCATTGTATTAAAACTAGTGATATTAAGACGTTGACCACAAGACAATCAATCGACTATTTTGTTCAGTGGACCAATTGGTCGTGCATAGTCGCTTCCTAGCCATGAAAACTGACCATTGGTCTCCCCAGGGTTTGTGTAACCCTGGACTAATCACTCCTATATAAATCGGGATGTCCAAGGCTCTCAAGACACAACAAACACTTGACTTCTCACAATTGTTGTAATGTGAGAGCTCAAGACATCTTACGCGTGAAAGGAAGAGATATCAAGGGATACTAAGTCAACTCTAGGACATTGACAATGGAGGGGTAACTCCTTCCTTTTGACTCTGGGATCATGATGCAGAGTTCCCAATGGTCTATGTGGACTACTTAGAGGCATGAAGGCATGAAAGCTTATCCTGGAGTTCTACACCAGGAGGATGTCATCTATTACTATTTGTGTGTTAGTTGCAAAAGTAGCACATATTAGTGAAAGGACAATCACTGGACTTGCTCTAGGACAAGGTACATCTTGCACCCTCTTTCGTTATACATCATTGTTGATGTGATCTGCACGTTAGGAAAATATGGATAAAAAATTTTGTTTCCTCTGCCTTCTCTGTCCCCCTATTTCCCTTAATGGTATCAAAGCCATGCTAATTTTAGGCATATCTAGATTTAAATAGATATTATATTTTTTATTTTTTATTTATTTTATTTCAAGAGATACAAAAATATAAATGGTTAATGTGCATATCTAAGTATATACAACATCCTCTTAGGAAACGTCTCGTACATCCTCTATAAATATTATGATATATATGAAATTGATATGCATCACCCTAAATTTTTTTTATTGTCCATGAATATCTTTAATGGACAAAACACCTTATATGCTTGTCCATGGTTGAGTGGTTTATTTTCTGACTTATAAATTCAGTTTACATACTGAGCCTTCCTTTTTATTTACCAAATGTAATTAATGTTTAATGCATATGATCCCCTGAAATGTAACTTGAGGTATTCCTCTTAAACAATGTAATAAGTACTTAGGAGTAGCATTAGTTTACGTTCTAGGAAAGAGAAGGTGTTCCAGGAGAGTCCATCAATGAGAAGTTGAGTCGATCAACTAGCGGATTGGAGGATCCAACCGACTAGAGGTGCGAGTCGGACCACTAGAGGCTGAACCGGCCGGCGGGAGGAGTTTAACTTAGCACTTGAGCTTGGAGCTAGTCAACAAACTTATGGAGACCAAATCTACTGATAATATGACCAACCGACCAACTGGAAGGGTCTAATCGAGTAACCAACCTACTTCCATCATAGTATTTCCTATACATGTTGCGTGTGTGGTGTTTGACCTTACGTGGATATCAATTCTTTGTGGCTCCAAATTATTGCATTAAAGTGGTCATAACCATTGCTTATATTTTGTGATTGCATGTTTTATGGATATAATATGTATATGATACATTGATAAGTATGTTGTGATTATATATATATAATCCTTCAATAAATATCAAGTCTTAGATGTTTCCCATAAACATCACACATAAATAGCATGATCGACTAAGTGTTGATTACGCCAAAGCATGGTGCGTTGTCTATCTTGTGGAAGTGTGATGGTAGATATGTGGGTCGGCTAAATCAAAATGTATATTCTATCATGTTGGATTTTGGGTTAGGCTTATATAGGTGACCTTTGTGGGATTAAGTACCTAGAAGCATACATATGGAATATGACCAGAAATTGTCCATACCATCTATCCAAGAGTTGCATTGTATGCAATTAGCAAATGTTGCCTACCTAAATAGTCAAATTGTGGGCGATAAGCCAAAGTTGACTCATAATTTGATGAAATATGGATCTTGGCCCACAACAAGATTGTATGTTGCAATTTTTGTGAATTGATAGTGAAGGCTATTGATTTAAAGTACAATAGTGTGAGCAATATCTAATTAAAAGCCTAATTAATATTGTCAATCTTTTATGAATCAAATCAAATCAAAATGTTTTGACAAAATACAAATTTTCTTTTGTAAAAACAAATGTCCAACACCAAAACCTTTTCATTACAATTGGTTCTTGAGAAGGACAAACTAAATGGGAACAACTTCCATTATTACTTCAAGAATTTGAGAATATTTCACACTCATGAGTGCAAGCTCTATGTCCTGGAAACAACAAAGCTAGAGGAACACACTCCTAATTCTCCTAAGGATGAAAGGGATGCTTACAAGAAGCATTATGATAATGTCGTAGATATCAAATTCTTGATGTTATGCTCTATGGACTACGAGTTGCAAAGACAACATGAGAATGTTGACGTTCTCAAAATGGTAAGACATCTTTAGAACATCTACCAGGATCAAGGAAGGCAAGAGAAATATGATGTCTCCAAGCCACTATTTAAGTGTAATATGGTAGGGGAAGATCCAGTAAGGTCCCATGTTCTCAAGTTGATTGGATAAGTGGAAAAATAGAGAGATTGTGATTTGCTTTAGGGTAGGAGTTGACCATGGATGTGATTTTGCAATTGTTTCCTGAATCATATTTACAATTTGTCATGAACTATAACATGACCAATTTTGCTAATCATTGTCTAAGTTGCTTGGCATGTTGAGAACTGTCGAGACACAGATGAAGAATGAAAAAACCCAAATTTGTGATCATGATGAGTAGAGGAAAAGGGAAGTCTAAGGACAAAGGAAAATCCAAGAAGAGTTTAAAGGCTGACCAAAAACCCAAGTCTTTTGTAGTTAAAGCAAAGGGAGGGGTGAATAAGGTAGGCAATTGTCACCACTCTTGCCAAGTCGGACACTAGATAAGAAGTTGCTGACTTTACATAGAGGAATTATGCAAGAAGAAGTAGGGGATGGTGATCTCCACTTTAGGTATATACTTTATTATGATAAATTTATCTATGTCTTCATCTTGGGTATTGGATACAAGATGTGGATCTAACATATGCTCAAATATGTAGGATCTATAAATAAGTAAACCCTTAAGGAAGAGTGAGGTGAAACTGTCCATCGCAAATGGAGTAAGAGTTGCTACCATTACAAGTGGAACCTATAATTTATCTCTACCTAGTAGGCTTGAAACAAAGTTAAAGTACTATTATTATGTACCTACCATTAATAGAAACATCATTTTGATATCTTATATGGACAAGACTTGATTCAAATTTCATATAAAGAATGGTGGATGTTCTATTTCTAAATATGAGATATTTTATGGCTATGTCCCTATGTCTTATGGTTTATACTTGTTATATCTTTAGACAAGTGTATATAATGTAAATACCAAAAGACTAAAACTTAAAAGCTCAAATAAAATATATGACACCTCTTAACTATGTGTGTAAAATGTAAGTTTATGCATCATGTAATATAGGCCTATGAGGCCCAAGTGTTGAACTCAATGAAACTTTTTCCAGAAACTACTACTAAATTGTAACATAATAAGCTAGGCATAGAAAAAGTGGTTGAATTGTTGTCTTATAACTAAGAGAAAATAATTAAATCTAAATTAAATGTTGTGATCATGAATGGATGGATTTCTTTGAACTACATTTTCATCATAGTATGCATTTCATTCAAATTTCATTTAATTGATAATTACTAACCCTTCACCCTAGACTAAAGACTTGTAGAAAGTATTACCCACACCCATATCTTAATACACTATCTGACCTAAAACAAACACCACTCCCAAGGCACAATATGAGCTGTGTAAATCTATAAATTTTCCAATCCCTAATCCTACTCCCGAAGAAATTAACGGTCTAATATATTGGTTTTGGTGATCAAGCACAAAAATATGGTAAGAGATTATAGATTCAAATCTAGAATGAAGGAAATAGATTATTGATTCATAGTTTTCTAATGAAAAGTAATATCGGGCTACTCTTGGGTCCTAAGGAATATGAATTTAGACTGCATGATTTCTATCATCATACAAAAAGAGGAAGAGGGATAATAATGAGCTATACATTAGAAAACCAATGAAAAACCCTCAGAAAAGTAGTCCTGATGATGCCATCTAGTAGACACCTTGATCTGCAATATTCTAGCCATGAATTTACCCTCCATAAGTTCCTGGAGCATCTCGTCGATGGATATCTTCTTTGTCTCCTCCTATCTTATGCTTTATGTTTTATTGCAAGGTGATATAACACGATCACCCCTTTTGGATGAACTCCCCTTGTGTCATAAGTGGGGCTTTAGACATTATTAAGTCATAGTCGTTGAATCCAAAATTAAATTCAATATGCACTAATCATGTAAAGTTGGCATCACCAAGTCGTCAGCTAATTTGAAACCCTCGAACTATGTCAATATAACTAATAGATGTGTCGAAAGCAATGAGTTGCTTTCTGCAAGTTCAATATGGGTGCTGAAGTTGGTATCACTAAATGGCTTGTCGGTGGCACTGAGATAACTATACTCAGTTGGTGATGCTCTCTAGATGGTGAGTCAGTAGACTCTTTTCTTCTATAGCATCGACTCCATGTTTTTTGGCATCAAGAGATGTCTCAATAGCATTGAGATTTCTAAATTTCCTTGTTAGAATTTCACACCATGTCAGTACCACTGACATATATGTCGGTAGCACCGAGTTTTCATATAAATTCTTAATTTACTTGAAACGAGGGAAAAACAACATAAGTCAAAATTAAAAATAAAATTTAATAGGTATAGGTTGAATACTCAATATTTGATGCAATAGTGATTCACATGATAATAATGATAAATAATGCATAACATATCTCCTTTTTTTCTGCCCTCTTATTTTAGCATTATTTATGATTAATGCCTAGACACTCTTTATCATTGATTTCTTTGATGTTTCCATTTTTTTCATTGGGAGGGATATGGATGTAATTCCTTTCACTCTTTATTCCTGGAGAAAGCTACATATATACATGTTACACACAAAATGCAAAAATGATCGAAAACAAAAATGTGATCAACATGAGATATGTTACACACTACAATTTCTCTACTTGATGCAATGATATGGTCATCTCTACAATTTTTTCTTTTTTGGATGCACTCATAAAGAACTAACTATCATGCTACTTACTATGATATGCAATGAAGACAAGAGAAAATAACTTGGATTACTTGATCATCTTGTGGTGATGAATGAAATATCATGAAAGGTGGAAAGGATCAAATGATTAAGCCACAATTCCTTTCTCAACTATGAGATATACCTCTCCCATCAACCTATGTACAGGGTGACCTTAGAACTTCTTAAAAAAATTCCATTCAAAATCTTGTTATTTGTTTGGCTGGTTTGGTCTCAAACCTCATCATCATACACAAATCTTGGATAACTTGGGATTTTCATTCATATAAAGTCTCCTCAAGATGACTAACCCAAGTACTTCCTCCAATTGGTGTCATTTTAGACTTCACACATAAGCTTAAAAGGATGTGATCCTTTTTAATTTCATAAACTTCATTGCAAGAGCACAAAACACATTCTTTTTAATGATAGATGAAATCATGATAACTAAACTCCATGGTTACACTAGATAGATTGTGGATCCTATTACTTGAAATAAGAAAAACTAAAATAAGAATAGAAAATAAACAAGATAAAGATTGAACTTAGTGATGTACTCATAGTCTAAACTCAAACTAAGAGGTGGAATATGGGTACCAGGTGATTAGTATGGTGGTGGTGACTGAAACATTCACGAAGGAATCTATGGACCTGGAGGGTAAAAAATGTCAATGAATGTTGGTGGGTTGGATGGCATATCTGGTAGCTACATGTAGCTATGGAAGTCTCCTTGACTTCAAATCATGGTCATAGTGTGAATGTTCATGATACTTTATGCACTATAGGTGAGTGTGTATGTTCTCCTAGTTGAACAAGAGAATGTTCTCATTGGCACAGATTGTCTACTGCTACTGAGGATGTTGTTCCTAGACACCTTGAATCTATGTCAAGGTGGCTGACTATTGTTGTTGACCCTGTTGAATGGATTGCATCATCCCATACATGCCATCAGTGGAGAATAGTTTCCAGGCAGTGGATGTGGTGGAGTTGGATGTTGTGTAGCAACATGGAATATTGTGAAGACACCACATCAGTGTATAAGGCATATTACCCTCCTCCTCTTCTTCTTCCTTCTTTACTATTTTCTCTTCTTACTCCTAGGCATCTACATCCTCCTCCTTTAGTACAATATATGCATCATCTACAAACCATAAAAGGTAGCATACTTCCCATAGATGGAAGATGAGGTCAGGAAGTGTCTTTACCTTGATCTGTTCATCTATAGTGCAGCAGGCATACACCCTATCTTTATGCATGGTGACAAGGCCTTCTAACATGAAGTTTGTGAAATCAAGTGTAGAAGATGTCTTAAGTGCATTGGCCTTGGAGAGGTTGAGGTGAAGGTGCAAGGCGAGTGGTGTAAGAAGTCCTCCAAAGTGAATTAGGGGTTTTCTATGGGTTTGCTTCTTCATTACCAACATGTGTTGAAAGAAGAACAACCATATATTGATTTTATCCTTCCCCAAATTCAACAATGAACACAAAACAAATAGGTCCTCCTACTAGACATTCCCTTGCTCGTAAGTGGACATGGAAAATATGGTGCTCATTAGGTATCTGTGTAGAATCTAGGGAAGGGATGCTTGATGTCCATGGCAAAGGATTGGTACTATTTGATGAAAGACCCTTGAGGAAGGTTGTCATCTGTCGCCAAGCCATGTTGTAGTTGAAATAATGTGGCATGAAGTGTGACCCACCCATTGGAAAACCAAATATAATATTAAATTCTACCAGAGTGAGGTAGTGATCACTGTCATAGAACTGGAACTTGACCCAACCTTGCTCCCAACCTTCCCCATGCTTGGTATGTAGCATATCCCCATAGTTCCAAAGAACTCACAAGATATCTCCTGATAGGTGGGGCAAGCACCAAAGAATGGGTGATCACTCAACATACCTTTCTCGGTGCAGACATGATGTAGACTCTAGGTGAAGCTAGTATCATGAATGAACTCAAAGTCCCCATACTGCTTTGTTATAATATCCCTTCTTAATCATGGAGACATATAGCTTCTTCTGGTCTTCATCTGGGGAAGGAAACCCTAGATGGCTTCTGAACCATGTGATCTGGCATGCCTATGGATGAAGCTCGTCTCCTAGATGCCATTGTTGTGGAGAGAAGAAGGCATATGAAGAAAAAGGAGCTCGATGTATACATGGTGTTGTCAGTATGCTTAGTGAAGTCTCCACTCTCAGTAGGTGCCCTGTGAATGAGAGGGGATGCTTTGGGTGTGATTTGAAATCTTTAGTGGTCCCACTGTGTTCGTGCCACTAAATCTTTGTTTTGGTGCCACTAACTAATTGTGCCAGTGGTACCAACTTCTATCAATGTGTTTGGGTGTTAGTGTCATCTATTAACACTAAAGTCATGGACCGTCTATGTAATGACCCTAGAATCTGTAGGAATAAGTGGTACCAAGTTATTTTGGTGGTATCGACTCAATGGAACACATGTGTAGATTGGTTCCACTAACCTTTGGATGATGATGATCTTGGACATTGTAGGGAAATATGGCATCAAAAATGGAAGCCAAAACAAAAATTTAACTTCCATATTCCCCTTAGATAGTAGATCATGTTAACAACTATTAATGGGAGGATGATTGCATGGTTTATACCTGGTCATGGATCAAGTTCAATGAATATCCCTTATTTAGTAATCAAGTTAAACATAATTCATTATATACTCCTATTCCAGGTGTATCCAATGTGTGTGACCCTATATGTTCCAAGTTATGTTGGCAGTGAATGTCCATAATTAATTTAAGACATCACAAGCAATGAGTGGTATCTAGAAAGACATCATTGATACCCAAGTAATAAGAAAGTTGGAGAATAATTTCAACCTACAATTTGTGGTTGATGTTACAATGGTCATATAATTCGTTTTTCATTGATATATAGATTGAACTCAGGGAATGGATTTGTCATCCTCTTCAACATTCAAATCATGTTCTTTAATATAGATCAAACTTTCTGAGATATGTGTAACCTCAATATCACATATTGACTCACATAAGCATGTCCATGCATTTATGAGTCTCACTTATCGAGTTTCCAAGATATCATTCTCCTTTAGGAGGGACAAATCCCATCCACATCACTTACAATCATCCCCATGTGTCACAATGCATCTGAGAACTACCTTTATGGCAACCCTTATTCAAGGTCACAGTGTATGATGTCAAAGTACATTGAATAACATCTGATGAGTGTAGTGATTTTAGGTTTAAGAACCACAATAACTACCATTACTATGAGAGATGATTTTGACTACCAATCATGGTTTCCATGCATCACTCTCAAAGTGGATCTATCAACTATTCTTTAACAAGAATCAACATGTTTGGTTTGATATAACACATCATGACTTAATGAGATTCCTTCATCAACCAACTCACACTCTAGTCTTATGTGTTACTAATGGTGTAAGATACTAAATCCTACATATTTTGTCTTTTGGCCCTCTTTCCCATCTTTTCCTTTCCTTTCTATCCTTCTTGGCCTTTTTGTTTAATTTATGGATATTATGGTGGTTTAGTGGACATTTGTTCACCTTTTATGCCAATAAATGGGTTTAATGCATAAATACCTCAGTAGAAATCTAAGTAATGGGCTTGATGCGCAATTGTCCACTTAAGTATTAAAATTTTTAAAATAATTCATTCTAAAACTTTCTAGGAAATTTTATAATATAGAAAAAGAAGAGAAACTCTCAAATATTAAAAAAGGAGACGATAAATGTAATAATTGCACAAATGGAGATAATATGAGATAAAGGAGATAATATGGAATATATTGATTCAAAAATCACAAAGAGGAAAACCCACACCATAATTTGATATACAATTTCATTTTCTTGAACTAAAAGTTACTTAAGGGCCAAGTATCACCCAATTTGGAAAGTATATATATATATATATATATATATATATATATATATATATATATATATATATATATATATATATATATATATATATATATATATATATATATATACGTCTTTATTAAAGGAAATAGGAAATAAGTCAAGAAAGATAAATAAAATATCTAATGTCATCAAATTGGAAAAGTAATTCCAAATTTGCAATCTAAATATGAAAATAAGCCTTTGGGCAAGTTTTCAACTAATTTGGATGATATTTGGATAATGTGTAAAAGTAGGAGAGAGAAAGTGTGTAGAACCTTCACTTTGATAATTAATTAAATAAATAACATCAACATGATCAATTAATGACAAAATCATATCTAAGACATTAAATAGGACATGCAGGTGAAATTTCATCATATTTGGATAATCTTAGAGTCATAAATGAAGGAAGAGAGAAAACAAAGAATAGCTTAATTGATTAAACAAAATTCTCAAAATGAAAAATAAAATCCAAATTTGGATTCTACACCTCGAAAATAGCCAAGGTGTCATGTTTCATCAAAGTTGGGAATCGTCTGGGCATCCAATTGAGGAAAGAGAAAATATTTAATTAATACAATATCACTTTAGTCGATTTAGAATAAGATTGAAAAATTAAATGTCACACAAATATAAACAACACATGCTCAATCTAATGGTCGGGAGTGACTCGTGGACCCATGTCCACTTATCAAATGGGCCCGATTCGTCTCCTACCTCGGCTCGGGCTGGGAAATAGGGAGTTTTTTTTTCAAAATCTCAAAATTAAAGTATCTCTCTCTCCAATCCCAATTCACGAGATTTTTGGATCGTTGGACTCCTCTTTTGATTCTACACAACTTTACCCTAATTTTTTATGATTTTGATGAATATTAGAGAAAGCCCCAATTCTGCTGAAGCTTCCCTAGTCTACACCCCCTCACCTATAAATACCCATACCATTGGCTTCCTGAGATCCTTTGCAACTCACCCCTCCTCTCAATTGCTTAGTTACTTGTGTGGTTGACCCTCGATGAATAAATTTTTACTGTGGCTTTGTGGCACCACGTTGTCCTTCTCCTTCACCTCAATGTGGAAATTGAGCAGCTAGGTAAGTTTGTCTTTGTCTATTCTTTCTTTTGGTTCTCTTATTCTTGACTTTGGTCGCGAAACCTGTTTTCCCCAATTTGCTGAGCTGCAGCTGGGCTTCTTCGAGCAGCCATGGCTCACGGCTGAGGAGAGGGGATAATCTACTCTGTGAAAGTACATTTTGACCCTCGCTCTCCCCCTTTCACCATGTTTTCGCGCACAAGGGCATTTTTGTCCATCGATTTGTTAGTGTCGAATTTGACCAGGTGCCAATAGGGACGCCACATAGGCACAAACCATGACTTTTCCTTCGGTCACTAGGCCAAGTCATGGGCCCAGTCCCTCTCTCTCTCACTCTCTCTACCTTTACAAAATGAATTTCTATTTTCGAATTTTCCTATTGGTCAGAATCAAATAAATTATAGTAATTAACTCCTTGGTCGAAAAATAAAAGTAAGGTATGTTTTAGAATAAAAAAATCCCCTATATCTATTAAAAATAATTTTGACGCTTGATTCGTAGTTATTTGAAAATTTGTTTTTGGGAATGATTAAATTAATTAAAAATCACTAAAAATACCTCTAAAATTCCATATATCTAAAATATATAAAATTATATGTTATTTTGATCAGAAAACCCTAACTAATATAGTAGTGATGATTTCAAGGTCTAAATCGATGGTTTGTGTAAAAGTTGGTAAGTTTGGGGTTTTAAGTCCTTAATGAGTGAATATAGTTCTAATACATGGATATGGTAATGTTATTAGGACAAATGGACCCTGATCTCATATATGCATCTAAAAAGTGGTTTCTAGGACTCTAAGGAAGAGGTATGTGCATCTCACACCTTAGTTGGGAAATGTTATGCCTTAACCTACTTTTTCCCTAATGAGGCTTAATTGAATCTAATTCCCTATTCTTGAAACCTAATATATCTATGCCTCAAATCAGTTTATAAATTCATCTTGTTTGGTTCTTATACCCCACTTCCATGATTGTTGATTATTATAATTACTCTTGCCATGACAACTTTTCTATCATGTAGATTTATGTTCTATTTAATTTAAAGTAGTGGTACTTATGTACAACCACCCACAGAGGACATGTATTTAATCGCCCTGGAGAATGTTTTTATTCTCCCCATATTATTGTGTAGGTGTATGGGAATGTCTTATTCTCCCCTCACCTATAGGTTAGAGGTTTGGTAGGTTACTCAACCCTACTTAGTTAGATAGACATAATTATCTCACATGCAAATCCTTTCTAATATAATTGTTAATGGCAAGTTACTTTTGAATATAGACTCATACTCTTATTATCTTCATCTTATGATGAACCCTACCCTATTTTTACTTGCTTTACTTATCTTGTTATCCTATACTTGTTTTGTGACACATACTTTTCTTCCCTTTCCCTTTTGCTTGGTGCCTTCCCAACCACCCAAGTGTTGAGCAAGGTGATGGATAAGATAAGAAGATCTTAGCTTTTAGCTTGGACTTGGTTGATGGAGATGTTGATTTGGAGACAAGATTATAGTAGTTAGACTTCCATCTACCTAGATCTTGTTTGTGTATCTTGATGTAAACCCTAAAGGGAGAATGATGTATTCTTATATAACCTTTTATGAAGTTGAATATAGTCAAAAATTTATTTCACTGCATTACTTGTTGGTCTTTTGTAAACCATATAAATAAAGATTTGAAAATTTTACACCTTTTTCAACATACCTTTTGTGTGTGTTGGGAACAGAGGTTTGATATTTCAAATTTTTAGTAAAGGGGTGATTTACCTCTTTTACAACATGGCATCAGAGCCCATGGTAGTCAGAATCTGACTATTACAATTTTATCTCCCTAATTAGAACCCCTGGCTTACATAGTTCCTTTAGGTGACATGTTTTCCCTAGAGTTGATCTATAGATGATGAAAGGTTGATTTCGGATCTTATAGTTACACATTAGAATCACGTTGAGTAAAACCTAACATATTTACAATTGAAAGAAGTTTAAGTAATCATAATAACTTAATGTTGTTTAGGTTTGCCTTTAGCCAATTATTAGGGCATGAAGTTGAAGCAAAGGTGTCTAGAAAGGATCAGGTTCTGGGGGATGGCAATATTTTCCTCCGCCCCACTTGCTTGGTTTATGAGGACTCCCAGATGCATATGATACTGGCCTGGCCTGAGCTGATATGGATTGTTTGAAATAGTTTTCTTTTAGGCAATAGTAACCTTAGAAAATTATGTTGGATATCTTTGAGAACCTTAGAATGTTAACCTATGTTTTTCAAGTATGATGACTTGTTGAGAGTGGATACCAAGATAGTTTCCTTATGTCCCTTAGGACCACATGTTTGGATAAGATCATCCCTAGCATCTAGACCTTGAAGTTTGGGGTTAAGTAAACTATCAGAGTGCGTAGTGGAAATGTGATGGATCTTGTATAAGGTTTAGTTAGACTCATCATCTAACCCTAGTGTAGTTTTTCTTGAAAGGTCAAACCCTATAAGGGGTGGAGTATAGTTGGTTTGATGATGTTTGGGTAGTTATATTTTGAGGACAAAATCCTCTTTAAGGGGATGGAGCCCTATGACATCTCGATATCTATATATCCTTAGAAACCCTAACCCCATCCTAAGGTTGTTGTGCTTGGATCCTTAGTTTTGACCAAACAACTTATGTTTTAACTGTAACATGGTTATTAAAATGTTAATGAACATATAATGATCATCTAAGGAATAACTTATATGTTCAAACCCTAATGAATATCCAATGCACATAATATGGGTCACTCACATATTAATACTAATTATGGATACACATGATGCTAATAATGTCATGAATAGATAAACCTTAATGATATGATGAGACAGAAAAGTGTAACCTAATCTTGGAATTGTTGCATTCTATAATAAAATATAATGATCAAGTTGATTCTAAACCCTAAGTTGTAATCATAGAACCTTAACATATACATCCTTAATGATAATCATGTTAAATTAGTAGCATTAGGTGTCATAATCAGATAACATACCTTGATGCACATAAATGATATATATTCACCTAATCATAGATTACTCAAGTCATAAATATGATATTCATATCACCTTGTTACCTAATACGCACCTAATTAATCACCTAATCATGACTTGGTATGTGAATCAATTCATTAATAAGTAATATGTCCAACCTGGTTCACTAAAATACATATGATGACTTCAATATGGATAAGAAGTAACTGGATTCACATAAATGTGCATAATCAATAATAAGAAGTGAATCAATATGAGAAAATGAATAATGATGACATTAATGTGAATAAGAAAGGTAATGTGACAATGTTTAATAAACATACAAGTAATCAATGTGACATAATTTGGATTAATTGTAGACTTAATAACAAATTGAATAAAATGTCCTATCACATGATGGATAATTTGTTATAATTAATATAATGATAATACAAGGATAATGAAGTGTAAATTCAAATTATTAATGATCACATATATTGAGATAATTGAGTAACCTCTAATTGTGATAAAATCATTAATATGATAAATGTGATATATATAAGGTTTCAAGCATTATAATGAAATATAACTCTTTTGGCAACACAATGAATATGACATGACACAATTATAAGAAAAATAATGATAATGTGATATCCTAATAAATGGAGTACTAATAAGCCTAAAATGTAAATAATGTTAAATCTCATAAAAGGAATCCTAATAGTGGAACCCTAGGTGATCCTTGAGAACCTAACCTATGATGAGTTTCTTGTGAAGTTTCTGAACTCTTGGGTTAAGAAGTTGTTGCTAGTAGAAGTTTTGGTGGATGTTTTTGGTTGGAGCAACAACCAGAATATTATGATGAGATGTTGCACACTCACCCTTCCCTCCTTGCTTGTGATTTCAGGGATGAAATCCTCTTTAAGGGGCGGAGTGATGTAACATACTGAATCTTGAAGATTTTTTCTTTTCCCCTCTTTCCCATCTTTTCCTTTCCTTTCTATCCTTCTTGGCCTTTCTATTTAATTTGTGGATATTATGGTGGTTTAGTGGACATTAGTTCACCTTTTATGCCAATAAAGGGGTTTAATGCACAAATACCTCAGTAGAAATCTAAGTAATTGGCCTAATGTGTAATTGTCCACTTAAGTATTAAAAATAATAAAAGAATTCATGCAAGAACTTTATAGGACTTTTTAGAAATTGGAAAAAGAAGAGAAACTCTCAAATATATAAAAAGGAGATGATAAATGTAATAATTGGACAAAAGGATATATTATGGAATAAAGGAGACAATATGGAATATATTGTTTCAAAAATCACAAAGAGGAAAACCCATGAGATAATTTGATATACAATTTCGTTTTCTTGAATTAAAAGTTACATAAGGGCCAAGTATCACCCAATTCAGAAAGAATATATATATATATATAAGTCTTTATTAAAGGAAATAGGAAATAAGCCAAGAAAGATAAATAAAATATCTAATGTCATCAAATTGGAAAACTAATTCCAAATTCGTAATATAAATATAAAAATAAGCTTTTGGGCAAGTTTTCAACTAATTTGGATGATATTTGGATAATGTGTAAAAGTAGGAGAGAGAAAGTGTGTAGAACCTTCATTTTAATAATTAATTTAAATAACATAAACATGATCAATTAATGGTAAAATCATATCGAAGACATTAATTGGGACACATGGGTGAAATTTCATCATATTTGGATAATCTTAGAGTCATAAATGAAGGTAGAGAGAGAAAATGAGGAATTTCTTAATTGATTAACCAAAGTTTCTCAAAATGAAAAATAAACTCCAAATTTAGATTCTACACCTAGAAAATATCCAGGGTGTCAAGTTTCATCAATGTTGGGAATCGTTTGGGCATCCAATTGAGGAAAGAGAAAATATTTAATTAATATAATATTACTTTAGATGATTTAGAATAGGATTGGAAAATTAAATGTCACACAATATAAACAACACGTGCTCAATCCAATGAAAGAGAATGACCCGTGGACCCACGTCCACTAATCATATGGGCCCGGGTCATCTCCTACCTCGGCCCGGGCTGGGAAATAGGGAGTTTGTTTTCAAAATCTTAAAATTCAAGTATCTATCTCTCCACTCGACCAAATTGGAGAATTTTTTCTCGTTGGACTCCTCTCTCGATCCAGCACAACTTTATCCTATATTTTTGTGATTTTGATGAATATAAGAGAAAGCCCCAATTCTACCGAAGCTTCCCTCTCACCCAGTTTCTAAAACCCTAGTTTGCACCCCTCACCCATAAATACCCCTACCATTGGCTTCCTGGGATCCTTTGTAACTCACCCCTCCTCTCAATTGCTTAGTTACTCCCATGGTTGAACCTCGATGAATGATTTTTTACTCTTTCTTTGTGGCACCACACTTTCCTTCCCCTCCACTTTAACATGCAAATTGAGGAACTAGGTAAGTTTGTCTTTGTCTCTTCTTTCTTTTGGATCTCTTGTACTTGACTTTGGTCGCGAAACCCATTTTTCCCAACTTTCCAAGCCACATATGGGCTACTTCAAGTAGACATGGCTTGTGGTTGAGGAGAGGGGAGAATCTACTCTATGAAAGTACATTCTAACCCTCGCTCTCCCCCTTTCTCCCTGTTTCCGCGCTCAAGGGCATTTTTGTCCATTGTTTTTTTTGTGTTGGCTTTGACCAGGTGCCAATTGGGACGCCACATAGGTGAGGCCGTGACTTGTCTGCTACTCACTGGGCCAATTCACAGGCTCGGTCCCTCTCTCTCGCCCTCTTTGCCTTTACAAAACGAATTTCTATTTTTGAATTTTCCTATTGGTCAAAATCAAATAAATCATAGTAATTAATTCCTTGGTCAAAAAATAAAAGAACGGTATGTTTTAGAATTAAAAAATCCCCTCTATCTATTAGAAATAATTTTGACGCTTGATTCTAAGTTTTGAAAAAGTGTTTTTGGGAATGATTAAATTAAATGAAAAATCACTAAATATACCTATAAAAGTTCGTATCTCTAAAATATATAAAATTATATGTTATTTTGATTAGGAAACCCTAACTAAGATAGTAGTGATGATTTCAAGGTCTAAATCGATGGTTTGTGTAAAAGTTGGTAACTTTGGTGTTTGAAGTCCTTAATGAATGAATATAGTTCTAATACATGGATATGGTAATGATATTAGGACAAATGGACCCTGATCTCATATATGCATATGAAAAGTGGTTTCTAGGACTCTAAGGAAGAGGTATGTGCATCTTACACCTCTCTTTTATAGATGTCTATTAGCCTTCCACAATAATAATTGACTAGGGACATAACAAGAATGTATATACTTTTAACATCTGTATGATCTCATTTTTCAGGTGCTCAACCTAAAGACATACGTCATTGGGTAATATCATTCTTTATATTTATTATGTAATTTCATTATCTCATAACTGAATAAAACAGAATAAATGGGAAGATTGCCTTTATTATTAATCACATCCTTTACAAGATATTCCATTACAATCATCATATGATTGGCACTTTGGGCATACATATGAACATACTCCCACTTGCACTTAGAGACAATCACCCATGAACTTAATCCCAAATGATATAAAATGACCTTCATGAGCCACATTGTTCTTAGTTGGTACTCTTCAAATCTTCACATCTCCTCATTGTACAATCTCTCATATGAGATGGAACTATCTTTTTATGTGCCTGGAATGCTGATGCGATATGGGTTCCTTAGCTTGTGCAAGCATTATTGCCGCAATATACCTCAATTGCATCGTTTATGCCAGGAACCACCCCATGTTTTGAGATGCATTTATTGATCCAAACATCCTCCTTTGCAACATTGGTGCAACGATATACCCAGTCTGTGTTGTAGAATCAACAATTGTCTCTTGCTTGGAACTCTTTCAGCTTACAACTCCATTATTTAGGCAAAACACAAATCCATATAGTAATCTATAGTCATTTATCAGTTTGGAGGCTTGCATTGGTGTAACCCTTTACCACCAACTCTTTCTCACCACTGTAGATAGTAAATCAATCCTTAGTTAATGTCAAGTACATAAGGATGCTCTTCATTGCACTCTAGTGAGCTTCACTGGGATATGACTAATATCTACTCATCATGCTTAAGGCAAATGAGACATGGACGAGTACATAACATTATGTATATGATAGATGCAATTGTTGATGTATATGGAATCTTACTCATGCACTCCCTTTCTTCACAAAATTATGACATTGAGCTCTAGAGATAGTTGCACCATGACAAATTGATAGGGTTCCTCCCTTTGAGTTCTCCATGTTGAACCT
Organism: Alisma plantago-aquatica; assembly: GCA_963693085.1. Taxonomy (NCBI): domain Eukaryota; kingdom Viridiplantae; phylum Streptophyta; class Magnoliopsida; order Alismatales; family Alismataceae; genus Alisma; species Alisma plantago-aquatica. The sequence continues at coordinate 737,840,386 of OY856412.1, read as the reverse complement.
CTTAAACACTTTGTCAGTGTATGTTCTCTGACTTAGACCAAGACACTTCTAAATCTATCTCTATAGATCTTGATTAAAATGATGTAGGATGCTTCACCTAAGTAATTCATTGAGAATGTATTTCCTATCTAGGTCTTTACCATCTGTAAATAAGTAATGTCATTCCCCATAAATAGTATGTCATCCACATACAATATGAGGAATACAATCATGCTACCACTAGCCTTCTTGTAAACACATGGTTCATTTTCATTTTGACTAAATCCAAACTATTTGACTATATTGTCAAATCAAAGATTCCAGCTTTGAGATGCTTGCTTCATCCATTGATTGACCTTTGTATCTTACATACATTATTTGCATCATTTCAATTAATAAAATCCTCACGTTGTGTCATGTACACATCCTTAAAAATATTCCCATTAAGGAATGTGACTTTAACATCCATATACCAAATCTCATAGTCATGATAAGATGTAATGGAAAGCATGTTACTGATGAATTTAACCATGGCAACTGGAAAAAATGTTTTATCATAGTCAACACTTTAATGTCGTTTGAGACCCTTTGCAACCAATCGACCTTTGTAAGTTTTTACATTACCATCCATCTCACTCTTCTTCTTGAGGACCTACTTGCACCCTTTGGGTTTTACCCTTTTAGGTGGATCCACCAAGGTCCATACCTTGTTGGTGTACATGGATTACATCTCAGATCTCATGGCCTCAAGACATTTCATAGACTCTAGACCCTTTACAACTTCTTGATAGGTAGTTGGCTCATCATCAATGAGAGATTCTCTACCTTCTTGAGTTACTAGATAACCAAATCTATCTGGCTCAAGGCATGTCTTACTAGATCTTTGAGATTCCTATGTTACATGAAGAATTTGAGATTCCACAACAATTTGTGACTCTCTATGATCCTCATGTACCTCTATAGGTTCAATTTTTTCTTGTTGATCTTGAACTTCTTTGAGCTCTACTTTCCTCCCACTGATTCCTATTGAAATGAATTCCTTTTCTAGGAATACAACATCCATACCAACAAACACTTTGTTCTCAGATAGAGTAAAAAAGTAGTGTCCTTTGGTTTCCCTAGAATATCCAACAAAATAGCATTTGATTTGAGTCCAAGATTTTTGGGAAACTGCTTTTACACATAAGCTTTAGAACCCAAAATCGTTATAAAAGACATATTGGGATGCTTCCCATACCATATCTCATATGGTATTGATGAATGCATATTCATCTTAGTTTTAGTCGCCATTTTTGGCTCAATTTTGCACTGAAAGCTCTCATATGCCCCTAAATATGCTCATACATAATATTCCTCAGTGTTAGACAATTATTTAGAATTCTAATCTAATCCATTTGTCTCCATTGCAGAATTAAGCATTGCACTATGTCCAACAGTGTAGGAGACGGAAGTCCCAAGAAACTTTTGATGATTTGGACCTTATTTTTTATGGGCAGTTCCTTCACCAGAAAGCATCCTCATTAGTCAAAGGATTCATCAACGTAGGCCCATCGACCCATAGAAATACCACCCCTGTGGGGGTGGGTTTATTTTAAAAGGGTCGTGACTGCCACATAAGGATGGTAGCGACCATACCATACAGATGGACATTACCGTAATGTAAAAAGGGTCATGACCATGATCAAGATGTAGCCTCGACCGACACTCAGCACGACTAGGCCTACCTCGGCATGGTCAGGCCAAGGTCAAGGTAGCGCAATCGCGACACCCCACCGTGACCCCGATGGAGAAGACCCCATCACGACCGTGGCATACCAGTGCGGGCATGGTACAAACAACTTGACCGTGGCAATCACCTCGACCACGGAACAAACATCTCGATCGATATAAAATCTCAAAACAAAATGACCATGACCGAGGCCAACTTGGCACGGTCGGGCACACCTTGGCATGGTCGTGCCAAGGAGTACCATGACTTATGCTGAAGGTTGTGACTGCAACATCTAAGTCAGTGCACTCCAGATCTGCACCTATAAATAGACGACCCCCTCCTTCATTTGATGCATCACTTTTGCTCCATCCATGCCCGTAGGTTGCTGCTCTGTGCCCAGCCAAGGATGATGATCTCTGCCTCCAAAGACTACCTCTGTGCTGCCCTTGCTACTCTGCCATCTCTGATCCATCAAGATCTACTTCCTAGCCATGAAAGTGGTGGGATTTTAGATCTGTAGCACCTTCATCTATCAGCCATCTACCGCTCCACCTTTGGTGAGTAAGAGAATGAGAAGAGAAGGAAGAAGGAGAGAAGATCATCCTCGTCTTCCTTGGTGTTCTTCCCCTCCTCATCCAGATATGCCCTGCCATCGTGTATAAGACTATTTCTCTACCGAGCTTCAATCATCTTCTTCATCATGACCATGGAAGAATCTTCCCTCTCTCTTGTTGTTTTAGTTTCTATCATGAGGAGAGAGTAGTCCTTTTTGCTAGGGTATGGGCACTAGCCCCGCTTCTGGTTCTTACATTTTCATCTCATAACATTCCACGACTTGTATATAACTTTCCATTTCGTTCTTAATCGTTTAATGCATGCTTTGTGGATTGATCACATGCATTGCATGATCTATTATATTCCTTTGTTGTGAGAACTTCAATACATAGTATTTGAATATCGATTAACATGGTTGATGCCCAGACGAGAACTTCCGAAGGGATATCTCTAGAGTAGTAAGTGTGTGATCCGTGGGTAATGAGACATGGAGCCCATGGAGATTCTTACACAAACTTTATTTCCTAACAGATGATTTGCTACTCCATTTGGATAGTTGTATCTTGCTTGGATGTGTTTTTGATGTGTTTGCATGTGTAGTGGTGGTGAAACCTGATTCCACCCCAGTGATTCCCATCATTAATCTAAAATCAGTTTTAATCCACTCTTTTACTTTCCTTGCAATTAGTTTAACTAAACCCAAATCAACTCTTGTTCTAAATATTAGTTTTAGTTGATCCGGATTTGACCAGTAAGATTCTTAAAAATGTTGTCCCTTAGGATTTTATCCTTAACTATACAGTGATAAGATCCATCCACTTGTGGGTGGTGCTATTACACATGGTTTTAGTAAAAACTTATGGATTTCAACCCTGAATGAGTTTGTTAGTGTAGTAAAACCCACGTCCGATATCTTTTGAACCAATTTAGTAGGTACACAATTTAGGGTATACATGGTGGTTTCTAGAGCATAACCCTATAAGGAAGTCAAAGGATTAGCAAAACTCATCATAGATTGCACCATATCTGGTAATTGCAATTCCTTCTTTCAGATACGCCATTGTGTTGTGGTATTCTAGGTGGAGTCCATTGTAATACAATACTATGATCTCAGAAAAGGTCCTCAAACTGTTGGTTTATGTATTCCCCACCTCACTCAGAATGAAGTACCTTAATACTTTTACCAAGTTGGTTTTGTATTTCATTCATGAAATCCTTGAACTTTTCAAGAGTTTCTAACTTAAGTTTCATCAAGTAAACATACCTAGTACTACAAAATTTGTTAGTAAAGGTAATAAACTATCGATAACTACCTTTAGCATTTGTTTAAAAAGTTCCACATACATCACTATGTATGAGTCATAATAGATCACTATCCCTCTCACTATTGCCATTAAAGGGAGTCGTTGTCATTTTTCCAACAAACAAGACTCACACATATCTATTCATTTCAAATCAAAAGAGTCTAGATAACCATCTTTATGGAGTCTACAGATGGGATTCTCATTTATGTGCCCTAGAAGAAAATTCCAAAGAAATGTTTTGTTTGAGTTATTGTGTTTTAATCTTTTGGTATCAATGTTATAAAGATTTATCTTTAGATCCAAAAAATAAAGACCACAAAACATTGGGTCAGTACCATAAAAGATCTAATCTTTTGAAATATAACATTGACTATTTGTATAAAAAATTTATATCCATCCTTGTCCATACAAGATATAGAAACAATGTATCTATTAATGACAGGTACAAAATAGTAGTTCTTTAACTCTATTACAAGCCCAGTGGGCAGAGATAAATTATAGGTTCCAGCTACAGTGACAATAACTCTTGCTCCATTTGCAATGTGTAGTTCAACCAAACCCTTTTGTAAAGGCTTACTTCTTTTCAGATCATGTATATTTGAACATATGTGAGACTGACATCCGGTATCTAGTACCCAAATGAAGAAGTAGACAAATTTATCTCAATAATGTATATACCTGAAGTGGAGATCTTTATCCCATCCTTGAGAGGGAAATTCGTTTTCCAATGTCTAGGCTAGTGACAGTGGTGACAATTCCCTCCCTTATTCACCCCTCCCTTTGCTTTGAGTGCAGAAGACATGGGTTTCTAGCCAACTTTAGAACTCTTTGTAGATTTGCCTTTACCCTTGAACTTCCCCTTTCCTTTGTTGACCATTATCACGGATTTGGATTTGTCCTTCTTCATTTATGCTTCAGTAGTTCTCAACATGACAAGCAATTCTGAGAATGGCTTATCAAAATTGATCATGTTGTAGTTGATGACAAACTTGCTATATGACTCTGGTTGTGACTGTAGAATCACATTTGTGGCCAACTCTTGACCCACGGGAAATTCCACTCTGCAAGATTCTCCACATACCCAATAAGCTTGAGCACATGGGGACCTACTGGATCTCCTTCTGCCATGTTGCACTTCAACAATGCATTGGAGACATCATATATCTCTGGTCTTGCCTTATCTTGGTACATGTTCTAAAGATATGTTACCATTTCTGTAACGTCCCAGGATTTGAGGCATCAGATAAAATGATATTTTAAGGAATGATTGGTGTTACAACCCCAATTTCTGGGTTCATTTGGTGAGAAATGTAATTTCTCATATTGAAGATATTTGAACAAAGAATGATATAATTTGCTTCAAATAAATGGATTTCGTTTACAATAGCCTTGATGTTTGTATTGTGGGCTTTATTGGCTATTGGGCCCAATAACAAGGAAATAACAAGAAAATTCAATTAGTAAATGAGTAATTGAATATTTGAGAAAAGAAAAAGATGGAAACCTTTAGAAGGCAAATCCAAAGAAGATTTCGTGCCTCTTGGGTTCCTTGGGTACCAAGGAGTCCAAGGTTGCAAAAAGAAAGCAATGAGAAAAGAAAATGTTAATTAAGTATTTCTTTATTAAGAAATAATTTGAAAATAATGATAAAATGTGGAAAATTAGTGGAAAGAGGCATAAATGAGTTTTCTTGGGGAAATTTTGTATCCATGAGGTTGCTAATATTAAAAGGAATGCCAATAAGGAAAATGAAAGAAAAATAAAAAGAAATCCTCAAAAAGAGATGTTTAAATGAGAAATAAATAAGAAAATGTGAAATAATGCATAATGATGCATCTAGAAGGATAATAAGTATCCAATAAAGAGAATTTCAAAATAATGGAGTATCTTGGGATCCAAGGAGTCCCAATAAAGAGGAAATAAAGAGAAAATACTAAAAAGGCAAAATAAGAGGATAATGTGTTGCTTTATTAATAAATTATGTGGTATTGTTTAAAAGGAAGTATTTTCTATTATATAAAAATGGGAATTCGTGATCAATGATTAAGAGGCAAGTATAAGGAGAGTGAAAGAAAGAAATCTCGTATTTCAAAATATCCATGAGAAATAGGAAATATCAAGAGTTAATGAAGAGAGAAATAATATGGTTGCTTCTCAATCAAGGAAAGTAAGTTCCTTTCAAGTTGGGACTTGATACCTCATAGAGGCACATCTCAGGGTGTCGTGCTCTCCCCTATATATGGGGTTGAGTCTTGGTTCAAAGGGAGAGAGTGTCCAACATTCTTCTACCTTCCTCTTCTTCCATGTTTCCGTCCAAACCCTAACAAGCCACATATGGTGTGTTCTTTGGAGCGACGGAGGGATGTGAAGCCATGCTGAGAAAGGCCGATGTATTCCGCAGACTCATGAATGATCTAACGTATGCCCTGGAGCATCGGGCAGTGCCCAAACGCCTACATCACGGCTGTAGCAAGGCTGCGAGCCACGGGCTTGCAGAGCCAATCCCCGGCCATTGCGGCCTTACCCAGGGTGCCCCCACCTGCGCCAGGGAACGAAGAAGGTAGGGAACATGTCCCGAAAGGTTGTCGAGGGCCCAGGAGCGGTGGAGAAGCCGCTCTGTGCGCGGCTAGGGAGGTTGCGGCTCACTACCTGGAGGTTGAAGATGATCGGTGTGTGTTGGATGAGAATGCCCCTCCGCGGGCTGCAGCACCTGACATTTGACCAAGGGCAATCGCGTAATTTGGTTATGTTTCCAGTTTGGGCGCATAAGTTGCATGGAAGGAGGCACATGGCGGCTTGCTATTGGCTGTGGTAAGTGATTTATTACAAAAATCATAACTCCTAATTGGTAGCTCCGATGAGAACATATAATACATGAATTTTGCTCAGAAAAACAAGAGGAATCCATTAAACATATAATTGGAACCTGGGTATGTTTGCAATTCGAAAAGTAATAGAGGTTATTAACTTTAGTGTAATGATGATTAAGAAACCCTATTTTGAAATGAATAAAGTATTTAATGGGGTTTAATGGATCATTAGAATTGATGTTAACCTGTTAAATGTAAAAAGGTACATAATGTTCAAAAAGGAATAACTTTGCACATGATTAGTCTAATTTAGAGTTTATGTGCTTAAATATGCATGAAATTTGAAAAGGGCATAAAGTTATCATCTTTAATGATTTAATTAAAGAAAAACCCTTAGATTTGATGGTAGATGGACTTAATGAAGTTATTTGGATAATTCAAGTTGATATTAACCTATTGTTAATAAAAGTGAAAATAGGATCTAAAAAGATGATCTTTTTATATATTTGGCTTAATTTAGGGTTTCGTGCATGATTATGCATTAATGAGCTTGAAAACCCTAATTTAGATGAATATGTCTTTTAATTGTTTTAATTGTTCAAACCTATAAATAAATAGGGATATGATGATCCTAAGTCAATTTGGGTATAAAAGACTATTAAAATGAATAGTTGAGCAATTAAGGTTCATATAAATGGAAAAGAGTATTTTTAGGGTTTGTTAACCTAAAAGGGATAAAGTTTGAGAAATTGATCTAAGAGACCCTAATGAATATTAATGAAATCTTAATGTGGGTTAGAAACCCTAGAAAGAGAATCCAAGTCAATAAAGTAGATTCTTGATAAAGTGTGTAATAAATAGAGTACATATTCTTTTCAGGAAGTATGTGATGATTGAATTACTTGCTTGGATCTGTTGATTGGATTGATTGTATATACATGAAGTATATGTTGAATAATCTACACGACTCATCAAATCAGGTATGTGGTTAATTATGAATAACCGCTTAGGTTTTCCGATGGATTCCCGGATGTTTAATCGCATTGAATGCAACTAAACTGTTTGGATGTTCATATTGCAATTATAAAGTGACTATGACTATCACATAATGTATATGCCTTCTAACTCAGATCCTAGTCCCCTCTGTGTCGTAATGGCTGACCTAGTATATGGCTACCTAGAGGGTAGGTCCATCAGGTCATGAATGACTTAGTATATGGTTGCCTAGAGGGTAGGTCCATCAAGTCACAGTGAGTTAGATATTGGGCTACCTTTGGGTGGTGCCATGCGACTCTACCTTTACAGAGGTACCATATAAGTCCTTACAGGGACAACACAGAGTTGTGGATAGGTATGGATTGAGTAGTTTGGCTTAAAACGTAATCTTGGTTGATAAATGATTAACTGAATGATTACGTTGTGAACATATTTACATGATTATTGTTTTCCCCCACATACCAGCTTCGGCTGACCGATGTTTTGTTTGTCGGCGTTTTAGGTACAATGAAAAGGAAAAATAGTAAATCGTCATATTGTGTAATACATGAAGTAAAATACAAGGAGGATTAGTTAGAGTAGAGTCCTTAAGTGGATACAAGTTTAGAGATCCAAGTTTTCAAAAGGTATGCAAAAATTTATTTTCTTACAGCTTTCAGTATAGTATGTTAAAATTTGATAATTATTTTTGGTTAATTGTCGAACCTTTGATCCGGAAGTCATGGGTGCGGCTTTCACCTCTCGGTCTCCCTTAATTTGGAGTTATCGGGAGGTGGGGTCGTAACATTTGGTATCAGAGCCTAGGTTCCTCATTTAACCATTAATAATTATTAAATTTTACAAACTCCACAGAACCCAAGGGAGTTATTAGAGGATTATCCGAAAGACGGAGGTGTCTAAAAAAGGATCACGGCCGGGGGCTGGCAATATTTTCCTCCGCACCACTAGTCAGAATACGAGGAATCTCGGATCCGTGTGACTGCCTGGCCAAAGTCTTAGGGTATGAATCGAAATAAGATACCTTTAGGACTTCTCATCTTATTCATCCCTTCTCACCACAAAATTCTGATAAGGACCTAAAGGATTATGGTTTTCTTTCTTCTCCTCACCCTCTTGAGGTATGGGTAAGGTTAATAAGGTTTAAGGAATCCTCCACCAAATTAGTGAAAGGCATGTAAATAAGATGTCATGGACATAATATTAATAGATTAAGCGCAAACTAAGGAATAGATACATGCTTAGGTCGTATGACATAAGTTGTCATGTCCTCAGAAGAGACCTGAGGCTAGACCTTCTTGTCAGGAGGATAAGTTAGTCTTGGAGATAGAGATCTCCATTGCAAGTAGAGACCTGGCACACCCTCTGAGGATGATGCTAACCCTAACCCTAAGTGAAGGTTAGAGAGAGATGAGTTGGACCAGGTGTTTGAAAGGACATGCCTTTGGGATGCCATATGATCCATGGGTGACTTAGCACCTTGGGCAACCCAACCCTGGGAAGGGTCGTGCATGTTAGGGTAAAGAATAGTTCCTTAGATGATGATGTTAGTGAAGGACCTTAGAAACCCTATGGGCTTGTGCAAGTAGGGTATAGCTGGAACCTAGGGCAGGTCATAGTGCTTTCAGTAGGATGAAACCATGGATAAGGAATTATGATGGAGCATAAAGGGTTATGGATGATCTTGAGCAAACATAAGTTCAAACCTAGGCTTCACCCATGTAGGGCATGCTTTTGAGGTTGATCCTTCATGAAGTGAGGACCTCTAATGGTGAGGTTGGATGTAGGGTTAGCTCTAGAGAGAGCTGGAAACCCAGCAAGAAGGTGGGAAGCCTAAAACCCTGAACAATGGATGATAGTGGTTGTCTCATGATCGATCCCTGAAAGTTGATGATATCTTGGTTGCCTTTAGAGGGACCAAACCCTAGAGAGTGAAGATGAAGCATCTGGTGCCTATGTGCCTACGGTATAGGTGTTTACCTTCTGAGGTGGGAAGAAGAGTTCCTTAGACCTAGAAAAGTGTAGTAGCAGGTTATGAGGCCTTATACCTAGTTGGTTGTCCTTGAGAAAGACTCAACACTGAGGTGTTTCTCATATAAAAGGATCATAGGAGTACATGACATACCTTAGACATGCTTGATTTGTGGTTAAGAGATTGATCATGCAGTTGGATACCCAAAGGAGAACCTAGGGTTCTTAGGCCTAAGAGGGGATGTGGTGTACTTAATGCTCAGGATGAGAGTTGAGTTCCTAGAAGTGAGCATGGTACTTCTTATGTTGAGAGGAAAATGGAAGCCCCTCAAGTTTAAGGTATGTTTGTTGAGCCCCTCACAACTAGGTTGATGATAAAGGAAAGTATGATCTTGATCCAACATCGAGGAAAGAGGACAAGCATGACCTAGCATGGTACAGTAGGTGATCTGCTTGTGCCTTAATAGCTTGCTAGGGTTAAGTAGGCTCATGTGGATGTAAACCCTAGACCTAAGAGCTTTTGTGACCTTGTTGTCAAGAGATAGTTTTCCTCCCATCCTGGGAGAGGGACCCCTTTGGTAGGGTGTATATTAGTTTTGTTGGTTTAAGTAACCTAGAGAGGTCTCATAGGATCTTGAGAAGCTAAGTGAAAAGTACATGGTATGAGAATGAACCTGTAGACCCATAAATATCCATCTCTATTTTCATATGAATGTGTTACCATGGAGGTAACCGGGATGGGGCTTGACCAAGGTAGGTAGGTTGCCATGATCCCTATGAAAGGATGGATGTCATCCCATGTATACAAAGAGAGATAATGGAGGCTTGGGCAAGGTTCTAAGTTGGACATGTACTATAAATGGAGAATCCTAAGTCTATCCTAGGATCAGGTAGGGATAAGACTGACAAAAGTAGGAGTTGCCTAATTCCCCAGTTGCACATGACCATAGGGTCGGGAGGTAACAACTATCATTGTCTGAGGGCCATGGGTTAGGAGATTGATCACCTTCGTGAACTCATGGGACCCAAAGGGCAGATGAGTAGGGAACTCTCTTGATGCATGAGGGAAGAGGGATGACCCCAAAAAGAGCCGGTACCCTATAGACCTAGAGGAGATGACCAAGGATATAAACCTTAGTAGGTTCAAGACTAGTTTGATATCATGATGTCCGTGATGTAGAGACATATGTGGCACATTGCAACTTAGATGTAAAGGTGTATTGGCAAGGTGGGATGTACCATCTCTACTCTTGGAATAGGAAGAACTCTATATTTGGACTGCAGCCAAATGCTTATTTCCTCTTGTTATGGGAGTGAGAGATAGGACATTACACATGCCATACATCAAGGATAAGAGATGATGTAGGTTGGAACGTTGCCATGAGAAATGGGGATAGAGAAGATAACCTACCCTGGTAAAGTGAATGATACATGGATGGATTGCAAACACTAAGAGGAAGGAGGTAGTCACCTTATGAGGATGTCTTTATCATGAGCTATGTGGAACTTACAAGTTATACCAGGTTGAGTTTGATCACCACGATGATGAAATCAGAGAGTATTCTTAATGAAGATAGACAGAGAGTTTAAGGTGAGATAATAAGTGAAATACATGGAAGTACATGTCTTCAACGTTACCTAATAACTAAGAATGTGTAGTGGTAATGGATGCTCTGGTTGAGATACATCTGACTTGTTGAACTAGAAGCTAGAAGAGGTTGTTTGTCTAACCCTAAGTTCGAAAAGGAGAAGTGTCTGGATAACACTCAGATGTAACAAGATACATTGAAAAGTTAATGGTAGTTTGGTTATCCAGTCTAGTCCTTGATACAATGAAAGGATGGTGGTAGAACCTCAAGTGCACTTCTTTGGAAAAGAAGGTGATGAAACCCCGACTAGAGTGGTTTAGGGTTTCAGAGGAATTGATCTTGAGGAATCATGACTTACAGGAAGTCATGATTAAAGATCCCCATACACTGTGGTAAATGGCAATAGCACTTTGGATGCTTAAGATGAAGTTACAGGTGGTTTATGGCCATGCAAGCCAGGAGGTAAAGATCGGACCCCAATAACCCAATGTATCGACATAGAGGACAAAAGAGTCCCTGAGAGGGAATGGGATCTCAACACTATGGATGTTGTGATAGGTCTTCCCTAGGCCAAGGAAGGTCGAGATGCAATATGGGTCATGGTAAGTCGCCTTACCTAAATGACATGAGAAAGAAAGAGTTCAGTCAAGGGACAGATCTAGTTGAACTACCCATGAGAGAGATGGTTCAAATACACCATGAAGCGAGTTCAAAGGTTCTTGAGTTTGACCTAAGGGTTTCCTTCTAAAAGATGGAAGTAGGTACATGAAGAACTCAATGTTAGTATAGTTTATCACCCCTAACTATGGTTAGTATGATCCAGACTAAAGGGTCTGATGAGGGCATGTATGCTCGTTCAGGGTGATATCTAAAGACAGTTATCATCCTAGGAAAGATGTGACAATGACCACCATAGCCAATATCGGGTTTAATAAGAAGCTCTGTAAGGGAGGTTGTGTCGGTCACCACTTCAGTAAGGTGATGTTGGTGAAAGGGGCCACATGATGGTTAGAAAAGGACCACAGTGCATGTAGATGAAGTCACTTTGTTTGTGCAAGGGCTGAAAGGAGCCTAGAGACGATGAGAGTCATGAGCAGATGCAAAGTAGACTGACATACAAGGTACTGTGGGAGAATATGTGACATGAAAATCTGATCCCTCTAAGTTATAACAAGAGAGATGAGTCCTCGATGCATGGGTTCTTTTGACATGGTTTGGTGGAGAAGGTTAAGTTTGACCTTACCCCTTAGGATAAAGTAATGTGTGATGAGTTCCATCTGTCCAATTTAGAGCACTATGTGAGGTACCCCGACCATGTGCTGAGCAATGAACCTAGTGAGCCCCAAGGGAGGCTGACATGGCCTGAGTCACTTGTGCAGTTTATAGATGCCGGGATGAAAGGACTCAGAGAAAAGAATATGTGATGATAACGGTTTTGTGGAAGCGCCATGAGTACGGTAAAGCCACATAGGGGCCAATGATGGACATGGAAAAGTCTTATCCTGAAGTGTTTGTTTGCTTGATAGAATTTTGAGGAAAAAATTCCTATAAGAGGGGAAGGATGTTACAACCCCAATTTCTAGGTTCATTTGGTGAGAAATGTAATTTCTCATATTAAATATATTTGAACAAAGAATGATATAATTTGCTTCAAATAAATGGATTTCGTTTACAATAGCCTTGATGTTTGTATTGTGGGCTTTATTGGCTATTGGGCCCAATAACAAGGAAATAACAAGAAAATTCAATTAGTAAATGAGTAATTGAATATTTGAGAAAAGAAAAAGATGGAAACCTTCAGAAGGAAAATCCAAAGAGGATTTCGTGCCTCTTGGGTTCCTTGGGTACCAAGGAGTCCAAGGTTGCAAAAAGAAAGCAATGAGAAAAGAAAATGTTAATTAAGTATTTCTTTATTAAGAAATAATTTGAAAATAATGATAAAATGTGGAAAATTAGTGGAAAGAGGCATAAATGAGTTTTCTTGGGGAAATTTCGTATCCATAAGGTTGCTAATATTAAAAGGAATGCCAATAAGGAAAATGAAAGAAAAATAAAAAGAAATACTCAAAAAGAGATGTTTAAATGAGAAATAAATAAGAAAATGTGAAATAATGCATAATGATGCATCTAGAAGGATAATAAGTATCCAATAAAGAGAATTTCAAAATAATGGAGTATCTTGGGATCCAAGGAGTCCCAATAAAGAGGAAAGAAAGAGAAAATACTAAAAAGGCAAAATAAGAAGATAATGTGTTGCTTTATTAATAAATTATGTGGTATTGTTTAAAAGGAAGTATTTTCTATTATATAAAAATGGGAATTCGTGATCAATGATTAAGAGGCAAGTATAAGGAGAGTGAAAGAAATAAATCTCGTATTTCAGAATATCCATGAGAAATAGGAAATATCAAGAGTTAATGAAGAGAGAAATAATATGGTTGCTTCTCAATCAAGGAAAGTAAGTTCCTTTCGAGTTGGGACTTGAGACCTCGTAGAGGGACGTCTCAGGGCGTCATGCTCTCCCCTATATATGGGGTTGAGTCTTAGTTCAAAGGGAGAGAGTGTCCCACGTTTTTCTACCTTCCTATTCTTCCACGTTTCCATCCAAACCCTAACAAGCCACGGATGGTGTGTTCTTTGGAGCGACGGAGGGATGTGAAGCCATGCTGAGGAAGGTTGATGTATTCCGCAGACTCATGAATGATCTAACGTATGCCCTGGAGCATCGGGCGGCGCCCAAATGCCTGCAGCAAGGCTGCGAGCCGCGGGCTTGCAGAGCCAATCCCCGGCCATTGCGGCCTTACCCAGGGTGCCCCCACCTGCGCCAGGAAATGACGAAGGTAGGGAACATGTCCCCGAAGGTTGTAGAGGGCCCAGGAGCTGTGGAGAAGCCGCTCTGTGCACGGCTAGGGTGGCTGCTGCTCGCTACCTGGAGGTTGAAGACGATCGGTGTGTGTTGGACGAGAATGCCCCTCCGCAGGCTACAACACCCGGCACTTGACCAAGGCTATCGCGTAATTTGGTTATGTTTCCAGTTTGGGCGCATAAGTTACATGGAAGGAGGCATGTGGCGGCTTGCTATTGGCTGTGGTAAGTGATTTATTACAAAAATCATAACTCCTAATTGGTAGCTCCGATGAGAACATATAATACATGAATTTTGCTCAGAAAAACAAGAGGAATCCATTAAAAATATAATTCGAACCTGATTATGTTTGCAATTCAAAAAGTAATAGAGGTTATTAACTTTAGTGTAATGATGATTAAGAAACCCTATTTTGATATGAATAAAGTATTTAATGGGGTTTAATGGATCAGTGGAATTGATGTTAACCTATTAAATGTAAAAAGGTAAATAATGTTCAAAAAGGAATAACTTTGCACATGATTAGTCTAATTTAGAGTTTATGTGCTTAAATATGCATGAAATTTGAAAAGGCCATAAAGTTATCATCTTTAATGATTTAATTAAAGAAAAACCCTTAGATTTGATGATAGATGGACTTAATGACATTATTTGGATAATTCAAGTTGATATTAACTTGTTGTTAATAAAAGTGAAAATAGGATCTAAAAAGATGATCTTTTTATATATTTGGCTTAATTTAGGGTTTCGTGCATGATTATGCATTAATGAGCTTGAAAACCCTAATTTAGATGAATATGTCTTTTAATTGTTTTAATTGTTCAAATCTATAAATAAATAGGGATATGATGATCCTAAGTCAATTTGGGTATGAAAGACTATTAAAATGAATAGTTGAGCAATTAAGGTTCATATAAATGGAAAAGAGTATTTTAGGGTTTGCTAACCTAAAAGGGATAAAGTTTGAGAAATTGATCTAAGAGACCCTAATGAATATTAATGAAATCTTAATGCGGGTTAGAAACCCTAGAAAGAGAATCCAAGTCTCTAACCCTAGAAAGAGAATCCAAGTCAATAAAGTAGATTCTTGATAAAGTGTGTAATAAATAGAGTACATATTCTTTTCAGGAAGTATGTGATGATTGAATTACTTGCTTGGATCTGTTGATTGGCTTGATTGTATATACATGAAGTATATGTTGAATAATCTGCATGATTCATCAAATCAGGTATGTGGTTAATTATGAATAACCTCTTAGGTTTTTCGATGGATTCCCGGATGTTTAATCGCATTGAATGCAACTAAACTGTTTGGATGTTCATATTGAAATTATAAAGTGACTATGACTATCACATAATGTATATGCCTTCTAGCTCAGATCCTAGTCCCCTCTGTGTCATAATGGTTGACCTAGTATATGGCTACCTAGAGGGTAGGTCCATCAGGTCATGAATTACTTAGTATATGGCTTCCTAGAGGGTAGGTCCATCAAGTCACTATGAGTTAGATATTGGGCTACCTTTGGGTGGTGCCATGCGACTCTACCTTTACAGAGGTACCATATAAGTCCTTACAGGGACAACATAGAGTTGTGGATAGGTATGGATTGAGTAGTTTGGCTTAAAACGTAATCTTGGTTGATAAATGATTAATTGAATGATTACGTTGTGAACATATTTACATGATTATTGTTTTCCCCCACATACCAGCTTCGGATGACCGACGTTTTGTTTGTCGGTGTTTTAGGTATAATGAAAAGGACAAACAGTAAATCATCATACTGTGTAATACATGAAGTAAAATACAAGGAGGATTAGTTAGAGTAGATTCCTTAAGTGGATAGAAGTTTAGAGATCCAAGTTTTCAAAAGGTATGCAAAAATTTATTTTCTTACAGCTTTCAGTATAGTATGTTAAAATTTGATAATTATTTTTGGTTAATTGCCGAACCTTTGATCCAGAAGTCATGGGTGCGGCTTTGACCTCTCGGTCTCCCTTAATTTGGGGTTATCGGGAGGCAGGGTTGTAACAATTGGACTACCCATATCACCAAGGTGCACCTCCTTTTCAGGGAGATCATCACTAAAGAACTCCATAATTAAGTGTGTTCATCTTGGAGTAGTACTAGGATGGGTGACCTGTCAAGAAGTTGATCTTGGCTTGCACGTGAGTGAGGACAAAGCATGCAGTTAAGGATAGTGGTGGTCTATGGGGCTAGTCTCCATTCTTTAAACTCTACTAGAGCCTTGGGTAATGGACCAAATAGTTACAAATGGTATCAGAGCCATACCGCCTCCAGTAGGTGGGCCCCACATGGGCATGTGGCATGTCAGTCTTGATCTGTGTGGTCCAGGATAGTTAGAAAGGGTTATCTATGGTGATTTAGTCACCCTTGCATTGGTATTCGGTGATTAGGAGTTGGGTGTTCATGAGCCATTCTGGGTCTGCACTAAAATAGGGCGATATTATGAGGCCATATAGCTAAGCCTTGGTGAGGACATCAAGTGTCTAAGTGGGGGAGATTTTAATGTCCCAGGATTTGAGGCCTCAGATAAAATGATCTTATAAGGAATGATTCAACTACCCATATCACCTAGGTGCACCTCCTTTCAGGGAGCTCATAAATAAAGAACTTCATAGCTAAGTGTGCTCAGCCTGGATTAGTACTAGGATGGGTGACCTATCGAGAAGTTGATCCTGGCTTGCGCATGAGTGAGGACAAAGCACGTAGTAAGTCTAGTGGTGGTCTGTGGGGCCAGTCGTCATTCCTAAAACTCTACTAGAGCCTTGGGAAGTGGGTGGAATCCTACAATCTCAACAACGGTCATGTTCTCATGTTGCCTATGCAACTCATAATTCATTGAGCATAACATATGGAACTTGACATTTATGACATATTTAGAGTGCTTCTTGTAAGAATCCCTGATAAGGCACAGTGGGAGTAGGTTCATCTGACTCTGGTGTCTCCAAGACATAGAGCCTGCACTCTTGTGTGGAACAATTCTCAATGTCTTGAACTAGTCATGAAATTATTCCCATTTAATTTGTCCTTCTCAAAGATTGATCAAAAGGGAAATGTGTTATTGTTTGCCATTTGATTCTACAAGAAAATTTTGCAATTTGTCAAAACACTTTTGATTTTATTTGATAAAAATAAAATCTAATGATGTTTCATTATGCCTTTAATTGATTATCTCTTCCACTATCTTATCTAGATTGATAGCCCTCACACTTCAATTTAGAAGATTGTAGTGTATCACCTTCTACTAAGACAAGACCCAAAACAATTGAGTTATTACTCGGATAACGCTGTCATCCATAATCAATCATTAAGGTAGGAAAATTCTGCCAATTGCACCTTATGAAATTCCTGGATAAATGGTATGTGAAAGTCTTTTCCATAGTCATATGCATGCTAGTAGGTACTTAATCTCATTAAGATCACATGGTTAAGTCGGAGCCAAAAACCAACACGACAGTGTTGCACCCTACTTGGCAGGTCCACGTGACTACTACAACACTTCCATGATATAGACTGCACACCACACATGGTGTGTCCATGAATAGTCGATCAAGATTTTCATGTGTGTTGCTTATTAAAAGCATCTAAGACTTGATATTTTTATTAAGGGATTTTATATTTATATACATATACTTATCCATTCACCACATACTTATATGTATCATATACATAATATATCCTACAAATTAAAACATGCACAAAACACAATCGATGGTTACATACATACTATTGTAATTCCTTGGAGCTAAAAGGAATTACTACCACCTAAGGTACACATCATATGAAGCAACTTGTTGTTCATGAAGATGTGTGTTGGAACCAGTCTAGGATGACTGATTCAACTCTTGAACCGATTGATGGCCTCATGGTCAGTTGGTTGGTCTTTCATATTGGTCGTCTAGTCTCCAGTCCAAACAATGTTTGCATACCTCTAGTCGATCGGTTGGGCCACCAACCAATCAGTTAAACTCCTCCTATTGTATGGACTCCTCAATTCTCCATTCAATCGTTTAGTTTTCTGAAACTTGTGGTTCATTTGGTGTTGAGCATCTTTTTTTCCATAACAACAATTAAAACTATCCTAATCCTCTTTAACATATAGAATGATACTAAGGAAACCTTGAGTTACTGTTGAGGGGAGCATAGGAAGGAAAGAATAAATAGTTTTACATATGGAAAAGGAAAGACAAGATCGATATCCAAACCGAGATATAAAATAGGAATAACAACCATCCAACCAAAGACAAAGGTGTAAGGGGTTATTGTCCATAACCATGCTAACACATCCACCATCAAAACCAATTTTTGGGCGACATGCGTGAATTGCATATATCTATCTATCTATCTATCTATATATATATATATAAACTTGTGTGAATTTTGTAGATATATGTAGGGATTTTATGTGGTATTTAATGGGATATGAACATTAATCATTTAAATATTCACATCACATGTAATAAATAAGTGATGGAAACAAAATTGATGTGGCTCTAGTAACACTCTAGGGAAATATGACATCAAATATTACAGCAGAAACAAAAATTTAATTGTCATATTCCCCTTCTATAATAGATCACGTCAACAACTCTGTAATGGGAAGGAGAGTTTTAAGGTTTATACCTAGTCCCAAAGCAAGTCTAGTGACTATCCCTTGATGCAGCATGCTCCTTTCTTCAAATTGTACTAGGATGGTCTTTGCAACGGCCTCTTGGCTGATCACTACATATGGTGGTGCACTTCATGCTCCTAGAGGATGGCAATGACTTCCTTGCCTCTGTAATAGTTCACATGGACCACCGAGTACTCTTGTCAATCTAGATGAACGAACAAGAAGGAGTTGTCAAATATAGTCAATGTGCTAGCGTTGACTTGGTTTACCAATTGTCTATCCCTTGATGTTCCACCCATTGATGGGTAGAACTTGCTTGGGCTCTCATGTTACAACATCTGTGAGAAGATATAAATTGTCAAATTTTATTGTTGTGTCTCTAGAAAGCCTCAACTTGAACCGGTCGGTTTAGTCACCTAAGCCAATCACTTCAACCATCTAATGTGATTGGTTCAATTGTTGAATCGGTCAGTAGCCTAGTCAAAACAAACTCACTCATAGAATTTGTAGTGAGCATGATTCCTCTCTTCTTATGAACAACCTGAGTTGAGATAACCTACCCAGAATGTGAAATGACACAAATTATACCTACCAATAGAGGCTTTACTACCTCTTTCTTCACCACCTCCATGATGATAGGATTTAGAAATCACTGAATTTGTGGTATAGGTTTCGCTCCTTCTTCAATCCTAATCTTGTGTTGGTATAGACTAGGGGAAATCCCCTTCATGTCAGCAATGGACCACCAAAGTGTAGCCTGATGGTTCTTTAAAACAATGAGCAAGTCCTCCTCCTCCTTTAAACTAAGTGATGTAGATATTGTCACTGGGAGTTTGTTTTCGACTTCTGAGAATGTGTACTTCAAGTGCAATGGTAGTGACATCAATTCCTTTGTAGGAGGACCTTGCAAGTATGTGACTAGTGGTGGAGGTGGCAGTTCCATATACTTGTAGTGTCTTCAATAGAATAAGAACAATGTCTTTATTAATAAGACACACTCCTCTAGTGAATGGTTGCATGTGCAATCATCCACTAAATTCATGAGACAAGATTCTAAAGGTAGTAGAGGATATGCATGTGTAATTGCATAAGAGACCACATCTATAACTACCATAAGATACACTTCCTCCTTTGGCTCATCATGGTACTTTACAGTCTTTGTCAAATATATCTATTTTTTATGTTCTATAACATAAATAGAAAGAATTACCTTGTCCACATTCTTCATGACATGTCCCATGTTCAAAAATGGTTTTCCCAAGAGTAGAAACACCTCACTTCCCAAATGTCTCATCATATGACATTGCACCTTCTCCTTGGTTGGTGGTTATAGTGAGGCAACTTGATCTCAAACCGATCATCTTGAATACCTAGTGTAAATTTTCCTCATCACATCTCCAAGATTACATCTGGTGTGTCTTGGAAGGGCTTGTATAGGAATATTTCATTTTCCATAATCATCTTGCATCTCCATAAATTAAAAATCTATTGGAAATATGAATTTGTATATCTTTAAGAGAACATCTTCATAGATGCCTATCAACCTCACCACTAAATTATTTGCCAACTAGATCATCATGTTTCTCTACCTTGATTTCTAAACCAATTTTCTGAATGTATTCAGTGGCATGAGATTGATACTTTCTCTTGAATCACATACTGCCTCTCCAAATGTTACCTTCCCAATGTAGCTTAGTTCGTTGAAGCAATGTAGATCTTGTCTCTTTTGTGGCAATTTTCTATAGATCAAAGAGCTGACTTCTTACCTTAAGACTACTACATCAGAATCTAATATCCTTCTCTTATTTTGGTAATGTCTCTCAAGAACTTGCCCTACGAGGGAATATGCTCAATAGCATCAATAAGTGGAAGGTTGATATGAAGCTTCCAGAACGTGTCCAGAAATCTCTTGAACTATTGATCAACCTTTTTAGCCTTTACGCTATTAAGAAATGGTATCAGATTCACAAATTTGCACTTATGGGGTGGGATGTATGACTCCTTCTTGGCTTCTCACTTCCCAAAAAATTCCTCCTCTGGGCCTTCCTCCTAAGGAAGAATGTCTTGTGGTTTCTCTAGCAAGATATTATGTGTCACCTCCCCAGTGTCATCTGGTGTGGTGATCTTCTCTAGAGTCACTTTCTACTCCTTCATCAAAACCTTGCCATTGTAGAGAAGTGCTTCCTCCACCTCTTAGTTACTAGGGAGATATATGTATCTCCTATAAATCCTTGTTGACTCACTTCTTGATGGATGCCACTTCCACTTCCATTTAAGATATCTAATTTTCAATGTTGTGGATTTGAGCCCCTTGATTCTATTGCTTCCATTATGTTTGGTCCAATAAGGCCTCATTCTGAGTCACTAGTTTTCTTGTCATTTTTTCAATCCTATCTATTTTATTAGGGTCCCTATCCATCTAATACTTTTGTGAAATGTTGCCTTGTTGTTGTTTGGGTTGTGTTGAAACTTATTAGGATCATTCGTCATGAGAATTTAGTATCCCTCCTCCATGAGTACTCATTTCTACCCCTATTGTTTTGATGTTGTAAGAATACACTCCTCTTCACCTCCATATGAGGTGCTAGATTTGTACTCTAGATTCCTTGTGAGTCTCTCCATTTGAGCCTTCAGTTCTATGATCTCTTTTGATTCCATAGCACTTTTGGTTGTTGTTCTCTCTCCTCTCCCAAGGAATGCCTCTTGTCCATGTTCTTCAAGATCTCATGACACCTTATAGCCTTGTTTTTTAGAAAGAATCTTGTCCTTGCATTATCAAGAGAAATTCTCTCTCCCTTGCATAGACTGGAATAGAATTGTTTTGCCTTTCCATACAAATCAATCCCCTGACGAGGGACCTTCTTGAGAATATTATAAAATCTATCCCACACTTCAGAATATGACTCCTCTAAATGTTGCTTGAAGTTTTTAGATTTTTCCCACCAGTTCATTCATCCTCTATGGTAGAAAAAATTACTTGAAGAATGCATCTATAATCTCATCCCACATTTATGTGAACTCTGGCGGTAGACTATGGGATCATGTTTTAGCTTTATCTGACAAAGAGTTGATCATAATTTTAGATAAATATATGAAATTGGAACACTATCTAGCTTCATCATGTCACAACTTTCCACATAGCTATTCATGTGTTCCATCAGGTTCTCCATGCTATGATCATGCAATGACTGCAATTTCATTAGGGCCACTAGTCTGGGATCTATCTTGTATCTTCCTACATTAACAATTTGACATTTGATTGAACCTAATTGAGTTGTGGCTGAAATGCCTTTATCTTCTCCTATAACGTATGTTCCTTAGTCCCTTCCTCAACATGTTCTTCGCTATTTGGGTTCATGTCTATTCCTTGTTCCTGCTCTTCCTGTAATGGAGGAGTTTGGATGAGCTTCTCTGCTGAAGCACAAAGCTCTTATGCATTACAAAAAATTTCTTCCTAACTTGTACTCGATGGAGTAGATTCCCCATAATTTTTGGTTCGAGTATGAACTATGCAACAGTACATAAAAATGTGAAATGGAAATATGAGATGCCAAGTACTAATAAATTTACAAAAGGAAAAATAATTCAATTATGCTCTTATTCAAAGAAAATATTAAAAAATTAATAAAAGAAAAAAAATGGCCTAGAGTGTCTTGTCATAGCACTCTTAGTTTTGATGTTTCCGTCTCCCTAGAAAAAACACCAAAAGCTTAACACACCTAAAGTAGGCATGTAAAACGCAAGTGTACGCATCTTCTAATATAGGCCTATGAGGCCCTAGTGTCAAACTCAAGGAAATATTTTCCAAAATCTACTACTAACTGTAACCTATTTAGGTAGGCATAGAAAAAATGGTGGAATGGTTGTTTTATAAATAGGAGCAAAGAATTAAATCCAAATTAAATGATTGTGATTAGGAATTGATGGATTTCTTAGGATTATAGTTTCACGATGGTATGCATTGCATTCAAAATTCATTTCTTAGATAATTAGTAATTGATCACCCTAGACAAAAGACTTGTAGCAAGTGTAGACTAAAACAAACCCCACTCCCATAGGTATTTAGGAATTAGCTAGGTGCATTATCAATAACTCTAGGTTGTTCTTTTACAACTATAATCCCTCTCCTGAGGTACAATATGAGTTATGTAAATCTAAACCTTGTCCAATCCCAGATCCCTCTTATGAAGCATTTTGTAGTCTATTATATTGGTTGTGGTCATCAAGCACAAATTATTTGGTAAGATATTATAGAATCATGTCCAGAGTAAAGGAAATAAATGTTGATTCATTAAATTCGAATAGAAAGCAATATTGGGCTTCTCTTAGGTCTTAAGAATTAAGGAATTTAGCGCCACATGATTTCTATCATCATACAAAGAGAGGAAGAGGTAAAAAATGAGTGAGACATTAGAAACAAATTAAACCCCCCCAAAGAAGAGGTCTCAATGGTCTCCTATGGTAGACAAATTGATCTACAACATTCTAGCTATAAATCTTCCCTCAAAAGTGCCCAGAGCATCCAATTTGTGGCTATCTCCTTCATCTCCTCCTCTCCCAGCTTTGTTCTTTATTGCAATGAAATAGGATGTTAGCTTCCCTTTTAGTGGAACTCCCCTTAGGCCATAAGTAGGGATTTGGATGTCATTAAATCAGATATGTTGGATCTAACATGATTTTCAATCTACACATATCATGTAATGTTGGTGGTGATGAGTTTCTGACTGAATCGAAACC
The DNA here is from genome assembly GCA_963693085.1 of Alisma plantago-aquatica. Lineage (NCBI taxonomy): Eukaryota > Viridiplantae > Streptophyta > Magnoliopsida > Alismatales > Alismataceae > Alisma > Alisma plantago-aquatica. The sequence goes on along the minus strand of OY856412.1, from coordinate 737,817,237 downwards.
CTTGAACTGTGTCAGTACTACTGATAGATGTGTCGAAAGCGCTCTGTTGTTTTTGTGAGTTTTGATGTAATTTGAGTGCTAAATTTGGTACCACCAACTGGTGTATATTACACTTGACCATCAAAAATTCATCTAAAATTCATACAAGATTGTCACTATGCAGACAACTTATCTTCTTTTATGATTTTGTCTAATCAATTACAATGTTGACCAAAATTCCCAAATTATAGATTTGGTCTTCTCTTTGGAACTATGCACTAATTTTAAGTTGAATCCCTCAAATTTGTACATGAATTATGTGTCAACTAAAGTGCATGACCCGTTCTTGTTAGATGATAAAGTTTTCATTGAAACAAAATCAACAAAAATTCACTATAATCATTTAGAGACATCAACATCACACTCACATGGTATCAAATTGGTAATCTACAAAGACAAGTTTGTTTTGTACATTTAGTCAGAAAAAATCATGTATCGTGTTAGATTTCATGTCATAACAATAGAATTTGAATGTGTTTCCAAAGTTTGCCTATATATATAACAAGTTTAGATGAACAATCCATACATGGTAATTTGATTCCATTGAAAATAATAAATTGAGAATGCATAATAAACAAGTTGACTGGGTCATAAAAACAAATGAAACACAAATCAGCCATGTCATTTCCAAAACTAAAAGAACAATAGCCTAAAAGATAGGATATTATGAAATAAATACTTAATATAAAAAAAATTAAACAACTATCCAATATTTAACCCTCAAGATTGAAAGGTATGTTGTTACTCAATGTAGGTCCAAACTTAGAAGTTCCAACTGGTTACCTAACTCTGGTGAGGAATGATTATAAGCCAAGGAACCCCCAAACCCAATCCTAGTGTAGAGAGGAGTTAGTGAAAGATCTTCTCATCCCTATGGTCCCATGGGAGTGCATTGACATGTGGTGGTGTGCACAACAAAACAAAGTGGTCATGGTTAATGTGCCACTAGTCCATGTGAATGATCATCTTAGACATATAGCAACATAGATATTGCAACTAGGTGTCATGGGCATTCTCATACTTAAAGTACCACTCAAGATAGTCATACAAGTTTCCCATATCAGTATTTTGCCGATTGTAGACAATCTAAGTGTTTTTGGATTGTGGAAAAGGTAAATTAGTGGGATCTTTGGATCGTGAAGAAGTTATCTCTAGATTTGAAGGACTCGGTAGGATTCCTTTCCTTGTCTACATAAAATGTATGCTCCCACTTTTGTATCCTCTTTAGTGTAATGATTTCCTAATATGAATGAACCAAAAACTTCTCATCATGACATCTGTTGTAATTTCTTAATATCAATTTAATCTTGCACTAGTGTAGAAGAAACAAAAAGTTGTTGGTCAACTTAGCTTACCCAAAGAGAATATCTAGATCTTCAAGGTAAATGTTCAACTTCATGCAAAGTTGATTGACCATTCCTCCAGTGATGATGCTTTCCTTGTATACCTCTTAGACCTTTATGAAATTCTGTACCAAGAATTACCCCACATTGATGTTGTAGTTGTTTTTAGCATGAACCATAATAGAAATATGTCAACCAGTCCAACAACCCTTTGAGTTTCCTTATTTGCAAACAAACTAGTACTCCAAAGGTGATGACCATAGAACAAGATGGTGTTGTGTATGTGAGAATCTCGGAAAGATGAGACATTCTATTTGTACACATCGATGATTTGCGACAAAATTATTTCCTCTTGGTTTTCTAGAGTAAGAATGATCCCCACGCTTGTCACTCCCACATGGTTACATAAATTCTTGAAAGTGGGTTTGTATTCCATGTCCATTATGAAGAAAATAATGATTATGAATGGCTACTTCTGCATTATGGAATCTGATTGTGTCTTCAAGGTGGTGAGGCATTCATAATTCACCCTAGGATAGATGGGTACATTGGTAGTGCAACACTCTTTGAGCCAAATTTTCTCAAGCCATTACACATTTTACGTTAGAACTATTAGCATACCCATAGTTTTAGAACATTCAAAATTAGTGTAGATAATCCTATATGTTACCAACCAATCACAAATTGTTACCTCCTAATGTAATGTCATCCATAATCAAGTAGAGATAGAGCACTAGAAAATGAATCTATGTGAGGCTTCTTGATAGTTTGTTTCCTTGGGAGCATCAGTTCTTTCTAAATGAAGAAGAAGGAAACATTCATTCGTGTACTATGTGTAGTGTCTGGTCTAGATTAGGATTCCTCTAGATGTCACACAATGTTGAAATGGAGGGTCACATTAGAAAGCTGTGGAGGTAGAGATTGCAGCTTTGAGCTACTCTGAGTAGTGAGATTTGAAAGCAGTGCCTGCAAGGTTAATCACATACTACTAAACCCAAATAAGATCTAGGGTGTCCTCTTTTAGAATAAAGAAGGTGTATGGAGGTTAAAATTGATGAAAATTATTATGAAGGAGCTTGATTTCTATCAAAGGAGGGTCAGAGCAAAGGTTAGTGGTAGTGCTCATCACTTTCAACATGAAAATAAGGCTGCATGTCATAGAAGGTGAAAACATTGGGGTGTGGCATCTAGTTGGGCAATAAGGTTCTAGCTAGTTCTTTGGCTCATTACATGTTTTGGACCTTCCATTTATGCAATGTAACTATGTAGGAAGCTAGGATTTACTTGGCTGATGTTCCATACGACACGTAAGCATATTCAAGCGTTGATGGACACTCTCTTTTGATTAGTGGTAATTGTTGGGCACATCATGAAATCATCTTTTATAGTGTATAGATTGGGATGGGTTTGAATATTTACATAAGAAACAACATGTGCTCCTAAGTATACATCGTCTAGGAGGAAATCCTCTTCGGATTATTAGTAATTGTTGGGCACATCATGTAATTCTCTTTTATAGTATGAAGATTGAGTTGCGATTGAACATTTACCTAAAACACACAACATATACTCCTAAGTATACATTGGTGTAGGGAATTCCTTGGTTCTCTTGTTTGACTCATACAAATATGAACATCTTGTGTTGTTTCCTTTTTGTAGATTTTTCAATTTCCAAAAAGTATCTCTTATGTTGTGTACTCTAAATTTTACGTTGTGTAACTTGTCAAAGAATGCTGAGATCCAACATTTAATTCTTTTTTTATGATGCCAAGGATACACCAATAATATAACAACAAACAATCATCAAAATGACATCAAAATAACCTATGCTAGATGGAGTGGAACCTTTTATGCACAATCAAAAATAATTGAACTATAACAACCTAAACTAGAATTAAGTAGTCTAAAATTTAAAATTTGGGTACAAATCCCACAAAGGAACTCCATTTATATTATGGATCCAAAGTATTAATATTCTTCAAGTTAATGAATAGGAGGTATGAGCCCCCTCAGGTTTATTTCTAATTTCTTAACCTTTCTCCAACTTGGGATTTTGATTCATACAAAAATTCTTGATGTCCAATCTTATTTTCTAGCATTAAGGAATGGTTGTCTACCCATCTACTTTGTTGAAGATATATTTTCATGCATCCTTCAGGGATTTTCCTTGAAGATGGAACATTTCATTTTTCTCAACTTTATTAGAGAGGAAGACCTGCATGAGTGTCTCCAGATAGTCTGTCTGTTGACATTATTGTAGAGACAGACTAAAATTGTGATTCATTATATTTTTGTAGCTAAGAGGTGGTCAGTTACCCTGTTGATTAACAAACTATTATCGTCCATAGGGCTGCAGTTGTTGTGGGTCTCAAAGGTTGTTGTTGTGGTATGAGAAGTTGGGTTTTCTATTTCAACTGAGATTGAGTGTGTTTGAGAATAGATACTAGAGTTGTTTGTTCCAATATTTCTCTAGATAATTGTACAGTTCTAGATTCACATCTTGAGATGGAAACATGAATCTAAGTTCCAAGATCCTTCACAATTTTCACACATCACAATAATGATATCTACTTGTTGATTTTATAATAATTTAAGATTTTGAGTTATTACACTCATCTTGGATACCAACATGTCAATTGTGTCAACATGACCTTTCCCTTATTGCTTTCCTACAGAAGCATTTTAGAATACAAGGGTTTCCTCTCTATATCCCATTGGTAGTGGTTGAAGGCCATATATTTAATTATGTTATAGGCTTTCACAGGTGTCTTATTCATGAGCAATCCAAAAGTGACTAAGTTGATTATCTTGAGCTACTATGTGACAAACTATCTTAAAATGTCTACATCAGTAACCACTTTATTAAACCGTGATGTAGCCAAAATAACCGGAGCTCTTTGAACCTCTCTCAAGAATCATAGAATGTTTATATATCCTTTTAACTAGAGCTTGTGAGCTGGTTTCTAGTGTGAGAAAACAAAATTGCATGAATTAGACTAGTCTTTCTTACTAACTAGAGTCCCTAAACCCTGACAACAATGCAAAAGTTATATTACATTTACCACATGTCTTAAATCTTTAATTATGATATAACTTATTCCCCCCGCTAGTATACATGATTAGTTGTCAATGAGGTCATCCCTTAACGAAACCTATTAGTGTTAGGTGCAAGATCTCTTGGAGTTCAACAATTTTGGTTGGTTTAAATAAGATATTTGAGTTGAATTTAATGAAAAGATCAATTAAATGAATTAAATGTGAAATAAAACTAAAGATATATAGATTTTCACCATACCATGCTTCATACATGACATAATGATTAAATAAGAAAAATGCAATATATCTTTTGGGGAAGCCACTAGTCTAAATTTCCCTCTCGACAGTATGTAGATTGAACTAATGCTATGCCCAATACTTATATCACTAGGTAAGAACTATATCTATTGGTGTTCCCATACCCAACCTAATCACTTTCATTAACTAGAATAAATAGTTATGACTAACTCTCCTTACTCTTCTAACATTCTCTTAACATTTATCAGAGAGTGTAAAATAGATATAGTGAGTATTCCATCATTAATATATGCATAAACACAATCAACTCTCAAGTAAGAATAAAAATGCATTCAATTCATGTAAAATGATTCTTTTACTTGTAATGACATATAGGAAACTCTCCTATATCCAAGATCAGAAGATTAATCACTTATGGCTCAAGTTGACAAGAAAGAACTCAAAAAAAATAAAGATCAATATAATTATTAATGAAAATAACCTAGATACAAAGAAAGAGATAGAATAGATTAGCTACAGATAGGAAACCCAGTCCACATCCGAAGAATGCCTTGAGAAGTTCCTCACATCCCCTTCTCAAATCTATATGGAGTGGAAGTCCATTGAAATTTTGAGAGAGAAATGAGAAAATGGTTACTGGTGAAAAATATCTACTCTCACTTACTCTAGAATGTTCGATTCTAACCATCTCTATCTCTACATGTTTTCCTTTGTAAATGACTTAGGATTTATTGGGGTCATGAATTAAATGGTTGTCAATGCCTTCTATATGTTGACCCATAATTTAATTGTGAATTTTTGTCTAACATACACTTAGATGGTGTCAAACACAAGAACATGATGTGTTTTCTATTTATTTCAATATATGGCTCGAGTCGTTGAATAAATTACACGATGTGCAAGTGAAAAACACATTGAGTAGTTGAATGGTAGATATTGGCAATGATATGTCAATAATCCATGTATTCACTAGACAAGAATGTTACTTTTTGCATATTCCTTCATTCTTTTATTGACATGTTACATGTCATGTTATGTTCCAATTTAGCTCTAACATGATTTGATCATCATAGAATCTAACATGATGTGTCCCAAATTGGATCTTGTGACTCCCTAAGTGATGGATGCCATAAAGCCAAGGTGCATACAATCCAAACTATAAAGAAAGCTCAATAAAACAAAAGAGTGTAATTTGGAAATAATAAGTACCATATAGTAATAAATTCATATGACAAGAATACATATAATCTAGTAAATGAAATATAAAGCCTCTGATCAATGTTGATGAATGCCATGGTTATTTTTATCATGAAATCCACCTAGTGTTGTAGAGTATCAACCAAATCACTAAGATCATTGATTTATGTCTTTATTTCTACTTTTGTTAGCTTGGTTTCATAAAATGATGAGTTCACATGAAATCTTGGAGGTTCATATTTAGGTTGTGATTGTCGATGTAGATCAAATAACATGTATATTCTCTAGCTGAGAAGTTTTAGCCTCAGTATATTCAACAATGATGGCTAGCATATGTTCTTCTAGCTATGTGAAATCATGTTTCAACAAGGATGGGAATCCAAATCATATAATTTCATGTCATACCAAGACCCTTTATGTGTCTAAAACACCAGAAATAGTAAGATATTAACTCTTACACTCCAAGAATACCACATTAAAAACATCAATAAGTCAAATACCAACCAATGGATGAAGTATTTCAAATGATTGGGTACATAGTAAGTCCATTCAATAAGATATAATTGTGATAAAACCCTAGATCACTAGGGTCTATGCGATCTATTTCAAACTTATCATTGCTATATCGAGATAACCATAATAGCATATGCTAGTACTCCAACTTTCCACTATTATGATAGAGTTCTTTGTACATGCAAGAAGACAAGGTAAAAATTGATGTTCCAATCACTACATTGAAGGTTGGAGATTAGCTTGAGCAACTCACACTCACATATATGTAAGACATTTTTATTATAACCAAAGAAGAATGAGAACAATATAAGATTGCACCAACTTTAGAGGATGAAGATCATTGGTGCAATGAAAATAATGCTTGGCAAGAATTTACATGTGAACCTTACTTTGTAATGTGCAAGGTAAATGTTTTTTTATCCACAAACTTGTATTTGGGTACTTCACTAAGATCTTGAATACAATCCTTTTTTATCGATTTTGAAATGGTAATGTGAAAACAACTACACCATGTGGTGTTCCAGAAACAACCACATGATGAATGGTGTCCATTTCTTAGTAGACCACTTGACAATTCATAGGGTAATAAACCTCCACTGGTGTGCTAAATATAACAATGATTGTATTTTGAGCTTATCTAGTCAACGTGAGAGATATGGAGCAAGTTGAAATGATTATTGGCTCAAAATTTAGAGATTTTCTACATCTATGACATTGTAATATGTCATAGAAAAATATGTTGTTTTCTCAATCTAAGATTCATGACCCACTTACTTAATTTTATTTTCTAGTGTTAAAGAAGTGTGTCTATAGTAAATTTGGTGTTGCAACCACCCAAGTAAAGTATGTCACATGAAAAATGCAGTAAAGAATCTCAATAGCCTAGGCAAAGTCATTAAAGAAACTAAGAAGGTACATATGTGAACCCAGGGAAACACATGGAACAAGATCATGGTGATATCTATTTAAGTGGATTCTCTAGAGCATACTAATAAATACCTATGAATTCTAATGGTAGGGATTATGAAAAAGGAAAAAATGATATTGGGATACATAAAAAGTTTAAAGAACAGGTGGTCATACAAAGGAAAACAAGGTGGGGGTCTGCTAGCACAACCTAGAAAAGAAGAGTAGGGGAGAGGACATCCCTATTGAAAATGTATTGAGTATATTGGGCTAAGATGGAAGGGGAAATGAAAGAAAGATTGGGTGTGAGGAATATCACAACCAAGTAGTCAGACCTAAGCAAGATCAGGCCCATAAAAGAAATGAAAATACTCTTTGGAAACTACTTTGGATCGGGCAACTGAGTTACATGATGAGCACTCTAGAAGATATGATGGATGCATAGGTTTGGACTTTTTATGAAAATAAAGATAAAAGACAAAGAGCTTGATGCGACACACAAAAACGGTGGTTTTGATAATGGGGTATGTTTTGATAGTGTGGGCCATGTGGGAGGGTTGGACATGTGGCATAATGAGGATGAAGTGGATATTGTATCATATTTTATTCACCATTTTACTACTAAAATTAAAGGCAAAGGAGGAGGAGGAGGATGGAGGTCAGTCAAAATACTTAGATGGTGGGAAACACACCTAAAATACAAAATAAGGTAGTTTATTGAGTCCATTAAAAGTAGTGACCTTCGTTATACTATCTATGTTGGTGAATAACGAGATCCACTTTGGCCATGCCATGATGGGAGTGGTGCTACACCATGCTCTCATGTCCTTTTTCTTCTTCTTTATTTGGTGGGGGTCGCGCGAACGTGTACCCACCTTCCACAAATTATGACATATACTCTCCCACTTGGAGAGATGTTAGGCGGGCACACCCACTAAGTGCAATGTGGGCTGCCAACCTAGGCCATGGGCCTTATCGACCACCCTTTGACCCCATTTCTGAAAAAAGTTAGAAGAAAGTATAGGGAGGTAGTCTAATGAAAAAATAGGGCTCAAATAGGACCGAGGTGCACTTCAGTACCATGCACCTTAGGTGTTCGTGCCCTAGGGCACTATGATTCCATGTTCCAAGGAAGAAGGTGATCCACATCCATCTAGGCACTGGGGATCCATCTCCATTTGATCAACGGTCTATGGGGTGCATTGAAAAAGAATCAACTAGACACACATGTGGGCTAATACCATGAAGAAGAAAGTCTAAGGCCCACAAAGGAGAAAAATAGGTGAAAGAAAGGCTAGAAAAGAGACAAAATTGTATAATGTAGGGAAATTGAGGCGCCAAATAAGGCAGTAGAAACACATTTTTTAATGCCTGATTATTGAATCAGAAAGATCTTGTCAACAAAAATATATCTAGGAAGGAAGGTAACAAAAGATATACCTGGTCCTGAAGAAAGTCCAACAAAAACTCTTGTTGCGGCGAGCTTCTTCTCCAAGAAACAGTTGGACAGTTGTCAGCAATGACCTCCTATTCCAAGACAGTGGACAGAGGTTGCCGACATCCTCTTAGTGACATGCAAAATCCTCCTCACCTATAGATTAGTGCACACATACCATCGAAAACTCCAAATTGTGCTACCAGAGCCAACGTGAAGGTGTTGTCCCTTCGAATGCCAATCTACTAAGATTGATTCACTCTCCCAAATTGTCACTCCCTCACTATTTTTCCCTTTGATAGGTAGAACTTTCTCGGGCTCTCCATTGGTTACCACAACCAGAGGGCTCTGTTTCATTGATAATAGTATCCTATTTGCAAAATAAAATATCCAAGAATTTAAGAAAGTGAACAACATAATGACTGACGCAATTTTACCGTGCGCAGAAACACAAGTGAACGCGTCGAAGTAATATAGGCCTTTGTGAGGCCCGAGTCGAACTCTGGGATACGTGAAATTGTTGAAGACTCTTACTAACTACTTGCGATCAGCTAAGCTGATTAAAAAGTTGAGAGTTGTTGTTGAGATTAAAAGAAAATAAAAATGAAAGAAAACAAAGCAATCATTTAAATGTTTAGTTTAATCAATTCAAAAGGAGATCTTTAGGATTTCAGTTTCACCGCGGGTTTTCATTGTATTAAGTTCTATTTGGTCATCCAAATTTATCTCTCTATCAGGGTAGTGGCCTGAAATCAGAATTACCCACTGTCGTGGTACAATTCACTACCTATGTTTAGGTCGGTTCCATTGTTGTAGTAACCTATACCATAAACTAGGTGCATTAAAAACGACCTCTCGGTATCCACCATTAATCTTACACCACCTTGTTCAAGGGATTTGTCAATTAATGTAAATTCCATCTCTTTTCAACCATTAATTCTTCTTTCAAAGTAATTAAGGGTATTAGATTATTATTATGGTGATCAAGCATAACAGTATATTGGAGAAAACGAAATTATACCACGGATTCAAGAGATAAGATATGAATTACTACGATAAAATTGTCATACAATGAATTCCCGGGCTACTCGCGGTCCTAAAGACAAACGGGATTAGCCCCGCATGTTCATCTCAGAATACAACGTGGAGAAGAAAAAGGGCAACATGGAGAAAAACGTGATCGAGTGGTAAAACCCCTGAACGGAGAAGATCCAATCGATCCTTGGCATAAAATACGTGCTCTCTCGCCTTTCGGTGGTAGAAATCATCTTCTTCAGTGTCCGGATCGGCTGGGGCGTGCTCTCATGCTCCGTTCTTCTCTCCTTGTTCTCCGGGATGTGTGCAGTGGCTAACGACTTCCTCCTCCTCTCTGGGGCTCCATCATTAGGTATATTTCCTGAATTAGGTCCTCAATTAATCACAGTCGTCTGATTAAGATCAATCTGAAACAAACTCAAATATGACAACGTCGATACCATCGACTCGAGTCGATAGTATCGACGTTGCACTGTATCGGCTGTCTTCTTTTCTTTTCTTTATCGCGACTGATTCTATCTCGATACCATCGACGCAGGTTGATGGTATCGACTCTTTAGGTGTCGCTTTTGTCCTTTTACCATCGCTGTAGCTCCACTAGCCGATGGTATCGACACTCGTCGATAGTATCGACTATCTTCTCGCCAGCAACCTGAAGGTATCTCAATACCATTGACTCTCCTGTCGATAGTATCGACTCTGTGATGCTCCTTGCGGCTAGCAACCTGTGGCCTGGTCGATGGTATCGACCACCGTCGATGGTATCAACAGCAGCAAATACTCGTTTTTCCTGAAATTAACACACGAAACCACATAAGTTCACACAAAATATATTCTTTTGATAATTAATACTCAAAATGCTTAAATAAAGGGAATTTGACATAAAGAAGTAGCATAGACCAAAATGAATGAATTATGCAACATTAACCATGAAAATGACTAATAAATGCATAAAACACATATCAACCAAGTCTATAAATGTGACTCAAAATCATCGCATCAAACTCCCCTAAGCTTGAACATTGCTCTCCCTCGAGCACTAAACCTTAGAATAAAATTGCCAGAGTCAACTAAAGAACAAAGCATCACAACAAACATCCCATATGACTCCCACTAGACATTCACATACCGGCCCTCGCTAACCACAGAATGATAATTACCCTAAAGGCGACAATAATCATCCATAAAAGATATTGACCTCAAAACTGATGAACACTATCACATAAGGCAGTTAACATAATAAAATTTTCCGGTCCAGACTTAGTGCATCTTGTGATCTCCTAAGCTACGTTGCTCGCCCTAGCTACCATCTACATGGAAGTCGTTCTCCTGATATTCATTAGTGAGGAGAAATTCACGGTGGCCTACCAATTCGAGCAACGGGTGGATGAAATAGGTGGCTCATGGAAGAAGTGGAAGTATTATACGATTTCAACATGCATAAAACAAAAATGTCCTAAATGATGCAAATGCACATGAAAAAAAATGCTCTAATGCCTAAGATCGGGTGGTATGATGCATGCACTAACTATCCATCTCAAAACGAGATGGATATCTAATTAAGCTACATCATGTACTCACTCATCTTGAAATGTAGGTGAAATTAAGTTCTTTTCTCCTTCTTATTCTAGTTGCTTCTAACTAACTTTTCTCTCTTTTTTTCAATTTCAAATTTTTTTTCAGATTTTTCTTCTTTTTTTTCAAACCCATATATCCATAATTATCAATGAATACTTATTGGGCTTATTTTTTTTCTACATAACTCGAATATTTACCCTATTTGGAAGGTATGGAACAATTTAATTCACCATTAAAGAATAAATGAGGTACATGATATACTTTATGCATAAAAGTTATGAATGCAACTAAATGACATGCACCTAAGGGTAATGTGCATGTACACCTATTCTGTAATTTTTTTTTTCATTTTTTTTCATGCAAAACATATGAAGGTGGTTGCAATGCAAGTCCTATATAAATGCCATGCAGTCAAAAAGAGTTAAAACCGGACTTTACTTCCAAATCTTTGTGGATTGTGAAAGGCAATGAGGTGGACAGATCACAAGACTAATTGACTGAACCTTTGAAAAATATTATGTGTCCCTCCTTACTGACCTGTGTAGTAGTTAAGAAGTTTTTCTCTCTTACTTCAAATTTGAGTCTCATTATCATTTGGTCAGTTTAGGCTCAAACAACCAATTCCGTCCACTTTCATGAATCATTAGAAATGTATAGTTGTGATTTTCTGTTTTAAAGTTGACAAAACCAATCATTTTCTAAGTCAGGTGATCAGGGTTAAACAACACTCAAGCTTGCGAACACTCAAAAAAAGTTTTAGTTTCCATGCACATGCAACTGAGATGACTCAAGATTAATGACATCCACGATTACACTAGATAGAATGTGGATCCTACAGACAAACTAAAATTGCAGGAAACAAATGACAAGAAACAAAAGCAAGAAAACTAAAAACAGAGAAAATAAAAGATAGAGTTTTCCAACACCCTCCCCTAAGCTTGAATTCGACTATGGCCTCATAGTCAAAAACAATCTTAAAGGTTGGAATAGAGATACCACTTTTATTCTTCAGGTGGAGGTGGGTACTACGGAGACGTAGGGTCCCAAGACGGATACTCCCCCTGGAAGCTCGGATCAAACTGGGCTCTAGGTGGAGGCTGTGGATAGCCTCCAAAGTAATTTTGGCTCTAATAGTGGTCATAAAAGGGCTCCTGTTGCATCTCCATCTGTTGCAACTGATCATGAATTTGTTGTTGGTTTTCGAGGAGAAGACGCTCGTTCTCGAACATTGCCCTTTGATTGTCCAGTAACTGGTTTGTAGTGTCTTGAATACCGGTGTACATCGCCATGTGATGCTGCTGCGTCTGCTGTAAGTCTTGCAGCATAGTATACATGCCCTGCATAGAATAGACATCCTCGCTTGGCTGCGAGGGCGGTGGTGGTGGAGGAGGCTGTGTTGATGAAGATGCACCTGGATGCATCTGAGGACGCTTCCGTGGTGCCAATCGAGCCCGAAGAGGGGTGTAGGCCTCCTCTTCCTCGTCAGCCTCATCAACATTGTTTTCATCATCGTCGTTGCCGCCGTCTTCGTCGGAGTCAGCGATGGCTGTGATAGGCCATCGGAAGTGTTGCGCCCCTTCGATGTTGAAGACCGGATCGGGAAGCGAGCATTCATTGTATGCCTGGTTGACGTGGCAATGTGCGTATGCCAAACCATCTCGAAGCAAGATAAGGTTCGATCGGTGCAAATGTTGGAGGTTAACCTTGCTTCGGCTGGAGAGAGGAGTCAAGGATAAGAAGTTTAGCCCAAGATAAGAGGCCAGCTGTGTGATAAGCCCTCCAACATGAATTGGAGCTTTTCGTGTACTCCTCTTCACCGCCAACACATGCGTTAAAAAGAATGCGCCCCAGTTGCATTCGTGGCGCTTCAAAAGCTTGTTCAAGAAGAACAAGTCTGTCTCCTGGAACTTGCTGAGAGCTAGATCACCACGGCCGAATAACGTGGTGTAGATCATGCGGTGAAGAACCCGCACGAATGGATGCTCGAAATCCGCGACCGTCGCATTGTGGTAGCTCACAGCTTTGCCCGGCGGCACCGTCACAAGCTCGGCGAAGATCACATCGTAGTCGGTACGGTTGTCCAGCTGTCGGTAGTCATTTGGCGAATGATGCCAGTTGTAAATCTTATTGAACTGACAGAGTGTAAGATGGTAGTCATTGTTGTACAGCCGGAAAGACACCCGACCCTTGATCCACTCGCGGTCTGTGGCTACGATGTCATTTGGCATGACACAGACATCCAACGACGCTATGAATTCTTCCACCAGCTCCATGTAAGTAGGCCATTCATTGAAGAACGACTGGCCATCCGCATGAAACTCCATCTCATCTAGCCTCCTGCTCGTGTTCCTCGCCTGCCCTTTCAAGACATAGGCGAGATTTGCCTCGAACCCCAAGTTGCGGATCGTTTCCCGTTCAACATAACAGGTCAGCTCGATTTTCCTCTTCAGAATCTCCTCATAGATCTTCTTTACCTCCGTGGATGGATGGATCAACCGCAGGCGTGAGATTGACGCGGTTGGAGGTGGCACGAACTCTGGGATGTCCATCGGGTTCGCGTGTGAAGACGATGCACCAACACCATGCACCATGATTGCGAAAGAAAGAGAAGTAGAAGAAGGAGCTCGGTGCAGATCGTAGAAGGTCAGAGAAGATAATCTCCACTTGATGAAGGCTCAGTGAAGACTTGTACTCTGTGGTGCTCGTAACTGGGCTCCAGTTGCTCTGGAGGATGCTTGGCGCAAGTGGAGGAAGAACTCATTGAAGGTGTGATGTCATATGACGAATGAGCTATCCTTATATAACTGACGCCGGCGCTGCTGTGTGCCTGTCGATACCATCGACGGGGGTCGATGGTATCGACGCGCGTAGCACAATCCACATTTTCACTAGTATCGACGGTCGTCGATGGTTGGATCTGTGGGGCCCGGATCGCTGACGTGTAGATACTATCGACGCAAGTCGATGGTATCGACTCGTCCCCCAGATCAAACTCCTTGTTGCTGCGATCACCGTTGATCTCCTCTCGCGGATCGGTGACGTGGCGCGTCGATACTATCGACGCAAATCGATAGTATCGACTCTATTATTAGGGCAACTCCTCGCGAGGCCGTCCGCCACCTTCTGTGTGTGAATACATCGATACCATCGACAGGCCCATCGATGGTATCGACATCACTGAGACAATTTCTTCTGAAAATCTCCATAGATCTCGATGGTATCGACTGGCATGTCGATACTATCGACCTTGACTTGGTGATCAACCTGTTGGTGTGTCGATACTATCGACGAGGCCGTCGATAGTATCGACGCAGTGTGATTCTTGTAGTTGCCAACATGTACCCCGGTCGATACCATCGACTCAAGGGTCGATGGTATCGACCCTGCCTCAGCCCTGCACATGTAGCAAATGATCACGGTATCTTTTTTTACTCTAAACACTAAGTTAAAACAAATCAAACTACGAATGTAAAGGAACGAAACTAAAGTACCAATGGTTGGGTTGCCTCCCAACAAGCACCCTTATTTAACATCTTAGGCTAGACGACTTGAAGCACGTCATGCATCTGAAAGTGAAATGAGTTTGACCTCGTTCACCTTCCTCATGTAATCTTCACCAAAATATAACTTCAACCTCTGCCCGTTCACCAAAAATGTAGTCTCGCCATCGCGCACCATGATTGCGCCATGCGGTTTGACCTCTTACACCGTGAATGGTCCACTCCACTGGGATTTTAGCTTCCCGGGATGCAACTTCAGCCTTGAATTGAATAAAAGCACACGATCTCCCTTCTTGAAGGTGTGCATCTGAATGTGGCGATCGTGGATCAACTTAGTGCGCTCCTTGTATATCCGAGAGTTCTCATATGCAGTCATTCGTAGCTCATCCAATTCATTAAATTCAAGTAATCTCTTCTTCCCCGCCTCATCATAACTCAAGTTGAGATTTCTCAACGCCCAGTGTGCTTTGTGCTCTAACTCCACCGGTAAGTGACAAGCTCGGCCGTACGCCAACCTAAAAGGTGTGGTGCCTATAGGTGTCTTGTATGCCGTCCTGTATGCCCACAATGCATCCGGTAGTAAGGAACTACAGTTATTCCTCGTGGATGCCACCGTACACTCCAAGATCTTCTTTATTTCACGATTTGAGACCTCCACCTGTCCTTGAGTTTGCGGGTGATATGGGGTACCTATGTTATGTTTGACCCCGTATTTCTTCAATAGTGCCGAGAACTTTTGATTCCTAAAGTGCGTACCCCCATCGCTAATGATCATTCGGGGCACTCCAAACCTACATAAGATATTTTATTTAATGAACCTGCACACTACAGTAGAATCATTAGTCCTTGTGGGTATTGCTTCTACCCACTTCGACACATAATCAACAGCTAAAAGAATATATAAATTTGAATTTGAGGACACGAAGGGTCCCATGAAATCTATACCCCATAGGTCAAATACTTCAACCTCTTGAAAAACATTTAGGGGCATCTCTTGTCTCTTTGAAATGTTACCCGCCCTTTGGCAGGAATCACATTGTCTCATGAACTCATAGGCGTCTCTAAACCAGGTAGGCCAATATAGGCCACTTTCCAACACTTTAGCAGCCATACGAGAGCTCGCATGGTGTCCGCCCATAGGTAGAGTGTGGCAATGACGAAGTACACTCTCGTACTCCACCTCAGGTACACACCTGCGCAGGACACCATCCCTGCATTGCTTCAAAAGAATGGGGTCATCCCAAAAATAATATCGTAGAGAATGGAAATTTTTTTTCTTCTCTTGATATGTCCAATCATCTGGGATGATCCTGCAAGCAAGATAATTCACAATATAGGAAAACCACGGATCCTTAGAATTCACTTTCAACAATTGTTCATTCGGAAATGTCTCGGTTATGGGTATGTGTAAATCTTTTTCATCTACCCTCGCTAATCTAGACAAATGATCCGCTACAACATTTTCGATCCCCGCCTTGTCTTTAATTTCGATATCAAATTCTTGTAGGAGAAAGATCCACCTAATCAATCTAGGTTTGGCATCTTTTTTCTCCATAAAATATTTAATAACGGCGTGATCAGTCCAAACAACTACTTTCGAGCCAATTAAATATTGCTGGAATTTTTCAAAAGCGAAAACAACAGCAAGCAATTCTTTTTCAGTAGTCGTGTAATTTAATTGAGCATCATTCAAAGTCTTAGAAGCATAAAAGATCACGACGGGTTTATTGTCCACCCGCTGTCCCAACACAGCTCCCACAAAAAAATCCGATGCGTCACACATGAGTTCAAACGGCTTAGTCCAATCCGGTGTTTGAACAACCGGTGCAGAAATCAATTTTCTCCTTTAGCACGTTGAACGCGTGTAAACATTTGTCATTGAAATAAAAAATGGCATCTTTCTCGAGAAGTTCAGATAGAGGTTTGGCGATTTTAGAAAAATCTTTTATGAACCGATGATAAAATCCGGCGTGTCCTAAGGAGCTTCTTACCCCTTTTACCGAATTTGGTGGGGGAAGTTTAGAAATTACTTCAATTTTAACCGGATCTACCTCCAAACCTTTGATGGACACTTTATGTCCTAGCACTATCCCCTCACTCACCATCATATGACATTTCTCCCAGTTGAGGACCAAATGTGTGTCCTCACATCTCTGTAACACCTTTTCTAGATTATAAAGGCATTCATCAAAAGAAGCACCATAAATCGAAAAATCATCCATAAAGACTTCTAAACAGCGTTCTACCATATCAGAAAAAATGGCGAGCATACAATGCTGAAAGGTCGTCAGTACATTGCATAATCCAAAGGGCATGCGGCGATATGCAAAAGTTCCATAAGGACAAGTGAAAGTAGATTTCTCTTGGTCCTTAGGGTCGATTGAAATCTGATTGTATCCTGAATACCCATCCAGAAAACAAAAATGAGATCGGCCGGCTAAGCGTTCTAGAATTTGATCAATAAATGGGAGAGGAAAGTGATCCTTTAGCTTAGCGGCATTAAGACATCAGTAATCAATACAAACTCTCCACCCGTTTACCAAGCGGGTGGTGACAGGTTCATTTAAAATATTTTGAGTGACAGTAATACCCCCCTTTTTAGGGACCACCTGCGTGGGACTTACCCATGTCGAGTCTGAAATCGCATAGATGATACCTGCGGAGAGAAGCTTAATCACCTCTTTCTTCACCACCTCCATCATGCTCGGATTCATTCGATGTTGCGGTTGAATCACCGGCTTGGCTCCCTCCTCGAGCCGAATCTTATGCTGACACAAGGTAGGGGAAATCCCCTTGATATCTGCAACAGACCACCTGAATGCTCCCCGATGGTTCTTCAGCACTGTCAACAATTGGTCTTCCTTTTTGGCACTCAGATATGCAGAAATGATCACATGTAACTTTTCTTCCTCAGCTAGAAAGGTGTGTTTGAGATGCGGTGGAAGTGGCTTTAACTCTAACTCCGGCGGGCTGATCATGGATGATTGAAGCGGAGGGGGAAGTTCACCTAAATCTTCATAATACCTCACATAGAAGCATGGAAGCATTTGAAGCATTTTGGCGCACTCCTTGAGTGATTTGCTTTTCATCCAATCATGAGTGATATTGACTAAACAAGCCTCCAGTGGTAATTCTGGATATGCATAAAAAACTAAACTTGCTATGGTATCATCCTCCGTAGAGGGAGGAATGTCCTCATCCTCATCATTCGGGAACCCGACAGCCTTGCAAAGGGATACTACTTTGGTCTGCTCCATGATGTCTACAGCCAAAGTCCCTTTATCCACCTTGGTCATTACATGAGCCATATCTAGAAATGGCTTTCCTAGACAAAGTGAGATGGTATTATCAAAATGTTTTACCATGTGGAATTGCTCCTTGGATTTAGGTGAAGTGGCGCTGGAGGGCATGACCATCTAAAATCGGTCATCAGCTATACCCAAGGTCAACCGACCTCTCCCCATCTTGAGTATCATGTCGGTTGTAGCTTGGAATGGTCTTCCGAGTAATAGCTCATTGCCTTGTTCATCTTGCATCTCCATGATGACAAAATCTGCAGGAAATACAAATCTATCCACGTTCACAAGCACATCTTCACAAATCCCATATGGTTTCACCACAGAGTTATCCGCCAATTGAATTGTCATGTTGCTTTTCCGTGACTCCTTTAATCCCAACTTCTTGAATGTAGAAAGGGGCATTAGATTGATGCTTGCTCCCGAGTCACATAACGCCTCACCAAATTTGACTTTCCCGATATAGCATGAAATGTTGAAACAACCAGATCTTGCCTCTTTGGTGGCAATGTGCCCATGATAAAGGCACTCACCTGCTCCTTAAGCACAACTACTTCAGTGTCCGGAATTTTTCTTTTCTTGGTGATGATATCCTTCAGATATTTCCCGTAAGAAGGGATTTTCTCAATAGCTTCCAATAGAGGGATGTTGACTGAAAGCTTTCTAAAACTGTCTAAGAACTTTTTGAATTGGGCGTCTACCTTCCTTGCCTTAGCACTGTTCGGATAAGGGACCGGGACAGCCTGTGCCCTTTGATGTGGTGGCACATAGGGTGTCCTTTTCTGAGGATCCTCCTCCTCTGCAATTGGGTCTTCAGTAGCTTCCACTACTATGTCATCAACTGGTTCTGTGACCAATACAGGCAGCTCCTCAGTGGCCTCACCTACAATTTCAGCTTGGGGTTTGCTTGCTTCATCGGCCCTGGGATTTAACAATTTCTTGCCACTTCTTAGCAAGATGGCCTTTGCTTGTTGGTTTCCTCCTAGAACATTAGTATTTCTCGGGAAACCCGGATGTGTCGGCTTCTTCAAACTGGCTATTTCTGCAGCCATATGTGCCATAGATGTCTCTATTATTCTCATTTGAGCCCCATGGCTCTGCAGTGTCTGCCCAAATTGGTTCATGAACTCCCCTTGTTGCTTTATTTGCTGGCCAAAAGTAGCCATGAGTTCTTGATTTTGCTTTATCACTTGATTGAGCAGCTCTGTGCTCTTATCATCCGCTACTGGTTGAGGTTTAGCATCCAGATCCTACAAGAAGTTATTTGGATCCTTCCAGGAGAACTTCTTGTCTTTCCTCCATGAATAGTCGTTATTCCTGTAGCCTTGCTGCTGCCTCATGAATTTCACTTGAGCCTCATCCTCGGACTCAGTATCCTCCTTTGCAAGCAATTTCTATGCGAGAAGATCCATCTTCTCATTCAGCTCCTTTATTGCTTAAGATTCACTTGCCACTCGGACCTACTCCACGGTGCCTCTTTCGCCCCATGATTGTTTCTTAGCCATATTCTTTAGGATCTCCCAACATCTAGTGTCTGTGTTATTCAAGAAGAATCCAGAACTGGCTAAATCGAGGTTGCTTCTATCATGCTCGGAGAGAGAAAAATAGAAGATCTTGACTTGGGTCTCCTTATCAAGCCCGTGATGCGGGCAACGCCTGAGCATGATTTGAAACCTTTCCTAGGTCTCAGAATAGGTCTCTCCTGCTTGTTGGGTGAAGTTATGGATCTTTCTAATCATGTCATTGGTCTTCTCGGGCGGAAAGAACCTCTCGAAGAAGACCTCCACCATGTGGTCCCAAGACTCCACATATTCATCATCCAAGTTGTGTATCCAGTCGCGCACATTTCCCACTAGAGAACTCAGGAAAAGCTTCAAGTAGAGCACATCTTGTGGAAATCTGTCGATTTTTATCATATCACAATTCTCCACAAATTGACTTATGTGCACGACGGGGTCTTCATTTTTGAGCCCATGGAAAGCATTCGACTTCACCAAGTTGATTAAAGCCGGATCAATCTTGTATGTCGGAATATTCACCACTTGCTTCTTGATCGGCCCTTTGGAAGCGGATGATGAAGAAGCCTTGATCTTCTCCCATATTGTCTGTGGCTCGTCCATCTCTTCTTGTTTAGGTTCAGAAGCTATATCTTCCAGCTGATCTTGATTATGCTCGTCCTTGTCTTCCGATCCCGGTAGCGGAACCTATGGTGCTTGCCTCGTGTAGTCTGCACTATGCGTCTGCACCATGCACAGTACCTGCAAATAGAAAAATTAACTTTAGTACAGTGCTTGACGATTGCAAATATTTAGAAGATAGATTATAGATTTTTGAAATTAAAAAAAATGTGGCCTAGTGGCCGCTTGTAGCACTCGTAGTGCCGACAATTCGCCGTATCCCCGGCAACGGCGCCAAAAGCTTGACGCAATTTTACTGTGCGCAGAAACGCAAGTGAACGCGTCGAAGTAATATAGGCCTTTGTGAGTCCCAAGTCGAACTCTGGGATACATGAAATTGTCAGAGACTCTTACTAACTACTTGCGATCAGCTAAGCTGATTAAAAATTTGAGAGTTGTTGTTGAGATTAAAAGAAAACAAAGCAATCGATTAAATGTTTGGTTTAATCAATTCAAAAGGAGATCTTTAGGATTGCGGTTTCACCGTGGGTTTTCATTGTATTAAATTCTATTCAGTCATCCAAGTTTATCTCTCTATCCGGGTAGTGGCCTGAAATCAGAATTACCCACTTTCGTGGTACAATTCACTACCTATGTTTAGGTTGGTTCCACCATCGTAGTAACCTATACCCTAAACTAGGTGCATTAAAAACGACCTCTCGGTATCCACCATTAATCTTACACCACCTTGTTCAAGGAATTTGTCAATTAATGTAAATTTCGTCTCTTTTCAACCATTAATTCTTCTTTCAAAGTAATTAAGGGTATTAGATTATTATTATGGTGATCAAGCATAACAATATATTGGAGAAAATGAAATTATACCACGGATTCAAGAGATAAGATATGAATTACTACGATAAAATTGTCATACAATGAATTCTCGGGCTACTCCCAGTCCTAAAGACAAAGGGGATTAGCCCCACATGTACATCTCAGAATACAACGTGGAGAAGAAAAAGGGCAACATGGAGAAAATTGTGATTGAGTGGTAAAACCCCTGAATAGAGAAGATCCAATCGATCCTTGGCATGGAATACGCGCTCTCCCGCCTTTTGATGGTGGGAATCGTCTTCTTCAGCATCTGGATCGGCTGGGGCGTGCTCTCGTGCTCCGTTCTTCTCTCCTTGTTCACCGGGATGTGTGCAGCGGCTAACGACTTCCTCCCCCTCTCTGGGGCTCCGTCATTAAGTATATTTCCTGAATTAGGTCCTCAATTAATCACAGCCGTCCGATTAAGATCAATCTAAAACAAACTCATATCTGACGGCGTCGATACCATCGACTCGAGTCGATAGTATCGACGTTGCGCTGTATCGGCTGTCTTCTTTTCTTTTCTTTATCGTGACTGATGCTATCTTGATACCATCGACGCAGGTCGATGGTATCGACTCTTTAGGCGTCGCTTTTGTCCTTTTACCATCGTTGTAGCTCCACTTGTCAATGGTATCGACACTCGTCGATAGTATCGACTGTCTTCTCGCCAGCAACCTGAAGGTATCTCGATACCATCGACTCTCCTGTCGATAGTATCGACTCTATGATGCTCCTTGCGGCTAGCAACCTGTGGCCTGGTCGATGGTATCGACCACCGTCGATGGTATCGACGGCAGCAGATACTCATTTTTCCTGAAATTAACACACAAAACCACATAAGTTCACACAAAATATATTCTTTTGATAATTAATACTCAAAATGCTTAAATAAAGGGAATTTGACATAAAGAAGTAGCATAGACCAAAATGAATGAATTATGCAACATTAACCATGAAAATGACTAATAAATACATAAAACACATATCAACCAAGTCTATAAATGCGACTCAAAATCATCGCATCAATGACCTAGTACAACAACAATTGTACAGAAGATAAACTTTAGCAAGATAGAGATATCTTTTAGTAAAACTTTTGTAAAGGCCAGTAGAGATCAAATCAAGAATCTATTGAAAGTTCATAAAGTGAGTGTGCATGATAAGTATCTGGGGCTGCACATTATCATCAGTATGTCAAAAAGGGGAGTTTCTACATCCTTGATAGATAGCATTGAAAAAAAAACATAGTGGGTGGAAAGAAAAACTATTGAACTAGTCTGAAAAAGAAGTGCTAATCAATTCCATTGTATAAGAAATACCAACCTATATGATAGGCATTTTCCACATTGTAGACACTATAGTGGATGGAACTACTAGCACAATTTCTAACTTTAGGTGGGGAAGCAAGGTTGGAAAGTGGAAAGTCCATGGGGTGGCATAGATAAAGATATGAAAATATGAAAGGCATGAAGGGATAGGCTTTACAAATCTATAAACTTTCAATTAAGTCCTTCTTGACAAACAAGTTTGGAGGTTCCACTTGAATCGCAAAAATACTATAGAATAAATGTAGTCCTCCACTCGGGTCAGGGGTACGATCCAAGCTATATTACACTAACCATTTAGGTCTCCATATCCCTATTACTGGAGGGATAAAGACAAAGTATGAAGATCATTTTA
The DNA here is from genome assembly GCA_963693085.1 of Alisma plantago-aquatica. Lineage (NCBI taxonomy): Eukaryota > Viridiplantae > Streptophyta > Magnoliopsida > Alismatales > Alismataceae > Alisma > Alisma plantago-aquatica. The sequence continues at coordinate 737,794,428 of OY856412.1, read as the reverse complement.
ATGATGGATAGTTTGGCTGATTAATGGATACATGGAAAAGGGGGTCATGCATTCTTAATGAAAACTATAATGGTTATATATGCATTTTCATGAATTCATATTGAAAGTTGAACCTAGAATATAGTTTAACTAGGCCCCTATTTATAGATTATCAAGCCTATAAAACCTTAAAATTCCCATAATCTTGAGGCACATAGATGCCCTCTATGGGTACCCATAAATGAAGGGTTTCTTTTAGACGAAGATTGCTAATTATTCAGGGATAAGTAGCCAAACACAAATGGATGAAGAAGTGAATACCAATTATCATAGTATATGGTATAGGATATGAATGCTAATATATAACCCAAAAGATAAAACATATATATTAGAGGATCCATCAGACATGTTTTTACCAATAACAACATCAAGATATGACACTCTAGGGAGGATGAAGGCTGCAAGATATACAGAGAGGAATATGAAACAATTGTGCATACTTTTTACATTGCAATCAAACTAAGGTTTGTTCAGAAGAATTCCCAATATATGCAACTTCTCATGGATGCACCAAATTATGACTTCAAACTATATATTAGTTGGACCATAACCAAATGCATCAGTGATGATAGATCAAAAACATTATCCATGTTCTTACCCTCTTGGATGAGACATAACTAGGCCATTTTCTAGTCTAAAATGATCCAAGATCACATCTTGGGTCATGGTCACGACAATTGGATGGTTAGTTATTGCTCTCAAAATTTAAAATAAGGCATCTAAGTACGTTGGTGTTGATCATAATCAAGGTCTATTGTCTACTTAAACCTATTGGGATGATCAAAATTAAGAAATATGCTACCTAGATAATGGATTGTAGAATAAGTGTTCGGCCCATTCTAAGAGACCATGTAGGTATTGTTACAGTTGTTGAAACTAAGACAAATCTAGGCAAATGGAATTATTTAATGCCAAAAATCGAGGAGTTCTTGATCTCTTGTAGATAAAACTAATGACAGTAACTCAAATAGTGTTAGAGATAGATGTTAAACAAGTTATCAATGTATTATCAGGTTTAAAAAGAAAATTTAGTCTAGTGATGATGATATATGTGAAATCGATGAGATAATAGGTGGTTTCCCTTTAATATTTGTACACTACTCTTAGAGAACAAGACTCAAATGCACATTGACTTTCAAAGATGGAAGTTGTGTTAGCTAAATTGGACATTAGTATAATCCCGTTGTTTTGATGATGACAAACATTTCATTCTTTTCGATCTAACGTGCTACTTGAGTGTTGCAGGATTAAGGTGGATGACAAATATTTGGGAAATCTATATGCTTGAATTGTTGTTATTTCATGATTGTAATTAATTGTAAATCTTGTACAAGTATATAATGTACAAGTACTTAGACATCATGTAAATCAAGCGTTAGATCTTCCTTAGCCAATCACAACACTTAGATAGGTCATCCCCTACATTACTGTCACAAATGCACACTCATACATACACTTGAAACTTAGTTTAAAACATTGAAACAGGGTTAATCTCGGTCGACAAACTCCTTGACCGAGAAACTCTCGGTCGACAAATTCCTCGACCGAGAAAGACCCAAGTAGCCGTTAGACACAGCAGACAAGGTAGTTGGCAGTTGGAGATGAACGTTACATACACTTGCTCCAGACAGTCCCTCGGTCGACAAGTCCTCGATCGAGAAGGACTCTCGGTCGACAATTCTTTGACCGAGATGTGTTCTGTCTGCAACTTTCAGAATTAATTAACTAGCCGTTGCTAAAGCAACTAAAGTGTACCTAACAGCTAGTTAAGCACTTAGAACCTCCTAGAAAGTGTCTAGAACGTCCTTAAGCACTTGTAGGTCATTCCTATAAATAGGACATGCCTTAGGACACCTAAAGAGACCAATATACACTTGTGCAATACTTGAGCTTACACTTGCAATTGGCAATCTATTTTGAGCAATTGAGCAACACTAGCATTGGCTACTCATTCCCTTGATCCAAATTTGTGTCCTATAGGCTAGAATCTCCTATCCACTAAACCTACACTTCAATATTCATTGGTTAGGAGATCTATACGCTTGATATAGGCAAATCAAGCCTTGAGCTACAAGTGGTATTGTAATTTCTATTTTTCCTTCTTATTCCTTTTATCTTCTGTATTCTCCTTGCTACTCCTAGGGTTGGAGGCTGCAGATTGGAGAAGGTTCTTCTCGGTGGAGAAGGTGGACTTCAGACTACTTCAAGAAGGTTGTTGCAACGGGAAGCTACTTCAAGAGGAAGGCTACTTCAAGGGGGAGCTTGAAGTTACTTCAAGAAGGTTGCTTCAAGGTTGGTGCAACTACTTCTAGGTGAAGGCTGTCCGAAGGGTTTGGTGAAAGAATTGTAATTTTATGTAATATCCTTATAAGGTAATAAAATTTAATTCATTCAAAATCCCGGTTGGGTAAGCAACCGGGTAGTGGATTGACTGCCTTAGTATTTGCTAAGGTTGGAACCACTCTAAATCCTTGTCCCCTTGTCCAATATTTTTGTGGTTGGTTGTTTGAGTTTAAATTACTTTAAAATAATCATAAAACCCTATTCACCCCCCCTCTAGTGGTTTTTCAATTGGTATCAGAGCAGGCTTCAAGGAGCTCTAATCGAGTCTTGAAGAATAAAGGGTGGTGGTGTCTACAACCGCAAGAAAAGGAAAAGCATGGACCAATCTTCAACAAGTTGCAGTTGGTGCTTAGGAACAAGCCACACAACAATTAGTTGTCCATGGAGAGAAAAGAAGGAAGAGGTGCAAAAAAATTGCCTCATTGCTACAACCAATGAAGAAGAAGAAGAGGTAAGCCTTCTTGATTTATCAAAAGAAGAGCTAATTGCTAGTCTTGAAGAAACACATAATAAGTATATTGAGTGTAAGAAGAAATTAAAGAAGTCTAATAAAGCAAATGATGAGTTACATGCTAAACGTCTTGCTCTCACATATGAAAATGAAGATTTGTATGCAAAATAAATGATCTTGTATTTGAAAAGGATGGCGTTATTTCTAAAAATCATACTTTGAAATCATCTCTAAATGATTGTAATGCGAAGATTTTTACTCTAGAAACAAATTACAATCTTCTATCTCAGGAAAAGGTTTGATTACTTGCAACGTTAAATGATCTTCAAAAACAATCAGTTTTGTGTACACATCTAGATTATGATATTATTGTGAAAGAAAGAGATTCCTTATCATCTAATCTAGATCAAGAAAAGTTAGATATCAAGAAGAGAATGGATGAGATTGTTAAGTTACAACAAGGAATTAGTAGTTTGAGTAACAATGATATCCTTGATAAAATATTAAATGATCCTTATCGTCAAATTGGAAGGAGAGGACTAGGATATAAGCCTAAAGGAAAATCTTACCAAAAACCTAGTTTGAGAAGGACACAGGTACTAGAAAGTCAATCTGTGTATGTACCTAGAGGCAAATATACATATGTACCCAAGAACAACCTAGAACAAAATCACAGAAAGAGACTTGAGGTTGATTCTATATGTTGCCATTATTGTTTACATCTTGAACATTATTCCTTCTCATGTCCTTACAAGAAAAAGGATGTTGAGTTAGTATGGGTCCCAAAACCCCCAAACTAAATGAATTAAAATAAGTTGAGATATGACCAAAGACTCTAAGTTGTATATATTTATGTCTATCTCAACTTAACAATGAGATAACAAATTGATTCAAGAAATTAAAATTCCAAATTCAAAATACACTTTTTAAATAAATCTGCAGAGACACATCTTTAAAAATTTGTCTTTATTTGGGTTCCCAAAACCTAAATATTCGAATATGATTAGTTGAGATTTGATCTAAATGTTACTTTGATATTTATATGTTTTATCTCAACTAAACTGAGTTTTAAAACTACATAATTGAATTGAAAATAGTCTATGTTTTACTTGAAAACAATTACTGAAAGCAGTTCTGAAACAATACATAAACTTTCTCAGTCGAGAAACTGTTTGACCGAGAACATTGTCGGTTGAGAAATGGTCGACTGGGCAGGTTACTGTTTTCAAGTTAGCAATAAATCTGATAAAACATGTACAAACAACAACATTATCGGTCGAGGAATAGTCGACCGAGAGAAATTCGGTCGACAAACAGTTCGACCGAATAAAGTTCTGTTGAACCTGTTTTCAATTAATTTAGTTTGCTATCAATTTGTTATTAATGCTTGATTTAATATGAAAAATCAATCTTGGAGACTATCTTTGAAACAATACATATTGATCTTTTGCATCATGAATTGTTGAATAAAGGTATAACATTATGAAATCCTTAAAACATATTGCAAAAGTGCTATATGAAGACTAATTTTGAACAAATCTTATTGATTGAAAAAGTTTATCAAGCATGATCATTTACAAAGTTTGTCTTAAATTTGAAAATCCATGAATCATGAATAAGATTATTTTAGTTTATCCTCCACATGGTTTGGCTTAAAACAAAAAATTATGAACCATGAAAATTGCTATTTTATCATAGTCCACATGGTTTATCCTAAGTTTTTCTTGGTCTATCTATATAGGAACCATGTGTATTAAAATATAAATGGTCATAATCATTGCATTTCATGAAATTACATGCTTCCATGTTGATCATTGTATTTTGCATATGCTTCTATTGTTCTATCATAATCATGATCATTATGTTTCATTGAAATAATTTTTGATCCATATATATACAAACCATAAATGGATATTGTTTCTCAGCTCATATAAAGATGCATGTTTGCATAAACAGTAAAACTTCATGGCACAAATGCATTCTATATTGAAATTATGCAGCAATTATACTTCACATATAAGTGTTCAAATTGGAAATCTGCAAAAATTGCCTCTTGGTTAAAATCAAGTTTGACCAAGGGGCGTTATGGTCGAAGTCAAGGTCGACCTAAAATAAGCTTGACAAAATGCTTATTTGAACATCATTTTACGATACTCAATCTTAGTATCTTGAATCAAAATGTGTTTTTGATAAAAGGTCAAAATCAAATCCTAAAAACTAAAAGGGAGTAATATATGTAATGAACCTAAAAGGGTCCCATTCCTTGCAAATGATTAGAAAATAAATTATGGCAAAATTTGACAATGCATCACTTGGTTTTAAAATTATATATCTCTGTAAGGGGGAGCATAGCATAAAATTAAGGGGGAGTCATACAAAATGATTATATTGGATATCCTTTTGAAATAACAAAGGGGGAGAAATAATATAAAATCAAAAACATAAAATTAAAATGAGTTTCATAATATCTCGGCCAGAATTCACTTGCAAAACAAGAATGGCTACAAAAGGTAAACTTCAGGTATGAAACTCATATGATTTATATTTCCTTATTTTATATTTAGGAAATGTTTGTCATCTTCAAAAAGGGGGAGATTGTTGGCTAAATTGGACATTAGTATAATCCCTTTGTTTTGATGATGACAAATATTTCATTCTTGTCGATCTAACGTGCTACTTGAGTGTTGCAGGATTACGGTGGATGACAAAGATTTGGGAAATCTATATGCTTGAATTGTTGTTATTTCATGATTGTAATCAATTGTAAATCTTGTACAAGTATATAATGTACAAGTACTTAGACATCATGTAAATCAAGTGTTATATCTTCCTTAGCCAATCACAACACTTAGATAGGTCATCCCCTACATTAGTATCACAAAAGCGCACTCATACATACACTTGAAACTTAGTTTAAAACATTGAAACAGGGTTAATGTCGGTCGACAAACTCCTCTACCGAGAAACTCTCAGTCGACAAATTCCTCGACCGAGAAAGACCCAAGTAGCCGTTAGACACAGCAGACAAGGTAGTTGGCAGTTGGAGATGAACGTTGCATACACTTTCTCCAGACAGACCCTCGGTCGACAAGTCCTCGACCGAGAAGGACTCTCGATCGACAATTCTTCGACCGAGATGTGTTATATCTGCAACTTTTAGAATTAATTAACTAGCCATTGCTAAAGCAACTAAAGTGTACCTAATGGCTAGTTAAGCACTTAGAACCCCTTAGAAAGTGTCTAGAACGTCCTTAAGCAGTTGTAGGTCATTCCTATAAATAGGACATGCCTTAGGACACCTAAAGAGACCAATATACACTTGTGCAATACTTGAGCTTATACTTGCAATTGGCAATCTGCTTTGAGCAATTGAGCAACACTATCATTGGCTACTCATTCCCTTGCTCCAAATTTGTGTCCTATAGGCTAGTATCTCCTATCCACTAAACCTACACTTCAATATTCATTGGTTAGGACATATATACGCTTGATATAGGCAAATCAAGCCATGAGCTACAAGTTGTTATGACCCATTTCAAAGCTTATTAGTAAGCATTATGATTTGAGCCTAATTAAAGTTATTTGAGCTAACTTATGTGCTCATGTGATGGCTAGTGCATCATTAACTTGATTTAGCTGAATTAAGCACATAAGATCAACTAGTGCATAATTAAGGTGATTAATTTGGGTAAAGTGATGATTGGATGCAATTTGAAACTTTGAACTGGAGGAATAGTAAAATTAGTATGATATATTGCTCTGAGGGCGTAGAGAATTTCACGCTTGAAATATTTCAAGAAGAATCGATCAAGTTGGACCCCCGAGGCCATAGTTATGGCAATTATAAGAATCCTGGGCTGAAATGCAATTTTTCTAATTATTTTCCATTTAAGTGGGTCGGCAGTCTGTTGATTATCTTCTTCATTTCTATTTAGCTCCCGTTAGAACAGGGCCTGGTAGCGGCGCCCTAACCCTGCGACTGACCGACCTCCGAAGGAAACTAGCAGGTGGTCCTCTTCAGCCCTCACCTCTGATCCAATCTGGGCATCGTGCCCTTCCCCTTCATCTACCCCCTCGCCCTAGGTGTGCAGCACCTCAACCTGCTGGCGGCGGACTGCAGAAGCAGCACCTTGGCTGTTGCACAGCGCCGGCCATAGGGCCGTTCTGGGCGAGCTTAGCACCAAGGAATGTGCGATTGGTCTTGTTCGTGAAGTTTGAGCATCCAACTGCAGCTCCAGCTGCACTTAGCAACTCAATCAAAGCTCACCAAGCTAGCTGGTTGAGCGACGACCAACCTACAGCTAGTGTTGCGCGGCGCACGGCCAAGATGGGTTCTTTTGGCTAATCAAACACTTCGGGAAGGTACTCCCTGCTCCTAATTCATGGCCACAAATCCGATTCCGTAGCTTAAGCCCAAGATTTAGCTTTTGATCGAGCCAATTTCAGATTTCTTTTGCGTAAAGAAGCTAGTTACTGTCATATTGCAGGAACAGTAGTTAATTCATTCAAAGATTGAAGACGATTAAATTACGCCTCGAAATAGGCCTCTAGACGCAATTCCGGACAAACCCATACAGTTCAAAACGTTGTGAGTAGGAATTCATTTAGTTATCATCAATTAACTCCTTGGTTGGAATTTTTTGGTAAACTGTGCATTTTTGCACTGATATCAGTGGTTATCAGGTGTTTTATCAGTATTTGATGAAACTTGAATTTTATTTTATAAATTGCTTCTGTATGATTATACATGATCTAGAACAGCTTCTGATTAGTATAGAACAGTTCAATGATTTTATTTGGTGCAATGAAATCCAAAAGTGCTTAATACAATTATTGGAATAGAAATACTACAATGTATACGTTGAGCATAAAATGGATGTTTAGCATCGAAACTGGATAAGTTGATACTGAGTCATGTTTAAAGATGACAAATGATGTATATGTGTTTTCAAGTGATGCTCAGAATATGAAATAAGTATGAAATGTGATATTCGTGTTTAAGTGTTTATATGTTAATCAGTTAATAGACTTAGGTGCCCCAACACCGTAGAACCCCATTGCACGGTCTGTACCTTTGGTGTAAAATGGTCAGCCCTGGGGATACGCCCAGACATCGGAGACTCGTGTCCAACAAATACCGAATGTCTCAGTGACACGAAGTCTGACAGATAGGATCCCGGTCAGCCCTGGGGATACGCCCAGGCATCAGAGACTTAGAGACCCTCCGACTGTGCACTACAGGTTGCGGGAGGAGTCCAGAGCACTCAGAGTTAGTGCAGTGAGGCCCTTGAGCGCCTGAGAGTCCTGTGCAGACCAGGACGAGAAGTCAGACTTAGCATTTCCTGGGTGTGTCGCTAAGTCTTGTACGGTGGGATCGTAGTTCGCTACAGATCTTCATATGCAGAGTGCGCTGCATATGTTTGGGGCATAACTAAAATGTAATTGTATAGGATCACAGTAAATTTAATATGTTAAGAGATTTGAACTTCTGTGCCAATTCTCTATAACTGTTTATTTGTTTAAATATATGTTGTTGCATAGAAATGTAATTATTATCTGAAAATCTGCTATGTCATTAGAACTGCCCTGCTTAGTACTGTTCTTATGCTTTATTACAATTTTATATATCTGATGAGTTGTTTAGTGATAGCTAAATGAAAGCCTATTCACTGAGCGAGTAGGCTCACTCCTTTACTCAAACATTTTCAGGTCAGCGACAGTTCCAGGAATCTAAAGGATCTTACCACCCTAGTCAGTAGAAGGTATATGTAGTTAGTTAGATAGTGGTCTCTTAGTCCTTTCCCCTCGGTCCTTGGGACATGGTGTGGGTGCGAGAGAGTATGTATGGCGAAGGTGTAAAAGATGTAAATTAACTGTTATGTTTTACTTTCTGTTAAACAATGTTACATGTTGTAAACTCTGTTTATGTTCTCTAGCCAGTTTAATTGAAATGCTTCCGCAATAGTTTATTATGTTTTAGTTTACAGCAATAATACGGATATCATTACGAGGTTTTAAAAAGAAAAAGTTCTCAGTGATTTGTTTATGTCATAATCCCTCCGTCGCGCCCTAATCTCATGATTAGTGGTTAGTGTGAGATCGGGGTGTGACAGCTTGCTATCAGAGCATAGGTTGTGTACATGGTTACTCTAAGTCAAGGTCAGGGGACGACAAGAGACCAATAGGATTAGGACTTAAGTGTCTTCCTTCTAACTGCAATTTTCTAACAGGAAATGTTCTGTTATACTATTGCAGATGGCAGGAAGAGGATGTGGTCACGAGAACCAAGTAAAGAGTTTATGTTGAATCATCAGGGATCATTAGGGTCAAAAGATAGAGTTATAAGTGAGAAAAATAAGAAGTGATATGTCTTTAGCTCTGGGAGGTCTGAGTGTTTAGATACCCTGGCCAGGTGTCTGAATACTTAGATTGACCAGTATCAAGCTACTCTGTCTATTCTTCTCTAGAAGCCCTAGCCAGGTATGCAGAGGAAGGATAGGCTAGAGAGAAACCCTAGAAGTCTTAGGGTTAAGAAATTGGAAATTAATACAGGAGTAAGAGATTAAGCATAGGATACGATACAACTCTTGCTTTATATTGCTTATTTGATTGGAAATCATTAGAAATGCTCTTATATGTATGGATTTAGATTTTCAGTTTATAGAATAAATATGATTCTTTTATATTGTTGTGTGTCATGAAGTGATTTATTTATTATTTATATTCTTTGTATTAAGTATACCAGAAGTTATGTTTAAATGATTTTTCCCTAAGTGGATATTCTTTCCACATGTTTGAGATTAATAGGAGTTGGTTAATCCTGAGTAGCTCTTGGCTTCAGGACTACAGGTTCGGCCTGGTCCGGCTGGCAGGATGTGTTACTGAGATCTAATGACTCTTATTAACAGTATAATAAGAGTAGACTCTGGATAATTTAGACTCACATCATAGTAAGAATGTACATACACTAAGATGTTGAGATATAAGAGAATGATTAGAACAACTAAGAATTAGTTGGAACTGATATCGGAGACCCAACATTGGGACCTCATATGAGCAATCCTTAATTAGAAATAAAGGAACACAATATGGTTCAGATTAAATTTAATGATTAGGTGAGAAATACCCTTAATGGTACTAATCAATAATGCATAACAAATGCATGGATCCAATACATGATTAGTAAACCCTAGTGGAGGGTGTATCATTGTGAACCCTGGTTGAGGGTGTATCCTTGTGAAACCCTAGTTGAGGGTGTATCATTGTGATTGTTTATAGGCAACTTTATAATAAAGTTATGCCTTAAACTAAGATAAGGCCATATCATGTGAGATAGCTGGACAATTCTAATGTGTGGCCTATGCATTATATGCTAAAGGTGAGTATTCTGTGATGGAATGCATTAAGAGGGGAAATACCTTAATACAAGATAAAGTTGGTTAACTCAAGAGGGTCTGAATTAATGAGAAATGGGGAACCCTAACCCTAATTTGGGGAAAAGGGAATGATAAGCCTTGTTTGATAGTGAACCCTAATTCCTGGTTAAGGAATGATGGTGTTACTATTGTATCACATGATGTGATGAATATCTTGTATGACTGTTATCATGCCTAATAACCATGCAGGTATGATGAGATGATGAATATAACCAAGTTTGGGCTGTGACATTTATATAATAAATGTTGATTGGCTTTTTGTGTGTTGATGTTGTTGTTGCTTAATAAAAGTAATAATGTGTAAGGATTTTATGAGCCATGTGAATAAGTTGTTGCCTAGTGAGAGGTGACAAGATGTGAATGGCCTTGTGAGCCATGTGAATAAGTTGTTGCCTAGTGAGAGGTGACAAGATATGAATGGCCTTGTGAGCCATGTGTGATGCTTGGGTAACAAGTATCATGTTTATTTGTAGCATTTGTGTTAATAAGTTATGCTAGAGAACTTGGCTGATGTTACATTTCTGTTATATATCTATAGTTCATTGATGATTATTCATATCTGTTGTATTCATTACAAGTAGATGGATGAACTTATGAGATCTAAAGTTTTATTTTAAACTAAGGAAGCAAAGTCACATCACAATAATTCTATGTTACTGATAAGGACCAAACCCTAGAAGGTTTAGAGTTGAAGTAGTTCAAGGGACGTCGCTAGTGATTTGACCTTGAATACTAGTATCTTTATAAACAAGATCATATGATTTGCACTATGAAAGGTAACCTAGCACTAATAAAATCCAGGGTTTGGAGTTAGATGCTGTAGTTCATGCTCTTAAGACACGACGTCATTATCTTTATGATATGACGATTGATTATCACCCTGGAAATACGAATGTGGTAGCAGATGCTTTGAGCATAATGTTAAGTTCAACAGCTGATGCATTCTCTATGGCCTGTTTCAAGAAAGACATGCTAGTAGAAATGTGAAAGTTGAACTTAGACTTAGGGGTGACAGAGCAGAGTGGTTTGATTGCACAGATGCAAGTCAAGCCTACTTTTTATGATCAGATCAAGAAAATACAGCAGGGTGACAGTGAGTTACACCAAATCGTGCATAATATGACAAAGTGAAAGAGACCAGAGTTCAGGTTTTCTGACGATGGTGTGTTGTATCTTCATGACAGGTTGTGTGTACCTGGGAACAGTGAGCTGAAAGAGCAGATTCTTGAAGAAGCGCATGCTTCTATGTATGCTATGCATCCAGGTAACACAAAAATGTATAGGAATCTCAAAGAGTTGTACTAGTGGTCTGGTATGAAAAGAGATGTGGCTGAGTACGTGGCTAGATGTGGAGTGTGTCAGCAGGTTAAAGCTGAGCATCAGAAACCTGCTGGTACCTTGCAGTCGCTTCCTATACTTGAATGGAAATGGGAACACATCACGATGGATTTCGTGGTAGGGTTACCCAGGACGCCTAGAGGTTCAGACTCGATATGGGTGATTGTGGATAGACTAACTAAGTCTTTTCACTTTCTCCCTGTCAAGTCAACCTTTGATGTTCCAAAGCTGGCCAAGATTTATGTGGATGAGGTAATCAGATTACATGGGATTCCAGTTTCCATTATTTCTGACAGAGATCCTAAGTTTACATCTAGGTTCTAGAATCAATTACATCGTGCGTTGGGCACAAGGCTGAGGTTCAGTACAACGTTTCACCCGTAGAAAGATGGTCAGTCTGAGAGAACCATTCAGACTCTCGAGGACATGCTGAGAGCATGTGTTTTGCAGTTCAGAGGTAACTGGGAAGAACACTTAAGCCTGATGGAGTTTGCATATAACAACAGCTACCATTCTAGTCTTGGAATGGCCCCATATGAAGCTCTGTATGGCAGGAAGTGTAGATCACATGTATGTTGGTACGAGGTAGGTGAGGAAGATATTCTTGGGCCAGAGATAGTGGATATGACTACAGAGAAGATATCTGTGATCAGGGAGCATTTGAAAGCTGCTCAGGACAGGCAGAAAAGTTATGCAGAGAGACGACATTGACCTCTTGAGTTTGAGGTTGGTGACGAGGTTTATCTGAAAGTTTCACCGTGGAAGGGAGTGTTGAGGTTTGGTAAGAGAGGCAAATTGACTTCTAGGTTTATGGGCCCATATCCTAACATTGAGAGGATTGGACCTGTAGCCTACAGGTTGGATTTGCCATTTGAATTGTCTAATCTACATGATGTGTTTCATGTATCCATGTTGAAGAAATGTTACCCTGGTACAGAGAAGATAATAGACCCAGAACCGGCACAGCTCAGAACAGATGTGTCCTATGTTGAAGGACCGGTACAGATAGTTGATCGAAGGATCAAGAAATGAAAGAATCGTGAGATACCTTTGGTGAAGGTTTTGTGGAGGAATCATAACCTAGAGGAAGCTACGTGGGAGCTTGAGTCAGAGATGCGCAACAAGTTTCCTTTTCGCTTTTAGGAATTTCGGGACGAAATTCTTATAAGGGAGGGAGATTGTTATGACCCGTTTCAAAGCTTATTGGTAAGCATTATGATTTGAGCCTAATTAAAGTTATTTGAGCTAACTTATGTGCTCATGTGATGGCTAGTGAACCATTAACTTGATTTAGTTGAATTAAGCACATAAGATCAACTAGTGCATAATTAAGGTGATTAATTTGGGTAAAGTGATGATTGGATGCAATTTGAAACTTTGAACTGGAGGAATAGTAAAATTAGTATGATATATTGCTCTGAGGGCGTAGAGAATTTCACACTTGAAATATTGCAAGAAGAATCGATCAAGTTGGACCCCCGAGGCCATGGTTATGGCAATTATAAGAATCCTGGACTGAAATGCAATTTTTCCAATTATTTTCCATTTAAGTGGGTCGGCAGTATGTTGATTATCTTCTTCATTTCTATTTAGCTCCTGTTAGAACAGGGCCTGGTAGCGGCGCCCTAACCCTGTGACTGACTGACCTCCGAAGGAAACTAGCAGGCGGTCCTCTTCAGCCCTCACCTCTGATCCAATATGGGCATCGTGCCTTTCCCCTTCATCTACCCCCTCACCCTAGGTGCGCAGCACCTCAACCTGCTGGCGGCGGACTGCAGAAGCAGCACCTTGGCTGCTGCACGGCGCCGGCCATAGGGCCGTTCTAGGTGAGCTTAGCACCAAGGAAGGTGCGATTGGTCTTGTTCGTGAAGTTTGAGCATCCAACTGCAGCTCCAGCTACACTTAGCAACTCAATCAAAGCTCACCAAGCTAGCTGGTTGAGCGACGACCAACCTGCAGCTAGTGTTGCGCGGCGCACGGCCAAGATGGGTTCTTTTGGCTAATCAAACACTTCGGGAAGGTACTCCCTGCTCCTAATTCATGGCCACAAATCCGATTCCGTAGCTTAAGCCCAAGATTTAGCTTTTGATCGAGCCAATTTCAGATTTCTTTTGTGTAAAGAAGCTAGTTACTGTCATATTTGAGGAACAATAGTTAATTCATTCAAAGATTGAAGACGATTAAATTACGCCTCGAAATAGGCCTCTAGACGCAATTCCGGACGAACCCGGACAGTTCGAAACGCTGTGAGTAGGAATTCATTTAGTTATCATCATTTAACTCCTTGGTTGGAATTTTTCGGTAAACTGTGCATTTTTGCACTGATATCAGTGGTTATCAGGCGTTTTATCAGTATTTGATGAAACTTGAATTTTATTTTATAAATTGCTTCTGTATGATTATACATGATCTAGAACAGCTTCTGATCAGTATAGAACAGTTCAATGATTTTATTTGGTGCAATGAAAACCAAAAGTGCTTAATACAATTATTGGAATAGAAATACTGCAATGTATACGTTGAGCATAAAATGGATTTTTAGCATCGAAACTGGATAAGTTGATACTGAGTCATGTTTAAAGATGACAAATGATGTATATGTGTTTTCAAGTGATGCTCAGAATATGAAATAAGTATGAAATGTGATATTCCTGTTTAAGTGTTTATATGTTAATCAGTTAATAGACTTAGGTGCCCCAACACCGTAGAACCCCACTGCGCGGTCTGTACCTTTGGGGTAAAATGGTCAGCCCTGGGGATACGCCCAGGCATCGGAGACTCGTGTCCAACAAATACCGAATGTCTCGGTGACATGAAGTCTGAGAGGTAGGATCTCGGTCAGCCCTGGGGATACGCCCAGGCATCGGAGATCCGAGAGAATGTCCCGGTCAGCCCTGGGGATACGCCCAGGCATCGGAGACTTAGAGACCCTCCGACTGTGCACCACAGGTTCCGGGAGGAGTCCAGAGCACTCAGAGTTAGTGCAGTGAGGCCCTTGTGAGCCTGAGGCCCTTGAGCGCCTGAGAGACCTGTGCAGACTAGGACGAGAAGTCAGACTTAGCATTTCCCGAGTGTGTCGCTACGTCTTGTACGGTGGGATCGTAGTTCGCTATAGATCTTCATATGCAGAGTGCGCTGCATATGTTTGGGGCATAACTAAAATGTAATCATATAGGATCACAGTAAATTTAATATGTTAAGAGATTTGAACTTCTGTGCCAATTCTCTATAACTGTTTATTTGTTTAAATATATGTTGTTGCATAGAAATGTAATTATTATCTAAAAATCTGCTATGTCATTAGAACTGCCCTGCTTAGTACTGTTCTTATGCTTTATTACAATTTTATATATCTGATGAGTTGTTTAGTGATAGCTAAATGAAAGGCTATTCACTGAGCGAGTAGGCTCACTCCTCTACTCAAACATTTTCAGGTCAGCGACAGTTCCAGGAATCTGAAGGATCTTACCACCCTAGTCAGTAGAAGGTATATGTAGTTAGTTAGATAGTGGTCTCTTAGTCCTTTCCCCTCGGTCCTTGGGACATGGTGTGGGTGCGAGAGAGTATGTATGGCGAAGGTGTAAAAGATGTAAATTAACTGTTATGTTTTACTTTCTGTTAAACAATGTTACATGTTGTAAACTCTGTTTATGTTCTGTAGCCAGTTTAATTGAAATGCTTCCGTAATAGTTTATTATGTTTTAGTTTACAGCAATAATCCGTATATCATTACGAGGTTTTAAAAATAAAAAGTTCTCAGTGATTTGTTTATGTGATAATCCCTCCGTCGTGCCCTAATCTCGTGATTCGTGGTTAGTGTGAGATCGGGGTGTGACACAAGTGGTATTGTAATTTCTATTTTTCCTTCTTGTTCCTTTTATCTTATGTATTCTCCTTGCTACTCCTAGGGTTGGAGGCTACAGATTGGAGAAGGTTCTTCTCGGTGGAGAAGGTGGACTTCGGACTACTTCAAGAAGGTTGTTGCAATGGGAAGCTACTTTAAGAGGAAGGCTACTTCAAGGGGGAGCTTGAAGTTACTTCAAGAAGGCTGCTTCAAGGTTGGTACAACTACTTCTAGGTGAAAGATGTCTGAAGGGTTTGGTGAAAGAATAGTAATTTTATGTAATATCCTTGTGAGGTAATAAAATTTAATTCTTTCAAAATCCCGGTTGGGTAAGCAACCGAGAAGTGGATTGACTGCCTTAGTATTTGCTAAGGTTGGAACCACTCTAAATCCTTGTCCCCTTGTCCAATATTTATGTGGTTGGTTGTTTGAGTTTAAATTACTTTAAAATAATCATAAAACCCTATTCACCCCCCTCTAGTGGTTTTTCAAGTTGTTGATATTAGTGGTTGTACATGGTGTTCTAGTATTCCTTTTAACCTAGGTATTGTAAATGGTGGTAGTGATATTTAATATATCGAGTATTCACTATATCAAATACATTTTCGACCAATTTTCATATTCCAAAAGATGCATCGTTGTTATTTATAACTAAGCATTCACTCAGTAGGTTCAATATATCTAAGAACAATGGTATAAATATTAACATACCTATGTCCTTTGTATATAACATTGGATGAAAGGGAATCTAGAATTTGGTATAGACAAGTTAAGATAACAATTATCACATTTTTGACTAATACTAATAAGATTGTTATGTAGGCCAATAACAAGGAGAACATTCTTGGTTCATAATGACTCACCTACATCACATTCATGTATAAATTACCCTTGCCATTGTCACTGTAATAACCGTGATTTTAGGGTCCAATAACCAAAGATAACACTTGAGGTTCATTGTTATTCGTAAGATGACCAATCTTAGAATGAAGTGATTTCTTCAATAGTTGAATTCAATTTACCTAACTTGAAGAGATATGATTGATGATGATGCTATTTGGGTTATATTATGATGGGTACCTTGTTAGTCAATTTGGACGTTTATGAAGTCAAGGTTTATAAATGTATTTATAAGGTTGATCGAATAAATTGTCTCAACAACCAAAAAATGGGTCTTGTGTCTCAAAATTTTGGTAGAATCTATATTAGGATACTATGAGCCTATATCTAAAAGTTCAGGATGTTTATATGTTTCTACAAAGAGATATTGAGGTTCCAATGCAAATTTATCCAAATTTTAGGATACTTCAATCTTTTTGATTAAGGAGATTGATAACTATAGTTTGATGAACATGTTATGTGTCACACAGCCACCCAATATGGGGAAGCGTGACTTTAGTTACATGAGGCTGATCAATAGGAAGCTTGGCCTGATCCTTCCTGCCAGTAGGAAACTTGGCAAAGACCTCGTCATCACCCAACTCCGAAAGGTCAGGAGCATGTGGCCACTTTCCCTAGGTTTTATGGAAGGAGTCAGTAGCGAGAAGTTTGGGGTGTTAACTTGATCTATTGAATCCACCACGATTCAAGAATCCCAATATCTCCCTCCGATGGGGTTCCTAGGGGTATGAAGGCAACAAGGGGAGGCATATCTCTCTCCCTCTCCACTACAACCCGCAGGTGCTGGCGATGGTTGAGGCTGCCAAATAGTATAGGCAACAGAGATGGTCAGGAGGTGGTTCCAGGGGGGATGGGAGGTACTGCGATGGCATGAAGAAGCAATTGATGGGGGTCGGTTGGCCCTGCATAGATTTCCCAAGCCCTGAACCCAATCTTCACAAAGGCGAGTCGAAGAGGAAGGTGGACCAGGGTGAAACAGAGGAAAATCTGGAGGTTGAAGAAGGAGCCGCCATGGTTGGGCAATGTGGTTGGGGGGGCTTCTTAGACGGATTTGAGGATGTGATCAGGTTGGTAGTGCATAGGTAGAGCTTTACGAGGAATCCCAAAGATCCCTTGTTGTAGTACTGGGAACTTTGAGGCATGAGGAGCTCTCGCTGCTTCCTTATTGTTCGGCGGACTTCAATGGCGAATAGAGGAAAGGACACACATCCATGTCTAGTAGCTGTATCAGGAGCTCATGAGGATAGCTGAAGGATCCACAATGATTTCTGGAGACACTGTAGGAGTTTGTAGAGGTATCCAACTTCAACCGAACGCATATGTAGGCATCTTGTTCGTCTGGAACCTTTTCCCCCTTCCTGCTTCTCAGTGGTGGAGCTTTGGCCACCGACCACATCAACTACAAACTCAAGGCCACCATCCAGGTCATATGGAGGTTGCAAACCCTGCCTGTCAGTGCTCGAACACAAGGAGGGATCTATGTTGAACATTGGTGCGAGGGTTGAAGCTTTGGAGCTCATCGCAGGTCCCATCTCGCGGCGGCGTAGGCAGCGATTCTTGCAGAAGACCTGAGAATCCAGGTCTCCCGAAGGAAGGACACAGGACGAGTGGGTATCCGGGTCAAGACCTTGGTGGATCCAACAAGGGATCCGGCTATCACTCACTAATAGGTAATTCTATTTAAAATTCTTTGAAATATATCCAAACCATGCATAATGCATAGAGAATATCTCCTTTGGCCTAAAAATACCCACAAAATACCCCTAGACTCATAAAAATGTCTACTTCCTTATAGTACCCCTAAATCATACCTTTGAAATAGTATTATTGTTGAGTTTCTATTTACAAGATGATGCTTCATTTTAGGTTGTTTGAGAAACAATAAATGATATATGTTTTAAATAAATTCTTAGAAAATTCTTATAGAATCCTAATGATTATTGAAACCAATTTATGGAATATATTCCGAATATTATTGCTAAATATGAGGTTTTTGCTCATTAATGCATAATTAGATGCTTTTAGCCTTATATTAATGCTAGAAAATAGGAAAAGCCTCATAAAAATATGAAATTCATACCAGACCTTACTTATGACATATAGGTCAGTAGAAAAATGTCATAAACATATTTAAAATCAGATGGAACCTAGGTTTGGTTAAACCCTAAATTGGACCTAAATATCATTAATAATGATGAACCTTGTATTAATGATGCTCAATTATATTTTAATCAGGTCATGACCGGATATCTAGATGAGAAAGAATGAATAGGAATCTCTGAACTCAGGTACGTGGGTTTTATTAAGTATAAGACTAGTTTTCTGATTGCCTATGATATGTGATATCTTGAATGCTCGTATTTGGGTATGATTGCTTGGTTGAACTAGTATGAGTTATACTTCGCCAAATCTAATAGAACATAAATGAGTATGATGGGCTGTAGCTACTAGAGCACATAGCCTGGTGTGGATGTATGTTGCCTAACATGGATGTATGATTCCTTGGCCCATGTTAGATGTATGATGATACTATATTGCCCACACTAGATGTAAGTCAAGTGCAAGTATGTGTAGTACAACCACATCAAATTGAATGTAATAAAAGGAATGTTTATCTGATTATCGCTTTAAATAATGTTTTCTTTTAATCTTTCTTTCTCAAGTTATTTCAATTATGCCAACATATTAGTATTTATCTTTCTACCCACGTGCACAACACCTTGTGTGTTGATTCGCTGTTTCACGTATGTTTTAGGTTCAGAGCTAGCGTGGGATAAAAGAAAGGAAGTGAGCAGTTGTCTAGGTTGTACCTGTTGTCTAAGATCCTAGACAGCATACATGTTCATAGATTGTAGAATTTGCATTCAATATGTGATTGTAAACTGTGTTGTAATAACTCACTTGGTAATATATACATGTTGAATGTTGAGAAATGTTATGGCTGTATGTTCATGTATGCGTATTATGCTTCCGCATCGCGTTCTGATATGATTGGACGATGTTTTCAGATTTTGACATCTCATTCCCAATAGGGTTTGGAGAATCAAAATCCGGGGACGTCACAGTTGGTATCAGAGCATGAACATTAGCTACACCTGACAATTGCTCATCATGAAACATAAAAATTAAATTTCGCCTTTCACTTTAAATACTAGAAACATAGTGAGTTGTTGAACAAGGATTAGGTTCGATTTATCCTCTAGGTTAGAACCTAGATGTTCGACAACTAGGTATAGACAAGTGTCTAAAACCCTTTGCATATAAAGCTCATATGTATTGGGTAGCTACACTAGTCTACATCTTGTTCTCACCATTTCTTTAGGTGGCATAACACTAGACTATCTATTGTGTGTGGGACACTCGATTTTGCTGATTTGGTTTTGTTTTTCAATGGGCCTCGATAGTTTTCTCTGACGTCTTCTTTCTCGGAGAAAAACTATATAATATTTTATTATATATATGTAAATATAAAAATGTGTTCCTCACACTGGAGAGTAGTTAGTGTTCATGCAACCTAAGTGAAAGGGAGTGACATCAGTCAAGAAGAGAGAGTACTCTAGATTAGATGTCTAGAGCCTTATCAAGATATGTGATAAATAGAGTAGATGATCGAATGATAGTTAGTATACCTCTATTGACATAAGTTGTTTTATATGGATCTAAGTTGTATACGAACTGAATCTAATTTTGAAGATTCTAAGCTAAGTCTTGATGATGAAAATATATTCTTTTTTTTCTTAAGATGATCTAAGTTTAAGATAAAGTTGAATATGCATGAGCCTCAAGCTCTTTTACAAAGGAGAACCTCAGTGTTAGGAAAAGATGTGGGGAACTCCAGAGAGAGTGAGACCCACAAGGGGAGGGTCATAGGACCTACCATACAATATATGAAAATATGTGAAATGATGTGTCCTAAGCTAGGTTACTCCTGAGTAGATGAGTTGAGTCCTTATGCATGATTCCAATCTATATGTGAGAGTTGGGTTATAAACAAAATGATGGGTAGGTGACTCATAATGAGGCAGTCAATCCTTTTGATTGAATTAGGTCTTAGCTTGAGTGACATATGCTTGTGAATCTCATTAATAGCTGCAAGTGAGGTCATATATGAACTCTGGTTCTAAGAGTAAAATACTTCGTGCATAAGATACTCATAAGTGTTGTTCCTTTCACTTTTCTGTCTCTATATATGATGCTAGAAACCTCACTTGAGCTATTTGGATGATTATGTATGAAGGGTCACTTAGATAAGCTTGACCTATTCTATATTCCCTTCCTATATCATACATGAAATATCTAAGTTGAAATCATGATAAAATTGGCTTAGTATATCCTCCTTCCCTCTATGTCATGCATGAAAGATATAAGTTGAAATCACGAACTAGAAATAAATATATCTTTGGATCATGGGTTACATGATCACAACATATAGTTCTTAACTTCAAATATTTTGACTCTAAGCTTCTAGTTTGGTAATAACTCTTACATAATAGGGTGAAACCCTGATATACAAAGATGAATATTAGTTCCCTCTAATGATACGATCCTAGTATGATGTTGAGCATAAACAACAATAATGATTTCAAGTATGATAAATTTTTGTAGCTAATAAATTGAAATCTTGATATCACCTTATATAGATGAGAAGATGAAATCTGAAAATTTGAGTATAATCTTCTCAACATCATATGTATGATAAACCCTATTTCCTGTAGGGAGGTAGGGGATGTAAAATCTGATATTTAAATAATGTCCTGCTATGATTGAGCTGATTTATGATGCTTTGACTAATATAAGGCAGAGTGTGCACCCCTATTTGCTCAAAAACCTAAGATGACAATTTATAGTTCATTAAAGACTATAACAACATTGGAACCTACAAGTAGTGAATGTTATGAAGTTGAACTTTTTAATATCACCATGATTGTGAACTAGTTGAATTTTGAGGACGAAATTCCATATAAGGTGGGGTGAATGTAATAACAGTGATTTTAGGGTCCAATAACCAAAGATAACACTTGAGGTTCATTGTTATTCGTAAGATGACCAATCTAAGAATGAAGTGATTTCTTCAATAGTTGAATTCAATTTACCTAACTTGAAGAGATACGATTGATGATGATGCTATTTGGGTTATATTATGATGGGTACCTTGTTAGTCAATTTGGACGTTTATGAAGTCAATGTTTATAAATGTATTTATAAGGTTGATCAAAGAAATTGTCTCAACAACCAAAAAATGGGTCTTGTGTCTCAAAATTTTGGTAGAATCTATATTAGGATACTTGAGCCTAAATCTAAAATTTCAGGATGTTTAGATGTTTCTACAAAGAGATATTGAGGTTCCTATGCAAATTTATCCAAATTTTAGGATACTTGAATCTTTTTGATTAAGGAGATTGAGAACTATAGTTTGATGAACATGTTATGTGTCATGCAGCCACCCGAGATGGGGAAGTGTGACTTTAGTTATGTGAGGCTGATCAATAGGAAGCTTGGCTTGATCTCGCCTGCTAGTAGGAAACTTGGCGAAGACCTCGTCATCACCCAACTCCTAAAGGTCAGGAGCATGTGGCCACTTTCCCTAGGTTTTATGGAAGGAGTCAGTAGCGAGAAGTTTGGGGTGTTAACCTGATCTATTAAATCCACCACGATTCAAGAATCCCAATATCTCCCTCCGATGGGGTTCCTAGGGGTATGAAGGCAATAAGGGGAGGCATATCTCTCTCCCTCTCCACTATAACCCGTAGGTGCTGGTGATGGTTGAGGCTTACGGATAGTATAGGGAACAGAGATGGTTAGGAGGTGGTTCCAGGGGGGATGGGAGGTACTGCGATGGCATGAAGAAGAAATTGATGGGGGTCGGTTGGCCCTGCATAGATTTCCCTAGCCCTGAACCCAATCTTCACAAAGGCGAGTCAAAGAGGAAGGTGGAGCAGGGTGAAACAGAGGAAAATCTGGAGGTTGAAGAAGGAGCCGCCATGGTTGGGCAACGTGGACGGGGGGGCTTCTTAGATGGATTTGAGGATGTGATCAGGCTGGTAGTGCATAGGCAGAGCTTTACGAGGAATCCCAGAGATCCCTTGTCATAGTACTGGGAACTTTGAGGCATCAGGAGCTCTTGCTGCTTCCTTCTTGTCCAGCGGCACTTCAATGGCGAATAGAGGAAAGGACACACATCCATGTCTAGTAGCTATATCAGGAGCTCATGAGGATAGCTGAAGGATCCACAATGATTTCCGGAGACACTATAGGAGTTTGTAGAGGTACCCAACTTCAACCGAACACATATGTAGGCATCTTGTTCGTCTGGAACCTTTTCCCCCTTCCTGCTTCTCAGTGGTGGAGATTTGGCCGCCGACCACATCAGCTACAAACTCGAGGCCACCATCCAGGTCATATGGAGGTTGCAAACCCTTCCTGTCAGTGCTCAAACTCAAGGAGGGATCTATGCAGAACATAGGTGTGAGGGTTGAATCTTTGGAGCTCATCGCAGGTCCCATCCCACGGTGGCGTAGGCAGCGATACTTGCAGAAGATGTGAGAATGCAGGTCTCCCGAAGGAAGGAAACAGGCAGAGTGGGTATCCGGGTCAAGACCTTGGTGGATCCAACAAGGGATCCGACTATCACTCACTAATAGGTAATTCTAATTAAAATTCTTAGAAATATATCCAAACCTTGCATAATGCATAGAAAAGAGTTCCTTTGGCCTAAAAATACCCGCAAAATACCCCTAGACTCATAAAAATGTCTACTTCCTTATAGTACCCCTAAATCATACCTTTGAAATAATATTATTGTTGAGTTTCTATTTACAAGATCATGCTTCATTTTAGGTTGTTTGAGAAACAATAAATGATATTTGTTTTAAATAAATTCTTAGAAAATTCTTATAGAATCCTAATGATTATTGAAACCAATTTATGGAATATAATCTGAATATTATTGCTAAATATTAGGTCTTTGCTCATTAATGCATAATTAGATGCTTTTATCCTTATATTAGTGCTAGAAAATAGGAAAAGCCTCATAAAAATATGAAATTCATACCAGACCTTACTTATGACATATAGATAAGTAGAAAAATGTCATAAACATATTTAAGATCAGATGGAACCTAGGTTTGGTTAAACCCTAAATTGGACCTAAATATCATTAATAATGATGAACCTTGTATTAATGATGCTCAATTATATTTTAATCAGGTCATGACCGGATATCTAGATGAGAAAGAATGAATAGGAATCTATGAACTCAAGTACGTGGGTTTTATTAAGTATAAGACTAGTTTTCTGGTTGCCTATGATATGTGATATCTTGAATGCTCGTATTTGGGTATGATTGCTTGGTTGAACTAGTATGAGTTATACTTCGCCAAATCTAATAGAACATAAATGAGTATGATGGGTTGTAGCTACTAGAGCACATAGCCTGGTGTGGATGTATGTTGCCTAACATGGATGTATGATTCCTTGGCCCATGTTAGATGTATGATGATACTATATTTCC
The DNA here is from genome assembly GCA_963693085.1 of Alisma plantago-aquatica. Taxonomy (NCBI): domain Eukaryota; kingdom Viridiplantae; phylum Streptophyta; class Magnoliopsida; order Alismatales; family Alismataceae; genus Alisma; species Alisma plantago-aquatica. The sequence goes on along the minus strand of OY856412.1, from coordinate 737,770,567 downwards.
CACACTAGATGTAAGTCAAGTGCAAGTATGTGTAGTACAACTGCATCAAAGTGAATGTAATAAAAGGAATGTTTATCTGATTATCGCTTTAAATAATGTTTTCTTTTAATCTTTCTTTCTCAAGTTATTTCAATTATGCAAACATATTAGTATGTATCTTTATACCCACGTGCACAACACCTTGTGTGTTGATTCACCGTTTCACGTATGTTTTAGGTTCCGAGCTAGCGTGGGATAAAAGAAAGGAAGTGAGCAGTTGTCCAGGTTGTACCTGTTTTCTAAGATCCTAGACAGCATACATGTTCATAGATTGTAGAATTTCCATTCAATATGTAATTGTAAATTGTGTTGTAATAACTCACTTGGTAATATATACATGTTGAATGTTGAGAAATGTTATGGTTATATGTTCATGTATGTGTATTATGCTTCTGCATCGTGTTCTGATATGATTGGACAATGATTTCAGATTATGACATCTCATTCCCAATAGGGTTTGGAGAATCAAAATCCGGGGACATCACAGTTGGTATCAGAGCATGAACATTAGCTACACCTGACAATTGCTCATCATGAAACATAAAAATTAAATTTCACCTTTCACTTTAAATACTAGAAGCATAGTGAGTTGTTGAATAAGGATTAGGTTCAACTTAGCCTCTAGGTTAGAACCTAGATGTTCGAGAACTAGGTATAGACAAGTGTCTGAAACCCTTTGCATATAGAGCTCATATATATTAGGTAGCTACACTAGTCTACATCTCGTTCTCACCATTTCATTAGGTGGCATAACACTAGACTATCTATTGTGTGTTGGACACTCGATTTTTCTGATTTGGTTTTGTTTTCCAATCGACTCGAGCCTCGACAGTTTTCTCTGACGTCTTCTTTCTCGGAGAAAAACTATATACTATTTTATTATATATATGTAAATATAAAAATGTGTTCCTCACACTGGAGAGTAGTTAGTGTTCATGCAACCTAAGGGAAAGGGAGTGGCATCAGTCTAGAAGAGTGAGTAGTCTAGATTAGATGTCTAGGGCCTTATCAAGATATGTGATAAATAGAGTAGATGATAGAATGATAGTTAGTATACTTCTATTGAAATAAGTTGTTTTATATGGATCTAAGTTGTATACGAACTGAATCTAATTTGAAGATTCTAAGCTAAGTCTTGATGATGAAAATATATTCTTTTTTTTTCTTAAGATGATCTAAGCTTAAGATAAAGTTGAATATGCATGAGCCTCAAGCTCTTTTACAAACGAGAACCTCAGTGTTAGGAAAAGATATGCGGTGAACTCCAGAGAGAGTGAGACCCACAAGGGGAGGGTAATAGGACCTACCCTACAATATATGAAAATATGTGAAATGATGTGTCCTAAGCTAGGTTACTCCTGAGTAGATGAGTTGAGTCCTTATGCATGATTCCAATCTATATGTGAGAGTTGGGTTATAAAACAAATGATGGGTAGGCGACTTATAATGAGGCAGTCAATCTTTTTGATTGAATTAGGTCTTAGCTTGAGTGACATATGCTTGTGAATCTCATCAATAGCTGTAAGTGAGGTGATATATGAACTTTGGTTCTAAGAGTAAAATGCTTCGTGCATAAGATACTCATAAATGTTGTTCCTTTTACTTTTCTGTCTCTATATATGATGCTAGAAACCTCACCTGAGCTATTTGGATGATTATGTATGATGGGTCACTTAGATAAGCTTGACCTATTCTATATTCGCTTCCTATATCATACATGAAATATCTAAGTTGAAATCATGATAAAATTGGCTTAGTATATCCTCCTTCCCTCTATGTCATGCATGAAAGATATAAGTTGAAATCACGAACTAGAAATAAATATATCTTTGGATCATGGGTTACATGATCACAACATATAGTTCTTAACTTCAAATCTTTTGACTCTAAGCTTCTAGTTTGGTAATAACTCTTACATAATAGGGTGAAACCCTGATATACAAAGATGAGTATTAGTTCCCTCTAATGATACGATCCTAGTATGATGTCGAGCATAAACAACAATAATGATTTCAAGTATGATAAATTTTAGTAGCTAATAAATTGAAATCTTAATATCACCTTATATAGATGAGAAGATGAAATCTAAAAATTTGAGTATAATCTTCTCAACATCATATGTATGATAAACCCTATTTCCTGTAGGGAGGTAGGGGATGTAAAATCTGATATTTAAATAATGTCTTGCTATGATTGAGCTAATTTATGATGCTTTGACTAATATAAGGCAGAGTGTGCACCCCTATTTGCTCAAAAACCTAAGACGACAATTTAGAGTTCATTAAAGACTATAACAACATTGGAACCTACAAGTAGTGACTGTTATGAAGTTGAACTTTTTAATATCACCATGATTGTGAACTAGTTAAATTTCGAGGATGAAATTCCATATACGCTGGTGTGAATGTAATAACCGTGATTTTAGGGTCCAATAACCAAAGATAACACTTGAGGTTCATTGTTATTAGTAAGATGACCAATCTTAGAATGAAGTGATTTCTTCAATAGTTGAATTCAATTTACCTAACTTGAAGAGATATGATTGATGATGATTCTATTTGGGTTATATTATGATGGGTACCTTGTTAGTCAATTTGGTCGTTTATGAAGTCAAGGTTTATTAATGTATTTATAAGGTTGATCGAAGAAATTGTCTCAACAACCAAAAAATGGGTCTTGTGTCTCATAATTTTAGTAGAGTATATATTAGGATACTATGAGCCTATATCTAAAATTTCAGGATGTTTAGATGTTTCTACAAAGAGATATTGAGGTTCCTATGCAACTTTATCCAAATTTTAGGATACTTGAATCTTTTTATTAAGGAGATTGAGAACTATAGTTTGATGAACATGTTATGTGTCACACAGCCACCCAAAATGGGGAAGCGCAACTTTAGTTACGTGAGGCTGATCAATAGGAAGCTTGGCCTGATCCCGCCTGCCAGTAGGAAACTTAGCGAAGACCTCGTCATCACCCAACTCCGAAAGGTCAGGAGCATGTGCCACTTTCTCTAGGTTTTATGGAAGGAGTCAGTAGCGAGAAGTTTGGGGTGTTAACCTGATCTATTGAATCCGCCACGATTCAAGAATCCCAATATCTCTCTCCGATGGTGTTCCTAGGGGTATGAAGGCAACAAGGGGAGGCATATCTCTCTCCCTCTCCACTACAACCTGCTGGTGCTGGCGATGGTTGAGGCTGCCAGATAGTATAGGCAACAGAGTTGATCAGGAGATGGTTCCAGGGGGGATGGGAGGTATTGCGATGGAATGAAGAAGCAATTGATGGGGTCAGTTGGTCCTACATAGATTTCCCTAGCCCTGAACCCAATCTTCACAAAGTCGAGTCGAAGAGGAAGGTGGAGCAGGGTGAAACAGAGGAAAATCTGGAGGTTGAAGAAGGAGCCGCCATGGTTGGGCAACGTGGACGGGGGGGCTTCTTAGACAGATTTGTGGATGCGATTAGGTTGGTAGTGCATAGGCAAAGCTTTCTAAGGAATCCCAGAGATCCCTTGTCGTAGTACTGGGAACTTTGAGGCATGAGGAGCTCTCGCTACTTCCTTCTTGTCCGACTGCACTTCAATGGCGAATAGAGGAAAGGACACACATCCATGTCTAGTAGCTGTATCAGGAGCTCATGAGGATAGTTGAAGGATCCACAATCATTTCCGGAGACATTGTAGGAGTTTGTAGAGGTACCCAACTTCAACCGAACGCATATGTAGGCATCTTGTTCATCTGGAACATTTTCCCCCTTCTCGCTTCTCAGTGGTGGAGCTTTGGCCACCGACCACATCAGCTACAAACTCGAGGCCACCATCCAGGTCATATGGAGTTTGCAAACCCTACCTATCAGTGCTCGAACTCAAGGAGGGATCTATGCTGAACATAGGTGCAAGGGTTGAAGCTTTGGAGCTCATCGCATGTCCCATCCCGTGGCGGCGCATGCAGCGATACTTGTAGAAGACGTGAGAATGCAGGTATCCCGAAGGAAGGACACAGGCCGAGTGGGTATCCGGGTCAAGACCTTGGTAGATCCAACAAGGGATCCGGCTATCACTCACTGATAGGTAATTCTATTTAAAATTCTTAGAAATATATCCAAACCTTGCATAATGCATAGAAAATAACTCCTTTGGCCTAAAAATACCCACAAAATACCCCTAGACTTATAAAAATGTCTACTTCCTTATAGTACCCCTAAATCATACCTTCGAAATAGTATTATTGTTGAGTTTCTATTTACAAGATGATGCTTCATTTTAGGTTGTTTGAGAAACAATAAATGATATTTGTTCTAAATAAATTCTTAGAAAATTCTTATAGAATCCTAATGATTATTGAAACCAATTTATGGAATATAATCCGAATATTTTTGCTAAATATTAGGTCTTTGCTCATTAATGCATAATTAGATGCTTTTAGCTTTATATTAATGCTAGAAAATAGGAAAAGCCTCATAAAAATATGAAATTCATACCAGACCTTACTTATGACATATAGATAAGTAGAAAAATGTCATAAACATATTTAAGATCAGATGGAACCTAGGTTTGGTTAAACCCTAAATTGGACCTAAATATCATTAATAATGATGAACCTTGTAGTAATTATGCTCAATTATATTTTAATCAAGTCATGACCGGATATCTAGATGAGAAAGAATGAATAGGAATCTCTGAACTCAGGTACGTGGGTTTTATTGAGTATAAGACTAGTTTTCTGGTTGCCTATGATATGTGATATCTCGAATGCTTGTATTTGGGTATGATTGCTTGGTTGAACTAGTATGAGTTATACTTCGCCAAATATAATAGAACATAAATGAGTATGATGGGTTGTAGCTACTAGAGCACATAGCCTGGTGTGGATGTATGTTGCCTAACATGGATGTATGATTCCTTGGCCCATGTTAGATGTATGATGATACTATATTGCCCACACTAGATGTAAGTCAAGTGCAAGTATGTGTAGTACAACCACATCAAAGTGAATGTAATAAAAGGAATATTTATCTGATTATCGCTTTAAATAATGTTTTCTTTTAATCTTTCTTTCTCAAGTTATTTCAATTATGGAAACATATTAGTATGTATCTTTCTACCCACGTGCACAACACCTTGTGTGTTGATTCACTGTTTCATATATGTTTTAGGTTCAGAGCTAGCATGGGATAAAAGAAAGGAAGTGAGTAGTTGTCCAGGTTGTACCTGTTGTCTAAGATCCTAGACAACATACATGTTCATAGATTGTAGAATTTCCATTCAATATGTAATTGTAAATTGTGTTGTAATAACTCACTTGGTAATATATACATGTTGAATGTTGAGGAATGTTATGGTTGTATGTTCATGTATGTGTATTATGCTTCCGCATCCCGTTCTGATATGATTAGACGATGTTTTCGGATTCTGAAATCTAATTCCCAATAGGGTTTGGAGAATCAAAATCCGGGGACGTCACAGTCACTAAATATGATTGATCCTCCTTTATTCTTGTTTTGTGAATTGATATAGTGTTTCACTCTTGTCATGTGCTTTTGATAAAATTCTATTAAGAATCCATTAGAAAGTTAACTGCAAAGAGTAAAGAGTGGATATCATTTAAATATTTGGAATTGGGTTAATTTGTAAATCCAAACTATCTTCTTATTTGGTCCCTTTGCTAAAAAGGATAATACACGTAATAGTCATTTTTATACACAAATTACATGCATTTTAGGTTGAGAACTAGATGATTCTTTGTGGAATTATGGAGTGGCCTTCACTTTTTCTGTAGAATGGATGTGATAATATCATATTCCACATCCACCAATTTGTTTTGCAGCATGATGTAATATGTAATCAAGATTTTTCCTACCCTTAATACTCTTTTCCAAAGAAGCTCAGAGCAACTTCTTGTCTTGGGAAAAGAGAAAAAAATGTAGAAGAAATTGAGTAATATAATTAGTATCATTTATGAGATTGTATTATCAGCATAAGTATTTAGACCATTAGGAATCCTTTTTCAAAAGTAAGATTGGAATGTTCATATATCTACTAGGAATAGAGGCATTGTTCTCTACCTCAACACCATTATCTTTAAAATAAATCATGGATAATCTCCTTAGATTATCAATATCTTATAACATGTAGAAGTTAACATACTGAAGTCCGTCCTTTTTAAAGTATCAATATCCTTTTCAAGCTTTTATTCATAGATTTATTGAAAATCAAGAGAGGTATGATAGGAAAGAATAATTTCTATGAAATAATGTTTGAAAAATAATTTAAATATACCATATCACTTGCTCTTGATCTTGACATAAGATCCATGTTGCATTCATCTGGCCTTCACCTTTACTTGAACTTCATGAGGATTGAGAAGAGTCCCAAGAAGCATTATGGGTCTTTTCTTTTCCCCTTTTATTTTTCTTGACCTTCCTTTTGTACCTTTCCTTTGTCTTGTATTAAACCATCCTCTTATCATAAACATTGTGGTCATATTGCTTCTCCAACGTTGGGAATGCATGCTTAAAGTTCCCCTTTTGGCCACACTTATAGAATGGGGAAGACGGGTTGAGATTTCCCTTGAATGGCTTGCATTTTGTGTACAAGGTATCTCCATCACATTAAAATTTCTCCTCACTTTCAACACTCATCCTTCTCCTGATTATCTCTAGCACTAAGAAATCCTCATACAATAAAAGATTACCAATAAGGTCATCAACTTGAATCTTTTGGAGGTTAGATGATTCCTCTATGACTATCACCTTCTTTTAAAGATGGAAGGTGAGCGAGCATAAGATATTCCAAAATTGATCATTGGAATCCATATTTTTCCAAGAGAACCAAGACTATTGATGATGCTTCAGATTCTTGAATAAATTCTCACAATGAAGTTTGTTTAATCATCTTAAAAAACTCGAGTCAATGTTGAAGCATGTTTATTTTTGGTCCTTCACTTTATTTTCCTTTCATGACTGACGGAGAGCTTGTTCCACATGTCAAACATCATCTTGCATTAAGAGATGTGGTTGAACATGAATGTGGAGAGGGCAGAATAGACAATTATGATTTCCATAGCATTGAGTTGATCCATCTTCATTGTATCTTCATCTCATTTGGTCAAGTCCTCGGTGGCCATGATGAAGAAGGACAATGTCATTCACATATTGAAGTTTATCCCTTAGATATGTAATTGCATCCAAATCTTCAATATTGGTATTTGGGTCTATCAAAGACCCGTGGTAGGTGGAGTATCCTCCATTGAGGTTGAGATTCCCTCACACCTTTTTTCCATCTTCCCCCACACCCGATAACATTTTCTTGACGATGATGTGGCTCAATACCACTAGTTGTATCTAGGATATAGAGGGAGATTGAATTTATCTACAAAAAATATAAATTGGACTTATTAGTCCTTCAAAATATATCAAAGACTAAGTAGAAAAAGTAAAAAACATGATCAAGAGATATTGAGAAAACTACAATCAAAGATAATTTTTGTAGTGGTTTTAGAAAGAAATGGTGTAGCTCCACTACCTATAGTGGTCAACCTCTAGGATACTTAACACCTTGAGAACCACTTTTTAAAATCACTATAATAGAATACACCAAGAAAACCTCTCTCTTCATATCAATAGTAAGTATCTTCCTTTTTGGGGAAAGGATTCAAGAACCTAAACTAGGGACAACCCTCCCTTGCAAAGGTACACATTCCATTTACCTTCCTTAGACAATAAAAAGCTTCAAAATCAAACTTTGAAAGTAAGATCTTGGGAGAGGGAAGTGAGAGATTAACAAGTATATCTATATCCCTTACAATTGGTCCATATTCATTCAATTAATGTAACAAAGTAAAATCTCAAGAATGGAGTTTCTAAGGGCACTTAGAGGCACTATCTCAAATCTAGAACATGTGGAAGCATGAGAAATCTTTGAATATATGCAAATGGTTCCTATTTATAGCTTAGGGTAACTACTATCATGTAGAAGTGATTTAGATGAAACATATGAGTTACTAGGAATAAGTAAAGTCCTAATATATCCACTTTCACTTTTTTTAGTAAAATGAATGCTTCTAAAATTCTAAAACATTTATTGTCTTACTATACCAAATATACATAGGGATCCAATCCAAATGAGTATATGTTGTTCTTCCAATAAACACAGTCGTAGAATTTGTTGAGGAATTCAACTGACGCTAATCTTGTTGTAAATGATCAAGCATGGTCAAATGGAATTTTCTTGGGTCAGTAATAGATGAACATGGTTTCAGACCAAGGCTAGAATAGCATGGTCAGATTAAACTTACTTTGAGATTTTATCTTACCATATGTTCTACCTTGTTTATTTCTAATAGGTAGAAATAACTACACATTCATAAACCATAATTTTGACTTTGCCATTTGACAGTTCTGTGTAGAAAACCAAACGATCATTCAAAATTAAATGTATGGATTTGTAGTTGCATAACTATCACAATCATCTAACTAGTTACATTTTTTATATTATACTATGGATTGCATAATGCATCACAACAAACAGAGTAATGAGTTCTTCAATTTACACAACTTGATCGTTTATGTATGGCTTGTTGATTTTCTCCAATTGAGGTTTATCAATTTGAATGCATCAAAAGATGTGTATTCATTTTGAAATATCTCAAATAGATTCTTTAGACACAATAATGAGGAATGGTTAAGTTATCATAAAAATATTGAATTAGGTATTATATATCCTTGAGTCAACATCAAAGATATGTGTGATAGATCAGTTATAAGGTTAGGTCTCTTAGAAAACATTGACCAATATTTTTTGATTGCATATGATGTATACCACAGATTGACCGTGCCCCCATACCCATTGTTTTCCGTTTGGACTTTTAAAAAGGAATGTCCACAGTGATATCCCCTGGTGCATGTTATTTTTGATACTATTGTGATAACTCAGGATTATAAAGAAATATTGAATGAGAAAGTTGAAGTTTATAAAAATGTGTTGGAATGTCATGGAATTGATATCAGAATAAGACAAATAGATTAAGAATTCAAATTTGATCCAATATATAATTGTGTATGGTGTGGTCAAGTTGGATGGAGTGGTTGTACCAAAATTTCATAAGTTTCTTTAGTTTGGTTCTAATATTTAAATACATTACGATCTTCAAGATTATAGTTGTCACATGATAACAATATGATAATTGAAATGCAAAACTTCAACTGTAGTAGTATGTAATTAGGTTTCATGAATGGATATATGACCTTCCGTGTTATATGGGAGTGAATATTGAACAATGACAAAATGAGGCCCAACAAAGATATATTTTGGTGTAACACATGTGTTGAGACAGATGTGTAGAAGGACAATGTAAGATAACTTGAGTAATGACTGTATCAGGAACAAAGTGGGGGTGGCAAATATTGATGATAATTAGTGTGAATGTTACATAAGATTGTGTGGTCGTGGACAATGTTAAACAAAAATTACACAAATCTAAAGCAATTCTATGAGACAAATATGGTTGAATTAAAGAAGAGGTAGGACTACATAATTTGGGAATAGTTTATAAGGAGAAGTTCTTGATCTTTACATCTTCATGAGAATATGATCCCTAACATAGATGATTAGAAAAAGGATCCATGTAGCTGACTCTAACATGGGGAACTATAGTGACCATCTCCTCCCATTATCCCGATCAACAAGGACCATAACGGCTAGGGAAGTTAAAAAAAATTGGAAGATTATATTAGCAAGATAGTCAACGATGATTAATAATTTCATTATCTATGTATAACAGATGCCCTACAAAGTTGTGCTCCAAATAGAGGCACATAATTGAGGAAGTTAACAAACAAAATAACTAACCTACATTTCAATAAATATTGGAAGTTGGGTAACTACTATTTAATCATCCAAGGTTTCATTAAAATTTGATTCCTCTTTTTCTTGAGTTGAATCAGCCTTATATATACTTTTCAATCATGAACTTAACCTAAAAGGATGAAAACTGTGGGTTAGTGTTTTGATATACTATGTTTTGATATACTATGTACGTGGTTACAACCAAAAGTGTATATATAACAATAACAAAGTGTATGATATGAACTGATCAAATATTTCCTTCAAAATAACAAACATTATAGTTTCCTTTTTTTCGTATATTTAATCCTATATGGATTTATCACATGGTAGGCCCTTGTATGGTTCCTCAAGGGACTTTTCTCATTCTTGAACATAATTTTAGTTTCACACTAGTTTTACTAACCCTTCAAAAACATCGGGGTGTGTTTTCCCTGAAGCTCCTCACACTAGGCACCCTTCCCACTCCCAACTGGGATGAGGATGATCATAACTTCCCTTTCACAGCCTTGCTACCCCCTAAACACCTTCCTCAAATCCTAAATCCATATTGCAAAGGCAAAAGTGAAGAGTGATCAACACAAGAATTCTCCTTTCATCGTAAGAAAGTGTTTTCTTTGAGTCAAGGGCAGGTTTGACCCATTGGGGGGCCAACCTGGGTGACGGCCAGGGGCCCATAATTTTATTTTTCTAAACATCTCTTGTTGTTCTGAAATCCCAATTTGTGTCGTTTGCGCTTCTGCTAATCCTTTGAAAGTTACGCTCCCCACTCCCGTTCGTTCTGTTGGTTCTCATTCGACAGACTCTGTTGGAGCAGCAACACCGCTCGTCTGCAAAAGTTCACGACGCCTCTTACCATCATGCACATTCGACACCTCCTATTCTCCTTATCCGCAGACTCCACTGCTCCTGCTCTGTAGACGTCCATGAGGACCACGACGTCTCTTGCTGCCATGTTGGTGCAGCCGTCGCCAAACTTTTTTCCAGCAACCGCAGGTGCGGGGCGAGAACCGAGAAGGATCCCTGCTCTTCCCCCTGAAAGACCATCCATATTGGACAATCCATAATTTGCAGTCGAGGTTCATGTGTTATATATAATTCTGGCTTGATCTTGGCATCTTGTACTACAGACTTCACTGGCTAAGGACCTGATTAGTTCACTGTAAGTGGACTGAAAATCTCTTCACTCATTCTTACCCTAGCTTCCGACTCACATGCGTTCTTACTCAGCGGAAGATTGCTATTGTCTTTTATAACTGGTTGCCATTGTATAGAAATTATTTTGCCAGACTTCTTTTGAATCTATAACTGAGAAAGACTCCTTCACATTTCTAAAATCTATCACATCTGGATCCAGGTGATGGGGAGTAGTTGTTAGACCTATTAAATTAATACGACTGTTATCGGACATCTACTAACTTTGATCAATCTTTTACACAAATATGCAAATTCAGAGGCAAAATAGTACTTTACTTTATTCTGTTGAATGTGTTTCTTCTAGAAAACATGATAGAAATATATATAAAAAATAAGAATTTGGAGAGTGAACTAGAGAGAGCAACTTCTATTAAAAACTCAATTATTAAACTGATCGTTTGAACATGATTTCCAGGAACTGGACTTCATTCCAGAAAAATAACCTCCTTAAAAGCTCTAGTTACAACAAACCAATAGGAGCCACAATATACAAAATTATTGATTAATGATTGCAATGTACTCGATCACTAGGTTGTGATTTGGTTTTAAATATCACATTCTACTAGTTCGTTTCTTGTCGTTGTGTGTATTAGAAGTAACTAATCGGAACATGCTATTGTTAGAAAACAAAAGTTTTATTCTCATATTCACTTCAACGTATTTCTGTTATGTGTTTGAAAACGTCCAAACCAACTAAAAAAGTATATTTTAGTTACTATTCTTGTCAAATGTTTGTTTTTTTACACAATGATGTTGCAACGATACTACATGAAGATTTAAAATGACACAATAAACTCAACACTAATCTTTTACTTTGGTTGTCTTATATGTTTGACAGTGTGGTGTACTCAACATGCCTCTAAAAAAAATCTATCCAGAAGTGAGAAAAGAAGAAATAGGAAGGAAGATGAGAAATTTGTAGCTACTTAGAAAGGTGCGCTTGATAAATTTATTTTCATTTTCCCACAAACTTCTGAAGATGTTGATAATCCTGATCAATCTAATGAAAAAGTGAATGATCATGATCATGTTACTATAGAAGTCAAAAATGTAATTGGAAATGAAAATGTTAATGAAGTTGAGGATGATACTGACGTCACTGATTTAAATGTTGGCAACTTAAACGGTGTTGAACAACTTCTCCCTCCTTTTGATATTTATGATCACTTAAATTGGGATAATATTGACAACAAAGTTAGGGATATTTTAATTGAAAAATGCCCAAAAAGAGAACTGAATCTTGTGTTTCCTTTAGATGACAATAAGAGGCACTTCTCATATTCTTATTATTCTCGAAAATTGAGCAATGGATAGACTTGTGATAGGAAGTGGCTAGTTTACTCAAAACATATTGATAAAATTTATTGTTTTTGTTACAAGTTGTTCAAATATGAGAACAATAAAAGTGCACTAGCTCATAATGGGTTTAAAGACTAGTAACATGTTAGTGAGAGACTCAAAGAGCATGAGAATAGCATCGAGCATCTCACTAATATGAGCACTTGACATGAATTAAAAGCAAGATTTAGCAATGAGAAAACCGTTGATAAAGAATTGCATAAAGAAATTTCAAAGGAGAAAGAGCATTGGAGACAAGTTTTATTAAGAATAGTGTCCGTCGTTAAGTGTCTTGATATATGAAATTTGGCTTTTCAAGGATAAAATGACAAACTTTTCCAAGATAGCAATGGAAACTTTTTGGGGATAATGAAATGCTTGCAGAATTTGATTTGGTAATGCAAGATCATGTTTGACGCATTCAGGATCATGAGATTCACCATCATTATCTTGGCCATTCAATTCAAAATGAATTGATATCTCTTTTAGCCCATAGTATTAAGAGTTATGTATTGAACGTCATTAGAGAGGCTAAAGGTGTCTCCATAATTCTTGATTGTACTTCTGATGTGAGCCACCAAGAATGAATGATTCTCATTGTACGATGCGTGAACATGTCTGGTCAGAAAATAAAAATAGAGTTCTTTTTAGATTATATGAAAGTTGATGATGCGACTGGATTGGGACTTTTTTATGAACTTGTAAATGCTCTTGAGTCTCTTGATCTTAATGTGGAGGAAAGAGAGGTCAACATTATGACAACGATTCTAATATGAAGGGAAAACATCAAGGTGTGCAAAAGCAATTACTCGAGGTAAATCCTAGAGCGTTATGTATGCCTGGTGCTTGTCATAGTCTTAATCTCACTATTAGTGACACTACTACAGAAATGACTTATAACATCACTTTTAAAGACGTCGATTGTATAAATACACTGACACCTAACACATAAAGCGTCGGTTCAAAAAAAAACTGACATCTATTTGTGAAGGGCGACCAGACATGGGTATCACTTGTATTCAGTGTCGGTTCCTTATTAAGAAACCGACGCCTTAAATTAACCGCCAAATCCAAAATTTCCAGCGAAAAAAATTACCTCCAAAATTTAACATATGGCGTCATTTAATAACTCTTAAATTGACGACGAAAGGTTTTTCGCGAGACTGAAATTGGGCCCATTTTTATCGTCGATTTTCTTGCAGCAACCGATGTCAATATATTTTCATGTGCTGTCCCCGCAAAAATTTTCACCCCCCTTTGGCGTCGGTTTGCTACGGAAACTGGCGGTTATGGTCAGAATGCGAGAACATTTTGTTTTTGTCGGCATATGTAGATAGACGTCAGTTTTGCTAGTAAAAACCGATGACTATAATTGATCATAGGTGTCGATTTGTGTGTTGTAACTGACACCTATATGTTTATGTGTCAGTTTGTATGAATAACCGACGCCTATTATTAACTTAATAGCACCCGCGCGAACTAGCCAGGCTCTTCCTTCTCTGTTTCATTCCCGTGATTGAGAGGTTTAGTTTGGTGATTATGCTGATCTGCCGCTGCTCGCTGCCACTGCCTCCACGCTTGCCATCATTACTGCTCAGGCTACCGCCGCCGCCTCTACTGGACACCTATTTCTCACTATCATCGCACGATACCCGTCGATCGCCCTCACTTCTCACCGTCGCTCAACACCTGCTCGCCGCCACCGTCGCTCGACAGAGGAGGTATCCTCTTCGTTGTACCCTCTTCGCTTTCTCCCTCTCTTTTGCTTGCTCAACACCTGCTAGCCTCGCCGTTCTACCCTTGCATTTCTCCGGCCCGATCCTCTGCCTGGAAGCAACATAAGGAGGTCACGACCGTGTGGGCCTCCACCTCTTCTTTTTCATCCTCCTCTTCTTCTTCCTGCTCCCTCTCCTTACTAAATGGATTACAGCAAGGCCACGACCGTGTGGGCTGGCCATAGCCGTGGCTGTGTTGGTCGACCACGGGCATGCTGGCCAGTACGACCGTGTTGCCCCTGGCCAACACAGCCGTGGTAGGCCAACACAGCCACAGCCGTGGCCAGCCCACACGGTCGTGGCCTTGCTTTTATCCATTTGGTAAGGAGGGAGCAGGAAGAAGAAGATATATTTCTAATTGAATACTAATGCATGACCTAATTCTATAAATTTTGATGCATGTTGAATTAAGATATTAAAACTATAATACACATTTCACCATAATCTTGAATTAAGTATATTGTTGAAATCTTGTGATCAATCTATGTAAGATATTAAAACCCTATTATTAAATCTCTGATTTTGTAGTGATGTGTCACCCTAACGTCTACATGAATCCCTATTGTATGATGTTGATTGATGATAATACATGAGCTAGTTTGAAATTTTGAAATCAATTATGAATCTCTCCATCCCTAGGTCATACTAATTTATGTGTAATCTTTATCTTGATGATGAACATGCATGGACACTCTAAATGTTGAAATCAATGTTATAGAATGACAGCACATGTATTTGTTGGCTTAGAAACTCGTCCAAGATTTACTCATTAGGAGTAAATCTTGGATAGTCCATGGTTTGGGACTATTCTTGAACACCTAATCTCACTTAGGATGTAAGTGTATAATGTGTATTGGGTTTTCGAGAAAATTTTGGTAGAATTTCCCCGTTTGTTCTCTAAGTACATATGTACTTAGAGAACAGTGGGGAAATGCTGCCGAATTTTTTTTGAAAACCCAATACACATTATACACTTACTAGTGAGATTAGGTGTTCAAGGATGGGATAGGTGGTACACATTTATTATATATAAGAATGACATCACATGTATTTGTTGGCCTAGAAACCCGTCCAAGATTTACTCATTAGGAGTAAATCTTGGATAGTCCCCAGTTTGGGACTGTTCTTGAACACCTAATCTCACTTAGGATGTAAGTGTATAATGTGTATTGGATTTTCGAGAAAATTTCAGTAGCATTTCCCCATTTGTTCTCTAAGTACATATGTACTTAGAGAACAATGGGGAAATGCTATCAAAATTTTCTTGAAAACCCAATACACATTATACACTTACTAGTGAGATTAGGTGTTTAAGGATGGGATAGGTGGTACACATTTATTATATATAAGAATGACATCACATGTATTTGTTAACCCTAGACCCTAATCTTGTTGTAATATATACTTGTTTTCTCTTTGATCATAGAATGGATAGATCATGGATGTCCATTCACAATCACTACACCCCAGAGTTTATATCTGGTCTTGACTAGTTTATTAGATTTGCCGAGGAACATTGGAAACAACCTGGAGATAGGTTCTACTGTCCATGTAGGCATTGCGGTAACAACTTGAAAGTCAGCACTGGTGACGAAATCAAAAGTCATGTCATGTGCAACGGGATTATACAAGGCTATACATAATGGCACTGGCATGGAGAGATTTCAAACCCAAAACCAGTGGATGTCGATAGCAGTGCTTATGTGGAAGAAGAAATTTCCTCTGATGACGTAGATGTGAATGAACAAGTTCCAGTAGACATCGTTGATGCGATGCTGGATAGTTGTGGGGTAGAGCACACCGATCCACCTCCCATTTTAGGAAACATTGTGCATGATGCTAAGATATTGTTATACACAGGTTGTACTAAGTTTACGAAGCTTAGCGCTGTGTCGAGATTGTATAAGCTGAAAGCTAACCATAGATGGAGCGTCAAAAGCTTCACGTCATTGTTGTCTTTGTTGAAAGAAATGCTTCCTGAAGGAAACGAGCTGCCAATCTCAACATACCAGGTAAAGAAATTGTTGTTCGCAATGGGAATGGATGCCAAGAAAATACACGCATGCCCGAATGATTGTGTATTATTTCAAAAGGACTATGTGGATTTGAAAGATTGTCCAAAATGTGGTGCATCACGGTACAAATTGACGACTTCGGGGGAGTCCAAAACTGGTTCTCCTGCCAAGGTGATGTGGTATCTACCTATAATATCACGGTTTCAATGCTTGTTTGCCAATCTGATAGATGCGAAGAATTTGAGGTGGCATGCAGATGTTAAGAAAAATAATGATGGGATCCTACGACATGCGTCTGATTCCCCACAGTGGAAGAAGATTGATCTATTGTACCCTGAATTTGGTGAAGAAGTCAGGAATCTAAGACTTGGGCTTTGTACAGATGGGATGAATCCGTACGGGACATTGAGCAGCCAACATAGCACTTGGCCAGTCATGCTTGTTATATACAATCTTCCTCCCTGGTTTTGTATGAAAAATAAGTATGTAATGTTGTCGTTGTTGATATCGGGCCCTAAACAACCTTGTGACGTCCCCGGATTTTCTAAAACTTAATCTGATGTGTGATGTCCAAATTGAAACCCTCACCTCAGTGAGAATACCAATTTAAACATCCCACACGAGGCTAAGAAGAAGAAAATCAAGGGAGTCAGAAGGAAATAACAGTAGCACATGTACATGAACAGTAATAAAACCATACACACATGTTCACCATTCAACATATAATTACAACATGAATTGTTACAACATTTGATATTACATATTGAACAGCAAACTATACATATACATGTACTACATCTAAACAATAGGATCTTAAGACAACAGGTCCACCTGTACATCAGCTCGCTACACAACTCTCACAACTATCCTGAATCTTCAAGAGCATAACCACAACCTAAACAAAAGATTACATGCGGTACACGTCAGCACAATATTTCAAGAATATTGTACTGAGTATGCCTACGTGTCTTTTATTTACCTCTCATCATATCTTGGCAATAAGATAAAACTAATATACTTGGCAGTAACAGAAGAATATAAGAAAAGTGTAAACTTGCACAAAGATATTCATTAACAAAAGAGAACACATATTTTAAGCTCATTTTTCCATTATGTACTCATGCATCCGCCTACCAATGGGATAGATGCTTTATGGCCTCATGATCCGCTTACCAAAGAGATAGATCATTTCATATGGCGATCCGCTTACCAAAGAGATAGATCACCTTTAAGCACTACGCTTACCAAAGAGATATAGTGCTTTCATATAATGGAACAGATATATTATGTTTCAAGTGTTCATAGCCATAAGTATGGAAAATCAAGCAAGATATCATACAAGAACAATCATTTCATCCAATATCATATGCCAAGTATTTTACTATGCATATAGCACAAGCATATTGTATAATAAGCCAAGTAAGAGGTAATGGCGTACCTTGATCGAGAGATAGATCATTCTAAACACATATTCCTGATGTCAACTCTAATCTTGGTCAAACCCTGGTTAAGATAAGATCACATGTCACCATCAGGTTCTCATCATCATACATCTCATCTTAACCCTAAGTGTGTTCATTAGGGTTTATCTTATCTCATTTGGATATGTGCATCATTACTTGTATTCTTGTCTTATAGTTATCATACTGATGTCATTTACCAATTTATGGTTCATTAACTGAATATTAGGTTCCATATCATTTTTATGCACATATTAACCTTAGGTTACATCATTAACCTAAATTAGGGTTTTAAACCATGTATTAAGTTTGATCTTAATATAACGTGGATTCTATGCATCATCATGATCTCATAATTAAAACTGAGGTTTCATATACTGATACGAGCTTACTCTATGAATTTCATCATTTATTGGGCATGTATGCATTAATTATATTTTATTTAGGGTTAAAAGCCCTAAATGGCAACATTAAGTAAATTACATAATTTCGTACATCAACATCATGATTACACACATCAGGTGCATTATAAACATTATTATGGAGTTACTGACATTTTTCCATAATTTTATGTCATCATTCGCTATTTATTATCCACTAAACAAGCATTACACATCTTTCGTGATATCACTAAGATTTAAGCATCAAAAGCCTGATATTATAGTTCCAGGTTGTTCTACGCATTTTTCTGAACATTTTGGTACCTTATTTGTATTTTTCTGAGCATCGATCTATTTTATACAAATTAAACAACATCTGGGAATTTCTGAGTGTTTTACCTTTTCTGGCCAATCATGTTGCGCCATGTGGCCACTAAGGTCTAGCGCAGCTCCTTGCTTGCATCGGCCGGTTCTTTGGTTGAGCCGGTCTGGTTCACCGGCTGGACCAACCGGTCCTCCTCCTTTCTCTCACGCACGCGAGGCATGACCCTGTTCTCCCGCGAACAGGTGCCGCCGCCGTCTGGCTTCTCTCCGGCGAGTGAGCATACACACCCTTCCCGCCAGGGCACCGCCGCAAAGCAGAGTACAAAGAGGACAACGGTCGAAGTCTCCTCAGTGCAGCACCACTCGACATCTCAGATATCTGGGCTCAGTCGTGGAGCTCCTTCTCCGTTTCCACAGATCTAGCATGACGCAGCCGCTTCCACGGCTGTCTTCTACTCCTCTCGCATCCTGCTCATCCGCGATCTGTGTGAGTTCCCAGCGGGACTCCGTTCTCGTAGGTCCGAGTCCACAGAGGGGCCTATGCTCCTCTAGTATAGAACCACCACCGTAGCTAAGACTCTAGCTAGTGGCCACTGGGCAGGCTCGCCGCCTCTTGGCTTCTCGCACCGGTCTGTGCGCCGCCGGCCTAGTGCTTCCTTTCTCCAGATCACAGAGACGCCACTAGTTTTTCTCGTCCATAGACACCAGCGTCACTGCTCTAGGCAGAGCCATGGCTGCCGCGAGCTACTGTGCTCTATGAGCAACAACTACTCCTGTCCTCCTTGCGACTTGCGGTGGAGATATGATAGGAAGTGGGAGTCTGGCTCAGACTGTTCCACGTTAGTACCCAGGGATCAACTGCTCATCAGATGGGTTGTCTCCCCACGTTCACGTCATGGGGAAAAAGGAAGGAACACCAACTTCATCCTCCACGATCTCCATTGACAGGAGTTAAGGGGTCGTCCACAACCAT
Source organism: Alisma plantago-aquatica (assembly GCA_963693085.1). Classification (NCBI taxonomy): domain Eukaryota; kingdom Viridiplantae; phylum Streptophyta; class Magnoliopsida; order Alismatales; family Alismataceae; genus Alisma; species Alisma plantago-aquatica. The sequence goes on along the minus strand of OY856412.1, from coordinate 737,751,225 downwards.
CTAAGGGTCCCAGTCAAAGAAAACACTGTGCCAATACGTGGCTCCTCAAGCCTATGTGGGGTGCGTGACACAATCAATCCTAGGGTAGAATATTAGACTTTAGTCCACCAACAAACAATAATGCCCATTACTTCACAAAGATCAAACCTATATATCTCTAGGGAGGAATATTGAACCCTAATACAATTGTGTCCACAACTTTATTATCATCTAAGATATATTCCATTCACTTTTGGTGCCAAGTTATCACTATTTGACCGATCAACAACTTAATTCAAAATAGCACATACTTAAGAGTATTACTCATGCAATTAAAATCAAACAACTTTCAACTTATTCCCAACTAATGAAAACACCTTCCTATGATCCAAACATATATCGCATATTTGAACTTCAAATCCATGAATATGTTTATCTAAATGGTTACTCAAGAACATCAAAAGTTCACTCTATCACATCCTACACACCTTAAAAGAAATTCCATCCTCGGAATTAGGCCAGAAAAACCACTTCATCACAAACCTGGAAATGATATCAATGTTTATCTTGAACCTCTGATTGATGACTTAAAGAAACTCTGGGGTGAAGGTGTGATGACCTATGATGCTTCACGAAGAGAGACATTTCATTTGCATGCTATGTTGTTTTGCACTATTAATGACTTTCCAACAAATGGGAATTTGTTTGGATATAGTGTCAAAGGAGATAAAGTGTGTCCTATATGTGAAGGGAACACTAATTCAACAAGACTAAAACATGGCGGTAAGACTGTATATCTCGGTCATCAAAGGTTTCTTACAAATTTCCATTCATATCGTAGGAAGCGCAAAACATTCAATGGATTGAATGAGGAACAGAGTGCACCTAAATCTATACCAGGGGAGGTTGTTTATGAAAGAGTAAAAGACTTTGTCAATGAATTTGGTAAGAGATCACAATGTACTATGGCCACACAGAGTGACAAATCTTTATTCAAGAAGAAGTCAATATTTTGGGATCTTCCTTATTGGAGTTGTTCGACAGTCAGGCATTGTATCGATGTCAAGCACGTTGAGAAAAATGTTTGTGATAGTGTCATTAGTACTTTGTTGAATATACCAGGTAAGACTAAAGATGGGATAAAATCCAGACTGGACCTATGTGAAATGGGAATAAGGTCAGAATTGACATAATTACGTGAAATGGGAAATCAGAGAACATATTTACCTCCCGCTTGTTACACATTGTCTAGAAAGGAGAAGAAAGATTTTTGTGAATGATTGGTAAATGTTATGGTGCCACAGGGTTATCATCCAACATCCATAGATTGGTATCAATGAAAGATCTGAAGTTGATAGGTCTTAAATCTCATGATTGTCACACTCTAATGCAACAAATATTGCCTGTGGCAATTAGATCTATATTGTCGAAGCATGTAAGGTTTGCAATCACCAGACTTTGTTTCTTTTTCAACAGTCTGTGTAGCAAAGTTATTGACCCTGATACTCTCAATAATTTGCAAAGAGAAGTGGTTGTTACCCTATGTTAGCTTGAGATGTATTTTCCTCCGTCGTTCTTTGATATCATGGTACATCTTATTGTCCACTCGACTAGGGAAGTGAAAATGTTGGGACCAATTGTCTTGCAATGGATGTATCCCTTTGAACGATACATGCGCGTTTTTAAAAGTGATGTTCGAAATCGTTATCGACCTGAAGGGAGTATTATTGAGGGTTATGTGGCGAGAGAGGTTATGGATTTTTGCAATGACTTTCTCAATTATAATGACACTCCTGGTAATGACAAGAATATTGAGGAGCAATTTGGCAAAGGAATTTTGGGATCACGGGTGAAAGTAATCATCCGTGAGCAGTTGGAACAAGGTCACTTGTATATTTTACACAACATGGATGGAGTGTTTATATCGAGGAACATACCAATTCCATCAAGAGACAATATCCTTGAGCCAATACAATGTGGCTTGCTAGACAGCATAACAAGACATTTATTAAGAGGTTTGAAGATAAAGTCTTACATCAACTATCTCAAACACCAGATGATATTAATGAAACTATTAAATGCCTCACCTTTAAACCAAAATTGAATGTTATGTTTTATTAAGGGTATGACATTAATGGATTCACATATTACACAGAGCACCAAGATGACAAGAGTGTCATCCAAAATAGTGGGGTCACCCTTCAAGCGTCGACTATGTTTTTTGCAAGTGTAAAGGATAAGAGTCCACATGAAGCTAAAATGTCATATTACGGTGTCATTGAAGACATATGGGAGTTTGACTACATAGATTTCAGAATTCCACTCTTCAAATGTAATTGGGTTGATAACACCAAAGGAGTTATAGTGGATGAATTGGGTTTCACTTTAGTGAACTTTGACAAGATTGGCGAGAAGGGTGAACCATTCATATTGGCATCACAGGCGAAACAAGTATTTTATATCGATGATCCTACAAATGATAAATGGTCGGTTGTTATTCATGTTAAAAGACAGTTCATTGAAGATCCTATAGATGAAGAAGAGTACTATGATAAGTATGATGAATCCAGTCAATTCTCAGTTGGATTGCCAACACCAGCAAATATTGAAGCTAATGATGACTTGTATGTGCGTGGAGATCACAATGAAGGATTGTTAATTGATAAAAAATCACAATATTAGAGGCATGTTTATATTTTTTATATGTTTTATTTTTCTGAATGTGAACTTTACAATGTGAATTACTTTACAATGTGAATGTGAACTTTACTATGTGAGCTTTACAATGTGAATTACTTTACAATGTGAACTTTACAATGTGAATGTCAACTTTCAGATGACTGAGCATTCTCCTGATGACCGTGTTGATGACTACCATGAGGGTGAGGACATCAATGCACCACCTCACAATGTAAGTCCTAAAAATATATCATATATTTATATCTATATGTCCATTTATAGTTATATCATATAAGTGTGTTTATTTTGTCAAATTTTAGGTTGATGATGCACATGTACCCTCTGAAGCACTTGAGGCACTTAATGAGTAGCACCAAAAAGTTGACAAGAGAAGGGGCATCACTATGATGAAGAAGTTAATAGCGCAAAGGGGAAATGGACCCAAACTTGTTGTGGATTTTGATAATGCAGGAAATGTAATTGGAGTGAATCGCAATTTGTTTGTTTCATATCTTGGGTATGTTACTCGTAGCCATTGTGGTTGTAAGATAGATTCTTGGCATAAAGTTCCTAAGGCGAAGAAAGATGTAATATGGATGGATTTATGCGTGAGTTATTATTAATTTGCAATTCAATTTTGTAGATTACTAATTTTTTGGATTCTAGTTAATAGAAATTCTATTTTGCAAAGTATATTTGAATTGGATGAAAAGATGCATCGTAAATGCATGATGCAATGCTGTGGGAGAGTCCTAAGGAATTATAGGACAAATCTCACCCGAGAATACATAAAAGAAGGTGACAAGAGGAAGAAGACAACCACTGAACAGTGGAACTTCCTGGACCAAGAAGTATGGGATGCATTTGTTGCTTCAAGACAAACTGATGAATTCAAGGTATTAGGCGCCACTCCCAATTTAATTAATATACGTTGTATTCACCTATTCAAGATTAACATTTAGTGTTACTAACCAAATCATTAATGTGCATACTAACTAGGCCCTCAGTGAGGCGCAAAAAGCAAGCCGTGCACTGAATGTGCATGACCACACAATGGGTCCAAAGGGGTATGCAGGCATTCGCCAAAGACTACATGCTGAGTCTACTGCTCAGTCTGCTGCTACTCAGGAGTCCTCTATTATAGGTACCACACCTCTGCCTCGCCATGATGTCTAGATAGCTGGGAGGCAAAATAAGAAGGGAGAAATAAGGAAGCCCGCAACTGCAGAGGCGGCTGCAAAAATGGTAAAATACAACTCTTAGAGCAATCGTTCGAATATTGATTATTTGTGGAGTTTACTTAATTACAAATTTTTGTTTTGGCAATTAGCGGGAGCTGTACGAGCTGAGGAAACAAGGCAAGTTCATCCCTGATGGCACAAGCGATGAATTGATAGTTGCTCTGGGTAACCCAGAGCATCCTGGATGTGTTAGGGCTACAGGCACTGGTGTTGGCATCAAATCGTTCTTTGGGCCATCCCAACGCAAACATGTCCCAAAAGCGGGACATTCACAAGAAGAGGTAACCTATTCTTTCTTTATAATGTTATTGTAAAAGAGAATTTAATAATCAGAAGCTAATGTTTCTTTTATCCATGTATAGGAAGATAAGATAGTTGATATGAAACTCAAAGAAGCAATGAGCAAGTGGCAGGTATCTCTGACTGCCACTCAGCAGACAGTACCTATGGCATCCCTCTCTACTCCTACTGTAGAGGTTAGGAGTAATCCTGTAGACCCACCACCTAGCACATCTGTTGCAAGTATTTTTATGACATAGTAACTAGTCTTTTCAAGATGATATGTATATATGTATATAACATTCTTTACACAAAAATTTGTAGGGGTTGAAGCCATGTCGTCTAAAAAGTAAAGTATTTGTCGTTGCAGAGGCACCAGCTTACCCATCCCTACCAAGGGAAATGTTTCATGGGTCTCCATTACCAGCTGGTTGGGTTCGTGTGAGCCCGGTACATATATTTCCTAATTGGATGGATCTTCCATTGCCATATGCCCACCCAGATTGTGAAACGCTTGGTGAGGCAGAAGGCGGAGTGATATTGTGGCTAAAAGCGGATGTCCTCTATACTGAAACTATATGGTAAATTTACATTATGTTAAAATGTTAGTGTGTGTATATGATGTCAATTGATCTGAAATTATATATATATATATATATATATATATATATATATATATATATATATATATATATATATATATACAGGTTAAAAAGAAGACACCCAGAGCATCTAGGCCTCCACCTCCACCTCCTACATTACCAAGTTGGGTTCCACAGGACATACCTGTCCCGTTAGGTCCTAATTGTAGGGTTATGGCAATATGGTTAGGCGAACATGATATAAATTGCCCTATAACTATTTCTATAGATGCGGATGCTGCAGGTCAATCATATGAAAGCAAACTATTTATACAAGATATTTTTGAGTTGTTTCGATATGATTGGTTGAATACATCTGTGATAGAGCTATGGATAAGGTGAGATATTCTTTATACATCCATATACCTTGTATAGGATCTGGTGATCTGGTTTCTTATTTATTAATGCATACGTAATACATGTTTTACAACTACTTAGACAAGATATGTGCATATTTTTCATTCAAACATGTAGGATTTTTGATTCCATCTATGATTAGTCTAGTAGCTAAAGACCCTCCGTCAGTTCAACAATACTATTGTGATGCTTTTACAAATTTTGCTCAAAAATAACAAGACATTGATAGTGGTATGCATTGGGACTTACGAAAATTACATTTTTATTGTGGATTTTGAGTTATTAATTTTTAACTTTTTTACCGCTAGTGGTATGCATTGGGAGTTACTAGTTATTGTCCCTGAGATGTTCACTGTCTATTCTCTAGATCCTAAGGGGACTAAATTGAATTCAAAATATGGACACAAAATGAAAATGGCATTATTCCGGTGAGAAATATTTCATTTTCATATTCGTTAACATATGTTATTACATTACTATTTGTATTGTACTATGTTACATTAACATGTAGGGGTTTAGATGAGTTCAAAAAGGTTGGAGGAAAGGTCCCCAAGAAAAAGAACTAGCCAATAATTTGGAAAAACGTGGAAGTAAGTTCCCGACTGCAATGTATATATTATTTATGTGAACAATGCTTAATTAGTTGTATTTTTTAATATTTTGTATGTTTTAATTTATAGTGTGCTACACAAGACAACGGATGGACATGTGTATACTATGTGATGCGATTTATGCACATGATTATCAAATATGTCGCAGTGGACATCGATACCATTCCTGAGGTATTATATATAGTATCATTAGATAATATGAAATATATCAATCTTATTTATATATTATTAATTATATATATACATCATTCTCTTTGCAGGTGTTTAAAACTGACCACACTACAGGAAAGGCCTTACTAGATGTACATGCTCCCTATACGATAGAAGAATTAAATGATGTAAGAGAAAAATAGGCAACAACCATACAAGTAGTGGGGGTTTTAACATATAATTGGGATGTTGATAGCGAATAATGACTAATGAATGATATTTTATAAATGAATTTCTGAATTATAATATGTGTGAATGTTTCTACATGTCTGAATGTTTCTACATGTGTCTGAATGTTTATACATGTGTGAATGTAAAAATGAATGAAACTGTTGGCTGCTATATGAATGTATCTACATGTCTGAATGTGAAAATGAATGGAACTGCAAATTGCTACATGAATATTTCTACATGTGTGAAAATTGAATGGAACTGCAGGTTGCTAAATGTGTGAAAATTAATATTGCTAATTTTACAGGTATGTGGCATGTTGTTGGCTGATATCAATGGATGTCGTAAAACCTGCAGTTCATAATTGAACTGTAGGTTTCTCATCCTGCGACCAGCTACAGCAGGCCTGCAGACTGATAAAAAAATATGAAATGGACGTTAGTTATTTGTTTAAAATTGACGACAAATGATTACATCGTCGGATAAATAATTATAACTGATGCCTAATGCATGTGATGTGGTGCCGGTTATCAATAATAAACCGACACTGATGGTTCTGGCATCGGTTTCCCTACTAGTAACCGACGTCGATCCCTAATGAGGCTAGACACCACGGCCGTGCTGGCCAGCACGGTCGTAGCAGTGGGCCAGACACCACAGCCGTGCTGGCCACCTCAGTCGTGGCAGTGGACCAGACACCACGGCCGTGCTGGCCAACACAGCCGTGGCAGCGGGCCAGACAACACGGCCGTGCTGGATAGCACGACCTTAGCAACGGGTGAGATGGCATCCGTTATCACTAATAAACCGACGTCGATAGTGCCCCAAATGGTGCCCTTTCTGTGGCGCAAAGGTTTATGGCATCGGTTTCAAAGCTAATAACCGACGCCTATACCCCCCTACTGGCGCATTTTCGGTGGCGCGCGAAGGGTTGTGGCGTCGGATTGAGAAACGACGCCGAACAGTTGGCCTTTTAGCGGCACCCACATAGGTGTCACATTAAAACCAACACTAAAGGCCTTAAATAACCGACACTAAAGGCCGGTTATGCACTAGTGTGATATGGCTCATTCTTGTGTTCTGACTGTTTCTTTTTTTTAATTATACAACACATATATACATTATTTGCAAGTTCTCAGAAAAGGTGAAAGTTTTTGCTTGACAATGTCTCAGGTTTGACTGTTAAATCACTATCCAATATTCGTTGGAAGAGTCGTATTAAAAGTGTCAAAACTATTAGATTTCAAGCTCCTCCAATCAGGTTGGCTCTATTGTAACTATCCAAGTCTCGTGATGATGCTAAGACACAAAGTGAAGCAAACTGTCTAGTTTACTCAGTCGAGAGTTTCGATTTTCCATTGGGTATTGTTATTTGGCATGATATTTTATATATTGTTAATACAGTAAGTAAGAAGTTGCAATGCAAATCTATTTCCATTGATGTTATTGTTATGTTATTCAAAGATATGGTGTCTTTTCTTGAGAAATACAGAGATGAAAGATTTACTTCTAGTATAGTTGTTGCTACTGAGATGGCCTCTGAGGTGAATGTTGAGCCAACTTTTCAAGTTAAGCGTAGTATGGTTAGGAAAAGAAAATTTGATGAGAATGATGATGATGATGATGATGATGATATTATTCAATTAGAAAAAGAGTCTTTTTGAGTGAATTACTTTCTAATGATTGTGGATATGGCAATCTCTTCTTTGAAGCAGAGATTTGAGCAAGTGAAGATATGAAGATAATTTTGGATTCCTATATAACTCAGAGATTTTAAAATCATTGGATGAAGCTACCCTGAAGGCATGTTGCACTAAGTTTCATGCTATATTTTCTCATGAAAGTTCATCAGACATAAACTTGGATGACTTTTTTCCAAGTTGAAAGTATTGTAGGTGAGTTTGCCAGAGGAGCACAAGTCAGCTATTGAAGTTCTTGAATTTGTGAAAGATGCAGATTGTTTCCCTCATATTTCAATTACTTATCATATTTTGTTGAGAATGCCAGTGACAGTAGTGTCTATAGAAAGGAGTTTTTCCAAGCTAAAGTTGTTGAAAGACTATCTTAGATCATCAATGTCTCAAGAAAGATTGAACGGTTTGGCAATGTTATGCATTGAGAAGGATATGTTGGAAAATATTGATGTTGACACCTTTTTCAAGATTTTACATCTAGAAAGGCTCGAAGAAGTCATTTTATATGATGAGTGAATCTTGATAAGGAGATATCTATATTTAATTTTACGTTCTTTTTAGTTTGACTTGTAAGAACATGTTCTATTTTTTATATGACAGTTTTGACAATTATAACTAAATTTGTGTTTATTTAAATTTGTTAAATAAGAGTATACAGAGGGCCTATTTTTTATCTTCGCCCTGGGGCCTCTAAAATGTCCGCAACGGCCCTGGTCAAGGGTTCATCAAATATCCCAAATTCTACAGAGCTACCTTCCATGTTGGGGTTTCACAATCACTGCAATTAGTGTGGACAAACAGTTCAAGACCGGTTTCCAGTTTCTCTTCTCCTGATTATATTTATTAGGAGGTGTAAAATGAAGAGTCAAGGGAGGACTTCCAGATCAAGATCCAAGGGGTGCCCAAAATAGCTTCATCTATGTGGTGCGCTCAAAGTGAGATCTACGAACCCAACTTTTATATTTGTCACAATAATTGTTCTATTAATCATCCAAAGTGTAACATTGGTCAAACTTTACTCATAATTACTTACCAACTACAACAAATAATACATCCAAGCCATTAATCCAACAACCATGAGATTTTGGCAGTTCTTCTTTATAAGGTAAAAGTTCATCTTGATAACAAATGACCTATATAACATTGAATGATCACTCACAACTTTCTAGTCAAGATGTATTGCTAATTCCACAAATATCATTAATCCTGATCATAACTCATCAAAAGGCTTTTTCATGGCAAGAAGAATATCTCTGAATTCATAAAGTTTCATTCCCCTATTCAAGAAATAATCTTTGACCACCAAAAAAACAAAATTATCGTGCATCCATAGTTAGATCAATAAGAACTACAAAATACTTCAACAAGAGCTAATTTATCTTAAGCACTTTTTAATTGTATTAAATCTTGTCATTGTCAAATATTTCTCGGGTCATCCATTAACAAGGATCTAAAACATTCTTCATAAACTATAATTCTAAAATTATATTCATTATATAATTTTTTATACCCACTTTAAATGAGTTTGGTCGGTTCGGTTGGGCGTTTTGGGTAGGGATGAGTTTAATTGTCATCCCTAGATTTTATGGTGGCAAGACCAGCGAGTTGGAAGGCCTTTGAAGAATTTTCAGAAATCAATAAAAACCATAGGAGAGACCGAGGGAGAGATACATTGAACTGAAGAATATTAGTAGACAAAAATAAGCTAGCAAGTGATCAAATGTCTTCAACGGAAAAATATGATGTACAAGTATGACTGGCACGTAGTTGTTAACTGGACACGACAGGGCATACAGCTAATAAAGGCTTCAGAGTTCTCTGTTATATGAATATTAATTAGCTAGCAGTAGTACTCCTGTCCTGGGTCTTTCTCAAGTCTGGAAGACTCGCTAGCTATCACTAGCTAGCTGACGGGGATAACACTGCGTCAATCCTATAAGTTGACAATGTATATATAGAGCAGCCTGAAGTAATCTGTTTAAATTTCAGCTTGATCCCAACTTACCCGTGGTTTTGGTTGTCCACCTGGTTTCGGTATTGTTTTTTGTGTTGACATGGACTTGCTTCTTGAAGCGCAAGTTAAATAGAAGCACGAAAAGATAGAGATCAACTCTGGCAAGAAAGTACAATGACGAAACAGCTGGTTTGTTTCGGGGTGGAAGTTGTTATATATTTAACACTTTGCGTGGGATTGTTCTCTGAAAACTGTTCTAGGCCAGCTGCTATTAGCTTGCTACTGGTGAAAGAACGCACCACGCCACGTAATGCACAAATCTTTTTGTGTGCATATATTCATCGTGCTTCTCATGTCACTTACGATTGCGACTTAATCAAGTCGTTATAACTAGTGGAATGTTTTATATGTAGTTTATGCGAAGACATGGTAGACATTATGACCGGGGAACCTTGGAGATATAGTGATGACTACACGAATGCAATGTATGGCAAGGAAGGTCGTCATATCATAGTCGATCAATTAAAGTAGCGGATACGAGAACGCGAGGTGAAGATTTTATTTGATCGAAGTTATTAAACAAACCAGTCTCTAAAAGCTTTAAGGAATTCGTTGGACAGGTGAAACACAAACCACGTAATATCAACCTTTATACATGGCACAGCTGGTCCAGGAAATTTGTCTATGCCAAGGGCTAGTCATAACATATTTAATTTCTGTGTCCGTGAAAGGATCCATGAGGTTATTGGAGGTTGGAACTTTATTGTGGCATATAATGTCCCATTCGAATCCAAGATAGTCCAAAATATGGTGGCCATTGTTGAATAATCACCATGTTTCAGGCTATCTATAATTAGAATGAGACATAATCTATTACAATAAAATCAGACTAGAAATACATGGGAAATCCTCAAAATAGATTTTCACAACCTTTTTCATGTGATGCATAGACTAGAAAACATGGCTAAACACATCAGTATCATCAACCAAACTCACATTTCTCTTATCAAAAAGATAGAGCAACCTACATCGATTAGAGATTTCAGGCCTATTAGCCTGATTACATCATACAAGATTATTGCTAAACTTTTTAGCTTGAGGATGAAGCCCTTATTAGAACATATTATATCTTCATCTCAATGTGCATTTCTTTCTAATAGAAACATACATGATGCTTATATTATAGCCCTAGAAACTATACACAGATGTCAATCATAGAACACCCTGTTCTCACTCTCAAACTTGATTTTGACAAATCTTTCTAACATTATATGGTCCTTTCGTCTTCAATGCCTCCATAGATACAATTTCCCTAACATATGGATTCATTGGATGTATTCATACATCAGCACATGCACTTTCTCCATTATCATAAACAGAGCTTTAGATATTTCAAAAATTCCTAATTGCCTCAACCTAGGTGATCCCTTATCTCCTTATCTCTTCATCATTGTCACCTCCATTCTTAATAAGTTCATCCAACGCGGAACATATATCGGGGGTGATCGATAAGCCTCATGACAATATCATACATTATAGAGACGACAATATCATTTTCATTAAACCATAGGAACGACAAGTTATTAACATCATCCACATTTTGGGTATTTTGTCTTACCTCTCTGGTCTTAAGAGCAACTTTCAGAGATCCACTATCATAGGAATCATAACCACTCACATGGATAGATTGCAAACCCTTTTAAAAAGTAGACATAATACTACCCTATATGACAAATAGGCTTATTATTATCCCCATGATCAATTCCAGTCTCTGAATGGAACCTTATAATTGATAAATGTCAGAGGAAACTATCACCGTGGAAAAACCAACACCTCTCACTCGTGGCCCACTTGACACTCCTGTATGCCTACTCTTATCATCACATATTATCTCAGTTGATACCACTCCCCAAAGCTGACATTGAAAAAATTAGGAGGAAATTTGACTAGGACAAATACAAAAGAAGCTCACATATGGTGAGCTGGGACATTATATGTAGCCCTAAACAATTTGGTGGACGGGGAATCATAGATATACAAACCGATGCAATATGCCTTCTTAAGCAACTCACAACTTCCCTATGTCGGAAACAACAACATTTGTGGACGTATATTATGATGAATAAATACTACAACAAGAATAACCCATCAGATCGCATATCCATTAAGTTTACCTCTCTCCTTTTGAAAATTTATTATCAAAATATCTATTTTGTTAGTAATTCTATCCACACTCCACCAACCACAAGCTTTTGATCTAGTTTTGGCAGAATCGAATGGTTGTCTAGCAACTCACACACGATAACGAGATCCCTACACCCATTAAACACATCACAATACACAAAGCTCTTCAACTCCTGAGTTGAAGGAGACACAATCTACTCACAAACACTTTGAACCAGCACATCACCCCCATATACTTAACCAAGAGGATGATCAAACTTGAAGCGAACACTAGAATGTCAACGATATGGGTATGGGGATACAATTACACAACTATGAATGAGTGTGCATCCTATACCTACAGGGGACACATTTTTTACTCACAAGCTTATATGGAATATATTATTTCCTCACAAGGTACAAGTTATGTTATTTCTCATATGGCACGACAAGAGCTATATGGATGCACATTTTAAAATGTTTGGATTCACTTGGGAATTTTGTGGCAGGAAGGTAGTCTTAGGGATTCAATTGGGGCTTTGTGACATGAAGGTAGTCTTGGCCTTAATTGATTCATAGGAATAAGACTTAGGTGTCATCTTCCATGCTAAATCACAATTCCTCCCCCTACCTTTTGACTTCTGTAGTGACACATGAGTTCTAACTTGGTCTTCTCATTTGCTATCTCTCACCCTTTTGTCCACCCTTCCCTCTACGCCCTCCACATGCTTTATGGCTGGCTTGACCTCTGGCCGCTCTTATCTCTACTTCTCCATCCTAACTTTCTTATTCCTCAGCTCCACCTTGTAGTTGCTCCCCTATAGAGGTAAACCAAATTAGTCAAGTAAGTTCCCTCATGGTTCTCCCTCCTCAAACCACCTCAAACCTCACCCTACTATCTACACCTACCTCTAGACAAAATACGGGTGGAACTGATAAGTGAATATTTATCCATTCTAATTGCATATTTTGGATCTCCCTTTAGGAGCATTTCATTATTATTATTTGTTTTAAAGTCAATTTGTTTTGTTTAGCTTTTTTCCCATTTATTTGAAGTTTTTACTAGTCTTTGCTAACTTTTTGTAGGGAAATGATAAAATCCATCCAAATCCCAAAAAGGCCCATGAAACAGAGTCTCGATTGTCTATTTTCTACCTCCTAAAACTCCTAATTGATCAACTGACTCATCCAGTCAGTCATCTCACATGCACCCGATCTTCCAACTTCCTACAGTCCTGGTATATACCCCTCGCCAAAAGGATCATAACTTTTGTGCCCCAAGATGGACTTTTATGGTCAAGTATGTATTGGAAAGGGAATTTAATTTTCTACATGAAAAATATATCTTGGACTACCTTGTCATTCGATCGAATATCCTTATTAGTTGATCGACTCATTGTAGTGAGAATTCTGCATCAAAAATAGTTAAATGGTCAAAATGTTAAAAGAAGGCAATTTAATAAATCTCTCCATTTGGTCCAAGCAATTAATATTGTAAAAAGGAACAAAAAAGGTTGATCGATTCCATATGTGTTAGTGTTGAAGAAAGAATGAAACTAAATACCTAGTCAAAACTCAAATTTGGGAAAGTAATTATTTTGAATGAGACACCTGGATCACAACAAACATTTAAAGACCAGTCCCGAGACTCACTCTCACTACTCGATTGACCCGCATCCAAGACCCAATCAAAGACTCGAAACAAGAAATTCATCAATGTGGTCAAAGTTGACAAAGAGACATTTGGCTGAAGCACTACCTGTGAAATCAGTCGACTGATTAAGCTCCACCACTCTCGGCTCAAAACCCGAGACAAACAACAACAGCCACCACAAGCCTTATCTCAAGGGTTTCCCTCCTCCTTCCCCCTATAAAGGGAGGGGGCACTCCAAAGCAAAAATGATCTCTTCTTATGGATTTCTCCTTGTATTCTAGGCTAGATTATTGTTCTCTTATTATTATTTTTTAGTAGTTTTCTACTGGGGCATGGGGACTAGCCCCATATCTTGTTATTATTTGACATAATTGACTGCTTTGTTTCAATGAAAGAATGTTTTCCTTCTGTTTCTTCTTTGGTTGTTGGTTAAATTGATATATCCTTGTGAGGTGATCTGATCTCCAATCCCCATAAGAATGAGCCCATAATCCCTTAATTTCCATTGTTATCTTTTTATCCATCTAATCTTGTACTTGTCTTCCAGTAGAACGACAAGTTCACTTGGGGATTTTTTTGACATGAAGGTAGTCTTAGGGATTCACTTGGGGCTTTGTAACATGAAGGTAGTCTTGGTCTTAGTTGATGCATTTGAATAAGACTTAGGTGTCATCTTCCATGATGAATCATAGTTCCTCCCCTACCTTTTGACTTTCTTTTTGACACATAAGTTCTCACTTTATTCTCTCATATCCATATCTTTCCCTTTTATCCACCCTACTCAATATCACCTCCACACACTCTATGGATGGCTCAGGCTCTAGCTACTCCTATCTCTGCTTTCTCCTTCTTATCATTATTGGTCCTTGGATCCACCCTGTGGTTACTTCCCTACATAGAAGTAAACCAAATAAGTCAAGTAAGTTACCTGGTGGATCTCCCTCCTTACTCCACCTCAAACTGAACTATGATGTCTACACTCCCACCTATAGACAAAATAGGGGTGTAACATCCACCATGAAATTATTGAATGGAAAATTCTGCAAAGTGAACTATATCATGTGCTTCTACTACCCTAATATCAAACATGCCCAATCATTCTATTTTTTACTCATTTATATTTCCCCCTCTCTCCCTATGACCATGTGCTCTGCCTCTCAAGTATATAGCCCTAGATCTGACAAAAGTAACCTCCTACCCTTATCCTCATCCCCTTGTCCTAAAGACTCACTTTGTCCATAATTCATGTCATCCTCCTACTCCCAACCACAACCAATCACCTTCTAGATCCATTTCTTTTTCTACTAGTCCATTAAACATACCCTAATATTCCCCGCATTGGCTGATTATCATCCTCATTTTTGCCTGAGTTGTTTAGGGATTATATTTTGCAATATTATCAATAATGTCTCACTTTATATAGTTGAGAACATTGTTTGCTTGGATTGTTCATCCGATCTCATGGGAATTTTCAATATAAAAGACATGTTTCTTCTCACTTTATTCTAAATTTCTCCTTCCAAAGATGAACCTCTTGGTTCATGGTCTTAGTGGCACCATCCATCATTCACCTCCATACCTATACTACTATAACCCCATTAGCCTATCAACCTAATTCTTAGCCAAATCATAGATACCTTGGATGAACAAACTCAAGACCCATTCCTTATGTCAATGATGAATATGATTTTCTAATACTTTAACACACCTTCAACAACTTTCATTCCTAGTCTATCGCCTACCATGAACAACCTCTTCACTGCAGTACCTATCAATTCCTTTGCTTCAGAATCACTACCACTTCAACCTCTAGGTTTTTAGTTGACAACCATCTCAAATCACCCAACACAACCTCACCTAAACTACATCGAATATCCAAGCATGTCCTCGCATTATTTCCAAGTTTATTCCACTACCCTCAATAACATAATATCATCCCCTTTATCTTTGAGGGTATTCTTGTGGTGGTCTACTCGGCCAATCATCCACTGGAGAGCAACCATAACCAACCCAACAACAATACAACTTCACGTTCAATGAGCATATTCACATATGATGCAGGAAAATTTTCAAGAAGAAAATATTGCTCTTCTACTGAAATATATGGGCATTATGACAAATATTATTTGTGTTATATTGGTGTGTAATACCATTGGCCAGCTTAAGATTTTATAGGTTTTCTCTACAACTCTACTCCTATCATGATGTCTTGTCTCATATGCTTTGGTTTTTTTATGCTATCTTGGATTATTCTGATCCCTAACTACATCTTCCCACATGGTCCTATTCATTGTTGATCTGCCCAGCCCTTTTCTCCATGTGGTAATACAAACAAATTATGTTTTTGTGTTCTAAACCATTAGACTATATTCTTGTTTTTCTATCATTGTGGCTTCCAAGGAAACAAATATCCTGGTTGTTTTGGCAATTCCTGCAATAAATGTCTATGTCATGATCATACCTATAGTACTTGTCCATCAAAAAGGAAATACGACCTTGAAAAATCAGCCACATATATAAAGAATCAACTCCCTCCCTTTCCTTTGAGAATTCATTCACTTAAACCTAAATGTTGGTGCAACCATGATTACCCACATCAAGCATTCCCTCATTTTTACAAGGCCCCCTCCTTCCTAATATGAAAATCACCTAAACGTTATTTCTATTCCAAATTTGTATCCTACAATTTGACTTCAATTATTCCACCTCCTTGACACTGGACTTCTCCCCACTAAAGAAAATGAAAATAACTTCCCTCACCACCTGATACCCACTTGAACACCTCACACCCTTCTATCACATACACTTATCAACCATCCAAATACAAACCCCAATTCTTATGCACTCACACTAACATCATGACTTCTATACCTGCCCCTCCTACTGATCACTCCTTCTGTCAATCACCTCATCTCTTAAACTACAACGCCATATACTCATAGTCTCCACCTTTTCTGGAATGATCTTTGACACCTTTCCCTATCCCCATTCCCACCTCTCTTTCTCATAACATTTAGTATCAACCCAAAATTCCATCATAATCCTAACCCTAACCATGACAACCTCATACCCATTTATCTTGATCATAGGTAAATAGGCACATAGGATAAACCTATCCTATCTCAAAAAGCTCCAACTCTAACCATACTTTAATATCCACCTTGACTTTCCCCTTCCAAGTCTCACAGAAGCCCATACCCTCAATAATAAGACAATTGTTGTTCATGTGGACCTCCACGGTAGTCTAAAATGCTTCACAATCATGGCCATCAGTGAAAAAAAATTTCTCCCTCATCCTAAATTCTCTATTATAAACCCAAATTCATCGTGGATTTAGAACCCCTTTACAGCTTTGAGTGAACATTGAAAGTTGAAACGGTCAAAGGATATTATTTCTTCTTTGAGTCCTCTAGGATAAGAGTATAAGCTTCCATATTAAGGTGGGATAAAACCTTGACAACCTTTCATAACTCGGACACCCTTATCTACAAGTTTATGCTCTTTGGCCTGCCATGCCACCTCTAGATTTATGACGCTTTCCAAAAGATCTTTTATTCTTGATGGATTCCTTATAAACATTCCAAAAGACATAGACACATCATTGGACCATTTGCATGCTAAATTGGTGGTCTTCACTCAGATAGACTTTTCCTTCCCAACTTATTTTGACATTATTTTATGTGACCACTCCTACCCCATCATTGTTCGTAACCTAGATGAACCCTATGATATTCCAAATTTCATTTAAAAAATTCATTTCACCCCTTTATACTATTTTCAACCAAAAGAAAACTATACCCAAGAAAAAAACCCCAACACAAAATGTCATGGGTTCAAAGCAAAAAGCATGTGACATATTTAATGTCCCACCACCACCTACTCCCATAAGCATCCAAACTGCACAAAATGAAACCAAAGTACATATATATCCCATAACCCAAAAATATACTTGGATAAAACATGTATTTCAAACCAACTAAACCATCCCAAAAATTTACTTTGGATTTGATTAGTTGAAATAAAAAATACTTGGTCCCTACCTATTTTAACCTATTAGAAAAATCTAGAACCCCTCTTGGATGAAATCAAAATAGATTCAATTTCCTTCAAATAAAACCACCACCCTACCTATTCCCACTACAAACACATTTACAACTTCCATTACCACTCCCACTACCACCTTGGTCTAGCCTTTAGTGTTTAATATCCATTAAGACATTAAATAACATAAAACAAACTCTATCAGCTCCTTGGAGACCATCTCCTCCGCCATCAAGAATCACAACATCAACACAATGCCTAAAGTTACTCCAATGGAACTTCATGATTCCATATAGATTGACTTTGTAAAATCCCAACTCCATGTGGTAGTTTTTTCTCTGGACCCTCCAAACCTATCATTATTGCGTCACCAAATTTAAATACCTACTAACCCTAACCCTAACCCTAACCATAGACACCTAAAAGGTAATTAGGTGTCCGTGTGCTTGTCTGATATATTGGATTGCATTTCCTTTTATGAGAAAATAAAGGTTAAACATTTACGTTCGAACAGAGTTGAAATGTCCTTCTTTCAACCTATTAACTTATACCTCCGAGATTTGATTTTAGTCAGTTATGATATGATTGTGAAAGTGTTTGTGGATCTCACCCTCTGATACCCCCTTACCTTATGAATTGGTTTATGTGGTTTCAAATTATTTTTCGTACTTTGAATATCAATGGCTTGGTACAAACCAATAGGAAAATGATGCATGGATATATTATCCATAGGAGAAATATAATGATTTCAACATCATCGTTGAAACAAATCTATCTTACCCACAATAAATGAATACTTTTCTTAGAAACATACTTAACAGATGGTTAATGTCCCTTGTTAGGGTGAGGTGGTAATATTATCATTGATTTGAATATAATCTCAGCTCCTCCTATCTCTCACTCTATTTTTCTATACTCCACTTTAGTGTTTTTATGAGCAACCTTTTCTTTTGTCGATGGTCCCTTAAGGATGTCTATAGGGAACCTTCATGTAAAACATTATATTTCCTAGATAAATGAACTAAAATCTATTAGTCCTATAGCTCTCTTCCTAGTCTAATTGGAGGTGACCTTAATATAACCAGATAATGTCACAAAAAATTAAGACCTAGAGAAATCTTCACCAATCTATTGTATAGATTCAATGAAATTATCGAGGACTTCAATATGCCTGACCTCTATGAAACCATTTGCAATTTTTTCTAGAGTTGTAGTGACTTTGACCCCCTTTTGTCATATTAGACTAATTTGTTGCAACCAAACTGGTTCAACCCCTTACCCTTATCGCACACAACAACCTTGCCTAAGCTCATCTCAGACCACAATGCAATCATCCTAAATCTCGATGCAACCTTCTAGGGCAGTTTTTCCTTTTAGGCTTGTAAGATTCTAGATCAAATAAAAATCCTATCCAAAGAACATTAGGAATAGATGGTCTAACTATAATCACATAAGAACCCATCCAAGTTCCTCAACGTTTTCCTAAAATCATGTAAAAATTCCCTTAAATATTGGAACAAACAAACCTTTGGATTCCTATCCCTGAAAATAAACGATATATACTCCTCAATAACCTACATTGCATAGTTGTAACCCTCATATTTTCATTAGATTGTAACAATTTAATCCAAGTACCTTTCCAAATCCCTAAAAAATCTTCTCTCAACCAAAAAATAGACTGGAAACAAAGATAAAAATCCTCTGCCTCTCTGAGGGGTACAAAAATACATCCCTATTCCACAAAATTACTCTTCAAATAAAATCCATAATTCCCTTCCCGCCATCTCCATCCATGGAAAACTAAACTCCTACACAGATAAAATTATTCAACAAAAACTCCACCAATTCTACATACTGCTTGATAACACTTTATTTTACATACTTTTTGTATATATTTTACACCTCTTTTAGTATATCTTGTGTTAGCGTTTCCCACAATTTTACCATCTTTTTGACGAAAACCTTACTTACATGATTATAGGTACATTTACAACCCAAGTCACAGGCATTACCTCGAACTCAACCCACTCATCCAACAACCACGAGCGAGGTCTCTTACCACTTTAAGATCGAGGTTATCATGCATTGGAGTCAGACCGCAGGCATACTGAAGTCATGATCACTACTAAACCACGACTACTAGGAGGTCATGATTAGTACAAAGGCACCAGTCAAACCAGGGACTGCAGTGTATTTGGAGATCATAGACACCAAGTTTGCCCTTGACTCAAACAAGGTCGTGATCCCTCCAGACTGTGATCAATTCAGACCGCGACCAGCATGGAGGCCACGATCGTTGTGAAGCCGACGATCCTTGCATATCACGACTGAGTAAAAAGGCCATGACCTTGACCTCGACCGCGACCCTTGCCCGACCACGAGCAGTGGCAGACCGTGACTCAGTCGGCCGCGATGAAAGGAGGAATAAAGAGTAGACCGCGACCACGGTGTCACACCTCACCCAACCAAGACTGTGACCACGGTCTGGGCTTAAGTCGGTGAAATGTGCCTATAAATAGCACACCCACCCGTCTTGTTAAATCATCATATCATAGATCAGATCTCAAGGACCATGAAGTGCTGCTGCATCCCAGACTCGTTCCATACCATAACATCCACCAGTCTTAGATCTCCAAAGGTGAAAGATGAGGAGGGAGAAGATTGAAGACTCCTTCGAGAGAAGAAGATCATCCGCACCCTCGACGTGCTAGATCCAGATCTGAAGAAGTATCATGTCATATCACGTCTCTTCTATCTAGATCTACCATTTCCTTCCGCTATACTTCCCTCTGCACTTCGTGGATCTTTATTTATCTATCTTTCTGTAATGTCGTTATGCGGCCTGCAAGAATGAGTGGCTAAACACCTTAACTTGGGCTGGGAGTAGCCACTAAGGCTCTCCCAACATGAATATTGTCTCTCATATCTTTCTGTAATGTCGTTATGCAGCCTGCAAGAATGAGTGGCTAAACACCTTAACTTGGGCTGGGAGTAGCCACTAAGGCTCTCCCAACATGTATATTGTCTCTCTTTGTTGAATATATAT
Organism: Alisma plantago-aquatica; assembly: GCA_963693085.1. NCBI lineage: Eukaryota > Viridiplantae > Streptophyta > Magnoliopsida > Alismatales > Alismataceae > Alisma > Alisma plantago-aquatica. Next base: position 737,730,505 of record OY856412.1, on the reverse strand, counting down.
ATTCTTATCAAGGTTATCTCAATACACCTGTTTTAATGCTTCACTTGCATGCTTAGCTACCATCTTGGGATGTTTGATAGTTGATATGTCGAGAGAGTAATATCGCCTTTATCATGTGTTATGGAGTAGTATGAATGCATGAGAGTGTTGGAATACTAAAGCTTTAAAACCAAATGTTATGTGATGTGGTTTACGTGTGGTTGTCTCGAGAGAGAGGCTACCCTTAAACTTAGATCTATGCTCATATCGAGAGAGAGTGGAATAGATTCTTTTGATGGTTGCTTATAGTCTTGGTAAGAGTATGCGAGAGAGAGAGATTATGTTGCATGTTAGTGAGAAGCCTTAGTATGTGAACCCCAGCCCAATTTTCCTTCCATATACTTGTTTTGTCTTATTTGTTTTGTTTTTGTTCATTCTTCTTATTCTTGTTTTTCTTGTGCAACCTTGGTTTGTGTGCCATCGTTCCTTAGGGAACACCTTTTTATATACCCGCATGTTCTGGAATATAAGAGTGTTAGATTCTGTGAGCTTAACACTTCCAACCTTGTCCCTGTGTTCGACCTTGATCTCTACATCGGACCCCATTTATTATTGCGGGGGCCTGAGAGTCGGGTTATTTCTTTAAAAGTCCGACTACTCTGAATCCGCTCCTTTTGGATGTGTGATTTAGGCCCGTCAACTTCTTGACACCATTGTCGGGGACAAGGAAAAATGACATTATTAAGAATTAGAGTCCACTCACTATACTCCAGTACCTCAAGCTTAGCAATAAGCTTGACAACACATTTACTTTAAGTCTACTTCCCTACCCTGAGTTTGTGTAGAATAGTTCATTTTAACACATCCAGTTTGCTAACTCGACTATACAATCTATTCAGGAACCCAAGAAGAAGCAGACTCATTTGACTTTACTCATTTTCACCATCCCACCTCGTGTGGATGTTACTCCCTCTGCTGACGAGTGGGATGTGAGGAACCAACACAACCCACAACCTCCAGGATTAGATGAAGACAGAGATGGATGTTACAATGATGATCATCGACATGAAGAGGACAATAGGGATGAAGATCATCGTGAAGACAATCGTCGTGAAGAAGACCAACGAGACGATGCACAACACCACAGGCATCGAAGAAGGCATCACCATAACCATCATGACAATGAATGGGAGTGCGATGGTCGTGATAGAGACAGTGAGTATAACAAAGAAGGGAAGACTCTTTGTGAGTTGGCAGCAACATGGGCCGACGAATCTAGTGTCTGATCATCATACCAAACTTCAATGAAACAAATTTGAGCTAAAACCAGTTGTCATATCTATGATCCAGAACAAGCCTTTTCATGGGAACTCAAGAGAAAATTCATACCATCGTATCGATTCTTTAAAAAATATATGTGATACTATCAAGATGAGGGGAGTCCCGCAAGAGGTGATATACTGCAAATGTTTCAACTTCTCTTTGGAACACAAGGCTCTCTCTTAGTATCTAAATCTCCCTCACCAATCTATAAATGGGTGGAGACCCCTAGCAGATGCTTTTGTTACAAAAATTTATCCTACAGAGAGGACAATCCGTAACACGCAGAAGATTATCTCTTTTGCACAGAAGCTGGGAGAGAACTTGCACGAAGCATGGGAGTGTTTCTAGGAGTACCTTAGGAATCGCCCGCACCATAATTATCGCAAGGGGTTCCTAGTGACCACTTTCTATAATGGGTTAAATCATACGGAGAGTACTTTGTTGAATGCAACCACTGGCAGTGATTTCCTCGAGAAGAAGCCAAGAAGAACCATGAAGATAACAAAAAACATGGTTGCGCTGCAATTAAGAGTAGACTATGAAAGGAATGACAAAGGCCCATCGAGGAATGTAGGGGCTGAAGGACCATCTATGTAAGCCAAGGCTTTGGAAACTATAACAGCTCAAATTCATAAAATAGCAACTGATGTGAAACAATTGAATGGTATTGGAGTAAAAGGCAAGAAGCATACTGAAAATGTCATGAAGTGTGTCACCTGTAGAGAAGGAGGACATGGGGTCAATAACTGTATCTACACCAGACCATAGGAAAGTGAAGAAAGTGAAAGTGAAGAAGAGACTATGCAAAATGTTTCCTACACCAACTTTAAGAGGCCAGACCACCCTAGTTTCAACTATGGAAACAAGGATGCAGCCGAGAATTCACACCAGTTAAGCAATTCACAAAAGTCACAGCCAGGTTTTGAAAAGAGAAGTGGACAAACGTGGTATACTCAGACAACCAATTATCAGACCAATAAGAATAACTACTCATCCCAAGGTAAGAACCAGACTCGCCAAGGGGTAGGACCAAGACAAGGACCGAGCCAAGGCCAAGGCCAAGGATTAGGGAAAGGAAAAGATAACAACCAACAAGACTTAGTAACTCAACTATTCGATTTTTCTAAGAGGCAAGCCATTGTGAACGATCAACTGGCACAAAGTTCTCTAGCTAATTCTGGCATCCTAACAACCATACAAGTTCAGATGGCAGATATGTAGACACACCAATGCCAAATTGACCAACAGCTCACGCAATTGGCAGAGTTAGTAAAAAATCCCTCAGAAAAAATTCGATCAAATACATAGACTACAAAAATGGCTACCCTCTGATTTGGGAGGACGCTGATCAACTCTGGAACTAGGGACGAGAATGAGGAAGGAAAAGAGGAAGAACCACAACTCGAGAAAGAAGTTTCTTCTGAGAAGGTCACTGATAAGGGAAAGTCTACTGAACAAAGTAGAAAGAAAAATGGAGAAGATAGGGATCTTGATCCTGTTGAAGAAATTTTCACAAAGAAAAATCTGTATGTGCCAAGAATCCCATTCCCATACAAGCTCATCAAGGCAAACCTAAAGAAAAGATATGAAAAATTTATGGAAGCAGTGAAGAACTTGCATATAGATGTTCCATTCCTTAATGCTTGAGAGGAGATGCCCACATATGCAAAGTTTTTCAAATATCTCATCACAAAGAGAAGAAGGGGAAACCATGTTGAGACTGTACACCTGGAAAACATGTCTCGTGCCTTTGTACAAGCTGAATTGCTAACTAAGAAGAAAGACCCAGGAGATTTTAACATCCCCTTTTGTGTTGGGGACAACATTGAAAGGAAAGGTCTAGCAGACTTGGGAGCAAGCATTAGCCTCATGCCCCTAAGTTTAACACAAAGACTGGGATTGACCTACATGATCAAGACAAATATTAGGATTGAACTGGAGGATCACACGTTTAAGAGACCCGTTGGTATAGTGGAAGATGTCTCGATCCGTGTGGGATGATTCTTCATACCTTGTCACTTCATTGTGATATAACTGTGGAGGACCCAAAGTGTCCTATGATATTTAGATGATCATTTTTGGCAACTGGAAGAGCTCTGATAGATGTCGATGAAGGCATCATAACTCTCTGAATTGGAAATGACCACATAGAATTCAAGGTGAAGGACGCAATGAAGGGACCATCTCTTTTAGAATCGGTCTACTTCATGGACAACTATAACCAATATTGTGAAGACATTCAAGAAGAAAAGGCCATAGTAGACCCATTGATGAGAGCCCTGAACAACTCGAATCCTTTGGTGGAAGACCCAAAAGTGGTTGAGATACTAGATTATCTTAACCAAGGTGAGGAAAATCTCAGTGAGGATGAAGAAGTAATTGAGACAGTGAAATATGCTTCTCTGGAATAGTCAAGTGAAGACCAAGAAACTCCCAAGCCAAGGACGGAACTGAATCCACTACCTGAAGGACTGAAGTACGAATTCCTAGATAAAAAGGGGAAGGAATCCCATCATCGTCAATGCAAACCTAACGGAGGAACAACGAGAAAGACTCCTGGAAGAGCTGAGGGAGCATAAAAGAGCAATCAGATGCTCTGTTGAGGACATCAAGGGACTTAACCCAGCCCTGTGTATGCACATGATAAATTTAGAAGAATCTACAAAGCCATTGTTGTAGCCTCAAAGGAAATTGAACCAAATGTTTAAAGAAGTAGTCAAGAAGGAAATATTGAAGCTACAGGATGTAGGGATTATATACCCGATAAGAGACATCAACTGGGTGAGTTCCATTCTGTAGTACCTTAGAAGGGTGGGATGACTGTAGTGAGAGGAGATAATGGTGATGAAGTAGCCACAAAAACTGTCACGGGATAGAGAATGTCCATAGATTATAGAAAATTAAATTTAGCCATGAAGAAAGACCATTTTCCCTTGCCATTTATTGACCAAGTCTTAGAAAGACTTGCCCACCATGACTACTTCTGCTTCTTGGATGGATATTCTGGATTCTATCAAGTTCTGATCCACCCTGATGATCAAGAGAAGATGATGTTTACATGCATCTATGACATGTACGCCATCAGAAGAATTTCTTTTGGCTTATGCATTGCTCCTGCGACTTTCCAACATTGCATGATTTCCATGTTCTCTGACTTCTTAGAAGACATAGTTGAAGTGTTTATGGATGACTTCTCAGTTTATGGGACAGACTTTGATGCTTTCCTAAGAAATTTATCCTTAGTTCTATAGATATGCGAGGAGAAACATTTGGTCCTAAACTGGGAGAAGTTCCACTTTATGGTCCAAAGTGGCATTGTCCTAGGACACAAAATTTTCAAGAAGGGCATCGAGGTGGATCTAAGCAAGATCGAAGCCATCTCCAAACTCCCACCACCAAAGTCTGTGACTGGGGTAAGAAGTTTTTTGGGCCATGTTGGATTACTATAGGAGGTTCATCAAGGATTTCTCAAAAATCTTGCAGCCCCTTTCAAATTTGCTGATCAAGGACGCAATGTTCGAATTTGATGACGAATCGAGACCCTGAAGAAGGCTTTGACCTCTGCACCAATCCTACAAGCTCCAGATTGGGAGCTGCTATTTGAGATAATATGCGCCACGAGTGACTATGCCATAGGCATGGTCCTAGGATAAAATAAAGACAAAAAGCACCATGTCATCTGTTATGCCAGTCGCACCCTGGACGAAGCCCAAGTGAACTATACCACCACTGAGAAGGAGATGCTAACGATTGTTTTTGCATTTGATAAGTTCTAATCATACCTTATAGGAGCTAAGGTTAAAGTTTATACTGACCATGACTCTATACGTTACGTCATGCAGAAGAAAGATACTAAGCCAAGACTGCTAAGATGGGCTCTACTGTTGCAAGAATTTGATCATGAAATCATTAATAAAAAGGGAAAAGAAAATGTGGTAGCAGACCACTTGTCTAGACTAGTTTTCGATGAAGAAAATCAATTACCCATGAATGATAATTATGCTGATGAAGCCCTATTGATGGCCCAGTCTGATGAGCAGAGACTGTCGTGGTTCGCAGATATTTGTAACTATCTAGTTTGTGGCCATCTACCACCTAACATAACATACAACCAGAAGAAGAAGCTTTTCTCTGATGTCAAGAACTATTATTGGGACGATCCACTATTATTTAAAAGGCGTTCTAACAATTTGTTTGAAGGTGTATACCGGAGGAAGAAGTTCTATCAATCCTAAGAGAATGTCATTCTTCAATGTATGGAGGACATCACAGTGGAGAAAGAACGTCTACAAAGGTGCTCCAATCTGGGTTTTACTGGCCCACCCTGTTCAAGGATGCAAAATTTTTCGTTAAGGCGCGTAAGGAATGCCAACTTACTGGAAATATCAGTAAAAGGAGTGAAATGCCTATGGTTGAATGGGTAGAAGTAGAAATCTTTGATGTTTGGGGAATCAACTATATGGGTCCTTTCCCGTCATCAAAAGGATACCGATACATCCTAGTAGTCGTTGACTACATGTCCAAGTTGGTGGAGGCAGTAGCAACCCAAACTTGCGATTCTAAATATGTGATCAAGTTGTTTGAGAAGACTATTTTCCAACGCTTCTGAGTGGCTCGCACTGTCATAAGCGATGGAGGATCACATTTTGGAGAAAAGCAATTTGAGGAGCTATTAAAGAAATATGGGGTAAAGCACAAAGTTGTTACACCCTATCATCCTCAAACCTGAGGACAAGTGGAGGTGTTCAGCAGGAAGATTAAATAGATATTGGAGAAAACAGTCACCCGTACTAGGAAGGACTGGTCCACGAAGATCGATGATGCTCTCTGGGCTTATAGGACAGCTTATAAACTTGCCTATAGGCACAACGCTGTACAAATTAATCTATGGTAAGTCCTGCCACCTACCTTTGGAGCTCGAGCATAAAGCCATTTGGGCGATGAAGTTTCTGAACATGGACTTGGAGAAGGCATGATAGAAAAGATTCCTGCAGTTGCAAGAGCTCGAGGAGCTGAGATTGCATACTTACGAGAATGCAAAAATTTACCAGCAAAGAACTAAGGTGTGGCATGATGCCCACCTAAAGAACAAGGATGTCTGTGAGGGGGACACGGTGCTTCTCTTCAATTCAAGCATCAAGCTTTTTCTTGGAAACATAGTACAAGATGGTCGAGCCCTTTCTCCATGGTGAAGATATACCCATTAGGTATGATGGAAATTCAAGGGGAGAAATTAGACATTTTCAAGGTCAATGGCCATAGAGTAAAAAGATTTTATGAAGATAAGGCTTTTGTATGAAGGTCTGAAATCAGTTTGGAGGAACCAGATCAGTCACCTGAGAAAAGGAATGAGGAGTTGCCACACCCAGCCGAGAAACCCAAGGAATGAATGATCATGAAGTCTAGCTAGAGACTTTAAATCAAGTGCTTCTTGGGAGGCAACCCAAGTTTTTGTTGTTTCTTTAATCTTTTTGTCTTTGTCTCCTTTTCAGTTGATTAAGTTTTATATATATCATATCTTCCTTTTTGAGTAATTGATGATATAATTAGAGAAACAAGTTTTGCTTTGATCAAGTTATCTGACCGTGGTTTGGACTGTGGTTGCGGTGTAACCTTGCATCAAACAAGACCGCGACCCACAGTGCCAATGTTTAGTCATCTTGACCATGACCTAATGTCTCACTTGGAATAGAAGAGACTGCGACCTATGGTCGTGTCTCGAGCACACCGTGGTTGCAGTCACTCACTCTTTATCAATGATCAAAAGGTTGTGGTTACTCTACTATATATTCTAAAACCCCATTTTCTTAGACTCTTCTCGCTTTTTTCTTTCTCGAGCCCAAGTAGGTAAAGACTACATCTCTGAAGAATCACTTCGCTACAACTGACTCACCACTGTGTTGACCTTCTCAGGTTTTACCGTCTCATCTGACGATCAAGAATGTCTTCTCCAGCAACCAGTAACCCCATCTACAGGCAGGAAACATCCTTGAAGGAGGCAGAGAAGATAGTGGAGAGCCTGAAAACAACACTAAAGAAGAACACCTCTCTGCCAGTGGCCAAATGAGTGGAGTTGCAGCTAAACCTCAAACAGTACCAAAGAATCCTGGGGCACCTGACACCAGAGGACTCCCCACAAGAAACCGAACAAACAGAGCAGACAGAGACCTTCGAGTATCAACCAGGAGGGTCAGACAGCCGAGTATAGGGGAAGAAGAGAAAGGTTGCACCCAAAGAGACCAAGGGCAAGAAGAAGGCAAAGCCAGTCATTGTTGAGCAACCAAGGGAGTAGGGGGTAGAGAAAGTCAACCAAGAGAAGGAAATCATCGGAGAGACATCAGCAAAATCCAACGAACCCCCAATCATGCTAAGAAACCTCTTACACCAGTCTACCTATGACTGGATGTACCAAAACAAGGAATTCAGCCTGACTCGGTACCTGGAGGTAGAAGATTTCAAGAAGATGAGAATCTATGAGAGGTAGTCTGATTCCTAGAAGGTGCAAATTTATGCACCTTATGCATGTCCGAGGCCAAGACCTACAAAAGGCTAACTAGAGAGTTCCTGTATTCGATAAAAAAATGTTACCACAAGTAGTGAGACAAGAAAGGCAGGCGGCAGAGATTATAACCTACAAGTAAGGCTAGGAGGTGAGTCTTACTTGATCACTGAGGCAATGCTGAATAAGATATTTACAAAGATAGAGGAAGAAGCAAAAGCCTACTCCACCCCCCTGAGTGAGAAGGAATCAGTCACCTATGATAGTAACCAGCTGTGGGAAGAGCTGACCGGAGAAGAAGAATACAACTCAAAGAACTCGAATGCCTCACTAATCACCTCGTACTTCATTCACACAATCTAGAAAATTATAGCTTACACCATTTATACGAGGTGGGAGAAAGGAACAGTAAGCAAGGGGGATTTGTTCCTAATCTGGTCGATGATAAATAGAAAGCCAATAAATATCGGAAAGATATTAATCGAACATTTATCAATGGTAGTAGGAGGGGAAGCAAAACCGAACTCTACATACTGCATGGGTGGCCAGATAAAAAAGATTTCTGAATACTTAATGGATGTTGAAGAGGTCTTGAAATATAAGGAAATGGAGGGACACCTGAGGATAGATATCAAGTCCCTCATCAACACGGGTATTCTGGCACAGAAGGGGGAGAAACTGTACTTCAAGCAGAGTGGATCAAAGAGGATCCTCCCCCTTCTAGTGATGGTGTTTTACGACACCCACAAGCTGTGGCCGACCCATGATGACATTGAAAAGATGTGCTCTGGGGTACGGTGAACCAACACTGAACCGGAAAAAGCAGTCGAGGAGAGCAGTGCTCAAGCTGAACTAAAGGAGAAAAAGAGCACAGAGCAGTGGAAGCAATTGGCAGTGCAGAAGAAGAAGACATCAGATACAACCTCCCCGCCAACTACAAAGATAAAAGCTGCAGAACCACCAACCCCCCACGACTCCACCTCTAGAAGAAATAGTGGGGAATGAAGAACCCACACCCCTAGAGCCACATGAGGAAATGGATATAGTGGGGCCATAGGTGGTGAAAAAGGAAGGCACGACAGCCAACCTGCATCCCGGCCTAGAATTGGAGGCTGAGCAAGAAGGACAAGGCTCTCAGGCCGTACCGGAACTGAAAATCCGTGGAGTAGACGTGGACCCATAGGACAAGCAGAAGGAAAAAGAACAAGGTGCACCGCTACCACCTCCACAACCAACCATGCCAAGGTCGTCAACAACGTGCATGGAGCAACAACTCCACCAGCAACACCAACATACACCCTCCTTCAGGGGTGTACTAGGTATAAGGTTTGATTCCATGTGGGAACACATGCATCAGACCACTTCAATAAATACAAACATTTCTTCTTCTTTATATACGCTAACAACACAGGTACATGTCCTCGTTGAAAGGACTAGAGCACTCCCTGACCTCCTCCAAGAAGCCTTAAGAAACCAATGGATAATGATGGGAGTACTGAAAGAAATAAAGAATGAAATGGAGGACTTGAAGAAGGAGAGGCACACCATCTGTGCCAATAACAAACATATGTGTTGTGTCTACGAAACGACAATGGTCAACCTCAAGGAAGAACGCCAACGCCTAGAAGAGGACCACCAGAAGCTTGAAAAGGAATGCAAAGAAATTGATGGTCGGTGGAAGAAAAAGAAGGTGAAGTGCTTAGTAAGCCTAGTGCGCTCCTCATCGAGCCTCTCTAGCCACGAAGACAACGATGAAGACAATGGGGGAGGGACCAACATGGGAGGAGAGGCGCTGAAAGAAGAAAGTGCCAATGTAAAGATGACATCGACAGATGAGTAGAAAAAGAATGAGCTTCCACAACAATTGAGCTCCCCCAATGACATACGCATAACAAAAACCACAACATTGTCAATGGAGCTCAACCTCAATAGCAACCCTGAAGAAGGGCAGTATGAAACTAATGAAGGCAATGGTAGACAAGCAAAACAAAAATTAACCCTGCCACAAATAAGATAACTCTAGAAGAACAACTTGCTATAGCTTATCGAGAAGAAGTCGCCACAGAATTCACTGCAACAGGGGTAGCGGAGCTCGATAAGATGCTAGATGAGCTGGGCGCCCATCTTGAAGAGAGTAGCGAGTTCCTCCTATTCCAAACACACCACGAGCATAAAAACTACCTCTATGATGGGAATATGAAGGAAACTCCAGCAATGATGGCATCCGCCAAGATGGGCCAAACTTCTGAGAAAAGCAATATCAAAGACATCGTAGCTACAGAAGCTTCCTCAAAAGTAGCAGAACTGGTGGCCACAACACAACCATCATACAAAGAAGATGAACAAGTGGCCAAAGCCATGCTGACCATAGACAAAACTCTGGCACCTTCTGTGCACGAAGGAACATCTGACGACGAGAACGGAGGGCTGGCAACCTTCTTTGCGAATGAGCCCGCTAGGGAGCAGAGCGCGTCAGCTAGAATAGAAACATTTGGAGTAGATCCCCCTCTTCCATGCAAACTGAAGGAAATGGACATGACTGTAGTATCATAGATAACATGTAGAGATGTCCACTTCTTGGCAGACATTCTCAGTGATGATCTACCCAGGTCAGACATACTATATAATAACAAGGGTAGACGCTAACCAGAGATCACTTCTGAGGGATCTTCCTGAAAAAGGTGTGAGTGCATAAAAGGTTGTTCAAGGTACTCTGCGTCACCCTCCTGGAAGAATTTCTGCACCCAGACAAGTCCCAACTAGTCTTCAATGGGATGACACATCTGGCTATCCTCCTCTACAAAGAAGAGTACAAGGCAGCAGATGCCACCGAATTTAAGGCAGAAGTTTGAAAAAGGAAACAAGATACGTTGTGATGCCCATAACAAATGTAAAGCATTGGGCATTGATAGTCGTGGACCTATAAGAACAGAAGACGACAGTGCTCAACTGCTACACAGACAAAATGGACTGCACCTCACTCATTTATAAAAGGAAGCATGCCAAACATGCCTTAAAGACGCCCTTGCATATGCAAAGAGCAATCAAAGATGCATATGACATTCAGAGATTCTGGAAGTTCTTCTCCATCAACAAGAAGGTCCCTCAAGAAAAGTATGGCTCAGGGGATTGTGCCTTCATAGTGTTGAGAATGATGGAAGCCATCAACAAGGGCATCCCCCTAGAAGATCTAGGCAAAGAAGACCTACATGTACTGCAGTGTGTGTATGCTATGGAGGTCATCTACGATCGTTGATTCTTCAGTGACCCGGCGATGCCTTCAGAAGATGTAGCCCAGAGGCTTTACAAGGATATCCCTCTACCTTAAAAGGTCACCTGGAGGGAGCAACTAAAGACCATATGCATGGATCCGATAGAGCCATCTAGGGCTGCAGCTTAGAACGAAGGATTGCATCAAAGCACTAGAGAAGATGTAAAACACATGTCAGATGACGAACCAAAGCAGCCTTCAGTAGCAGAAATTCCTGAAGAACAAATTTCAAAGGAACAACCTGAGGAGGGATACGTTGAAGAAGAAGACCCGATCGATGTTAAGCTAGACGGACTGGTAGGAGAAGTCACACCTTCTTTCAAGGACTTCGACAAATGGAGCTGCCTTAGCCTATCTTTAGAAGAATTGAATATCATCAGGGGGTCCTTGAAAGAAGATGATTCGCCAGGAGATGTCATCTTCGAGATAGATTCCATTTTTGTGCTAAAAGATGACCTCCAAGAAATGCTTAAAATAGGAGGATATCTTTCAGTAAGCATGATGTTAGCCTACCGGCGCTACTAGGCGACAACATGCCAAATGCTCACATGGCATACTTCCTACTGGTAGATGACATCCTGAAGGAAAAACAATCGGCCGAAAAGGAATGCCTGCAACAACGCCTGGTAACATCCCTACCAAACTACATCTTCCTACCAATTCTGCACGACAATCACTGGACTTTCTTGGTCGTTAATATCATTAAAAGGACTGCATTCCTCTACAATAGCTCAGATGCAACCTTCACACTTAGACTAACATGACTACAACAAAGACTCCCACAGAAGAAAAGGCCAACACATACACTGAGGCGATTGTTGACATGATAAAAAGTCGTGGCAAAGGTACAAGATTACAGCAGGCAAAGATTTCAAAAAGATGTAGTTCTGTCACAGGAGCCCCCAGTAGGTGCCCCTATCAAATGACGGTGGTTTCTTCTATATAGCCTGGATGGTGGCCCTTGCCAATATTGACGTCAAAGTGGAGGGCATGCAGTACGAACAATACCACACACTACGAGAAGTATACGCAAGCATGCTTCTCGAGTCCGAGTGGGCCTCCATCAACAACAAGAATGAATAAACAAAGCCCGTTTATACATCTCACTCAAATTTTGACACACAGAGACATGGTGCAGGATAAGTCATAAACGGACTATAGAGGTACATTTTCCATCCTTTTACCTCTCAAAATTGCTCAAAATTTTTCAAAATTTTTGCAAAAGTTACATTTTGAATTCAGAATCTAGCCTCCTCTCCTGTTAAATTTTCAAATTGTAGTACTTTTTCCCTCCTAGAGAGAAATAAATGAGGAACATATAAAAATATATATATACATATATATGTATATATATGTATTTATATGTATATATATACATATATATACATATATGCATATATATATATATATATATATATATATATATATATAAACAAGTAAAACACAAATCATAGCAATACTTCTCTATCTCATTCTTGCAATAAGATGTTGTATGTGTGACAACCTTAATTCATGAAACCCTCGAAGACTAGAGAACCTCATCTAGCCATACTCCTGACCAACCACCCTCACCTGATGCTTTTTAAGCAGAAAATCCTTATCTCTGTAGAGAGGGATACAACTGCCCTTTTCAAGGCATATGTAAAAAGAGGCTTGGCTGCCCAGAAGAACACTTAAAAATCCTCCGCACCTAAGCCTGAAAGGAGATGGAAAAAACCAAAAAGAAAGAAAAAATAATGAGAGTTGTGCCCAAAAGATGCCAAAAGTTTCCACATAGCCGGTGTATTGTCGCACTCATGAATGTAGATATGTCATGCCCGTAAGTGGAATCTTGAAACCAAGCTTACACACCTCTAATTCTGAATGAAACTCACAAAACCACCTGATGTAAATTCAGAAGCCCAAAAAAGCAAACACTGCCCTTACGACAGTTGTGGGTGAGGAGTTCAGAGGGAAGAGGAAAACACTTGAAGCTTTAAGCCTACCCGAACACATTAGAATAGGGCAAATTGAAAATAAAGAGATGGTGTGAAAGCTACCCCTTGAAAAAGATGTTGTATTAGTAAGGTTATTTTCCTAAGGGAAAGGGGTGATAAGTTGAGAAGGAAGAAACTTTTACAATTGAAGGAAATGGTGAGAAAACAAAGTTATGCAACTCTAGTTAAAAGGGAGGAATGAGACCTAAGGGTTAGAAAACATGTCACAATTGTCTTGATGCAAGAATGAATAATTTTAGTAATGTTATATTCTATAATTTTGTCACATAAGATTGCTTTTTCTTTCTCTGAGTTCTCAAACCTACACGTAGCCTAAGGACTGGCTTGATTCTATGTTTGGGGGAGTTGATAACACATCATTTTACGTACATTTTGTATATATTTTACACCTCTTTTAGTATATATTTTGTTAGTTTTTCCCATGATTTTACCATCTTTTTGACTAAAACCTCACTTACATGATTTCAGGTACAATTACATCCCAAGTCGCGATCGTTACCTCGACTGCGACCCACTCATCCAACAACTGCGATCGAGGTCTCTTAACCACTTTAAGATCGAGGTCATCATACATTGGAGTCAGACCGCGGTCATACTGAGGCCGTGATCACTACTGAACCATGACTGCTAGGAGGTCGTGATTAGTACAAAGGCACCAGTAAAACCAGGGACCGTGGTGTATTTGGAGACCGTGGATGCCAAGTTTTCTCGTGACTCAAACAAGGATGTGATCCCTCCAGACCGCGATCAAGCTGGACCGCGACCAGCATGGAGGCCGCGGTCATTACTAAGCCCGTGATCCTTGCAGACCATGACTGAGTAAAAAGGCCTCGACCATGACCTCTCCAACACAATACATGAATCGACCGTGACCTTTTCCAGACCACGAGCAATGGTAGATTGTGACTCAGTCGGCCGCGATGAAAGGAGGAATAAAGAGCAGACCGCGACCGCAGTCTCACACCTCACCCAACCAAGACCACGACGGCAGTCTAGGCTTAAGTCGGTGGAATGTGCCTATAAATAGAACACCCACCCGTCTTGTCAAATCATTAGATCATAAATTAGATCTTGAGGACCATGAAGTGTTGCTGCATCCCAGACTCATTCCATACCATCCCATCCACCAGTCTTGGATCTCCAAAGGTAGAAGCTAAGGAGAGAGAAGACTGAAGACTCCTTCTTTGAGAGAAGAAAATCGTCTGTGCCATCGATGTGCTAGATCTAGATCTAAAGAAGTATCTTTTTCTATCACGTCTCTTCTATCTAGATCTACCATTTCATTCCACTGTACTTCCCTCCTCACTTCATGGATCTTTATGTATCTATCTTTCTATAACACTATTATGCTGCCTGCAAGCATGAGTGGGTAAACACCTTAACTTGGGTTGGGAGTAGCCACTAAGGCTCTCCCAACATATATATTATATCTCTTTGTTGAATATATATTCTTATCAAGGTTATCTCCATACACCTATTTTAATGCTTCACTTGCATGCTTAGCTACCATCTTGTGATGTTTGATAGTTGATATCTCGAGAGAGTAATATCACCTTTATCATGTGTTATTGAGTAGTATGAATGCATGAGAGTGTTGTAATGCTAAAGCTTTAAAACCATATGTTATGTGATGTGGTTTACGTGTGGTCATCTTGAGAGAGAGGCTACCCTTAGACTTAGATCTATCCTCATCTCGAGAGTGAGTGGAATAGATGCTTTTGATGGTTGCTTATAATCTTGGTAAGAGTATGCGAGAGAGAGAGAGAGATGATGTTGCATGTTGGTGAGAAGCCTTAGTAGGTGAACCCCAGCTCGAGTTTCCTTTCATATACTTGTTTTGTCTTATTTCTTTTTTTTTATTCATTCTTCTTATTCTTGTTTTTCTTGTCCAACCTTGGTTTGTGTGCCATCGTTCCTTGGGGAACACCTTTTTATATACCCACGTGTTCTGGAATGTAAGAGTGTTAGATTCTATGAGCTTAACACTACCAACCTTGTCCCTGTGTTCGACCCCGATCGCTACATCGGACCCCGTTTATCATTGTGGGGGCCTGAGAGTCGGGTTATTTCTTTAAAAGTCTGACTACTCTGAATCCTCTCCTTTTTGACATGTGATTTATGCTAGTCACTATTTAATAAATACCACCCTACACTAAGCAACTTATGTTTCAAATTCCTCCCATAAATGTTTTCCACTGTCCATCTTAGAGACACATCCTTCTTATGTATCTTTCTTATTGGAAGAGATGGGTTGGTGGTCTCAAACATCAACCAAAATAGATTCCAAAGGCTAGATGATTTGTCCAATTCATTCTATAACGTATGATGGAACTAGCTATACCTAATATTTTGAGATATTTTTCATCAAAAATATACCAACCCACACTCCTTTCATGCCATGAAGAACCTTAATGCAACAAACCTCATCCTTATACCCCATCCACATCATGAGAAAACCCATTATCTTCTCATATTTTACCTATAAAATCATTAGAAAAAACCTTAGCATTAGACTTGCACCATATCTCAATGATGTAATTTCACCAAAACAATCTGCCTCCGTAAAAGTTAGGATTTTTTTTGGATTATGGCATCCTTTTCAATGAAATCATTCACTAATGATTGTCTTGAAATTCATGTAATAAATATGAGAACATTAGACATAGTTTATATGTATCAGACCTTAAATTTATAAACCTAACCCTTGAGACACATATAACTGAATATGAGGTAAACAAGTGCTAAAATTAGATAGAACACATGGACATTAAGTGGCAAGATGTTTGAACAGTAGATCTTATCTTATCTAAGTTTACCCAATATGTCAATGTGGTGTTCCACACAAAATGAAGTTACAACAAAACTAAGAGTAAAAAAAAGATGAGGATATCGATTAATAACAAGAAGCAATATTTTTGGCTAGAATTTGAGATTTAAGATAGAACTTAGATTAGGTTTCACCAAACAAGCATGCACCCAAACATGTAACACTCATAGCCATTGTATGACATTAGCATATTTTGCACACAATCATCATTTATGTCTATTTTGTGTGTAGAATTTTGGTGGGAAGGGGTGTATCAAAATACAAACATTCCTTTTGGTAAGACCCGAGCCAACAGATCCATCACAACCATAAGACATCATTCATAAAAGTAGTAGAAGATGTACCTTGGTGTACACTAGTTATCTAACAGCTAGACATGTCTTATTTTGGTGTAGAACTTGTCGTTTTGAATCCAGATCAAAAGTGGATGTTTGTAAAGAAGTGAAATCACCTCTCTACTAAATATGGTAAACAAAAAACCAATGAATAACAATGGAATTTAAAACTTTAACTATTTTCAATTTAATAAAACTGTACATCAAAATTTTCCCAATAAGGTTTTACATGCTTTATACAAATAAAGGTAGAGAGAAACTAAACTACATCAATATCTCTCCAAAAAAATAACTTAGCAAATAAGTCCATGAAGGAAGGATGAATTCGTTTTCCTAGTCTTTGGCTGGTTCACCATGCTTCTGTTGTGCACTCTGATCCTAAAGTTGGGTGGTTGGGATAACCCAGTAAGAGGAGAGAAAAGGTATGTGTCAATTAATGGAATAAGGACATTAAATAGTTTAAAATATGGAAAAGTAAAGATTTACTAAGCTAAGAGATTTTAAAAGTATGAGGCAAGTAAGTAATTAAGAATTCTGCCAATTCAAATAGTAACAAAGTTGCATGCATGATTTAATATGACTACGTTAAACTAATATAGGGCTAAGGCACCTACCTAGCCTCAACCAAAACAAATAGGTGTGGGAGAGTGGTCACATTCCCAAACACCTACATATATATATATATATATATATATATAAATATATAAATATATATATAGGGTATATCTTCGCTACCCGTGTGGGTAACTAAGATTCGCTACCCGTGCATCAATTTTGTAATGGGAAGGTACACATTTGTAATGAGACAATCCAAATTTGTAATGAGACGACCAAAATTGTAATACAAAGACTCGTTTTGTATTACAACGCTATTACAGTAATAAATATATATTTATTACTGTAACAGCGCTGTAATAAAAAACAAGTTTTTGTATTACAATTTCGGTTGTCTCATTACAAATTTGGTTCTCTCATTACATATATGGGTCATCCCATTACAAAATTGATGCACGGGTAGCGAAGATATACCCATATATATATATATATATATATATATATATATATATATATATATATATATATATATATATATATATATAAGTGGGGAGAGTGGTCACATTTCCCAGGGCTCATGCCCAAACTATGGGTGGTTTTACTCATGTGCACTACATTAGTTAATTAGTAATTTACATCATCATGCTAGAAGAATTTATATGGCAGATTTAAGTAATTGAAAACTTTGCAATTGGGGTCTAAGACCATAGAATTATTGAAGTAAACATACTAAACAAGAAATTGTGGAAACTAGAGTATGGGCTCATGCCTCATTGGGAAATTAGGATTAGATTAAAAAATGCCCAACTTAGGGTTTATAATGCACCTACATAAATAGGGTTTCACATACCGAAGTTTCACACATAAAGGTTAACTCAAATAGTATACTTTGGTCCACAAAGTCAACTTTTCATCCTAGAAACACATTATGCATGTTAGCCAAGTCAAAGTGAACATATTCATTCCTATTAGATTTTTATATTATTCTTACCCAATTCCTGATCATCTATTGTCATGTTAGGGTTTATGATTTTAATCCTTGTTGAGAGAATATGTGATGCTTTATATGTATATCTTAGTTCTAATTACCCATATTTATTCGCATAAGTCTATGTAACCCATATATATGTGATAATAATATATATTCTTCCAATATAGTTTTAATGATGTCATTCTCTTCTCTATAATGTGAATCCATATTATTCCTAACATCATGCTTACCATGTATATTGGTGGGCATGTACATTTCATTATCTAGTTCTTGAGCATTCCATAAGTAAGAGTATGCAATATGTAGATAGTTGAAAGGAGTTTTTTATATATCCCAACCAATATGTCATCTACATATATGTTTATAAAAGTACTTCTTTTACACGTTATTATCTTTTTCACCAATTAATCCGTAAGAAGACAATATAGTTAGATGCATTCCATAATTATATGTGTATTATAATTACCATCTATTGCATAAATATGTATCTGTGTATCTAGAGGTTTTGTTGAAACATGTTTATCATAATTCTTGATAATCTATGTGTAGTATTAAAATGTAACTCATCTTATATATAATCTTCCATTACTAGTTGAGCCATGACATTCAACATTACAATAAGGCAACATGCTCATCTTACAAACATCGTTTATATATAGTACTACATGGATACATGTATAAACTAATATGATGTATACAAGTAAGTCAACATGATATGATAATGTGAACACATTTTACAAAGCAACTCCTTAGTTATAGATCTACTATACAGATCATAAATTAAAATTTATATATTCAATCCTTGGTTAGCATAGGGAATTAGATCTATATCCTTATTACCATGGTTTACTTCACATAGACATCATAAGTTAATTATTGAAAGATTGAAATAAGGAAAGAAATACATACCTTAGATAACCATAAACGAATGGATATGTGATGATCTATTTGTGAGCATATCTAGGGTTTTTCCCAAGATGATTCCTCCAGATCTTCAGGTGGTGTCTTGTTGGCTGTAGGTCATTAGTGCTAGGGGAGTAAGATCAGGCATTGATGTGGTGACGACGTTGATGCCTGATGGTGAAACCTGCAATGGCATCTATGTTGTTTGCATAGAGCAAGTCAAAGAGGTGAGATCAGATCGGTAGTTGCATACGATGATGTTTCTAGCGTCGTGGTGTTTGCTGCAAGTCAATCCATCACATAGATGAAGGAGGGGTATCCGTGATAGGGTGTTGCTGGCATCATCGATATCAGGTTGGTTGTTGCAGTAATTTATTTCATATGAGGGGTGGCGCTTACTGTTAAGCGGTATTGGTGTCGAGGGTCAGATGTGTTAGTTGTGTTACAGGAATTTCTTTATGGTGTTGGGAGAGGTGGAGGAGAAATTGGAGGAGGGGCGAGGGAGAAGGTGATCATTGGTGATCAGGATGAAGGCCAACACAGAGGGTGGAGTTATGCCGTTGCAGCTCTAGTTTCCAGTGGTGGTGGGATCTCTAGAGGTGATGACGGGATCCCTGGACATGAAACTCCAGTTCCTGGTGGATGTGTCATGGATAGTATTGTGTCTAGGTGAAAGGTGATGGCATCACAGTGATGAAGGGGATGGCGATGTGTGGGGTGGAATGAAGTGGGGAGAAGTTG
The DNA here is from genome assembly GCA_963693085.1 of Alisma plantago-aquatica. Classification (NCBI taxonomy): domain Eukaryota; kingdom Viridiplantae; phylum Streptophyta; class Magnoliopsida; order Alismatales; family Alismataceae; genus Alisma; species Alisma plantago-aquatica. The sequence continues at coordinate 737,711,084 of OY856412.1, read as the reverse complement.
GGGAGGAGAAGAGTTTAGTTCCATTAGGCCACGAGGCACAGAGGGCCTTGACGACAATGGTGGTGGCATCACCGATGAGTAGATAGAGTGTCGGGGCGCCATTATGGTGATGGTGGTAGATGGCTCTATGGTAGGGTGATGGTGAGGGGGAAGGCGATGCGAGCACTGTGAGTGCCTCCATAGCCTTTAGCGGCTACTGGTGGCATCCTGGAAGTAAGGAAACTTGGCAGCACTGAGATGGAGAAGGATGGGCTGGATGGCTAGGGCTTTTGTGGTTTCTAGTTTAAAGGTGGGGGAGTTATGAATTGTTGGGTAGCATCTAGGGCAAGCAAGATGAAATGAGAGGTAGGTGGTTGTTCTGGATGTTGATGCTCTTACACTAGATGCAATGGAACGCTAGTGTAGTTGGTAGACTAGGAGGTTAGGCGACAGGAAGGAAACAACTTCAATCGACTGCTCATGTGAGGAGTACTAGCAATAGAAAAGTAAATTGTACCAGGTGCATAAAGGAAAAGACCAAGTGTGGGAAGGCGTTACATGCCAATATAAAAGGAATAAATGCAAACTTAGTAAACTAGCACTATTAAAATCTAAGGTAATGAAGGTTTTCAATACTAATTCAAATAGGACAACAATTAATATCTGATTGACATGAAAATTCATGGGTTTGCTAATTAAAGTGTGTGGAGTCTAACTTTACATGAACTTCTCCTTTTGAACACATTTTGTATTTGATTGTATGGTAAGTACCTAATAAATATATTTAGTGCCTTTCTTAATAAATTTCAATATAAAATTACTTCTTTTTTCATTTCTTGTCCCAAAAAACCATAAAAACTCTAAATTAATATAATCTAATAATTATTTCTAATTAATGGTCATTTTGCATTATTATACTCTAATTAACACACTAGTTGAGATATTTGTGCAAAAACCCATTCATTGAAATGAATGTGGGTTATATATAATTCTCATCATTAAGTATTTCTCAATTTTGATTTTTAGGACAAAGAGGATAGAAAAGATAGGAAAATTTAGGGAAAAAGGATTCAAAGGATATGAAGAAAATAAAAATTTGAAAATGGGTTAAATTACAAATAAACCCAATATTTAGTATGTTACAACACTCCACCCCTCAAAGAGGATTTCGTTCCCAAAATCTCAACAAGAGGGAAGGGTGAGTATGTAAAATCCCAACATTAAGAAACTAGTTGGTTACCTCTAATATATGGTGCTTCACATTCTCTACTCATAAGTTAGGTTTACTAAGGTTTCCACTATTCAACCTTTTAGAAAATATAACACAATGGACATTTTTGGCTTTTAGCATTATCTCCATTATGAAATTACATTGTCCTTAATATTCTATAACTTCTATCATGTTATATTTACATTGTCATCAAAAGAATTACATCTCAACATTATCTACAAATCATATGTATTTCTCATTACTAATTAAGAATATGAAGCACAATTTCAATTTACTAAATCATCTTAGTATATATTAATATGTTAGATCACAATCCTTAATAACTTGAATTTATTCTCCATTATCCTTGTATTACTGTCATATAGGATTATCACAAGTTATTTTGTAAGAAATAGATAATATTATCCAACATGTTATTAAGTTTACAATAATTCCAAATAATGTCAAACATTGTCATATCACCTTTCATACTCGTATTAATGTCATCATTAATCATTTTCTCCTATTTATTCACTTCTTATTATCAATTATAGACATTTAACATCACATTAGGCATGTATGCATGTTTATTTGAATCCAATTACCCTTTAACATATTTGAGTCATTGTATGTTTGAGTGAATAAGGTGGAACACATTGTATATTAATGAATTGATTCATATATCAATTTATGATTAGGTGATTAATGAGGTGTGTAATAGAGAACAAGGTGATATGCCTTACATATATTGATAACTTGATAAAATTATGATTAAGTGATTATATTCCATTTCTATGTATCGAGGAATATTATATGATGATGACACCAAATGTCACTAGTATACCATGAAGCTATTAAGGATACATATGTATATATGTTAAGGTTAGATAATTACATTTTAGGGTTTAGGTCAACATGACTATTATATGTTATGTTTTATTAGTATGCATTAGTTCCATTTACCATAGCATTAGAGTGACATGGTCAACATTATGTGTATTCACAATTAGGGAGTTAGTCATATTATTTGTATTCAATATTTGTGGGGTTTAAGTATATGATTTATTTATTAGATGACTTATTATATATTCAATAGTATACAAACAAACAGGTTAAATTATAATTATAATTTGTTTGGTAAATTCTAGTCATATAATATCACTAATCTATTATCTATGGTGTTAGGGCTTCTAAAAGCAGAGTAGCTAGATTTTGATGTGTTGTATGTCTCTATCCCCTTAAGAGGATTTTGTCCTCAAAATCAACAATTCCAAAATCTATTAAGGTATTATCACAAATGCTACTACTACTCCTCTTAAAAGGGTGGACCTTTCAAGTCAAAATAAACTAGGGGTAAAAGAGTGAGTCTAACCAACTCATGTATAAGATCCAAGACTTAATTATTTTACTAATCACTATTACAAAACTTCTAAGTCTAGTATAGGGTAGACTGCCCATAAACATGGAAATATAACACTCATATAAGGAACTTATGGGATATAAGGTGATTTTATTTGGGTAAACAAATAATCATATATTAGGTTCCTAAGGATACTCAACATTGAGGTTATTTGCATAAAGGTATGCTATTTTGGAAAATCAGAATCAGCTCAAGACAGACCAGTGTCATATGGATCTGGGAGTCCTCACAAAACAAGCTAGTGGTACGAAGGAAAAAAATTGCCACCCCCCAGGCCCTGGCCCTTTCCAGGCACCCTTGCTTTCAACTTATGTCCTAGTAGCTACCTAACATGCTAATCACCTAAAAGTTGATTAATGATATTTCTCATATGAAATTCTTATGGTCCTAATTCAACCTTTCACCATAGGTCAGTTCTAAGGTGAACTAAAGGGAAAACTATATGAGGGGTTTCTAACTAAGGAGACAAATTGAAATAGTCAACACTCTGACTACCATGTGCTCTGATATAATAATGTAAACAAGTGAAATCACCTCTCTACTAAATATGGTAAACAAAACACCAATGAATAGCATTGGAATTTAAAACTTTGACAATATTCAATTTAATAAAAATGTACATCAAAATTTACTCCCAATAAGGGTGTACATGCTTTATACAAATAAAGGATCAAAGGTAGAGGGAAACTAAACTAAATCAATATGTCTCCAATAAAATACCTTAGCAAATAAGTCCATGAGGGAAGGATGAATTCCTTTTCCTAGTCTTAGGTTGGTTCACCTTGCTCCTATTGCGCACTCTGATCCTAAACCTGGGTGGTTGGGATCACCCAGCAAGAGGTGAGAAAAGGTTTGTGTCAATTAAAGGAATAAGGGCACTTATCAATTTCAAATATGACAAAGTAATGATTTATTAAGTTAAGAGATTTCAAAAGTATGAGGCAATTAAATAATTAAGAATTCTGCCAAGTCAAATAGTAATTAAGTTGCATGCATGATTTAATATGACTACATTATACTAATATAGGGATGAGGCACCTAACTAACCTCAACCAAAACAAATAGGTGAGGGAGAGTGGTCACATTCCCAAACACCTACAAATACATATTAATGTGGGGAGAGTGGTCACATTCCCCAAGGCTCATGCCCAAACTATGGGTGGTTGTATTCATGTACACTACATTAGTTAATTAGTCATTTACATCATCATGCTAGAAAAATTTATATGGAAGAATTATGTAATTAAAAAACTTTGCAAGTGGGGTCCAAGAACCTAAAATTATTGAAGTAAATATACTAAACATGAAATGGGGAAACTAGAGTATAGGCTCATACCTCATCTGGAAATTAGGTTTGGATAAAACAATGCCAAACTTAGGGTTTAGAATGCACATACATAAATAGGGTTGCACATATCTGATTTTCACACATAAAGGTTAGCTTGAATAGTATACTTTGGTCTACAAAGTCAACTTTTCTTCCTAGAAACACATTATGTATGCTAGCCAAGTCAAAGTGAACATATTCCTTCCTATTATATTTTTATATTATTCTTACCCTATTCGCGATCATCTAATATCATGTTAGTGTTTAATATTTTAATATTTGTTGAGAGAATATGTGATGCTTTATAGATCTATATTAGTTCTAATTACCCATATTTAGTCACATAAGTCTATGTAACCCATATATATGTGGATAATAATCTATATTCTTCCAATTTAGGTTTAAGGATGTCATTATATTCTCTATAATGTGAATCCATATTATTCCTAACATCATGCTTACCATGTATATTGGTGGGTATGCATATTTTATTATCTAGTTCTTGAGCATTCCATGAGTATGCAATATATAGATACTTGATTGTAGTTTTTGATATATCCCAGCCAAGATGTCATCTAGATATATGTTTATAAAAGTACATTCTTTTACACGTTATTATCTTTTTCACCATTTAAATCATAAGAAGATAATATAGTTAGATGCATTCCATAATTATATTTGTATTTATAATTACCATCTATTGCAGGTCGTCAGTGCAAGAGGACAAAGATCTAGCATTGATGTGGTGATGGTGTTGATGCCTGACAGTGACACATGTTGTGGAATTGACATTGTTTTCATAGAGTAGGTCAAAGAGGTGAGATCAGATCGGTGGTTACAGAGGTTGATGTCACTAGTGTCGTGGTGCTTGCTATAGGCCTTTCCATCACATAGATGAAGGAGGGGTGTCCGTGGTAGGGTGTTGCTGTCAGCATCGAGATGAGGTCAGTTGTTGCAACAGTTTGTTGCTGACGAGGGGTGGCACTTACTATCAATGGGTAATGGCATCAAGGGTCAAATGTGTTAGTTGTATTTTAGGTGTTTTGTGGTAGTGTTGGGCAAGGTGGAGGTGAAACTAGAGGTGGGGTGAGGGAGAAAATGATCACTAGTGATCAGGGTGAAGGCCAACGTAGAGGGTGGACATCTTCCCTTGCAACTCCAGGCGCTGGTAGTGGTAGGATCTCTAGAGGTGACGATAGGATCCCTAGAGATGGAACTCTAGTTCCTGGTGGACATGTCATTGATGGTGTTACATCTAGGGGAAAGGTGATGGCGTCACAGTGATGAAGGGGATGGTGATGAGTGGGGTTTAATGAAGTGGGGAGAAGCATGTGATGAGAAGAGTTTAGTTTTTTTAGGCCACGAGGTGTAGAGGGCATCGACGACCATGGTGGTGGAGGCACTGGCGAGTAGCTGGGGTGTCGGGGCACCTCTATGGTGATGGTGATAGATGGCTCTATGACAGGGTGATGGCGAGGGGGAAGGTAGTGCCACCACTGTGGGTACTGCCATAGCCTTTAGCGGTTGCTGGTGGTGTCCTGGAAGCAAGGAAACTTGGTAGAGCTGAGATCGAGAAGGATGGGATGGAAGGCTAGGGCATTTGTGGTTTCAAGTTTGAAGGTGGGGGAGTTATGAATTGTTGGGTGGCAGCTAGGGCAAGCAAGATGAAATGAGAGGGAGGTGGTCGTTCCAGATGTTGAGGCTCTAGCACTAGATGCAACGGAACACTGGTGCGGTTGGTAGACTAGCAGGCTAGGAAACAGAAACGAAATGACTTCGGATGACTGCTCGTGTGAGGAGCACTACCAGAAGAAAAGGAAACCGCACCGGGTGCATAAAGGAAAAGACCAAGTGTGGGAAGGCGTTACATGCCAATATAAAGGAATAAATGCAAACTTAGTCAATTACCACTACTAAAATCTAAGGTAATTAAGGTTTTCAATACTAATTCAATTGAGACAATAATTAATATCTGATTAACATGAAACTTCATGGGTTTTCTAATTAAAGTGTGTGGAGTCTAACTTTACATTAACTTCTCCTTTTGAACACATTTTGTATATGATTGTATGCTAATTACCTAATAAATATATTTAGTACCATTCTTAATAAATTTTGATATAAATTTCTTATTTTCTCAATTCTTGTCCCAAAAAACCATAAAAACTCTAAATTAATATAATATACTAATTATCTCTCATTAATGGTCATTTTGCATTATTAGACTAATTAACACACTAGTTGAGATATTTGTGCAAAAACCCATTCATTGAAATGAATGTGGGTTAAATATAATTCTCATCATTAAGTATTTATCAATTTCAACATTGAGGACAAAGAGGATAGAAAATATAGGAAAATTTAGGGAAAAAGGACAAAAAGGATATGAAGGAAATAAATCTTGAAAATGGGTTAAATTGCAAATAAACCCAAGATTCGGTATGTTACAATGTTGTTGTTACCACCTAGTCTTTGTAGAAACACATTGTCTTCTTCTAGAATAAGTTGCTTATTCTCAAGGCTCCACCCATGGGCCGTTATCTATACATCTTCATAGAAGATGGGGGAACTATTGGTGAACAACCTTGGTCACCAAGAAGAAGAAAAACTCATTATTTTTTACGTGGTACCATAGCTTTATCTCCTTCTTGTCCTATTGTGGGTTGTTGTCCATGGATCAAGTGTCTCTCTCTCCAAGAGTATGAATTCTTATACAACTTGTGTCACAATATTTTGTTAAGTGTGTATCACCCCATGTATGTCCACCCTTTATATGGAAGAGTCATAGGCTTGGAAATTCCAATATTCAATCATGTTCCTGATTACAACTCAAAACCATTGATTCAATGGGTGATTGGATCTAGAGTGGGGGTGAATAGAGCTAAAACACTTAAACCAAATTCATTATAACTTCAAATTACTTCAAGAGATAAGGTTGTAAATATGGAATTTGTGTGCAACTAAACATACATAGAAAGGATGAGAGAGATTGAATAAGAACAAGAACACAAGCTATGTATAGTGTTTCCAAACTCCAAACTAGGAGAATGTACATCCACTACCTGGAGAGGTCAACCTCTAGGACTTTTCAACAATGTCTCACTCCTTATATTCCATTATAAGAGTTACAACATATGACCTTCCTTTTCTAAGAAAAGGATTACCAACCTTCCATTGGAAGACAAGGGAGCCAATAACCTCACAGAGGACTTACCCATCCATGAACAAGAGTCTTGTGCCTCACCAAGGACTTACCCACTTTTGAAATGAGTCTTCCTCCTCCACCAAGGACTTACCCACTCTTGCAACAAGTCTTCTTCCTTGAAGGAATTACCCACTATTCTCTTGGATCTTCAACCTTTGACTTCACTTCCACCACTGGATTACTTTCACTAAGGGACTCCTCCTTCTTATTCTTCACCTCTCTTAGAAAAGACATAGAACCTTCATCGCCATGGTGTAAAGAGAGATTGTGAGGTGTAGGAGCTGAGAGCCTCACAAGATATACATGTCGGACTAGCTCTCTTACAAATCTTCTACTCACTCTAATGGATGGAGAAAGTGATTAAGCTTAAGAGTGGAAGTAGGATCTTGGAGGCACTCAACTATTATATAGATACCTTTATGGCTAACCATGGGATGAATCCCAAGGGGTCATGTTTATAGTTAAGGATGCCTACTAGTCAGTAGAAGCACTTAAGGATGAATTATATCCAATTGGGGTATTGCAATAGATATATTTTTTAGTTTTTCAACACTCCAATAGTTAGAAACACATTTTCTACACATTTCATACAATGAGATCGGTCGAGTTTATTTTTGGGAAACTCGTCTGATAGAACTATGCAAAAATAAAATTTGAGTTGTCGGTTGAGTTTATCCTGAATGAAACTCGTCCAATGAGTTACATTTGATTTTCATGTGCAGAGGTGTTAGTCGAGTTTGTCCTGGGAAAATTCCACTGACCCTGGTAGTTCCCAAGATCCTTCATGGGTTACAGTTGAGTTTATCCCAGATGAAACTCAGCCGACAAAAGTCCCTATGTTGAATTTTGGAAATTTCCTTAGAAGTTCTTAAATATTCGATTTTAGTGCTCTAGATTTTTTTAAGCTTAATTACAAGTCATACAATCATTACAAGTGATTTACAAAATATTCTAATAGATTTGAGGCCTTTTCCACAAAAGTGCACTTGCACTGATAGTGACTTGTCTTTCTCCAAGATAGGATGCAAACGTCAGGGGGAGTCTTTCTATACCTAATATGAAATCACTCAAGTAGAAGCATTCCAAACAAATAAGTGGAATGGTTAGTCATCATTAAAATAAGGGTTTAGTCAATTATACCTTGAGAGTTAATTAGACTTTGAGTCAACATTTCCCCCCTTTTTGAAGATGACAAACCATTGCATAAATGTATTGAAAGAATTTTAAGTAAAATCATACCATTGAATAAACATATGGGCTTCAATAGAATTGAGTTCATATGCTCCCCATCAATTGATGATAATGGAGTTCTCATACTCCCCCCTCAATTGAAGCTATTTCTCCTACATGGTTAGCTTTCATAACATTTTTAAAAACTATGTCTTCTACTCATATATGTATTCTACATATATGTGTTCTCTCCTTTACATAAGACATATCTTCTCCCTCTTTGTCTTTTCAAAAAGTGAGGGGGGTTGAAGTTCTAAAGCACAACTTGTTAGATAAAAGGGAGTAGAAGCAAAAAACTAGGGGTTTGTCAAAGTAATCTATATATGAAGCAAATTAGGACACACATTAAATCAACCTAGGTGTAATTCTAGTAATAAGAAAGAAAATGCTATGCAAGCATGTAACTAAAAATAGTAGATATGCAAGTCAAGGAGAAAGCTTGAGAGTGTATGAAACAAGATAAAAGCATAGCATATAGTTGGATACCAATAGATGAATAAGGCTAGAACTGCATGTATATGAACTGCTAGTATATGATATGAAGTTAGGAATACTATTAGGCTCTAGGTCATTGGAAAAAAATCACGAGTTAAAGGACAATCCATGAGTAGATGTAGAGAAATATCCAAACAAAGAGATATGGAATTTAAGAAGAATAAAAGGATATTACTCACTCGTACATATGCATCATTACAAAAAATTGAGTACCATTAAGAAACTCAAAGTTGCATTCAAAAGATATACAACTAGATTGATGTAGCAAGTAAAAGCACAATAGAAGCAATATAGATCACAACCAGTAGATTCAAAGAGATCATCATAACATGCATACAACTCAAGATAAGTTATTGGAAGATATAGAGATACCAAAATATAGCAATCAGAAAGATAGAGTTGTCTGCAAGATAGGTAATTTAAAGCATGGTAGTATGAATATCAAAAAAGTACCAAGGGAGAGCCAAATAGAAAGGCTATTGATAAAAGAAAGTCTAGTTGAGAGGGAACTTATCATCCAAAAAGCCATTTGTGTATTCAGTGTATAGTGTTGTCAGTCGAGTTTCTGGGTTGAACTTCTTGTCTGAAAATAGTTGTTGGCAACACACATTGGTGCATGTATATAGAGTGGGACCCAATAGTGGGCCCACTAAATGATATAAACATGAGCCAAAACATGTTTAAGAAGCAGAAAACATTACTATTTATGAAGTTACAAAATGATTCCATGTACAAAACTTTCTCACCCAAAGGGTGGTACATAAAATGAAAAGGTTACATCTATATACACCTCAACCCTTATGCATAGGGCAATAAGGTTCTAAATTTGTCCTTACACCCACCAATTAACTCACAATCATCATGAGTCTCTTCCTTATCAATCACCTACACTTGGGTGGAGGGAACACCCAGAAAAATAGGAAAAGAAGGTATGTATAAGCAAAAACTGAGTGTAAAGGATGCAACCCTGGACTCAGTAAAGGATGCAACCCTCAATACAAATTGAGGTGGCAACAACCTCTTTCTCAGGCCATAATCATATAGGCACCAACTGTAATCATACATCCAGTTGTAAATGTGCATGCGCCGACCAGGAATTTAGAGGAAGTAAAGATGGAATTTTTGGATTGGTAACTGGTGGGAGAAGGATATATGGTGACTATTCAATAGCTTTAGGTCCATTCATGACCATTGGAGAAGGTGGCGGTGCTCTTGATGCCAAGGTGGCAGGAAACAAGGAATGAAGGGAGTAGGGTGTCCGGTTAGAGGGGAGCAGGAAGTGACAGTGACTGTCTTCAATGGGGGCATCAGATCTGGTGGCAGAGAATGGGTTGTACATATAGTTCGTAGGTCTGCAACATGTTGGTTGATGGGGAGTCATGTTGTTTGCATGTTGTTGGTGATTGGGGAAGATCACAACTAGGGGATGATTGGGGTGATGGTGACTAGAGATGAGGGTGTTAGGCTTGCAGAGATACATGTGGGTGTTCTTATTTGTTGGTGTTGTAGATTTTTTGATGGTGAGGAGGCTAGATTGACGATAGGTTGACAATGAGAACTAAGATGCCGGTGGTGTTGGAGATTGTGACATCCCCATATTTTCTAAAACTTAATCTGATGTGTGACGTCCAAATTGAAACCCTCACCTCAGCGAGATTCCCAATTTAAACACCCCACACCAGGCTAAGAAGAAGAAAATCAAAGGAGTCAGAAGGAAACAATCAGTAGCACATGTACATGAACAATAATAAAACCATATACACATGTTCACCATTCAACATATAATTACAACATGAATTGTTACAACATTTGATATTACATATTGAACAACAAACTTCTACATATACATGTACTACCACTAAAATACATGATCTTAAGACAACAGGTCCACCTGTACATCAGCTCGCCACACAACTCTCACTATCTTGGATCTTCAAGAGCATAACCAAAACCTAAACAAAAGATTACATGCGGTACACATCAGCACAATATTCAAGAATATTGTACTGAGTACGCCTACATGTCTTTTATATACCTATCATCATATCTTGGCAATAAGATAAAATTAATACTTGGTAGTTATAAAGAAATATAAGAAAAGAGAATACTTGCACAAAGATATTCATTAACAAAAGAGAACACATATTTTAAGCACATTTCCATTATATGCTCGTGCATCTGCCTACCAATGGGATAGATGCATTCAGGCCTTATGATCTACTTACCAAAGAGATAGATAATTGTACACGTGATCTGCTTACCAAAGAGATAGATCGCTCAATAGCACTTTGCTTACCAAAGAGAAATAGTGCTTTCATATAATGGAACAAATATATTATGTTTCATGTGTTCATAGCCATAAGTATGAAAAATCAGGAAACATATCATATAAGAACAATCATTTCATCCAATATCATATGCCAAGTATTTTACTACACATATAACACAAGCATATTGTATAATAAGCCAAGTAAGAGGTAATGGCGTACCTTGATCAAGAGAAACCTAATCATCACATATTCTTGATATCATCTACATCCTGGTCAACCGTGATTAAGACAAGACCATGTACTATCATCAGGTTCTCATCATTTTACATCTCATCTTAACCCTATTCGTATCCATATTAGGGTTTAGCTTAGTTCATTAGGATATGTGCATCATTACTTGTATTTTTATCTTATGATTATCTCACTGATGTCATTTTCCAGATTACATCTCATTATCAAAGTTCATCATCTGAACATTAGGTTCCACATCCTTTTTGTGCACATATTAACCCTAGGTTACATCATTAACCTAGATTAGGGTTTTATAACATGTATTAATATTCATCTTCATATAACATGGATTTTGTTCATCATTATGATCTCATAATTAAAACTGAGCTTAAATATACTGATATGAGCTTTCTCTGTAAATTTCATCATTTATAGAGCATGTATGTATTTATTGCATTTTATTAGGGTTATTATCCCTAATTAGACATATTAAGCAAATTACATGATTTCGTACATCATCAAGACCATAACTGACATCATATGCATTATAAACATGAAATATGATTTACAGGTATTTTCTCATAATTTTAGGGAATCGTTTGATATTTATTATCCATCATATGAGCATTTCACATCTTACATGATATCATTGTTATTAATGCATCAAAAGAAGGATATTATGCTTCCATCTTGTTCTATGCATTTTTCTAAGAATTTTAGTATATTAGACTTATTTTTATGATGCTCGAGCTAATTACTATGAATTTTACAAATTTTGAGTATATGTGAGTTAATTACGTTATCTGGGCCAATCCTGAGATGCCACGTGGCCTGGCTTGAGTTGGGCAGCTCCAGCTCTAGCTGTCTGGTTCTTGGGCGGTTTAGTTGGTTCTCGGGGATTGGACCCAGTTCAGTGCTGTAGATCCAGTCCTCTCTTCTTCTCACGTGATCAGTCCCATGCAGGACTCTGTTCCTCTGCAACCATCCACCGCCGCCTGGACTCTCCTCCGATGAGGGATTAACAGAGCGGAGATGCTCCGCATCAGCTCCTAAGACTGCCATCAGCCTCGGAAGCTTTTCCCTGATCTCCATGGCTCCTCTCTTCCTCATTCGCGGCCCCAGGCCTCGCCAACCGTAAGCACGTCGGCCCTTGCTCCCACTACAGTGGAGAAAAAGAGGGATCTAGCCTCCTGATCTGTCCCTTGGCCCATATTTGTTTCGAGTATCTTCAGGCAACCTCCAGAGACTAGGGAGCACTCACACATTGCGTTGGAACAGCCTGAAACACCTCCCCCCCTAAATCCGAGATGTCTCCTATCCTCGGCTTCGACAGCCAAGGTGATGCGGTGAAAAGATAGGCTAGGTTGGTTGCTAGATTTGTCTATCTATTGGGATTGTATTCCCTTCCTCAGATTCCTCCATTTCCTACTTCTTCCTTCTTCGTTTACTCCTCTTCGACCTCTGTGTGGGTAGTGGAGACATAATGTTGTGGACTTGGTGGTTCTCCCAGATTTTACCACGAGCATGTTCCTGTGAGGGTTCATACAACTTCTCTCCTCATTCCAGAGGTAGCCATTCACTCAAAACTACCGCATAGCCACGATCCCTCACAACTCAGCACCTCCAGATGGGATTTCCAGTCTGCCCACTACTTTGACTAACTGATCTTGCAAACAAGGTTCAGGTCATCAAATACAACCCATCCAAAGGTCACCACATGGCCACGTCAGCGATCTGTGGCTCCTCAAGCCAAGGAAGCGTGACACAGCCTGATCTGGGCTTATGGTATTAAACTTAGGTCTAATAAATCCTCAATCAAGGACATTATTTCACCACTATCAAACCTAAATAACTTCCTCTAGGGACATCCAATTTCCACCAAATTTTAACCATAGCTTCCTCACTACAAAAGGTACCTTGTACATGAATTTGGTACCAAAACTGAATTGTTAGACCATCCAATTAAATTCCTCAATAAGGCATAAAAAGAGAGATCTTAATCATTATATAAATTTCAATCAACATTCCAACTTTACTAAAATACTTGGGACCCTCATTATAACTAAAGATATGGATTCTAATATGTTATTGGAGATTTATGGATTTCAAAAATCCACTCCATCACATCCTACACACCTTAAAATATATTTCGTCCTCGAAATTAAGCCAAAATCCACTTTGTCACATCATATACATCTTAAAAGAACTTTCGTCCTCGAAAGTAAACCATACTCATACTTTTAGGGAATACTTTATCTTGCCTCATCCACATGTAGGCACCATTCTATGTGTAACATATCCGCAAAGGTTACCTAGAACCATGTATCCAAAGCACTATTAGGGGGGTTTACAACCATCTTGGGTGCACAAACACTCCATTCAAGTTTGAACTCAAGGTTTAGAAGCTTAGGTTATGTCGTGTCATATTTCATGTTATAGGATTTGCATCCTTATCTTTACGCACGCGTAAGGGTTCCCACATCATATTACCATGTTCTAAAGGAGTTAACTAAAGTTAACCCAACATAACAAGGTGTCATCAACATTTTATTGAGCTCATTATTAGAACATGTTCAACATTAACATATTCCTTTTAGGTGGGTGTTAACTAAAGTTAACCCACTTTATCCATCTGGATCATATCAAGGTGTCATAATCATTATGTTGTGCTTACTATCACACTATATTTTTCATCTTTGTTAAGCACTAAGATTAATACCTCATATAACATGTTTCATTAGTATGATCTTCTTCCATTGCTCATAATAAATTGCAACATTTATTAATGAATTCATCGCAAGATTAACCAACACCATCAAATTATCATCATTATTCATGTACATGGTTAACCATTTATCCATTGATATCTATTAAACCATCTCTAGGTTTTTCATCATGTCATGTTTATGTATCACATCTCGAGATCATAACACATTTTTATCTTTGTTATATCATGGTTGTACTAAACAAACTTATGCAAGTGGCTTATCAACATACATCAACAAGTCCATTTGAGGTTCCCTAACCCATACTTGAGGGTGGTGCCATGCTTAGTCTCTCTGAGCTAACTCAACTCTATGAGTATATCCTAGGCACAAACTTTATCTTTCCTCTCTTAATCTAGGGTTCTCAGATTACCTCATTGGAACTAGCTAATAGCTTCATTAGCTCTAGCCACCAAAAGCACAAACCAAAACATGCTATGACATACTCTTCATAGGTCTTCTACCCATGAAACATGCTTACCCAAAGCTCTCTTATATACACCACTAGATTCCTATGTGGGAAACCACCAACCCGAGCATGAGGCTTCTCAGAACTAACATAGCTACCTCCTCTAGGGTCTTGGGCTCTCTCCCTCATGTTCACATGTGTATATATAACTAGCCTCTCTCTGTATCTAGGGTTTGGTCCTCCCAAGGACATCTAGAGTTCAAGAAGACTATATGAATCATTCATAAAGCAACTCAACTCAATCACTTAGGATTATTCTAGTTTAGGACATATCATATCACATATCTCATGATTCTCATATCTTGGAGTTTAGGTTCTTTAACCTTCTCCCTCTGGGTCTCACTCTCTCTGGAGTTAACCCTATAACTGGTCCCAACGCTAGAGGTCCTCCTTTGTAAAAGAGCTTAAGGCTCATGCTGACTCACAACCTTATCTTAACTTATCATATCTTATCTCATAAAAGAATGCATACTTGCATCATTAGAACTTATTTCAAAACCTCAAATCTAAACTCAGGTCCTGAAAGACGAACAAAGGTCATCATAATCATCCTATGTCATCTATATAAGACTTACATCATATCATCAAAATGTATATCATCTACTCCATCTATCATATACATTCCAAAAAGGCTCTAGACATCTAATCTAGAACTACTCTCTCTTCTAGACTGATGTCATACACTTTCACTTAGGTTGCATGACCACCTCCTACTCGTACATGTGTGGGGACACATTTTTATAATACATATACATAATAAAATATCATATAGTTTTTCTCCGATAAAACAAGCGTCAGAGAAAACTATCGAGGTTCGATCCGTTTGGAATCAAAAAGCAAATCCAGAAAACGAGTGTCCCACACATAGTAGAGAGTACAGTGTCATGCAAACTAAAGGAAAAGGGTGAGAACAAGGGGTAGACTAGTGTAGCTACACTAGACAACGTGCGCAATATGTCTAGGGTTTCTCTTCCCGTGATGCACGTCATTTCCAAATAGTGCAACGTCCCATACCACTGCACTACAAGGAAAGAACGACATATGAGGACTTTCTATACAACAAGCACTAGTCTAGACCTAGTTCTCAAACATCTAGGTGATAACCTAGAGGCTAGGTCAGATCTAGTCTCTAAAAGGCGACTAATCTAACCCTAAAGATTATTAAGTTCAAGGTCCTTTAGTTTTGTGTTGCATAATGAGCAAATGTTAGGCTTTGCTATTGTTCATGCTCTGATACCACCTGTGACGTCCCCAGATTTTCTAAAACTTAATCTGATGTGTGACGTCCAAATTGAAACCCTCACCTCGGCGAGAATCCCAATTTAAACACCCCACACCAGGCTAAGAAGAAGAAAATCAAAGGAGTCAGAAGGAAACAATCAGTAGCACATGTACATGAATAATAATAAAACCATATACACATGTTCACCATTCAAAATATAATTACAACATGAATTGTTACAACATTTGATATTACATATTGAACAAAAACTTCTACATATACATGTACTACCACTAAACTATAGGATCTTAAGACAACAAGTCCACCTATACATCAGCTCGCCACACAACTCTCACTATCCTGGATCTTCAAGAGCATAACCAAAACCTAAACAAAAGATTACATGCGGTACACTTCAGCACAACATTCAATAATATTGTACTGAGTACGCCTACCTGTCTTTTATATACCTCTCATCATATCTTGGCAATAAGATAAAAATAATGCTTGGCAGTTATAAAGAAATATAAGAAAAGTGAATACTTGCACAAATATATTCATTAACAAAAGAGAACACATATTTTAAGCACATTTCCATTATATGCTCATGCATCTGCCTACCAATGGGATAGATGCATTCAGACCTTATGATCTGCTTACCAAAGAGATAGATCATTGTACATGTGATCTGCTTACCAAAGAGAGAGATCACTCAATAACACTATGCTTACTAAAGAGATATAGTGCTTTCATATAATGGAACAAATATATTATGTTTCATGTGTTCATAGCCATAAGTACGAAAACTCAGGCAACATATAATACAAGAAAAATCATTTCAGCCAATATCATATGCCAAGAATTTTACTACACATATAACACAAGCATATTGTATAATAAGCCAAGTAATAGGTAATGACATACCTTGATCACGAAAAACCTAATCATCACATATTCCTGACATCATCTACATCCTGGTCAACCATGATTAAGACAAGACCATGTACTATCATCAGGTTCTCATCATCTTACATCTCATCTTAACCCTATTCGTATCCATATTAGGGTTTAGCTTAGTTCATTAGGATATGTGCATCATTACTTGTATTCTTATCTTATGATTATCTCACTGATGTCATTTTCTAGATTACATCTCATTATCAAAGTTCATCATCTGAACATTAGGTTCCATATCCTTTTTGTGCACATATTAACCCTAGGTTACATCATTAACCTAGATTAAGGTTGTATAACACGTATTAATATTCATATTCATATAACATGGATTTTGTTCATCATTATGATCTCATAATTAAAACTGAGGTTCAATATACTGATATGAGCTTTCTCTGTAAATTTCATCATTTATAGAGCATGTATGTATTTATTGCATTTTATTAGGGTTATAAGCCCTAATTAGACATATTAAGCAAATTACATGATTTCGTACATCATCATGACCATAACTGACATCATATGCATTATAAACATGAAATATGATTTACAACTATTTTCTCATAATTTTAGGGAATCGTTTGATATTTATTATCCATCATATGAGCATTTCACATGTTACATGATATCACTGTTATTAATGCATCAAAAGCAGGATATTATGCTTCCATATTGTTCTATGCATTTTTTTTGAGAATTTTGGTATGTTATACTTATTTTTATGATGCTCGAGCTAATTACTATGAATTTTATAAATTCTGAGTATATGTGAGTTAATTACATTATTTGGGCCAATCGCGAGATGCCACATGGCTTGGCTTGAGTTGCGCAGCTCCAGCTCTAGCTGCTTGGTTCTTGGGTGGTTTAGTTGGTTCTCGGGGATTGGACCCGGTTCAGGGCTGTAGACTCGGTCCTCCCTTCTTCTCACACGATCAGTCCCAAGCGGGACTCTGTTCCTATGCAACCATCTGTCGCCGCCTGGACTCTCCTCCGGTGAGAATTTAACAGAGTGGAGATGCTCTGCATCATCTCCTAAGACTACCATCAACCTCGGAAGCTTTGCCCTAATCTCCACGGCTCCTCTCTTCCTCATCTGCGGCCCTAGGCCTCGCCAACTGTAAGCACGTCGGCCCTTGCTCCCACTGCAGTGGAGCAAAAGAGGGATCTAGCCTCCTGATCTGTCCCATGGCCCATATCCGCTTCGAGTATCTCTGGGCAACCTCCAGAGACTAGAGAGCACTCACCCATTGCGTTGGAACATCCTGAAACACCTCCCCCCTAAATCTGTGATGTCTCCTGTCCTCGGCTTCGACAACCAAGGTGATGCAGTGAGAAGATAGGCTAGGTTGGTTTCTAGCTTTTTCTATCTATTGGGATTGTATTCCCTTCCTCAGATTCCTCCATTTCCTACTTCTTCCTTCTTCGTTTCCTCCTCTTTGACCTCTGTGTGGGTAGTGGAGACATAGCACTGTGGACTTGGTGGTTCTCTCATATTTTACCATGAGCATGTTCCTGTGAGGGGTCATACAACTTCTCTCCTCATTCCAGAGGTAGCCATCTACTCAAAACTACCGCAGAGCCACGATCCCTCACAACTCGGCACCTCCAGATGGGATTTCCAGTTTGCCCACTACCTTGACTAACTGATCTTGCAAACAAGGTTCAGGTCATCAAATACAACCCATCCAAAGGTCACCACATAGCCACGTCAGCGATCTATGGCTCCTCAAGCCAGGGAAGCGTGACACAGCCTAATCTAGGCTTATGGTATTTAAGTTAGGTCTAATAAATCCTCAATCAGACACATTATTTCACCACTATCAAACCTAAATAACTTCCTCTAGGGACATCCAATTGCCACCAAATTTTAACCATAGCTTCCTCGCTACAAAAGGTACCTTGTACATGAATTTGGTACCAAAACTAAATTGTTAGAACATCCAATTAAATTCCTCAAGAAGGCATAAAAAGAGAGATCTTAATCATTATATAAATCTCAATCAACATTCCAACTTTACTAAAATACTTGGTACCCTCATTATAACTCAAGATATGGATTCTAATATGTTATTGGAGATTTATGTATTTCAAAAATCCACTCCATCACATACTACACACCTTAAAAGATATTTCGTCATCGAAATTAAGCCAAAATCCACTTTGTCACAGAGATGATGATGCAAGTTGTTGTTTCAGGTGGCATGTACCCGAGTCGAGGGGTAGGGAATTCAGTTCTAGGATGTCGGGGCACTTTTAGGTCTTGAGTATTATAGTGATGGTGGTGGCTAACGAGGGTGGTTGGTGATGGGGAAAATGGAGGAGACTGCAGCAACGATGACACCTAGGGTTTTACCTACGTTGTCTGCGACCACCATCTGGTAGATCGACTTTGGTGGCGATGAAGGTTTAAGGAAATTTGAGGAAGGTTAAGAGAAGGGGAAGTAGGGTAGAGGCAGTGTGATGATTTCTAGAGCGACATTGTCATGTCCGCAGATGATGGAACTCTAGTCATTGTGAGGGTAGGAAGATTTGTCGGCGACATATCTGTCTTGGAGGTTGGCACACATGGAGAGAACATGCGAAGGGGAACAAGGGGAAGAGGAATGGAGGAGGAGGTGTCACCTGGTGATTTTGGGGTCTTCCTGACGTCACTGGGCATGACCGGGCATAGGGTGAAGAGAGGGGTAAGAAGAATAGAAGGATTGGAAAATAGAATAGAGAGAGACGTGGAGAGTGGTAGTTGTGAGAGAGAGGAGGAAGATGAAATGACCAATGGTTATGGATCATGTGGATGTAGTTGTCGTTCTGGAAAGGGGGAGAAACAGTAGTCTCTCCAGCCATTGTGGCAGCCACGCCCAATGCGAGGGAGTTGGGGTGAAGGGCCGCGAGTCAGGGTAGGGGAGATTACATGGTGAGTCATTTATTTACTTTGGTATTTATTAATAACTAAAGCCTATTAAGTATGTTTATTAATTGTAATTTCAAGCAATCAAATGGATAGTCAAATCCAATACGATTGGTAGACAATTTGAATAGTAGGCAACTTAATGTGTGAGGAGTTCAACTTCCACATAAATTTTCCTTTTTGAAAAGGTTTGATATTTTATTTAAGTAATTTAAGTTAAGTACTTAGTTAATCTATTTAATACCTTTCTTGATAAATATTGAATCAATATTTCTTATTTTCTTATTTTACTTCATACTCAAATATTGGTGAGGTTTTAGAGTGCCAAATTAGAATTAAATTCTATTGTTTGGTGAATTTATTTAATTAACCCCAATTAAAGACATAGTTAATGAATTAATCATTAACACCATATAAAATGTTATTTGTTGCAACATTATATTTTCATGGTTCCAATTGTTATTATTAATCAAGTTTTATGAAAAATGATTGAATGTTACATTACTAATAATTGGTCCTAAAGACAGAGATGGTTGAGCTAGACATCAAGAATCGAGTATGTTACAACATTTCATTCCTTAAAGAGGATTTCGTCCCCAAAATCCACTCAATCGATAGCCCAATATGCTAAGCTATAATTTCTAACCAATTATAAGTTTCTAATTCACTAGATAGAGTAAATGTAGTGAGTCCTAACATAAGATACCCACCTCACACTTATAAAAAAAATTCCCAACGTGAACTTATATTACTCCATCCATCAAGTCTTTATTATTTTCTCATATCATGTATTGGTCTAGTTAATTTACACTAAGATTGAGGATTATCGAAATATTTTTTTTTATGGTTACCTACATTGTTAAGGAGGTCTCTCCATCCTACCATTATGATGTTCAATATCCCTTCCATGATCAGTTTCCACTACTAATTACCATTGATTTTAACTATTCATTAATTTAAGTTACATATTCGTCTACAAGTCTCCACCCTTAAAAGGACATATCTAACCATACAATGAGTTGAGAGGGGTAGCCAACTAGATTATAGATAATATATGTGTCTTCATGACTAGGGTTAGAGGGTTGAACCTACAAATCAAATATTTCTACACTAAAGCCTATCTACTACTACAACTTTCTTATGGTGGTAACTTGGTTCCAAATATATCGATGAAATCTGACAAAGTTTTTTTATAAATATAACATAACAATTAAAATAAGTTTGACGATGGAAACATTGCGATGGGAATCCAAAATGGAGCCAAAATCAATCTAAGAACCATGTCGACCACTTTCTACCACATACAACATACACTATCACCCTAACATCACTTCGTCATCACAAAGAATCTTATCTACAAACATCATCAAGGGATAAATCAAGCATATCTAAATTCTAGATGAGGAAATACATGTTTCTTCTAGCATATGATTAACTTCTCATAGGCCCTACTAGGTACAACATGTATTATTCCACCATTCTCTTAATTAGGACTTAGGCCATCACATCCCAAAATGTCAAATGTTTTTAAGATTGCGTAGTCATAATAGGAAGAGATAAGGGTCTCTACTTCCGTAGTTAGTTTACATATATGGTTTCATTACAAGCCCAGACGAACTACATAGTCAACTGCTCCTCATCTCACATATTAGGTAAACTAATTACACGATGGCGATGAGAGAGTGGTGAATTCTTTAAGGATCAGCCCTAGACGTACCTATCTCACATAAAATCAATGTCAGTGTACATCAAGAGTTTCAAAAAGAGAGTATCCAATATATCTTCCAAACATGACTATGCCTCGATATGTCCTCAAGGAAAATAACATGGCATAAAGTTTAATTTCTCTTCCAACTACGTGATCATTCCTTTATATGAAAAAGGGAGATAAGAATTATTCCTACCTTATGGGTATGTGAGGGATGAAATCCTAAGGATAGATACATGAAACCTATATCTTCCATCAACAAACCCTCATTTATGAGATATCACAAGTTTAGCTAGGATAGTAACTAGCCCTTGGATGGTGAGTCTCAAGTAAAACTATGTTGAGATGATTCCATTAACTAACAAGACAAGCCTAACATTAAAAGAACTAGTTCATATCATCATTTCTATCATAGGACATCTCAAAATCTAAAATCATGTCAATATTATAAGTTTGTATCCATGCATGCTCAGTCCACATAATGCACTTTATCATACACATGCTAGAAAAAAAATTAGCAAAAGGTTTAACGACTTGTATTAGGGTTACACACAATAATGTGAATTTAAGTCAATAAACTCTCTATAGTAGATGAATAGTACTCCCCTAAGGTAGGAGGTAGAGACTACTTCATAGGATGGTCATCCTTTATGTCTTTGAAAGCTATACCTATAATGACAGGGTAGGATGATAAAGGTTTACCCACAACTAGCTCATCCACATACTTTATTTGGGATACATATATATACCACCAAATTTGATAGGGGTTGAAACCTTAATCGGTAAAAATGATTTAGGTTTAAGTATGACATTCTATATAGGGTCACCTACCTACTAATGAAGAATCTAACATAACTTGAAATGGTCTAGCTACCAGCTACCAGCTACCTAGGCTCGAATACCATTCTGTAAAGAGTGGGACCTAATAGTGGGCCCACTCTATGATATAAACACAATCCATGAAATGTTTAAGCGGCGTAAAACATAACTATTTACAAAGTTATAAAATGATTCCATGTACATAACTTCTCACCCTAACGGTGGTACGAAAAATGAAAATGTTACATCTATATACACAACATACCTTTTATAGAGGGTAACAAGGCTATCTCAAGTTATCCTTATTCCCACCAATTAGCCCACAATCATCTCGAGTCTCTTCCCTATAAAGGACCTGTTGGGTTTTAGGGGAGGCAGAGAAGACAGCGGAAACAAAAATTTTCTCCTCCAAACGTGGAACAAGGAAACGCGTCAACGTCTATATAATAGGAAAGGATGGTTTTTGGAATCATACCTTGTCCCAAGGCTTGCTCAGTGACAATACCTCACACCTTGCGTAGTCTTCACCTCCGGTCTTGGACGGTGTCTGTGTAGCTCCTGGTTGCACCGGGACTGACGACTCCTCCTCTCACCGGGACTGTCGGGATTGACAGTTGTCCTCATGAGCGCCAGAAACCTCCCGCCTCTGAAGTAGTCCACACGGACCACCTGGAACTCCACACTCCTTGTCCCACAAGGAGTTGGAAGGAGTCGCACCCTCCTGTTGACGTACTAGTCGCCAACACACTCTCCTGCCTCCAGTTGCAACTGAAGTTGTCTTTCCCTTGCTGCACCTCCCTTTGCGGGTAGCACTTGCTCGGGCTCTCTCGGTTACCAAAACCAGATAATGACAACTTTGCAGAGAAACTGGTTGCACTAAGTTGTTCATTGAGAAGCCCCCAATACCCCTATATATATAGGAGGGTCATGGGACAGGGTTCTCCATCCCGGGCAATGCGGGACTAAAAGCAGGAGTAGAAGGGTTCAAGATTTTCCACAAAAGCAACCAACTCACAATCTGAACTGATCGTTTCACAAGTGAAACGGTCGGTTGGGGACCTGAACCGGTCGGTTGGGACACCTCAACCAGTCGGTTCACAAGTGAATCGGTCAGTTGGTGGTCATGGTCGGTTCTCGATTGACTTTCCTTCTTTTGTTTCTAATTGTTATCGAATACCAATCCTATTTCCCAATCAAATTGGGCAATTGAAACGAAAGGAAAATTCTCACCAATCCTATTTTCCCAAGTTGCTCGGTTGCACCAGTTGAATCGATCATTTCAACACTTGAAGCAATCGGTTCACCCTGATCTTGAGCCGATCGGCTCAACACTTGAGCCGACCGGTTCACCAAGCTCAGCCGACCGGTTCATCACATGAACCGATCGGTTGGGAGTATAGGTTGTGCAGAATCAGTCAATTGCGATTTCAATCAATCCGATACTCCAATCAATGTGTCCAACACCTTGAACATTATGATATTGAGCTATCAATTGATTGAGTGTTTAATTGAACTACTAAACTCCTTTAGTAATCAATCTAAACATTGCTTGTGAACAAAACTCCTCTTCCAGGTTAAATCCTATGTGTGTGACCCTGCAGGTCCATTTCACGTTGGCAGTGAAAGTCCATAACACTTATGACTTCACAAGCAAAGAGCGGTGCCTAGTCACACATCAGTGCTACCCAAGTGAAAGTAGAAAGTTGGAGAACAACTTTCAATCCTACAATCCATGAATGGTGTTACAGTGAATGTATAATTCCTTTGTCGCTGATATCCCGAATGAACTCGAGGCATGGAACAATCATCCTGTCAACGTTCATTCACTTTCTTGATCTCAGAGCAGATTGAACGAGATATGTATGACATCAATATCACATGCTGATTCACACATGCGTGCACACGCCTATCTCAATCCTACTCATCAAGTGGACTTGGATATCAAACTCCCTCAGGAGGGACAAATCCCATATCTATCACTCACCCCTCAAAAGCCCCATGCGTCAAAGCCACCCAATCATCACCTTTATAACAACCCATGTTTCAGGACAGCGTTTGATGATGTCAAAGTGTGCCCACCGACATGTGTTGAGTGCAGTGATTTTAGGTCTAAGAATCACACTCACCACCATACCATGTCATGGTTCCATGTGTCAAACTCACGGTGGGTCTGTCTGGTACACTTGTTCTCTAACAAGTACCTATGTGTTTGGTTTGATATCTCTATATCATGACTAATGAGATTCTGTCATCAACCAACACCACAATCTAGTCTTGGGTGTCATTCCTGTCTATCTACCTTCCACAATGACATCTGACTAGGGACATAACAAGAATGTACAAACTTTTAGCATCCGTATGATCTCATCGTTCAGGTCATGAACCTAAAGGCATACGTCATTGAGTACTGTCATTCTCTAGACATTCAACTGTTCTATCACTATCTCATATGACTGAAGTGTTGGGTTTTAGAGGAGGCAGAGAAGCAGCGGAAACAAAAATTTTCTCCCCAAAACTCGGAACAAAAGGAATCGTGTCAACATCTATATAGTAGGAAAGATGGTTTGTGAATCATACCTTGTCCCGAGGCTTGCTTGGCGACAATACCACGCGCCTTGCACGGTCTTCACCTCCGGTCTTGGACGGTGTTTGTGCAGCTCCCGGTCGCACCGAGACTGAAGACTCCTCCTCCTACTGGACTGTCGGATGACAGTTGTCCTCCTGAGCAGAAGTGACCTCCCGCCTCTGAAGTAGTCCACACGGACCACCCGGAACTCCACTCTCCTTGTCCCACAAGGAAGTGGAAGGAGTCACACCCTCCTGTTGACGTACTAGTCGCCAACACACTCTCCTGCTGTTAATTGCAACTGCAGTTGTCCTTCCCTTGTTGCACCTCCCTTTGCGGGAAGCACTTGCTCGGGCTCTCTCTCGGTTACCAAAACCAGAGAGAACGACAACTTTGCAGAGCAATCAACTTGCATTGAGTTGTACTCTGAGAAGCCCCCAATACCCCTATATATAGGCGGGTCATGGGATAGGGTTCTCTGTGCCCGACAATACGGGACTAAAGCAGGAGTAGAAGGGTTCGGGATTTTCCACAAAAAGCAACCATCTCGCAACCTGAACCGATCGGTTCACAAGTGAACCAGTCGGTTGGGGACCTGAACCGATCAGTTCACCACTGAACCGATCGGTTCACTCATGAACCGGTCAGTTGGGGTT
The DNA here is from genome assembly GCA_963693085.1 of Alisma plantago-aquatica. NCBI lineage: Eukaryota > Viridiplantae > Streptophyta > Magnoliopsida > Alismatales > Alismataceae > Alisma > Alisma plantago-aquatica. The sequence goes on along the minus strand of OY856412.1, from coordinate 737,685,653 downwards.
CCAGGTTGGTTCCCGATTGACTTTCCTTGTTTCTTTCCCAATTGGTATCGAATACCAATATTATTCCCAATCGAATTGGGCAATTTGAAACGAAAGGAAAATTCTCACCAATCCTACTTTCCCAAGTTTCTCGATTGCACCAGTTGAACCGATCGGTTCAACATTTGAACTGGTCGTTTCACTCTGTGCATGAGCCGATCGGTTCAACAATTGAGCCGACCGGTTCAGCAACCTCAGCCGACCGGTTCATCACATGAACCGATCGGTTGGGAATGCAGATTGTACAGAATCAGTCAAATGTGATTTCAATCAATCCGATACTCCAATCAATGCATCCAACACCTTGAACATTATGATATTGAGCTATTGATTAATTGAGTGTTTAATTGAACTACTAAACTCCTTTAGTAATCAATCTAAACATTGCTTGTGGAAAAAACTCCTCTTCCAGGTTAAATCCTATGTGTGTGACCCTACAGGTCCATTTCACGTTGGCAGTGAAAGTCCATAACACTTATGACTTCACAAGCAAAGAGCGGTGCCTAGTCACACATCATTGCTACCCAAGTGAAAGTAGAAAGTTGGAGAGCAACTTTCATCCTACATTTTGTGAATGGTGTTACAGTGAATGTATAATTCCTTTGTCACTGATATCCAGAATGAACTCGAGGCATGGAACAGTCATCCTGTCAATGTTCATTCATTTCCTTGATCTCAGAGTAGACCGAGTGAGATGTGTATGAGATCAATATCACATATTGATTCACACTTGCATGCGCATGCCTTTCTCAATCATACTCATCAAGTGGCCAAGGATATCAAACTCCCTTAGGAGGGACAAATCCCATATCTATCACTCACCCCTTAAAAGCCCCATGTGTCAAAGCCACCCAATCATCACCTTTATAACAACCCATGTTTCAGGACTACGTTTGATGATGTCAAAGTGTACCCAATGACATGTGTTGAGTGCAGTGATTTCAGGTCTAAGAATCACACTCACCACCATTACTGTGTGAGCTGACTGTGACTACCATGTCATGGTTCCATGTGTCACTCTCACGGTGGGTCTATCCGGTACCTTGTTCTCTAACAAGTACCTATGTGCTTGGTTTGATATCACTATATCATGACTAATGAGATTCTGTCATCAACCAACACACAATCTAGTCTTCAGTGTTATTGATGTCTATGGCTATTTCCACAATAACAACCGACTAGGGACTAAACAAGAATGTATACTCTTAACATCCGTATGATCTCATCATTTAGGTCCTTAACCTAAAAGCATACATCATTGAGTAAAACAAACTTTAGACATCTATCATGTTACACCATCATCTCAGAAACAGTTTAAACATATAGATTGGAAATTGCCTTTATTATTATTCAAATCATTTACAAAGTATCCCATTACAATCATCATATGACTTGCTCTATGGGCATACATACCAACAGACTCCCACTTGCACTTAGAGCCAGTCACCAAGGAAACGCAGTCCTTGTGACCTAGCATGACCATCATGCTTCTCCTGAGAAAGGGCCTTAGTAAGTGGATCAGCTATGTTGTCTTCAGTTGGTACTTTGCAAATCTTCACATCTCCTCGTTGTACGATCTCTCGTATGAGATGGAAGCGCCGCAGTATGTGCTTGGACCGCTGATGTGATCTGGGATCCTTAGCTTGTGCAATAGCTCCATTATTGTCACAATAAAGCTCAATTGCATCACAGCTACTGGGAACTACACCAAGTTCAGAAATGAACTTCCTGATCCACACAGCCTCCTTTGCTGCATGCGAAGCAGCAATATACTCGGCCTCTGTAGTAGAATCGGCAACTATTTCTTGCTTGGAACTCTTCCAGCTCACAACTCCATTATTAAGGCAAAATACAAATCCTGACTGCGATATGTAATCATCTTTATCGGTTTGGAAGCTTGCATCGGTGTAACCCTTTACAACCAGCTCTTCCTCGCCGCCGTACACAAGAAACTGATCCTTAGTCCTTCGTAAGTACTTGAGGATGTTCTTCACGGCTGTCCAGTGAGCATCCCCGGGATCTGACTGGTACCTGCTCGTCGTGCTGAGAGCATACGAGACATCTGGGCGTGTGCACAACATAGCGTACATGATGGATCCAATGGCTGATGCATATGGGATCCCATTCATACGCTCCCTCTCTTCACAAGATTGGGGACATTGAGCTCTAGAGACGGTAACTCCATGCAGCATAGGGACGTTGCCTCTTTTTGAGTTCTCCATGCTGAACCTTTTGAGTTCTCCATGCTGAACCGCTTCAGCACCTTGTCAATGTATGTGCTTAGTCCGAGAAGCCTTCTAGATCTATCTCTATAGATCTTAATTCCTAGAATATAGGATGCTTCTCCTAAGTCCTTCATTGAGAAAGTTTTCCCAAGCCAAGTCTTTACCTTCTCTAAGGCTAAGACATCATTCCCCATCAAAAGTATGTCATCCACATACAATATGAGAAATGTGGTCGAGCTCCCACTAACCTTCTTGTACACACAAGGTTCATCTTCATTTTGAATAAAGCCAAACACTTTGACTTCTTCATCAAATCAAAGATTCCAACTCCAAGATGCTTGCTTCAATCCATAGATTGATCTTTGCAGTTTACAGACTTTATTGGCATTCTTTGGATCTACAAAACCTTCAGGCTGTATCATGTACACATCCTCATGAATATTCCCGTTAAGGAATGCGGTTTTAACATCCATCTGCCAAATCTCATAGTCATAGTAAGCTGCAATAGCAAGCATGATCCTGATGGACTTAATCATGGCAACTGGAGAAAAGGTTTCGTCATAGTCAACACCTTGAATTTGTCGAAATCCCTTTGCAACCAATCTGCCTTTATAAGTTTGCACATTGCCATCCATGTCGGTCTTTTTCTTGAAGACTCACTTGCACACTATGGGTTTTACCCCTTCGGGTGGTTCCACCAAAGTCCATACTTTGTTGGAGTACATGGATTCCATCTCGGATCTCATGGCTTCTAGCCATTTCTCAGAATCTGGTCCCTCCATAGCCTCTACGTAAGTAGTTGGATCATCATCTATGATCAACTCTCCACCTTCCTGAGTTACAAGGTATCCAAACCTCTCAGGTTCAAGGCGAGTCCTACTAGATCTATGAGGTCCTTGTGTTACCTGAGGAGACTGAGACTTCACAACACCTTGTGAATCTCCATTTTCCTCTGGTACATCTACCGGTTCAGTGTTTTCTTGTTGGGCTTGAACCTCTTCAAGCTCTACTTTCCTCCCACTGTTTCCTTTGGAAATAAATTCCTTTTCTAGGAACACAGCTGTCCTGGCAACAAACACTTTGTTGTCAGTAGGGTGGTATAAATAGTATCCCCTCGTTTCCTTGGGGTATCCAACAAAATAACATTTATTGGATTTGGGTCCAAGCTTATCAGGAAACATTTTCCTAACGTAAGCCTCACAACCCCAAATCTTCAGAAAAGACAAATCGGGATGCTTCCCAGTCCATACCTCATATGGTGTCTTTTGAACCGATTTAGATGGTACACGGTTAAGTGTAAACACGGCGGTTTCAAGAGCATGACCCCAGAAAGAAATTGGAAGATCAGCAAAACTCATCATTGATCGCACCATATCTAACAAAGTGCGATTCCTTCTTTCAGACACACCATTATGTTGTGGTGTTCCAGGCGGAGTCCATTGTGATACAATACCACGGGCTCGCAGAAGGTCCTCAAACTCCTGGCTCAAGTATTCTCCACCTCGATCGGAATGAAGTGCCTTAATACTTTTACCAAGCTGGTTCTGTACTTCATTCATGAAATCCTTGAACCTTTCAAGGGTTTCTGACTTATGTTTCATCAGGTACACATAGCCATACCTACTAAAATCATCAGTAAAGGTAATGAAGTACTGATACCCATTTCTGGCATTAGTTCTAAAAGGCCCACATACATCAGTATGTATGAGTCCTAATAGATCACTAGCTCTCTCACCTTTACCTGAAAAGGGAGTCTTGGTCATCTTGCCCAACAAACAAGATTCACATGTCTCTATTGATTCATAATCAAAAGAGTCTAGATAACCATCTTTATGGAGACTAGAAATGCGCTTCTCATTTATGTTCCCTAGACGACAATGCCAGATATATGTTTCGTTTGAGTCGTTGAGTTTTTACTTTTTGGTGTTTACATTGTATACACTTGTCTCCAAGTCTATTAAGTATAGACCATAAGACATAGGGGCACTGCCATAAAAGATCCCATCATTAGAAATGGAACACTTTCCATTCTTAATAAGAAATTCAAATTCATCTTTGTCCAAACAAGAGACGGAAATGATATTCCTATTTATGGCAGGTACATAATAGCAGTTCTTCAACTCTATTATTAGACCACTAGGTAGAGTTAACTCATAGGTTCCTGCGGCACTGGCGGCAACTCTTGCCCCATTAGCAACACGTAGTTCAACCTCGCCTTTCCCCAAAGGCCTACTTCTCTTAAGATCCTTCACATTTGAACAAATGTGAGATCCGCATCCGGTATCAAGTACCCATGACGAAGAAGTAGTAAAGTTAATCTCTATCACGTATACACCAGAAGTAGAGATCTCTATCTCCGACTTCTTCTTCCATTGTCCCTTCCATCCTCTCCATGTAGAAGAAATTGGTTTGGCGAGAGAACACTTCTCTCCCTTACCTACTTTCCTCTTCACCAACGCATTAAGCGTACATAGAGTGGATTCTAAGGCTCCTGGTATATCTGGATTGTGCAGAACACTTCTCACAGTCCTCAACCAGTTATGGAATTTATTCTCAATTAATTTGCCCATTTTAAAAGATGATTCTTTTTCCATTCTACAAGAGAAAATTTGCATTTGTCAAAACCCTTTTTGATTTGATTTGAATAAAATTTGACGATAGTTAATTAGGCCTTTAATTAATTACCGCTCCCACTATTTTTGACTCAAATTGATAGCCCTCACCATCAATTCGGAAGATTGCAGCGTACAATCTTCTAGTGGGTCAAGATCCTGAAATCCTCTGAGCCATGGACCAGCTTGGGCTGTCACCCACAACTCAGATCTTCCAGGTAGGCAACTCTTGCCAATTGCATCATATGCAACTCTTGAAAAATGTCATATGCAACTCCTTGCAATGATCATCTCCATGCCTCAAGGCGCTAGATCCTATCTAGGTCACGTTGTTAAGTCCAACCCAAAGCCAACACGATGAACATGCACCCTGCTTGGGCAGACCCACATATTCATCCTTCACGCTTCCACGAGATAGACGGTGCACCACGCTTGGGCGTGCCCACACTTGGTCGATCAAGCTTTTCACGTGTGTCGCATTTGGAAGGCATCTAAAACTTAATATTTAATGAGGGATTTTGTTTTATATACATATACATATCCAATCACCACAATATATAGTACGTATCATATACATGCTATATCCCACAGAAAACATGCATAAACGATAAAAAGCAATGATTATGGCCATCCTATTTGTGATTCCTCGAGCCAAGAGGAATCACGATCATCTAGGTCTACATCACATGCAACCTGTACAAGATGAAATCTTTGCCTACCTTTCTGGGTTTGATCAGCTCATCTCCATGACTGATCGGTTCGCCATCAGGTAGGTTGTTCGGGTGCCACCAGCCGATCGACTGGCACCTCCAGCCGATCGGTTCACCAGTCATCATGCATCTCCTCAGGTCGCCACCTGCTCATCTTTTTCCTCGAACCGGCCGTCTGGATCACCAACCGATCGGTTCACTCCTTGAATCGATCATCTTCAGGTTGTCCGCCGTTCTTTGACATAACAGGAAATAAAATCTATCCTATTTACAATTGAATTGTGAAACCCCGAGTTACATTCGGGGGGAGCAAAGGTAGGAAAAGAATTCTCGAATTATTTCGAGTTACATCAGGAATATGAGAAAAGGAATCAGTGCGCAGACCGAGATGCAAGAAACCAAACAACCATACAAAGATATAGGGGTTTATAGGCCATAATCATGCTACACATCCACCACAAAACTCTTTTAAGGGCGACGCGTATCGAGTGCATTAATATTACATATAATATATGTATATTAGGGATTTGTGGATTGGACATGTATAAAGCCGATATTATTCGCATCGCATGCAATAAATAAAGGTGACAAACCAAAATCGATCACATCGATAATCCTAAAATATAGAGAGGTTGACGTGGCTCTGATACCACTGTTGGGTTTTAGAGGAGGCAGAGAAGCAGCGGAAACAAAAATTTTCTCCCCAAAACCCGGAACAAAAGGAATCGTGTCAACATCTATATAGTAGGAAAGATGGTTTGTGAATCATACCTTGTCCCGAGGCTTGCTCGGCGACAATACCACGCACCTTGCGCGGTCTTCACCTCCGGTCTTGGACGGTGTTTGTGCAGCTCCTGGTCGCACCGGGACTGAAGACTCCTCCTCCTACCGGACTGTCAGATGACAGTTGTCCTCCTGAGCGGCAGTGACCTCCCGCCTCTGAAGTAGTCCACACAGACCACCCGGAACTCCACTCTCCTTCTCCCACAAGGAAGTGGAAGGAGTCGCACCCTCCTGTTGACGTACTAGTCGCCAACACACTCTCCTGCTGTCAATTGCAACTGCAGTTGTCCTTCCCTTGCTGCACCTCCCTTTGCGGGAAGCACTTTCTCGGGCTCTCTCTCGGTTACCAAAACCAGAGAGAATGACAACTTTGCAGAGCAATCAACTTGCACTGAGTTGTACTCTGAGAAGCCCCCAATACCCCTATATATATAGGCGGGTCATGGGACAGGGTTCTCTGTGCCCGGCAATACGGGACTAAAGCAGGAGTAGAAGGGTTCGGGATTTTCCACAAAAAGTAACCATCTCGCAACATGAACCGATCGGTTCACAAGTGAATCGGTCGGTTGGGGACCTGAACCGATCGGTTCACCACTGAACTGATCGTTTGGGACCCTTGAACCGATCGGTTCACTCATGAACCAGTCGGTTGGGGTTCCAGGTTGGTTCCAGATTGACTTTCCTTGTTTCTTTCCCAATTGGTATCGAATACCAATATTATTCCCAATCGAATTGGGCAATTTGAAACGAAAGGAAAATTCTCACCAATCCTACTTTCCCAAGTTGCTCGATTGCACCAGTTAAACCGATCGGTTCAACATTTGAACCGGTCGTTTCACTCTGTGCATGAGCCGATCGATTCAACAATTGAGCCGACCAGTTCAGCAACCTCAGCCGACCGGTTCATCACATGAACCGATCGGTTGGGAATGCAGATTGTGCAGAATCAGTCAAATGTGATTTCAATCAATCCGATACTCCAATCAATGCATCCAACACCTTGAACATTATGATATTGAGCTATCGATTAATTGAGTGTTTAATTGAACTACTAAACTCCTTTAGTAATCAATCTAAACATTGCTTGTGGACAAAACTCCTCTTCCAGGTTAAATCCTATGTGTGTGACCCTGTAGGTCCATTTCACATTGGCAGTGAAAGTCCATAACACTTATGACTTCACAAGCAAAGAGCGGTGCCTAGTCACACATCATTGCTACCCAAGTGAAAGTAGAAAGTTGGAGAACAACTTTCATCCTACATTTTGTGAATGGTGTTACAGTGAATGTATAATTCCTTTGTCACTGATATCCAGAATGAACTCGAGGCATGGAACAGTCATCCTGTCAATGTTCATTCATTTCCTTGATCTCAGAGTAGACCGAGTGAGATGTGTATGACATCAATATCACATATTGATTCACACGTTCATGCATGCCTTTCTCAATAGTGGCCAAGGATATCAAACTCCCTTAGGAGGGACAAATCCCATATCTATCACTCACCCCTCAAAAGCCCCATGTGTCAAAGCCACCCAATCATCACCTTTATAACAACCCATGTTTCAGGACTGCGTTTGATGATGTCAAAGTGTACCCAACGACATGTGTTGAGTGCAGTGATTTCAGGTCTAAGAATCACACTCACCACCATTACTGTGAGAGCTGACTGTGACTACCATGTCATGGTTCCATGTGTCACTCTCACGGTGGGTCTGTCTGGTACCTTGTTCTCTAACAAGTACCTATGTGCTTGGTTTGATATCACTATATCATGACTAATGAGATTTTGTCATCAACCAACACACAATCTAGTCTTCAGTGTTATTGATGTCTATGGCTATTTCCACAATAACAACCAACTAGGGACTAAACAAGAATGTATACTCTTAACATCCGTATGATCTCATCGTTTAGGTCCTTAACCTAAAATCATACGTCATTGAGTAAAACAAACTTTAGACATCTATCATGTTACACCATCATCTCAGAAACAGTTTAAACATTGAGATTGGAAATTGCCTTTATTATTATTCAAATCATTTACAAAGTATCCCATTACAATCATCATATGACTTGCTCTATGGGCATACATACCAACATGAAGCAGAAAGAATTGGAAGCTTGCCTTTGATGTTTATCAAATCAATCTTAATGTATCCCACCAATCATCCCATGATTGGCTCTCAGGGCATACATACCAACAGACTCCCACTTGCACTACGAGCCAATCACACTTGAATCATATTCATAGTGATCTTCAAACATGTCCCACATGTTTCTGTACTCTTAGTGCCAACATAGTGAGTTATGGCAACACCTTCCCAAAGTCAGTATAAATTGCATGTCTCTCATCTCTTCATTGTACGTCACACGTATGAGATGGAGGTGCCGTAATATGCGATCTAGTATTCCTTTGCTAACCTTTAGCCACATTGCATGATCAAGGATTCCATACTTGTCATCAATGAGCGGAATATAAGTTCATCTCATGAACTTCCAGATCCATATAGTATCCACTGCTGTTTTCTAACACATAGATACTCGAAATTTCCTTTTAAACGGATTTATTGGAACACTTCCAATTATAAACAAACTTTCACTTTTATATATCGTATATATATTTTGCGATTAATTTTCTGTCCTTTCGGAAGTTTGCATCAATGTAACTCTTTGCATTGAACTCTTCATTATCTCCATAGAACAAACACTTCTCAAGTACTTATCAAGTTCTCATGGTATTCCAGTAACCCTTACTGGAAGTAGACAAACATCCACTCATCATGTCCCACATACGAGTTATCAGGATGAGCACATCAAATCGTCATGTCATACATACAAGATGATGAATGCATTTTGTTCTTGCCATGTCCATACATGCAAGATAATGGGATGATTACATACATGATGGATCCATATCTATTCTTAGTGTTCCCATTCTTCATAAGAATTTGACACTTGGCCTTGGGATACTAACTCCATGTAACATGAAAAGTTTTCTCCCACTGAATCTGTGCATAGTGAACCTTTCAGTACAGATTACCAATGTATGCTTTCTCGTTTCAGGTCAAGAGGTTCTTGAGAACTATCTTTATAGATCTCTATTCCTATCTCATATGAAACTTCTCTATCTTCCTTAAAGATAATTTCAACTTTTGGATTTCCATTCTAGAACAATTCCATTTCACATCAATATGTGGAATGTGAACACGCTCCCACTAAATCACAGATCCCTTCTTTATCTTTGACATATCAGTCAAACCCTTTGACTATATTATCAAAGTAAAGATCCAATTCTGAGTTGCTTGTACTCAATCAATCACATTGATTAGTCCATTGTAACTTATAGACTTCATTTGCATTAGTGGATTCATAAACCTTATAGGTTGTTTCACGTACACATCCTTGTTTTATTCCTCATAGGAATGCGGTTTTAGTATCCATATGCCAAATGTCTCAGTCATTAAGTTGCAATCATCAAACATCATCCTTCTCAAAATGTTATCCATGTGTCTTAACACTTAAGACTCATTTGCACTTATGGATTTCATCCAATGGGTGCTACCATCAAGGTCATACCTTATGGTTCACATGGATATCATTTAGGATGTAATGGTCATAAACCATAATTCAGAATTACATTCCTCATATTCATCTAGATAGTTAAATCATCACATGAACAACTTATCACATAGATAATTGAGGTGTATCTGACAAAGATATAAGAACTCACAACCCTTGTGATTCTTAATTTCTTTTATTAGTTAGGGGTATTCTTTTATTAAGAAGAATTAAGTTATTTGATAATCATTCTCTAACTCCTTAGAGTATGATTCCTTCTTGATTTAGACATCACCATGCCTTAATCATGAGTTCACTATGATACAGTATCATAATCACTCATAAGGATCTCAAACATTTGGTCCAAGTATTTCATTCATTGATCTCATCAAGAATTAACACTTTACCAAATTTTCACTTCATCTATGATAATCTTGAACACTTCAAGATATTCATATTGGTATTTCTCTAAACACCATTTGAAGTATTAGCATTTGTTCCAATTGGTATGTAAATACATCACATGTATCATACCTAATAGGATAATCATTCTCCCACTACCTTAAGTGAAGATTGATTAATCATGTACAAGAGATTCATGTCTCTTACTGGTTCTCTAACCAAAAGAGTCTAGATTCATCCATCACATGGAAACTAGAAATGAATTTCTCATGATTGATGCTAATTTCATTGTTTGAGTTATCTATAACTTTTAGGTATCATTTTATCTTATGCATATAAAATACCACAAGATAAACAAGGCATTGCCACAAAGATCATATCTTTATAAATTGAAACATTTCTTTATTAATTGCCATCATTGTCATACAATATGCAAAATAAAGTGTTTCTATCTATTGGCAAATATGAAATAGTAGTTCATAACTGTATTACATCCCTTGTAGGCTGAAAATAAACTAAAGTACTCCTATCTATGGTGACAACACTTGCCCCAATTATGAGTGCTTTACACTTTACATCTTGGTATCATATACCTCAAAAAGTGTTACAAGTTTACTTTCATGACACCTTTAAGGAGAGACGTTTGTTGCCTCCTTCTTCTTCTATTCTTCTAGATAGAGAGGACAATTCCTTTTCCAATGTCTTGGCTTTTGACAATGGTGGAAATTGCCTTTCTTGGTCACGCCTCCCTTGGCCTTGAGAGTTGAAGAGGACTTGGGCTCCTAGCTAGCATCAGAACCTTTCTTAGCTTTGCCCTTGCCCTTGCGCTTTGACTTGCCTTTCTTGCTCGTGATCACCATCACAGACTTAGGCTTGTCCTTCTTCATCTGTGTCTCGGCTATCCTCAACATGCCCAACAACTCTGATAGTGGCCTATAAAAGTTGTTCATGTTGTAGTTCATCACAAACTGACTGTAAGATTCTGGCAATGATTGCAGTATCAGGTTAGTAGCCAACTCTTGGCTCAGTGGAAATCTGAGTCTTTGCAGGTTCTCCACATACCCAATCATCTTGAGTGTGTGAGGACCAACTGGATCTCCTTCTGTCATGACGCACTTGAACAGTGCCCTTGAGACATCGTATCTCTCTTGCCGTGCCTGATCTTCATACAGGTTCCTGAGATGCTGAATCATCTCAATGACACCCATATTCTCATGTTGTCTCTGCAACTCATGGTTCATGGAGCACAACATAAAGCACTTTGCATCAATGGCATCATCAGAATGCTTCTTGTAAGCATCCCTTTCTGTCTTTGGTGCATTAGGAGCCAGTTCCTCTGGAATTGGAGTATCCAGGACATAGAGCTTTCGCTCTTGAGTGAGAACAATTCTCAATGTCCTATACCAGTCGTGGAAGTTTGTCCCATTTAGTCTGTCCTTTTCAAGGACCGATCGCAAAGAGAAGTGATTGTTGTTTGTTGTCATTTGTATTACAAAAGGAAATATGCAATTTTAGTCCAAAAACTCAATTTTGACTTATTTGATTGATTTGAAAAATTGATGATATAATTAGGCCTTTAATTAATTATTGCTCCCACTATTTTACTTCAAATTGATATCCCTCACCATCAATTCAGAAGATTGCAGCATACAACCTTCTAGTGGGCAAGATCCTGAAATCCTCTAAGCCATGGACCAGCTAGGGCTGTCACCCACAACATAGATCTCTCAGGTAGGCAACTTTTTCCAATTGCATCATATGCAACTCTTGATAAGATGTCATATGAAACTCCTTGCCATGATCATCTCCATGCCTCAAGGTGCTAGATCCTATCTCGATCACCTTGTTAAGTCAGACCCAAAGCCAACACGATAAATATGCACCCTGCTTGGGCAGACCCACACATTCATCCTTCACGCTTCCATGAGATAGACGGTGCACCACGCTTGGGCGTGCCCACACTTGGTCAATCAAGATTTTCACGTGTGTCACATTTGGAGGGCATCTAAAACTTAATATTTAATGAGGTATTTGTTTTTTATATACATATACATATCCAATCACCACAATACATAGTACGTATCATATACATGTTATATCCCACAGAAAACATGCAAAACGATAAAAGTGATGATTATGGCCATCCTAATGTGATTCCTCGAGCCAAGAGGAATCACGGTCATCTAGGTCTACATCACATGCAACATGTATAAGATGAACTCTGTTCTTTGCCTTCGGAATATATCAACTCATCACATGATTGACTTGCTCATTCTGGCCCGGTCGTCTGGGTGCCACCAGCCAATCAGTTGGCTCCTCCAACCGATTGGTTCGCCCGGTCATCGTTCATCTCGTCATGGCCGCCACCCACTCGTCTCGCTCCTCGAACTGGTCATCAACTGATCGGTTCACTCCTTGAACCGATCGTCTGGAACGTCAACCGATCGGTTCACGTCTTGAACCAATCGTCTCAGCTGTCGTCTGGATGTCCTTCGTTCTTTGACATAACAGGAAATAAAATCTATCCTCATTTTACATTTCTTAAAAGGGAAACCCCGAGTTACATTCGGGGGGAGAAAAGGTAGGAAAGAATCTCGAATTATTTCGAGTTACATCAGGAATAGGAGAGGGAAGATTGGTGTGCAGACCGAGATGCAAGCAACCACATACAACCATACACAGATAGGGTTTATTGGCCATAACCACACTATACATCCACAACAAAACTCTTTTAAGGGTGACGTGTATTGAGTGCATTAATAATACATATCATATATGTAATTGGGATTTGTGGATTTAGGATTGGACATGCATAAAGCGAGGACATATTCATAAACAATCATATCAAGGTTATATTAACACTAAGAACATTCCTTTATTACATCAACATGCAAGGAATCTAGATATGATTAACCCTCATCAGATTCAAAATGCACATGTTTATCATAAGAAAGTATCAACCATGTGGCTATGATAACTACCAATTAACATATCAAGGTTATGATCATATTAAGGAGGTTATGTCACCATCATTCCATCATATAAGAAGGTTATACATGAATACTCTTCTTTATATATTTTCATTAGAGTTAGGTTCAACAAGATACATTATATTAATGTTACTAATCAACACTCATATCCAAACCCTATCTCATGGCATCCCCATTGGATCATGGATGCATAAGGTGAAGCATCACCATCACATTCCTTACTATTCTCAAGTATGAACCCACACATAAATCAAGGTCTATCCATTTGGTTATAGCATACAAGGGTTTCAACAATAGTAACAAAGTACTCCATGATTGTATTAGTCATTTAAGGACTATTCATACCCAATTATCATCATTTAGTTATATAAAAGCTAGGTAGAACAAGATATACCTCATTAGGGTTATATATCAACACAATATGATTATCATCCATTCTATTCATATGAGTTAATAGGTAAGACTACCTTATTAAGGGTAACCCTCCATTTGTTCCATCATCTTTTAACCCATATCTCCATACCACTATGTCACCCAGAACCATTGGATGTTTAAAAGCTAAGACCATTGGTTGTTTACATAAGTAAACACCTTGGATAAAACAAATGTGAAGCCATTGAGTTGTGCTCTAGAAATTTTCACCATTTAACCCTAGACATCCCTTGATTAACAACATTAAAAGTTCTATTGAGAGTAGGGTAAAACCACAAATGATTGTTTATTTAAAACAAGCCGCCAATAAATGAGATTCTTAAGTTGATCTCATAAAGGAAAACATCTAAATCACTTTATTAGGACCATAATATTACACATTTGATCCCGACAATCAGTTGTCATGAAGACAACACCATAGGGTTGTTACAATGCTACCATCATCAGGTTATGGGTTTATAGAAGATCACAGCTTAAACCCTAAAATTGACCATTGGTTGATAAGTGCTTAGCACCATAGGTTGTCAAACCAACCTGATCCAAGTCATATTATACCTTAGGAATAACATACACATGATCACAGGTTCTTCTAGAACTGAAATCAGAATAGGGAACATTATAAAAATCAAAATATAAGTCAGGCATAGCTTTTCAATGCATGAATCATCATTTTCAAGCAGGAACATGAGCTAGCAAGCTTATGGTAAGCAATAAACGTAGAGAAAGTTATAAAACTTGTCTCTAATTAGAAGATGAAACTCCAAATAGAAGAAAACTCGAGAAGATAGGGTAGAAAATCCAAGCATAAGTTGTGAACTCATCCATCTAGCACCTTTCTTCATCAAATGAGCAAACCCTAAGCATAAGGAGCAAGAAAGGTAGGGTTTTAGAGCTTTAGAGCAATTTCAACTATGAAACAGCAAGGTTATGACCTGAAGAAAGCTAGGAGGAAGGATAAAAAAGAAATAAATGGAGAAAATAAGGTGATTCTTACTCTTTTATGTCAAGATCACTAGAAGGAAGCTTTTCAAACCTTAAAAGGAAGTCAATTGCAACCCTAGATTCTTTTTCCAAGAAGATCCCATCTTTCTTCTTCCTTGGATAGGAAATTCGCAGTAGCACAGAGGGAGAACGAGGTTCATATAAGGATGGAAGTGGTGGAGAGAAAATGGATCATTTTGGTTCTTAGGGATAAGTATATGAAACTTTAAGATAAAGAAAAAGAAAAAATTGAAGTTCTAGTATCTTTCCAAGTGTCCATGGCCTTAAAATATTAAGAATATATAAGCACACACAAAAGAAGATCCCCCACCGTCCATAGATAAATTTTTATCCCTCATCTCTTGAATTTCCCAGCAAAACAAATAATTCATTAGTGGATAGCTACTAAAGGTAGCTCATCCATGTAGTGGTAAACCCTAAAATACCCTTGGAGAAAACACCTTCAAACCAAGTATTAAATAGGTTCCCCATGGCTCAACAAGCTCAATAATGATGAGAGAATATCTAAGGAACATAATGTAAGTGTTAAATTGCAAATAAAACCTCTCAATTGGGTAAATTATAGAAAAGTACAAAATGTGCATAAAATTGCATAACTTGCTCAAACAATGTCCAAATTGGACCAAATTTGAAACTTAAGCTTGTCTTATGATTTAAAAGCATAGAAAAAGCTTAAATTAGGGTTATAAGAATTCAATTATGTTAATTAATATTATTCAACTCATTAAGAATGTTAAGGGGCCTTACAACTATGAACCCCTAATAGGGATTTCGCCCCTGAAATCTAAGGCAAATAAAGATAGGTACTTCCTTTGCACCTTATCCTATTACCTTCACATGGTTACTTGCATATCATGGTGATTTCACATCATTCATAAATATCTCATCTTGGGTCAGCACAAAAACCCCCAACATAAGAAGACATTTGCAAATGTGGAACATAGAAACTTGTTATGCCACATGTACAAATCTAATAGTAACTTTCAAATTTAAATTCTAGCTATCATCCTGAAATTTTGTCTATTGTATCAACACACCGTCTATCCTTGATAGTGGTCTTGCCCAACTATCACTAGACCATACACAACATTATAGAGTCACATTTGTTTTTCCTTCCAAACAACATATATAGGATCATCATCAACTCTCTCTCTCTACGAGAGAGGAATACTTGGAATGTTCATTTAATAAACATCTCCAACCTTCACATATTTCTCATACTATTGATATATCTTGGATACTAGGATTCATTACCTTGGTATCCACCTCATGTGCTATAAGTAACTCACATCATTATCTCATCCACTTTTACCAAAATAACAAATATCAAGAAATATAAGAGGAGTCTTCCTAATTATTGGAAGGCTCAAAAGCAAACTCATCACAAAATTTATGATCTTGGAACCATATTGCAAACAACCATATGATATTATATGCTATCCACCCTCATGTTTACAACAAATCCACACATATCAAGTTGCAATGATCCACTTGAAAGTTGTGCCCTGGAAAGAAAAGAGACAAAGGGAAAAACACTTCCCACAACATAACAATATTTTTCAAGGGTCACTAGCAAAAAGGTAACCAATTCTATTTTCATTATGCAAGTTACAGCTTCTTATGTATCATTTTACCTTTTGCATTTTGGGTTCCTTGCCATTAGCATAGGAATCATCATGATTAACATATCTCATCACTCCTTCTTTGATGACTATTTATCCCATTAGGGTATGTTCTCTTATTTTAGTATGTTTTTCAACCACTTATCGACATGTAAATCATCATATTCCACATTTTCTTCATTAAACATGGATCATCTGCCTTAATTTCTTTCAAATGCCATGCTTATTTTACATTAATACTTTATTACACACATATGTTGGTATGGGATAAACTCAGGATCCACCTTATTCCTTTTTCATTGTTCTCATTTATCTTCTCATTTTGTACTTATTATAGGAGTTCTCTCCATCTTATGTGGATTTCATACCTTGAATAGCTTTATAAGCATAGACTTATCTGTATTTTACTTTATTATCTTCTTGAATCACATCTTCAAGAACTCCTCTTTTGCTTATTTGCATTTAGATTTAGATTTCTCGGTGTTGTGTCTTTCTCTTTAGCTACTAAACATTTAAGTTTTGATAGATTATGATGCAATTCTCATTTTCTTTAAGGTAGGATTGAGATATTCACACCATGATTTCTTATTCATTATGCTCTTTAGATTGTCTCAAAATGACTACTTGATCAAAGTAATCAGAAAGATAACAACCTAAGAGTTTCATACTTACTGTTGCTTCAATAATTGAATACATGGCCAGGGCATCCAAGTATTGAGATTAGGTAATATGCATAATGTTTTTGTGTCACTTTCCTAACTTAGACATCATCCTAGTTTTAAGTCCTAGTGTACCTATAGACTCAATGAACCTAAAGATCTGATACCAACTTGTGAGAACCTGTTACACCAAACGAGAAATTACTCAAAACATAAAACACAATCAATCACCAATTAACCAGATACCCAAAAATATGGGTAAATTAAAATCAATTTCAACATCAGCACATGCTCAGAAACATTTGCATAAGATCCTAGCATCTTTCTTTTATCCATACAATGACAAGAATTTGATACAAATTTTTCTATCGCCTTAGCCACACCATATATGCATAGGAGAATAATATTTGTATATTCCATACAAACAAGCATTAATATTCTAACATAATTGTGATTCATTTGAAACACCATATACACACTTTTCATGCCCGGACCTGAGAGTACAGGGATGAATCTAGGACACACTAGAGATCTAATCAACTTTCTCAAAGATTCATTACTATAGCTCCTCTTTTCTGCCACATGTTTGTTTTTTTCACTTCCGATTACTAAAACAAATGTGGTGAACCACAAGGGTGAGACCCATGTCCCAACAAGAGATATAACACCCAACAACACTTATTGATTACAACACTTTAGATAGTAGATTAATGAGAAGTTGGAGTATTAAATAATCAATTTAACATATTGAACAATTTAAGTATATTAATTAGATTAAGAAATCATCTTAGCAACAAGTATGATCATCAATTCTTATATAGATAGCAAATAAATCCATTTCTCTAGATAGATATATACTCAAATATCATCAAATTTCATCTAATAACAATCATTATCATTGATTTGACTATCATCATATTCTTGCTAACAACACAAGCAATCTAGTAGCATAAACATCCCTGACATCATGAATATGTCTAGTAACATAACATGGCTATCAATATTGGCATCTCAAATAAAGGGAACGAATCTATATCATAAGTAGAACTAACATCATAGCACAATTAACTGCATAGACATGATTAGTAGTTTAAGAATCTATAATTACATAGGCATGGCTTGAAATATTAAACATAGCAAGAAACATCATCTTAACCATCAGTGTTAGTATATTTGACAACATAAGCATGTTTACAACATGAGCATAACTACAACATAAGCATATCTATTATATCTAATTGTATTATACATGATCTTAGTGAAAAGAAAGCAAACAAGGGTTATCATCCAATATGAAGCGTTGCATATAACCCTAAATAGATTTGCTACATGACTGTCTTACATCTTTTAGTATGCTCTAGGGAATTTGAATCATACCATCCATAGTCCAACTGACCCATGTGAAGGGCTATTCAGTTTTGTACAAGATCTAGGAGTGTCAATATCCTAAGATCTCTTCCCCTCAGTTAGTACAAGTAAAAGGCAGTGACATATCAGTCAAAGATGCCACCATAATGACATATAGTCTCGTAACTAGCCCACCTTGGTATAGTTCACAACGCCAGCATCTAGGGTATTCAAACCCAATCACTAAGGTACAACCGTAGTTGTCCTCTAATCACATCATGTTATAATCACCAAGACACGACCACAACTGTTCTCAATCACATCAAATGTATGAGGCATGACGATACCCAACCTGTAGAATTTTCACTGTGGATGATAAGGATATATCCTCAACTTGCCACCCCCACATACTCAATAGTATGCGCTCTAAGTTTCCCTTAGGAATACTCATTCACCATCCAACAAGTTCTAACACTAAAGATGGCTCTACAGCATAGGGCACTACATTATTAGAGTAGCACTTGATTAGTTATGCTAATCAGGTGAATTAATGTTGCATCAAACAAGTGGACATACAAACCCTAATTCATTTCTAGAAAGCATATAAATATCACAACTTTTAACAAATATAAAACATGTGAAACATAATTTCTCATCTCATCATCACATGGTACTATTCACTTACCATTCATGAGACCACACTAGTCATCATACTATCACAAGATATAAATCCTTTTTACAATATCACAGGGTATCAACCCTTATCAAAAAAAGAGGATTACACCTTATTCAAGGATCAACCATGCCCAAAGGTCATTAAGACCATCATAATATGACAATATATAAATCCTTTTCACAATATCACAAGGTATCAACCCTTATCAACACAAGAGGTTTACACCTCATTTAGGGCTCAACCATGCCCCAAGGTCATTATGACCATCATACTGTTCCCTGTAAGATCATCATTATCTTTGCATGCCTTATAACAAGGTTCAACAACATCACTTACATATAATACACCAGATCAACACAATATTGCACTAATGAGCTAGGAGATATTCATAAACAATCACAGCAGGGTTATATTAACATTAAGAACATTCCTTTATTACATCAACATGCAAGGAATCTAAATATGATTAAACCCTCATCAGATTCATAATGCACATGTTTAGCATAAGAAAGTATAAACCATGTGGCTATGATAACAAGAAATTGACATATTAAGGTTATGATCATATTAAGGAGGTTATTTAACCATCATTCCATCCTATAAGAAGGTTATACATGAATACTCATCTTTATCTATTTGCATTAGAGTTAGGTTCAACAAGATAAATATATTAATGTTACTAATCAACACTCATACCCGAACCCTAACTCATGTCATCCCCATTGGATCATGGATGCATAAGGTGAAGCATCACCATCACATTCCATACTATTCTCAACTATGAACCCACACATAAATCAAGGTGTAATCGTCAATTTATAGCATACTAGGGTTTCAATAGCATTAACAGACTACTCCATGATTGGATTAATCATTCAAGGACTATTCATACCCAATTACCATCATTTAGTTATATAAAAGCTAGGTATAACAAGCTATACCTCATTAGGGTTACATATCAACACAATATGATTATCATCCCTTCTATTCATATGAGTGAATAGGTAACACTACCTTATTAAGGGTAACCCTCCATTTGTTCCATCATTGTTCAACCCATATCTCCATACCACTATGTCACCCAGAACCATTGGATTTTTAAAAGGTAAGACCATTGGTTGTTTACATAAGTAAACACCTTGGATAAACCACCTTTGAAGTCTGTGAGTTGTTCTCTAGAAAGAGACACCATTTAACCCTATAAATCCCTTGATTAACACCATTAAAAGCTCAATTGAGAGTAGGGTAAAACCATAAGAGATTGTTTAATTAAAACAAACTATTAATAAATGAGCTTCTTAAGTTGATCTCATAAAGGAAAACATATAAATCACTTTATTAAGACCAAAATAATACATTAGGCATGCTTCCAATTCATTGTCTTAAGAAACATTAAATCTTAACCATTAGGTCAAGTTCATATATTAAAACCATCAATTGTAGTATAGGTCCGACCATTGTATCAAATGACACAAGAAACCCTTGGTTTAAGGCTTAATTGATGCTACAAATATATGGTTAACTCACCATAGGTTTTGGAGATCTGATCCACCATCATTAGTGACCATTAAGTCACCATAGGTTGTTAGATCAGAACTATATTCATTAATCAACATCAAATATTAAGCTAATGTCATCATTGATTGATAACATTAGTAGGGTACTTAATGGTTGATCATTAAACTTCTAATCAATCCAAATCCTGACCTAAGGGAGTGACCATAGGTTGTCACCATCATCTGACACCTTTGATTCTGACCATTAGTTGTCATGAAGATAACACCACAGGGTTGTTACAATGGTACCATCATCGTGTCACGGGTTTATAGAAGAAATCATCTTAAACCCTAAAATTGACCATTGGTTGATAGGTGCTTAGCACCATAGGTTGTCAAACCAACCTGATCCAATTAATATTATACCTTAGGAGTAACATACACATGATCACAGGTTCATAATATGGAACATTATAAAAATTGAAATCCAAGTCAAGCATAGCTTTTTAGTGCACGAATCATCATTTTCAAGCAAGAACATGAGCTAGCAAGTTTATGGTAAGCAATAAACGTGGAGTAAGTTATAAAACTTGCCTCTAATTAGAATATGAAACTCCAAATAGAAGAAAAATAGATCAGGTAGGGTATAAAATCTAAGCATAAGTTGTGAACTCGTCCATCTAGCACCTTTCTTCATCAAATGAGCAAACCCTAAGCATAAGGAGCAAGAAAGGTAGGGTTTTAAAGCTTTAGAGCAATTTCTACTATGGAAAAGCAAGGTTCCGACCTTGATAAATCTAGGATGAAGGATAACAAAGAAATAAATATAGTAAAGAAGGGTATTCTTACGCTTTTAGATTAAGATCACTAGAAGGAAGCTTTTCAAACCCTAAAAGGAAGTCAATTGCAACCCTAGATTCTTTTTCCAAGAAGATCCCCCTCTTTCTTCTTCCTTGGATAGTAAATTCGCAGTAGAACAGAGGGAGAACGAGGTTCATATAAGGAGGGAAATGGTTGAATGCAAATGGCTCGTTTTGGTGCTTAGGGATAAGTAAATGAAACTTTAAGATAAAGAAAAAGAAAAAGTTGAAGTTCTAGTATCTTTCCAAGTGTGCATGGCCTTAAACTATTAAGAATATACAACAACACACACACGAAGATCCCCCACCATCCATAGAGACATGTTCATCCCTCGTTTCTTGAATTTCCATGCAAAACAAATAATTCATTAGTTGATAGCTACTAAAGGTAGCTCATCCATGAAGGGGTAAACCCTAAAATACCCTTGGAGAAAACACCTTCAAAACAAGGATTAAATAGGTGCCCCATGGCTCAACAAGCTCAATAATGATGAGAGAATATACAAGGAACATAATGTAAGTGATAAATTGCAAATAAAACCTATGAATTGGGGAAATTGCAGAAAAGTCCAAAATGTGCATAAAATTGCATAACTTGATCAAATAGTGTCCAAATTGGACCAAATTTGAAACTTAAGTTTGGATTATGATTTCAAAGCATGTCAAAAATTATATTAGGGTATAAGAATTCAATTATCATAATTAAGATTATTCAAATCATTAAGCAAGTTTAGGGGCCTTATAGGTTACTAGAGGAAGAAGGAGATATGGTGACTATTTGATAGCTTCGGGTCCATTCATAACCATTGGAGAAGGTGGAAATGCTCTAGATTCCAAGGTGGTAGGAACCAAGGAATGAAGGGAGTAGGGCATTAGGTTAGAGGGGACCAGGAAGCAATAACAACTATCTTCACTGGAGGCATCAGATCTGGTGGCGGAGTAGGGTTTATGCCCATAGTTTGTAAGACTGCAACATGTTGCTTGGCAGGAAGTCATGTTGTTTACAGAATATCAGTGATTGGGGAAGATAGCAACCATGGGAAGATTGGGGGTGGTGTTCACTAGAGATGAGGGCGTTAGGTTTGTAGAGATCCTTATAGGTGTAGTTGTTTGTTGGTGTCACATATTTGTTGATGGCGAGGAAGTTATATTGACGAATGGTTAACAATGAGAATAAAGATGTCAGTGGTGTCGGAGATGATGATGCAAGTTGTTGTTTTAGGTGGCATGTACCTAGGTCGAGGGGCATGGATTCCAGTTCTAGGATGTCAGGTCACTTTTAGGTGTTGAGTATTGTTTTGATGGTGGTGGCTGATGAGGATGGTATGTCACTGATTGGTGATGGGTAAAGTGGAGGAGACTACTGCAGCAATGACACCCAGGGTTGTTCCTACATTGACCGTGGCCACAATCTAGTAGATTGACTTCAGTGCCGATAATGGTTTAAGGAAATTTGAGGAAGGATAAGAGAAGAGGAAGTAGGATGGTGGTAGTGTGATGATTGTCATGGCTGCAGATGATGCCACTCTGGTCATTGTGAGGGTAGGAAGATCCGTCGGTGACCCTACTGTCTTAGAGGTTGGCAGACATGGAGGGAACATGCAAAGGGGAACAAGGGGAAGAGGAAGGAAGGAGGAGGATGTGTATCCTGGTGATTCTTGGATCTTCCTGGCATCACTGGACACGACCAGGCATAGGGTGAAGATGGGTAGGGCAACTACAGTTTTGCTGGCAAGAATAGGAGGGGTAGGAAGAAGAGAAGGATTGGCAAGATGAAATAGAGAGGGAGACAGGGAGAGAGGAAGTTGTGAGCGAGAGGAGTTATAAGATTCATCCAACAGTTATAGATCACGTGGATGTAGTTTTTATTCTGGCGAGGGGGAGAAATGAAAGTTTCTCCATCCGTTGTTGGAAATTGTGCCCAATGCGAGGGAGCATGAGTGAAGGGTCGCAAGTCAGGGTAGGGGACATTACATGGGGGTAATTTATTTACTTTGGTCTTGATTTATAACTAAAACATATTAAGTATGCTTATTAATTGTAATTTCAAGCAATTAAATGGATAGTCAAATGTAGTATGATTGGTATAAAATTTGAATACTAGGCAACTTAATGTGTAAGGAGTTCAACTCCACATCAAAATCCCTTTTTGAAAAGGTTTGATATTTTATTTAATTACTCTAAGTTAAGTACTCAATTAATATATTAAATACCTTTCTTGATAAATCTTGATGCAATATTTCTTATTTTCTCATTTTACTTCATACTGAAATACTGGTGAGGTTTTAGAGTGCCAAATTAGAATTAAATTCTATTTTTTTGGTGAATTTATATAATTAACCCCAATTAAATATATAGTTAATGAATTAATCACTAACACCATATAAAAGGTTATTTTTTTTGCAACATTACATTTTTTGGCTCCAATTGTTATTATTAATCAAGTTTTATGAAAAACAATTGAATGTTACATTATTAATAATTGGTCCTAAAAATGGGGATGGTTGAGCTAGACATCAAGAATCAAGTATGTTACAACACTCCATCCTTTATAGAGGATTTCGTCCACAAAATCCACTCAATCGATAGCCCAATATGCTAAGATATAATTTATTACCAATTACATGTTTCTAATTCACTATATAGAGTTAATGTAGTGAGTCCTATCATAAGACACCCACCTCACCCTTATAAGGAAAAAAAATTCCCAATGTGAACTTATATTACTTCATCCATCAAGTCTCTATTATTTTCTCATATCGTGTATTGTTCTAGGAAATTTACTCTAAGATTGAGGATTATCAAAACAATTCTTTTTTTGGTTACCTACATTGTTAAGGAGGTCTCCCCATCTTGCCATTATGATGTTTAGTATCCCTTCCATGATCATTTTCCACTGCTAATTACCATTCTTTTTAACTATTCATTAATTTAAGTTACATATACGTGTACAAGGCTCCACCCTTAAAAGGACATATCTAACAATACAATGAGTTGAGAGGGGTAGACAACTAGATTGTAGCTAATATATTTTTCTTCATGCCTAAGGTCAGAGGGTTGAACCTACAAATCAAAGATTTGTACACTAAGGCATATCTACTACT
Source organism: Alisma plantago-aquatica (assembly GCA_963693085.1). NCBI lineage: Eukaryota > Viridiplantae > Streptophyta > Magnoliopsida > Alismatales > Alismataceae > Alisma > Alisma plantago-aquatica. The sequence goes on along the minus strand of OY856412.1, from coordinate 737,661,134 downwards.
GGAACTTTCTTGTGGTGGTGACATGGTTCCAAAACCATCAATGAAATCTGACAAAGTTTTTTGTTTGTAAATATTATATAATAATGAAAATAAGTTTGACGATAAAAACCTTGCGATGGGAATCCAAAATAGTGCCCAAATCAATCTAAGAACCAATTTGACCACTTTCTACCACATACAACATATACTATCACCCTAACATCACTTCATCTTAACAAAGAGTCTTCTCTACACAGATCCTCAAGGGATACAACACACATATCTAAATTCTAGATGAGGAAATACATGTTTCTACTAGCATACAATTAGCTTCTCATAGGTCCTACTAGGTACAACCTCCATTACTCCACCATTCTCTTAATTAGGACTTAGGTCATCACATCCCAAAATGTCAATTTTTTTAAGAGTATTAGTCATAATAAGAAGAGATTAGGGTCTCTACTTCCCTAGTTAGTGTACATATATGGTTTCATTACAAGACCAGATGAACTAAATAGTCAATTGTTCCTCATCTCACATACTAGGCAAACTAATTACACTATGGCGATGAGAGAGTGGTCAACTCTTTAAGGATCAACCCTAGATGTACCTACCTCACATAACCTCAATATCAGTGTATATCAAGAGTTTTAAAAAAGAGAGTATCCAATATATCTTCCAAACATGACTATGTCTCGATATGTCCTCAAGGAAAATAACATGGCAGAAAGCTTAATTTCCCTTCCTACTACGTGATCATTCCTTTATATGACAAAGGGAGATAAGATTATTCCTACCTTATGGGTATTTGAGGGATGAAATCCTAAGGATAGATACATGAAACCTATATCTTCCTTCAACAACCCCTCATTTATGAGATATCGCAAGTTTAGATAGGATAGTAACTAGCCCTTGGATGGCTAGTCTCAAGCAAAACTATGTTTAGATGATTCCATTCGCCGACAAGACAAGCCTAATGTTAAAAGAACTAGTTCATATCATCATTTACTATCATAGGACATCTCAAAATCTAAAATCATGTCAATATTATAAGTTTGTATCAATGCATGCTCAATCCACATAATGCATCTATCATAGACATGTTGCAAAACAACATTAGCAAAAGTCTTAACAACTTGTACTAGGGTTACACACGATAATGTGAATTTAAGTCAATCAACTCTCTATAGTAGATGAATTGTGCTCCCCAAATACAGGAGATAGAGGATACTTCATTGGAGAATCAAACTTTAAGTCTTATAAATCTATATGTATAACGATAGGGTAGGATGATAAAGGTTTACCCAAAACTAGATCATCCACATACTTTATTTGGGATACATATATATACCACCAAATTTGATTGGGGTGAAACCCTAATTTGTAAAAATGATTTAGGTTTAAGTATGACATCCTCTAAAGGGTCACCTACCTACTAAATAAAAATATAGGATAACTTGAAATAGTCTAGTTACCGACTTCTTAGGCTCTGATAGCATTCTGTAAAGAGTGTGACTGAATAGTGGGCCCACTCAATGATATAAACATGAGACATGAAATGTTTAAGCAGCAAAAAACATAACTATTCTAAAAGTTACAAAATTATTCCATGTACATAACTTTCTCACCCTAAGGTTGGTACATAAAATGAGAAGGTTACATCTATATACACATCATTCCTTATGCAGAGGGTAACAAGGATATCTCAAGTTTTCCTTATGCCCGCAAATTAGCCAACAATCATCTTGAGTCTCTTCCCTATAAAACACCTACACCTGGGTTCTTCCCTATTAAGCACCTACACTTGGGTGGAGGGAACACCCAGAAAAATAGGAAAACAAGGTATGTATCAGCAAAAACTGAGTATGCACATTAGAAGATTAACTAGGGAATTATTTATTACACAAGTAAAGTATGATGTTCCCATAAAAAAGGTGTCATAAAATCTAGGTAAGTTTCAATGAGAAGTAACAAGAGAAGGAATTTCTAAAAGAATGAGGCAATATTACTAAAAAATTAAACAATGATTCTTGCCATAATAAATCAGCAATATCACAACAAATATTTTCATGAAAATATATTGGACTAAAGTAACTATAGTAGGGCCATGACACCATAAGTTATTGGTTTGAGTAAAATGGGTGCAAAAGCACACCCTAGGTGGAAAAGCATGCCTCTATATATATAATGGTAGAAATGCATACCCCGTGTAGAAACACATACCCTAATGGTTACACATAAGCGTCTATGATAGTTAAATGTAGTCAAATTATCTAACATATATAAATAGAGTGGAAACATACACATTTCACAAACATACTTGGAAAGATTTAAGCACAATAGAAGGTAGGGTCATTGACCCAATTCAACATGATGATAGTCATTTTAGAAGAATAACAATAAGTCCAATTGAGAGTATATAATTTGTTCAACAAAAGTAACAAAAACAAGTACTTCAAAAACTGCCTCCTTATAGGAAAATTTAGTCATATAAATGCCCAATTATTAATAGGGAGGAGTACATATCTAGTTTTCATGACTAATGGTTAACTCACTTGGTGTACACGATCCCCAAAGTTGAGTATTCATCTTGCAGATCTACCAGCATAGAAGGTCGAAGAGGCTGGAGATGATCCATGTTAGTAGCAGGTGTTGAGATGGGTTCTGCTCATGTGATCAAACTTTTTGATCATTTCCAATAGTCGTGTCTAGGTTTGTACTCTCTGGACTCGACAAAAGATGCAACCCTCAGTACAAATTCTTGAGGAGGTAAAAACCTCTTTCTCAAGCCATAATCAAAGAGGCATCAATTGTAATTATAAATCCAGTTGTAAATGTACATGCACCGATCAGGGATTTAGAGGTAGTAAAGGTGGTATTTTTGGATTGGTAACTAGAGGGAGAAGGAGATATGATGACTATTGAATAGATTTAGGTCCATTCATGACCACCAGAGAAGGTGGTGGTGTTTTTGGTGCTAAGGTGACAGGAAGCAAGGAATGAAGGGAGTAGGGCATCAGGTCATAGAGGACCAGGCATCGACAACGCTTGTATTCAGTGGGGACATCATATTTGGTGGCAGATCAGGGGTTGTGCTTGTAGTTCATAGGTCTGAAACATGTTGGTTGGCAGGGAGTCATAATGTTTGTAGGATGTCAGTGATTGGGAAGATCGCAACCAGGGGAAGACTAAGGGTGGTGGTGACTGGAGATGAGGGTGTTAGGCTAGCAGAGATCCTTGTGGGTGTAGTTGTTTTTTGGCGTCGCATATTTGTTGATGGTGAGGAGGCTAGATTGACGACATGTTGAAGACGAGAACTGAGATTTCGGTGGTGTTGGAGATGATGATGAAAGTTGTTGTTTCAAGTGGCATGTAACCAAGTCAAGGGGTAGGGAATCTGGTTCAAGGATGTCGGGGCACTGTCAGGTGTTGAGTATTATTATGATGGTGGTGGCTGACGAGGATGGTACATCACCTATTGGTGATGGTGAAAGTGGAGGAGACTACAACAATGATGACACATATGGTTGTACCTATGATGTTAGTGCCCAAAATCTGGTAGATCGACATCGGTGGTGGTAAAGGTTTAAGGAAATTTGAGGAAGGATAAGAGATGGGGAAGTAGGGTGGCAGAAGTGTGATGATTGCTAGAGTGGCATTATCATGGCTGTAGATGATGGCACTCTGGTCATTGTGAGGGTAGGAAGATCTGTCAACAACCCTACTATCTTGGAGGTTGGTGCACATGGAGAGAGCATGCAAAGGGGAACAAGGGTAAGAGGAAGGGAAGAGGAGGCACTTCCTGGCTATTCTGGGATCTACTTGGTGTCGCTAGGCATGATCGAGCATAGGGTGAAGATAGGAAGGGCGGCTAGGGTTTTGTTGACTGGAATAGGATGGGTAGGAAGAAGAGAAGGATTGGAGAGATGAAATAGAGATGGATACAGGGAGAGAGGAAGCTACCAACGACAGGAGGAAGAAGAAACGACCGACGGTTATGGATCATGTGGCTGAAGTTCTCAATCTAGCGAGGGAAGAAATGGTAGTCTCTCCATCATTTGTGGCAGTTGCTCCCAACACGAGGGAGTGCAGGTAAAGGGCCAAATATCAGGGTAGGGTATGTTACATGGGGGTAGTTGATTTACTTTGGTCTTGATTGATAACTTAAACCTATTAATTATGGTTATTAATTGTAATTTCAACCGTTTAATGGATAGTCAAATGTAATATGATTGGTATAAAATTTGAATAGTAGGCAACTTAATGTGTGAGGAGTTCAACATCCACATCAATCTCCCTTTTTGAAAAGGTTTGATATTTTATTCAATTACTTTAAGTTAAGTGCTCAATTAATCTATTTAATACCTTTCTTGATAAATCTTGATACAATCTTTCTTATTTTCTCATTTTACTTCATACTCAAATCCTGGTGAGGTTTTAGAGTTCCAAATTAAAATTAAATTCTATTGTTTGGTAAGTTTATATAATTAACCGCAATTAAAGATATAATTATTTAATTAATTATCAACACCATAAAAAAGGTTATTTGCTGCAACATTACTTTTCTTTGCTCGAATTGTTATTATTAATCAAATCTTATGAAAAATGATTAAATCTTACATTATTAAAAATGTGTCCTAATGATAGGGATGGTTGATCTATACATAGAGATTTGAGTATGTTACAACGTGTGCGTCGAGTTTTCATCAGGACAAACTTGGTCGACAACAACTACTATAAAAAAGCACATATATTTTAGAAAAGCATATCTAGAGGTATGATGAAAATATAGACCATATCCCAACATGTGTAAGCAAATTAATAATGCACTTTAAAAGCACTAGGGGTAATTTTTGAGAAAGAAAGTAATGAGAATCACAATATACCAATTTTAACTTAAAACCATATTTAAGGAACATACTATATTGACAAAAAAATCTATATTGGATATGAGAAAGAGTACCATGACCTCTATTCTTACCATTTCTTTTCCACTTGTTTCCACCCCATACACATCTCACCTTTCTTCTTTTATGTGGATTGAGAGATCAATTTGCAAATCAACAGCTCAAGTCAATCCAGTAGCAAGTGACCTACAAGAAGAAAGATGAAATTGGTCCCATAGCATATTTTTGGGTCCAGAGTGGTTAGCTTAGCAGCCCAAGTTCTATTACTCTTGGCTTCTTTCTGAAAGGGGCCATGTGTAGACTAATGACCAATTTCATTGCAATAATTACATCATCTCATAGACTTGGAACTAGAGGATTCTTAATTGAAAATTGAAGTTCCTTTGGCTACTTTAAATTTCAATATCATTTGTACCAATTTGTTCAGTAATATGATCTAGGATTTGATTCAAATAATTTTTATCATCTAAGAATCTTTGCATAGAGGACCTCAAACTAAGATTTTCATTCATAAGAAAAGTAATGGTTTAAGCCAATTGATTGATATTCTCTCTAGCATGTAAAAGATTGGTTTCTAAGCAAAATGCTTTGGTCATATAAGAATCTTTTTCAATATGAAGAGTAGAAACATTACTCTCTCTACTAGTAGAACTATATCAAGGTTCAAGGACATTGATCTTATCAAGATAGGAAGCATTTTATTTTCCAAGGAAAGTAATCTTAGAAAGATATATACTATTTTCATATTCTATTCCTTGCAAAACAAAGCCTTTTGCGTCATTTCCAATTTTAACAACATTAATTTCAACCATGAGAGATTTCAAATATTATCATTCTCTTCATTAAAAATACTCATAAGAGGTTGATCTTCAAGAAATCTACTCTTATCAAGTAAGTTAGCATTTTCAAGTTTAAGAGAATCTACTTGACTAAGATAAGCATTGTTTTCATCTTGCAAGCAAATTTTAGCATGTTCAAGATCATCTTTTTCTTCATGCAAGCTATCAACAATTCTAGTAAGCTTTTTATTTTTCATTTAAGTAGACTTAAGAGAGGCATGTGTATCATGAGTAGTTGCAATTAAACATTCTTTATCTAAAGAGTTTATATTTACCTCATTTGAGTCTTCATTTAAACTTTCCATGAGAGCAAAGTGGTATTCTCCATCTTCACTATAGCTTCACCTAGATCTTGTGCTATATTATTCACTTGAGATTGAGTTTAAGGAGTCACTAGAGCTTTTGTGTGATTTCTCCTTCTTCTTATGCTTCTCTTCTCTTCTCTTATGTTGATGTGTCTTTTTTCCTTGTTGACAATCTTCCTTGAAGTGACCCTTCTTTCCACACTTGAAGCATCAGGTGGAGGAGGACTTGCCTTTGTAGAGTTTACACTTGGCGTACATGGAACCTTCTTCAACTTCAGAGGATGGAGAAGCTTGACTCACAATAGCTTCAATTTGAGCTTTGATTTCAACCTTCTTCATTCTCTTGACCTCTTTCTCTTCTTCTCTTTCTTTTTCCTCTAGCTTGTCAAGTGTAACTTTATGGGCCTGTAGATTTCCTAGAGCTCCTGAATGGGAATTTCACTAAGGCTATTGATTTCTTTAGTGGATGTCACCTTGGATTTCCACCTCTTGGGAAGAGATATAAGGATCTTGGAGCTGATTTCACCTCTATCTGTAGGATGATCTAGGATGGCAAGATCATTTACAATTTTGTTGAGACTTGACTACATATCTGCCATCTTTTCCTCCTTTCAATATTGATGTTTTCTAAAAGACCTTTGAGCATGTACATTTTTCTTTCCTTCACTTGCTTTTTCCCCTCATAAGTGACAAACAACTTTCTCCATATCTCATAAGACATTTCACTTGAAGAAAATCAGTTGAACTTGAAGGGGGAAAGAGAGCAATAAAGAATGTTGATGGCTCTAGCAGTCAAGGTTTCTTTCTTCAATGTAGATTCATCCCATTCCTCTATCTTTGTCTCCAGTAGCTTGAATGGAAGGTCCACCATTATCCATAGGTCAAGACTTGATCCTTAGATCTATAATTGTAACCTTCTCTTTCAATAGTGGAAGTTGCTCCCATCAAATATTAGGATGTTGATGAGGTATGTCCCACCTTGCTAATCGCCCATATTCTCCTACTTGTGGAAGTATTGCTTGGAGAAGGCTCGCTCTGATACCACTTCTTGGATGAATGGGTGATTTTCTCTATAAGGGGGGAGTTGAATATATTTAAAACACTTAAATAAAATTAATTAGAACTTCAAATTACTTCAGGAGATAAGGTTGCAAATATGAAATTTGAGTGCAACTAAACATACATAGAAAGGATGAGACAGATTAAATAAGAACAAGAACAATAACACAAGCTATGTATATTGGTTCCAAACTCCAAACTAGGAAAGTGTACATCCACTACCCGGAGAGGTCAGTCTCTTGAATTTTTCAACCATGTCTCACTCCATATGTTCCATTATAAGATTTGCAACATATTCCCATCCTTTTCTGTGACAAGGATACCCAACCTTCCCTTTGAGTACAAGGGAGCCAATAACCTCACAAAGGACTTACCCATCCATGACCAAGATTCTTCTACCTCACTAAGAACTTATCCACTTTTGCAACAAGTTTTCTGCCTTCACCAAGGACATACCCACTTTTGGAATAATTCTTCCACCTTGAAGGAATTTCCCACTCTTCTCTTGGATCTTCAACCTTTGACTTTACCTTCAAGAAGGAGAAGTTTCACCAAGGGACTCCTTCCCTTCTTCTTATTAACCTATCTTATCCAAGAGAGAGAACCTTCATCTTCACAGTTGAAAGAGAGATTGGTAGGTGGAGGAAGTGAGAGCCTCACGATATATACATGTAGGACTAACTCTCTTACAAATATCCTACTCACTCTAATGGATGTAGCAAGTGATTGAGCTTAATAATGGAAGTAGGATCTTAGAGGAACTCAACTACAATATAGGGAACTTCATAGTGCTTGTCTAACTATGGGATGAATCCTAAGGGGTCCTATTAATAGTTGATAATGCCTCCTAGTAAGAAGAAGTACTTAAGGACAAATTACAGGTGTTTGGGGTGTTGCAATGCATACATTTTTGAGTTTTGCAATGCGGGATTAAAGCAGGAGTAGAAGGATTCGAGATTTTCTACAAAACAACCAATCTGCGCCAGCTGAACTGATCAGTTCACACCCTGAAACGATCATTTCGGGTCTTGAGCCGATCGTTTGGGACCTAATCCGATCGTCTGGGGATATGAGCCAATCGGTTCGTGGTCCTGATCCAACTCAAATTGACTTTCATATTTGTTTCCAACAAATCAAATATTAATCCTTGTCCAAATCGAATTTGTACAAGTGAAACAAATTGTATTTGCAAAATAGTCTTTTGACTTTCCAAACGATCTCAGTTGGTCACATGAATCGACCGGTTCAACAATAGAGCCGATCATTTCATGACACGTGAGCTCATCGTCACACCAGTTGAGCCGATCGGTTCACCAACCTGAGCCGATCGGTTCATCTCATGAGCCGATCGGTTGGGGCAGCAGAATTGTGCAAATCAGTCAATTGCAGTTTCAATCAATCCAATACTCTAATCAATCGGTCAAACACCTTGAACACTATGATACTGAGCTATCAATTGATTGAGTGTTTAATTCAACTACTAAACTCCTTTAGTAATCAATCTAAACATCATTTGTGGATAAACTCCTCTTCCAGGTTAAATCCTATGTGTATGACCCTACAGGTCCATTTCACATTGACAGTGAAAGTCCATAGCATTTATGACTTCACAAAAAAAGAGCGGTGCCTAGTCACACATCAGTGCTACCCAAGTGAAAAGGAAAGTTGGGGAACAACTTTCAATCCTACAATCCGTGAATGGTGTTACAGTGAATGTATAATTCCTTTGTCACTGATATCCTGAATGAACTGGAGGCATGGAACAGTCATCCTATCAACGTTCATTCACTTTCTTGATCTCAGAGTATATTGGAGGAGATATGTATGACATCAATATCACATATTGATTCACACATGTGTGCAAGCCTATCTAAATCCTACTCATCAAGTGGCCATGGATATCAAACTCCCTCAGGAGGGACAAATCTCATATCTATCACTTACCCCTCAAAAGCCCGATGTGTCAAAGCCACCCAATCATCACCTTTATAACAACCCATGTTTCAGGACTGCATTTGATGATGTCAAAGTGTACCCAATGACATGTGTTGAGTGTAGTGATTTCAGGTCAAAGAATCACACTCACCACCATCACTATGAGAAATGACTGTGACTACCATGTCATGGCTCCATGTGTCAAACTCACGATGGGTCTGTCTCGTATGCTTTTTCTCTAAGAAGTACCTATGTGTTTGGTTTGATATCTCCATATCATGACTAATGAGATTCTGTCATCAACCAGCACCACAATCTAGTCTTGTGTATCATTGTTGTCTATCTACCTTCCACAATGACATCTGACTAGGGACATAATAAGAATGTACAAACTCTTTACCATCCATATGATCTCATCGTTTAGGTCCTGAACCTAAAACATACATCATTGAGTTATGTCATTCTCTAGACATTCAATTTGTTCTATCATTATCTCATATGATTGAACTAGAAAGAATTGGAAGCTTGCCTTTGATGTTTATTGTGACGTCCCCAGATTTTCTAAAACATAATCTGATATGTGACGTCCAAACTGAAACCCTCACCTCAGCGAGCATTCCAATTTAAACATCCCACACTAGGCTAAGAAGAAGAAAATTGAGGGAGTCAGAAGGAAACAATCAATAGCACATGTACATGAACAATAATAAAACCATACACACATGTTCACCATTCAACATATAATTACAACATGAATTGTTACAACATTTGATATTACATATTGAACAAGAAACTTCTACATATACATGTACTACTACTAAACTACAGGATCTTAAGACAACAGGTCCACCTGTACATCAGCTCGCCATACAACTCTCACTATCCTGGATCTTCAAGAGCATAACCACAACCTAAACAAAAGATTACATGCGGTACACGTCAGCACAATATTTCAAGAATATTGTACTGAGTACGCCTACATGTCTTTTATATACCTCTCATCATATCTTGGCAATAAGATAAAACCAATACTTGGCAATTATAAAGAAATATAAGAAAAGTGTATACTTGCACAAATATATTCATCAACAAAAGAGAACACATATTTTAAGCACATTTTCCATTATATCATTCATGCATTTACTACCTGAGAGTTGAATGCATTAAGGCCTTTATGATCTACTACCAAAGAGTTGAATCATTTCACAATGTGATCTACTACCAAAGAGTTGGATCACTTCCAAGTACTTTACTACCAAAGAGTTGAAGTACTTATTTCCAGCACTTTACTACCAAAGAGTTGAAGTGCTTAGATATAATGGAACAAATATATTATGTTTCATGTGTTCATAGCAATAAGTATGGAAAATCATGCAACATATCATACCAGAACAATCATTTCAATCAATACCATATGCCAAATATTTTACTACTCATATAACACAAGCATATTGTATAATAAGCCAAGTAAGAGGTAATGGCGTACCTTCCAAAGAGACATCCTATTCACAACATATTCCTGATATCAACTATATCCTTGATTAAACCTGATTAAGACAAGATCATACACTATCATCAGGTTCTCATCTTCTTATATCTCATCTTAACCCTAATTATGTCCATTAGGGTTTCTCTTATCTCATTATGGTATTCTCATGATTACTTGTATTATTGCCTTGTGATTATCTCACTGATATCATTTTCCAGATTACATCTCATTATCAAATCTCATTATCTGAACATTAGGTTCGATATCCTTCTTGTGCACATATTAACCCTAGTTACATGTATTACAAGAATTAGGGTTTCATCATATGTATTATGGGTCATCTTCGTATAACATAGATTATGTGTATCATATTGATCTCATATTTAATTCTGAGGTTCCAGATACTGATATGAGCTTACTCTGTAAATTTTGTGATTCTCATCATTTATTGAGCATGTATGCATTAATTGCATTATTTTTAGTGTTATTAGCCCTAATCAACCATATTAATCAAATTACATAATTTCGTACATCAACCTGATCATCCTTGACATCAGGTGCATTATAAACATAATTATATACTTATTGGCATTTTCCCATAATTTTGGAACATCCTTTGACATTTATTATCCATCAATTAAGCATTTCACTACTAACAAGATGTCACTGATATTTAAGCTTCAAAAGCAGGATATTATGCTTCCATCTTATTATACACATTTTTGTGAGAATTTTGGTACCTTATTTGAAATTTTCTGATAATCGAGGTAATTTCTATAATTTATTGAAGATCTGTGAGTTTATTGGGTTTTTACCTAGTTTGTCCAATGGCAACCCGCCACGTGTCCCTAAGGAGGGCGCGGCTCTCCTGTCTGCTGGCTGGTTCGCGATCTGGATCTGGCGGTGGATCCATGGGTCTAAGGATCCAAGGACTCGACCGCTCCTCCCTCTGGTCCTCGCGTTCAGCGTGGACTCTGTTTCCACAGAGCGCTGCCGCAGAGCTCAGCTCCGGCGAGCAAACAACAAGCGCCACCTCCTCCTCGCGAAAGACCTACCCCGGCCCAAGCTTCAGTGTCTTTCCCTCAATGCCGCCGGCCACTCACCTCGGTTGCTCAACCTCTTATGCTCCATTTAGGTGAGAGCGTCGCCGCCATCTCTGCCGTGGCGGAGCAAAAGGGGGGAAAAGCACCCCTCTCACTCCCGCTCGAGCCTGAAGCTTCCAAAAGCTTCATCGGGCCTCCACGAACACCTCTGCACCCTCCAATCGTAGATGTGCACACCCACTTCCAGCCCCCGAGCTCCGCCTTCTTCTCCATCTAGGTTGGACTCATCCACCATGAAAAGCTTCACGATTTGGGCACGCAGATACATGGGTGGAATCCCCTGACCTCGGCCTCCCTTTTCCCCTTCTTGACTTCTATCGGAGTCCTCACTAAATCCAGTAGAAACCCCCTCTGATCCTCACTGCATTTCTCTGGTTTTACTGCTGCTAAGTTGGAGAGACAGAGAGTGTGCGGAGGTTTGTTCTCCCTCCACACTCCATCAAAGGCAACATGTAGGGGGTCATATGACAGTCCTCGATGAGTAAGACTTAACTGCTTAGTCGTCTCTTCCATTTGATGCACGTTCGGAGATCGTGGTGGCGTGGGTGCTTGCACGCCTCACTGCTCCAAGACTCCTCACGATCCGGGGCTTGGAGATGAGCTCAGTACCGTCCGATCTACATCCAAGAGCTAAGAAGGCACATTGAAGGACCGGATCTGTGGCTCACTTAAAGTAGCCCTTACTGCTACTAGATTGGATATGTAGGGCCACGATTAGTCCACGCAGCCTACCCAAACCAAAGGGGCGCGTGACACATCCATCAAGCCCCAAACTTAGGTCTAAGAACATCAATTATGCACATTGTTTCACCAATTTCAAACCCTAATAACTTCCTCTAGGAACATCCAAATGCCACCAAATTGTAACCATAGCTTCCTTACCTCTCAAGCTACCATCTACTCAAAGTTGGTGACAAAACTCATATATTGGACCATTCAAATAAATTCCTCAAAAAGGCATGAAGTTAAGGATGATATTAACATCAATCAACAAACCTATTTTGTCAAAATCTTGTATCTCTCAATATTATTCGACCTTATGATTTTACTTATGTCATTGGATGATCAAGGACTCCAAAAGTCCACTCCATCACATTTATCAAATCAATCTTAATGTATCCCACCAATCATCCCATTATTGGCTCTCAGGGCATACATACCAACACCCAATCACCACTATCAGATTGAGATATGACTCTCACTTTCCATGTGTCCTTATCAAGGTGGGTTTTCCTAAACAACTTGATCTCATTTAATTATCCAAGTACCTGATTTTATGTCTAATATCATGACTAAAGAGACATATATAGTCATCACTCAACATACACACTAGTCTTATGTATTATTGTTTATATCCACACTATTAACTGACTAGCTACATAGAAACAATGAATACTCTTAAGTATGCATATGATCTCAGGTCCTCAACCTAGCCATATGTTAGTGAATCTGTGGCATTATTACATTTATTCATTAAACGAATACTAAAATAAACATAACAAGTGAAATTTCCTTATCTATTAATCAAATGTACGCCTAATACAATCAACACATGATTCTCTTAGCACATTCAACTGTATTATCCCATTATTACTAGATACAATCATTAATGAACCAAATTTAAAGTGACCTTACATGACTTTCATGCTTATTTTGTGAATGTGCTTTTGTTAAGGAATAAACAATGTTGCTTTCAGTTGATACTCTTCAAATTTTTACAATCTCTCATATGAGGTTATATCATCATATTGTGTTATTGTAGTGTTATGCAATCTTGGTTCCTTAGCCTATGTAATGGATTTATTCTTGTCATAGTAAATAGGTATTGTATCTTCAATGGTTGGAACTACCGAAGTTCACTAATTCACTTCTTAATGCATACAACTTCCTTTGTTGCATTGGATGTGGCAATTACACAACTTTTGTTATAGAATTGGCCATTGGCTCTTAACTGGAACTCTTATAGCTCCTCCATTTAGTCAAAACACATAACCTGAGATTCATCGGTAATTATCCCTTGTCATTTTGGAATCTTGCATATAACTTTTCCTTTCCATTGTGTAACAAGAATTGATTCTTAGTTCTTCTCACATACATCATGATATTCTTCACAATAATCCAATGACCTCACAAATTTGACCGATACCTTCTCATCATGCTTAAAGCATATGAGACATTTGGCCAGGTACATAATATGTCGTACATGATAGATCCAATTTCAGATGCATATGGAACCTTATTCATGCATGTCTTCTCTTATAAAGAGTTGGTACATTGAGATTTATGTAGACTTATTTCATGACACATAGGTAAGTTTTCTCTCTTATAATCTTGCAAGCTGAACCTTTCCTGCACCATGTTAATGTATGTACTCTGGGTTATGCCAAAAATGCCTTCTAGATTATCTCTATAAATCTTTATTCCTAGAATTTAGGATGGTTCTCCTAAGTCCTCCAAGGAGAAGGTATTTCCCAACCAGTCGTAACCAATTCTAGAGTAGGTATGCCATTTCCTCTCAATAGCATGTCATCCACATATAAAATATGGAAAATATGATTATTCTCTCATGAACCTTCTTTAAAACACAAGGTTAACCTTCATTTCTATAAAGACAAAATCTTAGAATATTTCATCAAAATGAAGATTCTATATTCCAGATGCTTGCTTCAATCTATAGATTGATCTTTGTATCTTGAAAATTTATTGGCTTCATTTGAAGCAATGAAACCTTCAGGTTGTTTCATTTATAAATCTTCTAGTATATTCCCATTAAGGAAATATATTCTAATATCCATTTTCTAAATATCATAGTCTTGATATGTTAAACCATGTCAACTGGTGAAAATGTTTCTTTATAGTCAACACCTTGAACTTCTCTGAAACCTTTTGCATCCAATCATCCTATATATGTTTGTACATCATCATTCATGTCAATATTCTACTTGAAGACCAATTGTACCCTATGGGTTTTAACCCTTCAGGTGCATCTAGCAAAGTCCATACTTTATGGATGTCCATGGAGTCCATCTCAAATCTCATATCCTCAATCCATTTACTAGATTTTTGTCCCTCTGTGGCGTCATTGTAGGTTCTTGGATCATCATCTATGGCCGTCAAATCATTTGATTGAGCAAGGGCATGCCTGTTGTTGCACTCACAAATTCACCTAGGGTTGTAATCTATAAGTCTTTACCAAAATAATGTGCAATAATACCACCCGTAAGTGAAAGGGTGTTATCATAGTACAGTTAAGGATTGAATACCAAAAGACACATTTTTAAGAATCCTGATAGCTTGTATCCATTTGAACTAAACCAAAAGTGGATTGAACTAACTGCAAGTAAAGTAAAAGTGTTGGATTAATATTGAGTTTAGAGAAATTATGAATGTCAGTGCGATGATATTAGGTTTTACCACCACTAAACAAATAAGCACATTAGTGACATGTCTGGGTTAGATTTGACAGTTAATAGAGAAAAGGCATGATTGGCCCATTAGGTGTGGGAAATCATGTAGATATCTCTATGAGCTTGATGTCTCGTTACTCTCGAGTCATGTACCTATAGCTCCGTAGATATCCCTTTAGAAGTTCTCGTCTGGGCATAAGCTATTGTACTCTTCCCATTTTTAGTTGGTAGGATTTTACGTCAATATAATGCTTAGTTCAAAATATATTATTCAATGTTTTATATATTTCTAAAAATCCAGAGTTATATAAAGAATCTGGGGCCACATCTTTTGTCATTTAACTATCTGATTATGAATTGGGAATCAATTTGAAATCGTCTATTTCTTTTGTAATTACTTGTTGTTGTTGCTAATTATAGAGGGATTCTAGGTTAATCAACTCATATTTACAATGATAAATTTTAATACATGTATCTTAACCACTTTTCCTCAATAATACCTCCATGTAATCTACACCTACGACAGTCCAAAATCTAGTAAATGAGCTAAGTATGTTTCATGACTTTCTATTGAGGTACATACCCCACATCTTAGGCTCTTAATGCATCCCTTTGGTAGTCTAGGAACATCCCAATAATTGTGCAAATGATAGTAGGGTTTGTTGGGAACTATTTCTCTAAGTTCTAACTATTGTATTGTGTTCCTAACTAAACTTAAATTCCGCAAGACATGCATGAGTGCCGACTGTTTATAGGGTCTGATACCATATAGTAAAAACTCAATCTTTATGATCAAATATTTACAAAATTTGCATTAGAATATATACACAATCTTTTCATTCATACAATTTTCTCATCTACATGATTTTTTTTGAAATGATACATATACACTGAATATTAGAACTTTAATAGATTTAATCATCATCTTCTAACAGAGGGCTATCTCATGCAGTCTCTTCTACGTCTCCTCTGGTCACCTTCCCATAAGTTCCCAGATGGAACAAAAGCCACACATGGGCCCAATAAGGGAAGATAAGGTCAGCAAAGAAGGTACAAAATTAGTATTTGGAAAGCAAGACAATATGAACCTATCTACAAAGATTAAATATGCCAAAATGCAAAGGAATGAAAAATATAGGAAAGTATCAAAAAGTAGTAGTGGATTTTCAAATTCAACAATATTCAATATCCAAATTTTGAGCTTGTCATTCAATTCTCAATAGTTAGCAGGATATTCAATATCCAAATTTTGAAGCTTGTCATTCAATTCTCAATAGTTAGAAAATGTCAATGTCTACTTGTTGTGGAAGCCATGTGTTCTCTCCAATGGAGAACAACAACTCACCAACTGAAATTCCCAGTATATTGAGGGACCCTATGTCCTTTAACTCTGTGCAGAGGTGTAGAAGCATAATTCCACTAAACTAGGGGCAGTATCCTACCCTCTTTTGACATTTACACATTGTGCTACTATTTTCCAAGAATAAGTGTTGGTGGCCTTTTAAAGAGATAGGCTAAGTACAATAATCAATTTCGGCCAATGAACCTGTCTAGTCATGCATGCAAACAACGAGGGAAATAACTTTCTGAGTATAAATAGAAATTTTGTACCTTTGTATCAAAGTATGCAAAAATTCCAAGTATTAAGTCCATGGGAAACTCAAGAGAGAGATATACAAATTTAGAGAAATAACTTTCACTATATGGCTTGGAATCTATTATTTTTCAAGTTCCCTTTTATTAGTATTATAGGCGGCTAAGATTTTTTTAGGAGTTTTATTTGATTGTTTCCCATTCTAGTACTTTGTAGTGTAATAACAATGTTATATACATATAATCAAAATCATTCATCAAGTATAATATCATCATACCATGTTATTAGTTTCATGACATATCATAAATTTAGGGTTTTAGATCCTTCTTATTTTTAAGATTCATTTTATTCTCATAAGCCGAATTATGTCTTGCTCACATATAGGTGTGGGTGTTAGTATACTCTCCTCAAATTAGCTCTAGTTATGACATTGTCTCTTATATGATGTATTTTGATTTGGTTGAATAAGGTCAAGGATATGATTTGAATGGGATACTATTAATAAAATTACCCCTATTGGAGAAATTCAAGGTTCAAATCACACATAGTTCCAGTTCATACTAGTACACTTACACTTAGGTCTCAAGATGCATGACATACACCAAGGTAGATCCACACCCAACACTATGATCGAAGTCTATATGTCAAGGGCCTACGATCGAGTGTAGTGGGTAGTGCTTAGAAAGGTTCTAACCAGCTTTGGGTTCATTTCAGATTCTTTAGATTTATGTATGAGCTTCTTCATTAATACTTGGGCTACAGTCACCCTTGGGAAAATCACTGTTGGTTTTTTCCCCATGAAGAGAGGATTAAAGCAAGGCAACGCTATATCCCCCTTCCTCTTTATCATTTTTGAAGAGATGCTTTGTAGAAGAATATCCAAGTTGAAAGAACTTGTGACCATTGCTTGCTTTCGTACTAGTGGAGGTGGTAGGGCACCCCCAATCCTCCTTTATGCGGATGACATTTTACTCTTCATTAATGTTGATCAACAATCGATTGAAGCTACCAGGATTGTTTTTTCATCATATGAAAAAGCAACAAGACAATATATTAACCGATCTAAGTCATTATGTATTGTTGGCGGATCTGATACTTCTAAAGCCAATGATAATGCTTCGAGTTTAGAAGTGGATGTGATTGCAGACTCGTTCAATTACCTTGGCATACATTTTACGGTTGGGCGTACAAAGATAGCAGACTTTGAGTTCCTGATCCATAAGATTAATACCAAGATCGCTGGTTGGAAAGAACGTCTGTTGTCATGTACAGGGCAACACTTACTGATTGTGCTTGTTCTCACATCTATTACGATATATCCTGCAGCCGCTATAGGAATTTCGGTAGGGATTGTCAACAGAATTGAACGAATGATGTCGTGTTTCCTTTGGGCTGATAGAACGAACCACACCAAGAAGGCCTGGATCAGGTGGAGCCGAGTCACCACACCAATGGATTAGGGTAGCCTTGGACTCACACCTCTATCTTTGATTAATAAGGATTTTGTTGCGAAGGCATGCTGGGAGATTATACAGGGGGACTCTTTATGGGCGTCATTCTGCCGCGACAAATATGCCAGCCGCTCTTCGAGCAACTCTAATCTACACCCAAATCATCTTAGATTGGGTGGATCTCCTTTTTCGTTTTGGAAAAAAGTTTGAAAGTTGTTCCCGATCATTTATCCTCATGGAAGATGGGTGCTTGGTAAAGGAAATATTTCCTTTTGGAATTCATTGTGGTGTGAGTCTCAGCTCTCAGAGTTTGCTGTATCAGCAAGTGATCGCACCTGCCATTTCTGGTTAGCGACTTCTGGATCCCTGATGTAGGTTGGGATTGGGATTCACTTGTTCAAATAGTCGATGAAGATGGGTTGGCTTTGATTAAGTTGGCTGGTCCCTTGAATATGAGCATTGCAGATAAGATCATATGGTCTCCAGACCAGCGAGGTTCTTTCTCTCTGAAGTCGGCCAAAATGATACTCAGGGAGACTAGAACAGAAAGTCCCCCAGGGCTTGGAAAGGTGTGATACATAGACACACCCAAGGTTGTATCGATGATTTGGACGTTTGCTACATATGTTGCTCCGACTGACGAGAACAATCACAGATGTTGTATAGAGATTGTTTCTTGATGCAACTGTTGTGAGAATCCTCAGGTTGAAGACACTGCCCACCTCCTTTTACACAGGCAGACAGCCAAGTTTTTTTTGGCAAAGATTCTCTGCAATCACGGGGTTGATTGAACCAGACAACATGATCACCCTTCTAGCTCTATGTCTGCATGGTCTCTTGCAATGAGTGGTCGACTGGGTAGCTGGGAGACTGGCCACCCTCATACCCTACAACATCTGGAGATAGAGATGCACAGCCAGATTTGATGGTATCACCAGGCCCCTTAATAGGGAATGGGATCCTATCGCTTACAAACTTAATAAGATGATGCAGACCAAATCCTTCTCGAGGTGTAACAGCATGGATTTCTACATTGCCCTCAGAGAAGCCGGTCTAAATGAACCACGATTGAAGCTCAGACAGATATCGCTGCTGAGATGGAAGAGTCTGGATATGCACAACTTGAAGATGAACATTAGCATCGGACGGAGCTCAGACCCGAATGACAGGAAACGTAGATTAGTGACTGGAATTGTCTGCAATCATGCTGCGGACATATGCCTAGCTTTCCGGACATGGCTCAAAGCTTCAGATTTCACACTGGCCTATATACATGCTTGTATCGTTGGCCTGAAACTGGTGGGTGATCAACACTAGAAGATCACATCCATTGAAGTGGATGATGAACATCTATACCCATATCCTCTGGAGAGATGCAAATCCACTGTGGCGAGCTTCTACTGCTGCTAGAGAACTCAAGGAGGAGATTAAGTCTGGTGATATCACAGGGACCCTACTACACAAGGTAATTAATTCCACTTCCAGGGAACTTCGAACATGGGGCAATGGCTGGGTTGAGCCCTTCATTTACTCAGACCCGAGTGGATTATCTACAAAGATCAGAAACATGGAGTTGTTGGAAAAAAGACAGATGCCTTACGTTGTGTTAACAAAAACTGCGGCCCAAGGGGTGTTTTTATTATGTTGTTTCCTATGAATGTGTTGTGTTTGCTCTTTTAGTGTTTGTTGTACGAGGTTTATGGGGATAATACCTGCATTTTATATAAGCACGAGATGTAATTTTTGAGGATGATTTAGCCCATATGAGGGGAATGGGATGAATAGAATACCCCCTGACTTACTCCCAAAAAAAAAAAGTTGCATGTGAACATCATTATACTAATGTATGAATAGAGTAATCCATGTATAATTAACCAAGAAGTGTCATATTACCTTTCATTTAGAGATATGAGGTCTAGGTCAAATAAGTTCTCTTCCATATAATCTATATGTAGGTTTCCATCCAGGTAAGTCAAATATTATATCAAATCATACTAGAGCATGTATATTTCTAGGGTTTGATCTTATAGTGAGGATGTAGTGTACTACATTTATTCAAAATACTAGATTTTTTACTCATCCACTATGAAGGCATAGACACGTGTGTCACTACTAATGTGACAAGGATTTACATACTAGAATAGGTGGTCACTATAGCAACATTCATGTATATAACATAATTCAATCTTTTATGTAGGCTACAGACTTCTTGGAATTACAATAGACACAGAATTTACTATTATTGTAAGGTTAATACCAAAATCTTATGTGTACTAGTTAGGTTATATTCGTCGGTTGAGTATTCTAATCATTTCAAAGACTAGGTGAACGAGAGTATTAGTCTTGGTTGTTAATGTGATTTGAGTTTTATTTCTAATTTTCTTAAATGCTACATAATTGAATACAAAAATAGAGGGATTACTGACATATGTAAGATGGGTCCCTTCCAGATTGTATTCCACATAGTCAACATAGCTTTATTCGATCGTACTAGGCTCAACTAGAGATGAACCTAATTATAGAAGTAGCTCTCATGTCCGTAGGTGATTGTAGTTGTGTTCTTTAGAACGTGATCGTCCCATGTAGGGTCTCCATGGTTCAAATATGCGCATTGAGTTGCAGTTCTACCTGTCAGGGATCTCAAAGGGTTTCAAGATCTTCTTGTTCATCATGTGGGCATCGAGCCCTATGGTCTGCTGCCAGAAATCATCCCAATCTCAAGAAACACCACAGCGGAGTGATGTAGTGGGCAGAAGGTTTCTGGAGATTTAGATGAGAAGGATCCTTGTTGAGGTTGCAGAAGGAAGGCGGCTAGATCTGTTGTTCCAGGACGTCGAGTTATTGTTGTGGCTCAGATAGATCGAGCAGGTGATGGTGACAATGGTTGTCTCGAAGTTGCAACAGAGAGGCAGGGGATAGGTGATGCAGCTCTGTCGCTGGCGAGGCTTCGTTAGAAAGCATAGTCGACCAAAGAAGAGGGATGGGTAGGCTGAGGAGTCTGCACAAGTTGTAGATCACTAGTGATGGTGGTTTGGCATGATCGGGTTGAACAAGGTAAGATGGCGGCGGTTCTATGATCTGCGACATGTTGAAGAAGAAGACCATGGATGCATGCTGAGTTGTTGCTTGCTGGCGAGGGGAGCGCATCGACAGTCGTGCTGCAGGTGATCTAGGTGGCAAGGTTTGAGAGGATACAACATTAGATCCGAGGAGGAAGAAGAGGAAATCATCTGAGTCTGCAGTGGTGTTCTGAGAAGCTAGGGACGGCGGTAGGTGTTGCAGAGTCTGCGGAAGTCATGGTTCTATCTGCGGAACCATTGGGAACTGGATTTCTTATAGAAGACAGGTTAGGCGATCTGTTATAAGAGTCCGAAACCATTGGGAACTGGATTTCTTATAGAAGACATGTTAGGCAATCTGTTATAAGTGTCGTTCAAGGTGTTTAGGGGAAATGAATGAAGAGGATCGGGACCTCCGTTACATCTGGCCTTCCGTCGAGGAGAGAAGCAACCTGTAACGGATCGCTACAATTCCCAGCGAGGGGTGCACTAGGGTTTTGGGTTTCCAAAGGAGGAGGAGCGGGTCTAATTAAGTGGGGAAAGGGAAGCCTGGAGAGTTTTGTAACGGCCGCTATAGGTAGCATTACGCAGAGGGGAAACACGAGGATTCACGTTGGAGCCTGGAGGAAGGTGAAGACCTGTGTTGTTTCATTTTATTAAGTTACTAGGATAATAACTATACTTATTACCAGGGGGCGGAATCAGAAATGCACAATAGGAGAGGCTGAAAAATAAAATACACATACTCAAACATGCACCATTTACACAAGTAAAGGTGCAAAGTACCACTCCAGCTGGTTACTCTTTATGTTGAACACATTGTGAATTGTGTATATATCTAATTATTATTTATATTTTTATATTTTCATAATTAAATTTCTTCATTTTTTGGGGGAGGGGGGTCCAGAGCCCCCCACCCTCCTTCCTAGTTCCGCCCCTAGGCTATTACCATATTTACTAATTTCATTGTAACCTTTACATAGAAGAGACCTCTATTTATAGATCTAACTCAACCAGTATATAAGTATATACATAAAATTCGATACATATAGGACATGTATTGAAATTGGTTCCAAGTCAAGGTGTAAAAGAAGAGCATTCAATGAATGTTAGTTCTAACAAGGTATTGAGGCATCAATGATTCAAATTGTACTAGGTGAACTCGAACTTATCCATGAGACTAAATTGAAGGATTCATTTGTAAATACTTCTCATGTGAGGAAGGTGAAGTTAATTACACACAAGAATCTCAAAGGGAGGCTAACTTGCATTAACAAAGATGAAGATAAATCAAAATGATCGCATTATGTTTTTAAAGGAAGGACTTGATTGTAATTGAACCCATGTTTGGGGAAATTCGTGAATTATCACTCAAAATAGATATGGTACCCATTCTTAAGTATGTTACAGTTTAGGTCCTCAAACCAAATCATATGTCATTGATTCAAAATATTATCTCAACATTATCACATTTATCCATTACCTGAATATAGAAAAAACATAATTAATGGAGTTTCCATCATTAATAATCAAATAATATACACTTTCCATCATTAATAATCAAATAATATACACTTTGTGCCTGTTTAAATCATCACATGATAGATCTTAGGGAATACAACCAACACCCACCTCTCTAGATATTGGGTTGGATCTAGATTATAAATGTCTCGGTCTCAAGAAGACAGACAAACAAACAATCAAAACTTACAACTGTATGATAATTAGATCTAGTGACCTAATAGTTTTGTGCATTCACACTATTCCTTCAATTTAGATCATGTATAATGCTACTTTCTCGATACATTACAAATAAAACATCACAAGATGGTAGCTAAGAACGCAAGTGATTCACTAGCAAATGGGAGTAAGGAGATAACATAGACAAAATTATATATATTTTAGTGGAATATGAATATTTACATGGTTGGGAGGCCTTGGTGGGTACTCCCTATCCAAGTTGATGAGTTTAACCACTCATGTAGGTGTGTGACATGTTGGGTTTGCATGAAACAAGGGCCATCCCCTAGAAACAACGATGAACAAATGTGCAATACAGTAAGGGTGTATGAGATAACAAAAACAAAATAGTAATTTCTTAGATCAATGAATGCCTACGAAGACCTCCTCTACAATGGTATATGACAAGGATGTTGGTAGGGAAGAATTTTTCTACCTACATTTATTTGAAAGTCAGTAGTAGATGGCTCCTAGTGACTTGAACTGGTGGAGAGTAGGGCCTTTACCTTCATCTATTGATGATAATCAATGCTTTAGACATCACTTCTTGGAGAAGATTAGATGCCTTCTTTCTAAGGCTTGGGACCCTATTTATAGGGAGTGGTGGTGTGCATGAGTCACTTGAGTGTTAGGGTCCTTTCTTGCACCCCTGAGTTTCACAACATGTGCTCGGAACCATGTGCTTAAACAAATGTTGCTGGCAACAAAAATTGTAGGGTTTCTATCTATTGATGATCATCAACCATTTTTTTGGTTGATGGAGGCAGTGCTTCCATTAGTTTGATGAAGTTTGTGGGGTCACCATTTTATGATCATGTCCCATGAATGATTGATGAAGGAAGGGATGCAATTGGTCGGTGACTCTACTATCCACAATCATTTGGTGAGTTGATACCCCTTTCGTCAGTTGAGAACTAATGAGTCTCCAGGTTGATGAAGGTTGGTGGATAATGTTGTATCTTCATCAATTGATTTAGATCAAGATGTCATATGCTTGTGGCTTCTAATCCCCATTGATTGATGTAATTTAGAGCTTCATAGATGGCACACAAACAGGGCTTATGAAGGTCGATGACCTTCCTAGGCTTGTGGTCATTTGTTTCCAACTAATGGAATAGGTTATTAGACACCAAATTTTGGTATTTCCTAAAAAAGTAAAGGATTTCAACTTTGTAATGACAAATAATTCAAGGAAACTTGCAATTTCACTAAAATAAAAAAATTGTTGAGTAGATGTAGGGTAAAATAGGCATATAACATCCAAAACTTTGGATGTTATTACCCCTCACAAACTTAGAATCTATCTTCTTCTAGAGATAATAAACAAAATCAAAGTATAAGTCAAGAATCATGGTTTATCTAGATTAATCACGGTTATCATAATTATGCTCTTATGTTAACTTTATGCCAAGATTAGTGCATGGTTGTATCTACTACTCGTGACATTCTCTAGGATTTTACCTAAGAAGTTGGAGTGCATTGATATTTCGTGTTTTAACTTTTTTCTTAGAGTTGGGATCTTCCTTTGTGATGTATACTCATCTATGCCCTATTTCCTAGTATATATACATTCATCATGGAGGTAGCTTTCACTGTCGTCATTTTTTTTAGGTTTTAAAAGATGTATATGGGGGGCTAGGGTAGAGGTGTAACTTGTGCTTCTTCAGGTCACTCGATCAAAGGTCTGTTTAGCGGGTTGTTGTTCTATGTAGTCCAAAATAGTTGGCTTTAGAGAAATGATTTCACATCCTACATACCGATGCCCCAGATTGCTTTGGCTTTCATCAAAACCATTGAAATATAAGGGCTTATTCTTTTGAGTTTTTGGGTACCACTGCCGATCTCAGTATATTTGTGATGCAACAATATACCAATCAAATAGCACCCTTCACTCCTAGAATAAATCAACTCTCATGCTTTATTCACACAAAGTCTTTTATTACCTCTGTATCTAGATTCTTTGGATTATGGGATTTTTGGGGTTTTATGGGCAACCAAACCCTATATTTACTTTTTATGATATAAATGAAAGTATGGGGTATCTTTTTCCTAAATGAAGGATATATGCACTTCTAACCAGTACTTTGAGTGCTTTGATTATCTTTTAAAGGTGTACTCTTACTAAGATCCATCTCATTCATGAGTAAATCTCTAGGGGTTAAGGAATTAATTAACAACAAGTAGCATCTTTAAATAGAGTTATTATAAAAGAAAAACTCACATGTGGCTCCTCTGTGGGAATCGTCTACTCACGAATGGGGCAAGATACAAGCGGAGACTCTGCCAGGATGATTTGTGTCCACACTATCACCATGCTACTGAAACATGCTTCCATGCTATCTAGGATTGCCCAGAAGCTAGCACCACCTGGAAAAGTCTCATCCCGGGAATCCCCATGAACTTATCTAACATCAAATCGATATCCGATCCGATAAGATATAATATGAAGATGCTAAAGACGAAGGAGAACTGGGATATCCTATTTCCAGCAACCTATTTCCTTCTATGGAAGAACATGAACTCATCCATCTTTTAAGGTACATCTCTCCCAACTCCAATCATGGAGATCTGCTGCCTTGCCAAAATGCTCTCCCTAAAATCGGCCTTTCAAGGTGCACATGGATATTCTCACCCACGAATGTCTTCACGTTCACAAAGCATTACACTACCTCAGTCTTCCACCTGTATTCATATAGATACAGCTGTGAATAAGGCCTCTAATGCCAAAGCCACATGTTTCATTCTTCGCGATACTTCGGGACTATGGATCCATGGCGAGGCCAAACACATGATAGGTACTGATCCTCACAAAGTCACAAAATGCAGCTAGTTGGACAAAGAGTTCACATGATGCCCCACCCAAGTACTTTCTCCTCATCCAAACCATCAAGATGTTCCTTGGGGAGATAGCCTTCCATAACATCACCTACATAAGAAGGGACTAGAGAAATCTATTGGATCATCTCACCAAGCACTGATTGAAGCAACCAGAGGACCTCATCGCCTGGAACACCTTCCCAACTTCCGTTACTGTATATTATCATAAAGACTTACCTACTTTCTTGTCTCATTTTCATGTTGTTTCTATTCTGGTCTAGAGGATAATATGTAACTTGTTTCAGGTATTTTCGAAAAAAACATTTAGAAAGTAATAGTGACATATTTCCCTAAGGTATTATGACATACATTAAAACAAACAAATGATAGTTTAGATAAAGTTAGACCCAAGTTTAGGGTGAAGACAATACCCATAGAAATTGAATAATAAATTTCCTGATTTAAAAATGTATCATCCATTATATTGAAAGAAAATCCTCAAATAAGGTTCAAGAATTAAATGAAAAATAACATTTGCAGCTAAAATTTTCAAGTTTTTCAAAACGGTTCACAATATTATAAATAGATCTAGTTGCATCAATGGCAACAATAAAAGGGAACAAGGAATGTGATAGTACCTACCTCTCCTATTTACACCCCTAAAACTTATCCTCTCTTCATCCTTAAAGAGTCAAAGTAATGTTTGGATGTGAACTAGAGAGGTTTAGACCTAGTAACACAGTTCCTCATTCACCAAGTGGGAGCACAAAAATTGTGTTGGGTTATATGGGAGGTAGAGAAGGCAGCGGAAACAAAAAAAAATTCTCCTCCCAAACCCAGAACAAGGAAACGCATCAACGTCTATACAATAGGAAAGGATGGTTTGTGGAATCATACCTTATCCCGAGGCTTGCTCGGCGAAAATACCTCGTGGCTTGTGTGGTCTTCAACTCCAGTCTTAGACAGTGTCTATGCAGCTCCTGGTCGCACCGGGACTGATGACTCCTGGTCTCACCGGGACTGTCGGGATTGACAACTGTCCTCCGAGCGACAGAAGTCTCCCACTTCTGAAGTAGTCCACACGGACCACCTGGAACTCCAATCTCCTTGTCCCACAAGGAATTGGAAGGAGTCACACCCTCCTGTTGGCGTACTAGTCACTGACACACTCTCCTGCCACCAGTCGCTTTCTGCAGTTGTCTTTCCCTTGTTGTGCCTCCCTTATCGGGTAGCACTTGCTTGGGATCTCTCAGTTACCAAAACAAGAGAGAACGACAACTTTACAGAGCAACTGGTTTCACTGAGTTGTACTTTGAGAAGCCCTCAATACCCCTATATATATAGGAGGGTCATGGGACAGGGTTCTCTATCCCGGGCAATGTGGGACTAAAGCAAGAGTAGAAGGGTTTGAGATTTTCCACAAAAACAACTAACTGCGCAACCTGAACCGATCGTTTCATTTCTAAAATGGTCAGTTGGGGACCTGAGCCGGTCGGTTGACACCTCAACCGATCAGTTGGGACCCATGAAATGGTCGGTTCACTTCTGAATCGGTCGGTTCATGGTCTTGGTCAGTTCCCGATTGACTTTTCTTCTTTTGTTTCTAATTGGTACCCAATACCAATCCTTGTTCTAATGAAATTGGGCAAGTGAAACGAAAAGAAATTTCTCACCAATCCTACTTTCCCAACTTGCTCAGTTGGACCAGTTGAACTGATCGTTTCAACACTTGAATCGATCATTTCACCCTATCCATGAGCCGATCGACTCACCACCTGAGCTGATCGGTTCACCAAGCTCAGCCGATCGGTTCATCACATGAGCCGATCGGTTGGCAGTGCAGATTGTGCATAAATAGTCAATTGTAGTTTCAATCAATCTGATACTCTAATCAATCAGTCCAACACCTTGAACATTATGATATTGAGCTATCAATTAATTGAGTGTTTAATTGAACTACTAAACTCCTTTAGTAATCAATCTAAACATTGTTTGTGGACAAAACTCCTCTTCCATGTTAAATCCTATGTGTGTGACCCTGCAGGTCCATTTCACGTTGGCAGTGAAAGTCCATAACACTTATGACTTCACAAGCAAAGAGTGGTGCCTAGTCACACATCAGTGCTACCCAAGTGAAATAGAAAGTTGGAGAACAACTTTCAATCCTACAATCCGTGAATGGTGTTACTGTGAATGTATAATTCCTTTGTCACTGATATCCCGAATGAACTCGAGCCATGGAACAGTCATCCTGTCAACGTTCATTCACTTTCTTGATCTCAGAGTAGATTGGAAGAGATATGTATGACATCAATATCACATACTGATTCACACATGCGTGCACGTCTTTCTCAATCCTACTCATCAAGTGGCCGTGGATATCAAACTCCCTCATGAGGGACAAATCCCATATCTATCACTCACCCCTCAAAAGCCCCATGTGTCAAAGCCACCCAATCATCACCTTTATAACAACCCATGTTTCAGGACTGTGTTTGACGATGTCAAAGTGTGCCCAATGACATTTGTTGAGTGTAGTGATTTCAGGTCAAACAATCACATTCACCACCATCACTGTGAGTACTGACTGTGACTACCATGTCATGGTTCCATGTGTCAAACTCACGGTGGGTCTGTCCGGTACACTTGTTCTCTAACAAGTACCTATGTGTTTGGTTTGATATCTCTATATCATGACTAATAATATTCTGTCATCAACTAACACCATAATCTAGTCTTGTGTGTCGTTGCTATCTATCTACCTTCCACAATGACATCCAGATAGGGACATAACAAGAATGTACAAACTCTTAGCATCCGTATGATATCATCGTTCATGTCCACAACCTGAAAGCATACGTCATTGAGTATTGTCATTCTCTAGACATTCAATCTGTTCTATTACTATCTCATATGACTGAACCAGAAAGATTTGGAAGCTTGCCTTTGATGTTTATCAAATCAATCTTAATGTATCCCACCAATCATCCCATGATTGGCTCTCAGGGTATACATACCAACAGACTCCCACTTGCACTGCGAGCCAATCACCCTTGAATCATATTCATAGTGATCTTCAAACATGTCCCACATGTTACTCTTCTCTAGTGGGATCATAGTGAGTAATGGCAACACCCTGCCAAAGTCAGTATAAATTGCATGTCTCACACGTCTTCATTGTACGTCCCACGTATGAGATGGAGTTGCCGTAAAATGTGATCCAGTATTCCTTTGCTAACCTTTAGCCACATTGCCTGATCAAGGATTCCATAGTTGTCATCAATGATCAGAATATCAATAAGTTCATCTCATGAAATTCAAGACCCATATAGTATCCACTGTTGTTCTCTAACACACAGATACTCGGCATTTCCTTTTAAATGGTTTTATTGGAACCCTTCCAATTATCAACAAACATTCACTTTTATATATCCTATATATATATTTTATGATTAATTTTCTGTCCTTTCGGAAGTTCGCATCAATGTAACTCTGTACATTGAACTCTTCCTTATCTCCATAGAATTAGTACTTCTCAAGTACTTATCAAGTTCTCATGGTATTCCACTAACCCTTATTGGAAGTATACAGACATCCACTCATCATGTCTCACATACGAGTTAGGATGAGCACATCATATTGCCATGTCCTACATACAAGATGATGAATGCATTTTGTTCTTCCCATGTCGATACATACAAGATAATGGGATGATTACATACATGGTAGATCCATATCTATTCTTAGTGTTCCCATTCTTCATAAGAATTGGACACGTGGCCTTGGGATACTAACTCCATGTAACATGGACAAGTTTTCTCCCACTGAATCTCTGCATACTAAACCCTTCAGTACAGATTGCCAATGTATGCTTTTTCTTTTTAGGTCAAGAGGTTTTTGAGAGCCATCTCTATAGATATCTATTCCTATCACATAGGAAACATCTCTATCTTCCTTAAAGATAATTTCCACTTTTGGATTTGCATTCTAGAACGTTTCCAATTCACATCAACATGTGGAATGTGAACACGCTCCCACTAAATCACATATCCCTTCTTTATCTTTGACATATCAGTCAAACCCTTTGACTATATCATCAAAGTAAAGATCCAATTCTGAGTTGCTTGTACTCAATCAATCACATTGATTAGTCCATTGTAACTTACAGACTTCATTTTCATTAGTGGATTCATAAACCTTATAGGTTGTGTCACGTACACATCCTTGTTTTATTCCTCATAGGAATGTAGTTTTAGTATCCATATGCCAAATGTCTTAGTCATTAAGTTGCAATCAACAAGCATCATCCTTCTCAAAATGTTATCCATGTGTCTTAAAACTTAAGATTCATTTGCACTTATGGATTTCATCCAATGGGTGCTACCATCAAGGTCATACCTTATGGTTCACATGGATGCCATTTAGGATGTAATGGTCATAAACCATAACTCAAAATTTGGTTCCTCATATTCATCTAGATAGTTGACTCATCACATGAACAACTCATCACATCGATAAACGAGGTGTATCCTCCAAGGATATAAGAACTTACAACTCCTTGTGATTCTTAATGTCCTTTATTAGTGTGGGGTATTCTTTTATTAAGAAGAATTCAGTTATTTGATAATCATTCTCTAACTCCTTAGAGTATGATTCCTTCTTGATTTAGACATCACCATGCCTTAATCATGAGTTCATTATGTTACACTATCATAATCACTCATAAGGATCTCAAAAATTTGGTCCAAGTATTTCATTCATTGATCTCATCAAGAATTAACACTTTACAAAATTTGCACTTCATCTATGATAATCTTGAACACTTCAAGATATTCATATTGGTATTTCTCTAAACACCATTTGAAGTATTAGCATTTGTTCCCATAGGTATGTAAATACATCACATGTATCATACCTAATAGGATAATCATTATCCCACTACCTTTAGTGAAGATTGATTAATCATGTCCAAGATATTCATGTCTCTTACTGGTTCTCTAACCAAAAGAGTCTAGATTTATCCATCACATGGAAACTAGAAATGAATTTCTCATGATTGATGCCAATTTGATTGTTTGAGTTATCTATAACTTTTAGGTATCATTTTATCTTATGCATATCAAATACCACAAGATAAACAAGGTATTTCCACAAAGATCATATCTTTAGAAATTGAAACATCTCTTTATTGATTGCCATCATTGTCATACAATATGCAAAAATAAAGTATTTCTATCTATTGGAAAATATGAAATAGCAGTTCTCAACTCTATTTCGTGCTCTTTAGGCTGAAATAAACTGAAACATACTCCTATCTATGGAAGCAACACTTGCTCCAATGATGGGTACTCCTTTCTTTGTCCTTTCACAAAGGCCATCACTTCTTTGTGGACATTGCATATCATATATGACATATCCATATCTTGGCATCATATACCTCAGATAAAGAAGCGGTTCATTTCATGATACCTTAGGTGGAGATCTCCATCCCCTCCTTCATCTTCTTTTGTTCTTCCAGATATATAGGGCAATTACCTCATACACCCTTTCCCCATGTGCCTTGAGGTTGAAGACGGCTTGGGCTGCTGGCTAGCATCAGAACACTTCTTTGCTTTGTCCTTGCCCTTTCCCTTAAGACTTATCTTTCATTGATCTCATCAAAGATTAGGGTTAGTCTTTCTTCATATTTTCCTCAATATGTCCAACAACTTTGTCAACGCTTGTCAAAGTTGTTCATGTTGTAGTTTATCATGAACTGTATGATTCTCACAACATTTACAATATCATACCAATAGCCAACTCTTAGCTCAGAGGGAATCCTTCTTAGTCAGGTCTTTTCACATACCCAATCATATTGAGTGTGTGAATACCTCACTGGATCTCCTTTTTTCATGACATACTAGGACAATGTCTTGGAGACATCATATGTCTCATGTTGTCTCTGCAACTCATAATTCAGAGAACACAACATCAAGCACTTCTCATCAATGTCATCCTCGGTATGCTTCCATAAGCATACTTTCAGCCATTGATGTGGTGGGATCAAGTTCATCTGGTTCTGGTATAACTAGGACTTAGTGCTTTCGCTCTTTGATTGAGAATTCTTCTCAACGTCCTAACCAATCGTGGAAATTATTCCCATTTAACTTGTCCTTTTTTAGGATGGATCGCAAAGAAAAATGATTGTTGTTTGTTGCCATTTGTACTACAAAAAGAAAATATGCAATTTTAGTCAAAAACTCATTTTTGACTTATTTGATTGATTTGAAAAGTTGACGATATAATTAGGCCTTTAATTAATTATCGCTCCCACTATTTTAATTCAAATTGATATCCCTCACCATCAATTCAGAAGATTGCAGCGTACAACCTTCTAGTGGGCAAGATCCTGAAATCCTCTAAGCCATGGACCAGCTAGGGCTGTCACCCACAACTTAGATCTCTTAGGTAGGCAACTCTTGCCAATTGCATCATATGCAACTCTTGATAAAATGTCATATGCAACTCCTTGCCATGATCAACTCCATGCCTCAAGGTAATAGATCCCATCTAGATCACCTTGTTAAGTCTGACCCAAAGCAAACATGATGAATATGCACCATGCTAGGGCAGACCCACATATCTATCCTTCACGCTTCCACGAGATAGATGGTGCACCACGCTAGGGCGTGACCACACGTGGTCGATCAAGCTTTTCACGTGTGTCTCATTTGGAAGGCATCTAAAACTTATTATTTAATGAGGGATTTGGTTTTTATATACATATACATATCCAATCACCACAATACATAGTACGTATCATATACATGCTATATCCCACAGAAAACATGTGAAACGATAAAAGCGATGATTATGGCCATCCTAATGTGATTCCTCGAGCGAAGAGGAATCACGGACATCTAGGTCTACATCACATGCAACCTGTACAAGATGAACTCTTTGCTTTGCCTTTCTGGGTTTGATCAACTCATCACATGACTGATCGGCTTGCCATCAAGCCCGACGGCTGGGTGCCACCAGTCGATCGGTTGGCTCCTCCAACCAATCGGTTTACCTGGTCGTCGTGCATCTCATCGTGGATGCCACCCGCTCATCTCACTCCTCGAACCAGTCATCAACCGATCAGATCACTCCTTGAACCGATCATCTCAAACGTCAACTGATCGGTTCACGCCTTGAACTGATCGTCTCAGTTGTCGTCAGGATGTCCTCCGTTCATTGACATAACGGGAAATAAAATTCTAACCTATTTTACATTGTAAAAAAAGTAACCTCAAGTTACATTCAAGGGGAGCAAAGGTAGGAAAGAAATCTCAAATTATGTCAAGTTACATCAGGAATAAGAGAAAGGGAATCAGTGCGCAGACCGAGATGCAAGCAACCACATACAACCATACACAGATGGCATTTATTGGCCATAACCACGCTATACATCCACCACAAAACTCGTTTAAGGGAGACGCGTATCGAGTGCATTCATATTACATATTGTATATGTATATTGGGATTTGTGGATTTAGGATTGGACATTCATAAAGCCAATTTTGTTCGCATCATATGCAATAAATAAAGGCGACAAACCAAAATCGATCATATCAATAATCATAAAGTATAGAGCAGTTGACGTGGCTCTGATACCACTGTTGGGTTTTATGGGAGGCAGAGAAGGCAGCGGAAACAAAAAAAGAATTCTCCTCCCAAACCCAGAACAAGGAAATGCGTCAACGTCTATACAATAGGAAAGGATGGTTTGTGGAATCATACCTTGTCCCGAGGCTTTCTTGGTGACAATACATCGCGGCTTGTGCGGTCTTCACCTCTGGTTTTGGACGGTGTCTGTGTAGCTCCTGGTCACACCGGTACTGATGACTCCTGGTCTCACCGGGACTGTCCGGATTGACAGCTGTCCTCCGAGCAGCAGAAATCTCCCGCCTCTGAAGTAGTCCACACGGACCACCTGGAACTCCAATCTCCTTGTCCCACAAGGAATTGGAAGGAGTCACACCCTCCTGTCAGCATACTAGTCACTGACACACTCTCCTGCCACCAGTCACTTTCTGTAGTTGTCTTTCCCTTGTTGTGCCTCCCTTATTAGGTAGCACTTGCTCGAGCTCTCTCGGTTACCAAAACCAGAGAGAGCGACAACATTGCAGAGCAATTAGTTGCACTGAGTTGTACTTTGAGAAGCCCCCAATACCCCTATATATATAGGAGGGTCATGGGACATGGTTTTCTATCCCGGGAAATGTGGGACTAAAGCAGGAGTAGAAGGGTTCGAGATTTTCCACAAAAACAACTAATTGCGCAACCGGAACTGATCGTTTCATTTCTGAAACGGTCGGTTGGGGACCTGAGCTGGTCAGTTGACACCTCAACTGATAGATTGCGACACATGAAATGGTCAGTTCACTTCTGAACCGGTCGGTTTGTGGTCTTGGTCAGTTCCCAATTGACTTTTCTTCTTTTGTTTCTATTTGGTACCCAATACCAATCCTTGTTCCAATCAAATTGGGCAAGTGAAACGAAAAGAAATTTCTCACCAATCCTACTTTCCCAACTTGCTCGGTTGGACCAGTTGAACTGATCATTTCAACACTTGAACTGATCGTTTCACCCTGTCCATGAGCCGATCGACTCACCACCTATGTCGATCGGTTCACCAAGCTCAGTCGATCGGTTCATCACATGAGCCAATCGGTTGGGAGTGTAAATTGTGAAAAAACAGTCAATTGTAGTTTCAATCAATCTGATACTCTAATCAATCAGTCCAACACCTTGAACATTATGATATTGAGCTATCAATTAATTGAGTATTTAATTGAACTACTAAACTCCTTTAGTAATCAATCTAATCATTGTTTGTGGACAAAACTCCTCTTCCGGGTTAAATCCTATGTGTGTGACCCTGTAGGTCCAATTCACGTTGGCAGTGAAAGTCCATAACACTTATGACTTCATAACCAAAGAGTGGTGCCTAGTCACACATCAGTGCTACCCAAGTGAAATAGAAAGTTGGAGAACAACTTTCAATCCTACAATCCGTAAATGGTGTTACAGTGAATGTATAATTCTTTTGTCACTGATATCCCGAATGAACTCGAGGCATGGAACAGTCATCCTGTCAACGTTCATTCACTTTCTTGATCTCATCGTAGATTGGAAGAGATATGTATGACATCAATATCACATACTGATTCACACATGCATGCACGCCTTTCTCAATCCTACTCATCAAGTGGCTATGGATATCAAACTCCCTCAGGAGGAACAAATCCCATATCTATCACTCACCCCTCAAAAGCCCCATGTGTCCAAGCCACCCAATCATCACCTTTATAACAACCCATGTTTCAGGACTGCGTTTGATGATGTCAAAGTGTGCCCAACAAAATGTGTTGAGTGTAGTGATTTTAGGTCAAAGAATCACATTCACCACCATCACTGTGAGTACTAACTATGACTACCATGTCATGGTTCCATGTGTCAAACTCATGGTGGGTCTGTCCGGTACACTTGTTCTCTGACAAGTATCTATGTGTTTGGTTTGATATCTCTATATCATGACTAATGAGATTCTATCATCAACCAACACCACAATCTAGTATTGTGTGTCATTTTTGTCTATCTACCTTCCCCAATGACATCCGACTAGGGACATAACAAGAATGTACAAACTCTTAGCATTTGTATGATCTCATCGTTCCGGTCCTCAACCTGAAAGCATACGTCATTGAGTAGTGTCATTCTCTAGACATTCAATCTGTTATATCACTATCTCATATGACTGAACTAGAAAGAATTGGAAGCTTGCCTTTGTTGTTTATCAAATCAATCTTAATGTATCCCACCAATCTTCCCATGATTGGCTCTTAGGGCATACATACCAACAAGTTGCACAATATAAGAGCCATACAAAGGATATTAATCTTCATGTTGTACAATTTTTATTCATTCTCCCAGAGTGAATAGGTCATGCATCTAGAAGAGAACATGGACCCATACTAATTGCACTAAGTAATCTGTTGAGGGCTTCTATGAAAAAACTATATAGCTTCTTGAAGTCCTTCCCTAGTATATCTATGTATCCCTTGTCTCTATTTTTTATAAGATGAATAATATTTGTTTCACATATTTTTTCCTTTCCTTAAAAGACTCTCTATCTTAATGTTGTATTAGTAATATGAATTGTTTAAAATATGGGTTTATGCTATAGTTTTTATTCCAACAGAGTCATTACTTATCATCTAACAATGGTCGGAAGAAATATCTTAGAATGGAATGTTGTAATTGCTCGAGAAGTTTTTCCTTTTCTCCACAGTTCTTGTTATTCATGAGGTCCTCCTGTAATAGAAAACCTACCATATGAACATCAGAAAAATCAACCTCAAGTAGAGATTGGAAGGTGGTTATTGTTGGGTTTTAGAGGAGGCAGAGAAGGCAGCGGAAATAAAAATTTTCTCCTCCCAAACCCAGAACAAGGAAACGCGTCAACGTCTATACAATAGGAAAGGATGGTTTGTGGAATCATACCTTGTCCCGAGGCTTTCTCGGCGACAATACCTCATGGCTTGAGCGGTCTTCACCTCCAGTCTTGGACGGTGTCTGTGCAGCTCATGGTCGCACCAGGACTAACAACTCCTAGTCTCACCAGGACTGTCGGGATTGACAGCTGTCCTCCGAGCGGCAGAGATCTCCCGCCTCTGAAGTAGTCCACACGGACCACCTGTAACTCCAATCTCCTTGTCTTACAAGGAATTGGAAGGAGTCACACCCTCCTGTTAGTGTACTAGTCATTGATACACTCTCCTGCCACAAGTCGCTTTCTGCAGTTGTCTTTCACTTGATGTGCCTCCCTTATCGGGTAGCACTTGCTCGGGCTCTCTCGGTTACCAAAACTAGAGAGAATGACAACTTTATAGAGCAACTGGTTGCACTGAGTTGTACTTTGAGAAGCCCCCAATACCCCTATATATATGAGGGTCATGGGACAGGGTTCTCTATCCCGGGCAATGTGGGACTAAAGCAGGAGTAGAAGGGTTCGAGATTTTCCACAAAAACAACCAACTGCGTAACCTGAACCGATCGTTTCATTTCTGAAACGGTCGGTTGGGGACCTGAGCCGGTCGGTTGACACCTCAACCGATCGGTTGGGACCCATGAAACAGTCGGTTCACTTCTGAACCGGTCGGTTCGTGGTCTTGGTCAGTTCCAGATTGACCTTTCCTCTTTTGTTTTGAATTGGTATCAAATACCAATCCTTGTTCCAATCAAATTGGGCAAGTGAAACGAAAAGAAATTTCTCACCAACCTGACTTTCCCAATTTGCTCGGTTGGACTAGTTGAACCGATCATTTCAACACTTGAACCGATCATTTCACCCTATCCATTAGCTGCTCGACTCACTATTTGAGTCGATCGGTTCATCACATGAGTCGATCGGTTGGGAGTGCAGATTGAGCAGAATCATTCAATTGCAGTTTCAATCAATCTGATACTCTAATCAATCAGTCCAACACCTTGAACATTATGATACTGAGCTATCAATTGATTGAGTGTTTAATTGAACTACTAAACTCCTTTAGTAATCAATCTAAACATTGTTTGTGGACAAAACTCCTCTTCCAGGTTAAATCCTATGTGTGTGACCCTACAGGTTCATTTCACGTTGGCAATGAAAGTCTATAACACTTATGACTTCACAAGCAAAGAGTGGTGCCTAGTCACACATCAGTGCTACCCAAGTGAAATAGAAAGTTGGAGAACAACTTTCAATCCTAAAATCCATGAATGGTGTTATAGTGAATGTATAATTCCTTTGTCACTGATATCACGAATGAACTTGAGGCATGGAACATTCATCCTGTCAACGTTCATTCACTTTCTTGATCTCAAAGTATATTGGAAGAGATATGTATGACATCAATATCACATACTAATTCACACATGCGTGCACGCCTTTCTCAATCATACTCATCAAGTGGCCATGGATATCAAACTCCCTCAGGAGGGACAAATCCCATATCTATCACTCACCCCTCAAAATCCCCATGTATCAAAGACACCCAATAATTACTTTTATAACAACCCATGTTTCAGGACTGCGTTTGATGATGTCAAAGTGTGCCCAATGACATGTGTTGAGTGTAGTGATTTCAGGTCAAAGAATCACACTCACCACCATCACTGTGAGTACTGACTGTGACTACCATGTCATGGTTCGATGTGTCAAACTCATGGTGGGTCTGTCCGGTACACTTGTTCTCTAACAAGTACCTATGTGTTTTGTTTGATATCTCTATATCATGACTAATGAGATTTTGTCATCAACCAACACCACAATCTAGTCTTGTGTGTCATTGCTGTCTATCTACCTTCCACAATGACATCTGACTAGGGACATAACAAGAATGTAAAACTCTTAGCATCTGTATGATCTCATCGTTCAGGTCCTCAACCTAAAAACATACATCATTGAGTATTGTCATTCTCTAGACATTCAATCTATTATATCACTATCTCATATGACTGAACCAGAAAGAATTGGAAGCTTGCCTTTGATATTTATCAAATCAATCTTAATGTATCCCATCAATCATCCCATGATTGGCTCTCTGGGCATACATACCAACAGACTCCCACTTGCACTGCAAGCTAATCACCCTTGAATCATATTCATAGTGATCTTCAAACATGTCCCACATGTTACTGTGCTCTTGTGCCAATAGAGTGAGTTATGGCAACACCTTGCCAAAGTCAGTTTTTAACTGCATGTCTCTCATCTCTTCATTGTATATCCCACATATGAGATGGAGTTGTCGTAATATGCGATCCAGTATTCCTTTGCTAACCTTTAGCCACATTTCATGATCAAGGATTCCATACTTGTCATCAATGAGCGTAATATCTATAAGTTCTTCTCATTAACTTCCAGATCCATATAGTATCCACAGCTATTCTCCAACACATATTCCTTCTCTTATGGTAGGTATCCCTCCCTTTCCTTGGCACCTTCTTCTTCTTCTTCTCCTCCCTTCTCTTCGGCCATGGTAGTTATAAGTTGTTATTCTTTGTGTTGGCCGAAGGTGGTGCCTTGGAGCTTGGTGTTATGAGCTTGGAGCTTCAGAGCTTGAGGTGGGTTACATAACTCCTAACCCTAACTATAATACTTCTTTATCATGTTGCCTTGCTATATGGTTTTATTGGAACACTTCCAATTATCAACAAACTATCACTTTTATATATCCTATATATATTTTGCGATTAATTTTCTGTCCTATCGGAAGTTCACATCAATGTAACTCTTTACATTGAACTCTTCCTTATCTCCATAGAACTAGTACTTCTTAAGTACTTATCAAGTTCTCATGGTATTCCAGTAACCCTTACTAGAAGTAGACAGACATCCACTTGTCATGTCTTACATACGAGTTATCAGGATGAGCACATCATATTGCCATGTCCTACATACAAGATGATGAATGCATTTTGTTCTTGCCATGTCGATACATGAAAGATAATGGGATGATTACATACATGATAGATTCATATCTATTCTTAGTGTTCCCATTATTCATAAGAATTGGACACTTGGCCTTGGGATACTAACTCCATGTAACATGGACAAGTTTTCTCCCATTGAATCTATACATACTGAACCCTTTAGTACAGATTGCCAATGTATGCTTTCTCTTTTTCAGGTTAAGAGGTTTTCGAGAACTATCTCTATAGTTCTCTATTCCTATCACATAGGAAACATCTCTATCTTCCTTAAAGATCATTTCCACTTTTGGATTTCCATTCTAGAACATTTCCATTTCACATCAACATGTGGAATGTGAACACACTCCCACTAAATCACAGATCCCTTCTTTATCTTTGACATATCAGTCAAACCCTTTGACTATATTATCAAAGTAAAGATCCAATTATGAGTTTCTTGTACTCAATCAATCACATTGATTAGTCCATTGTAACTTATAGACTTCATTTGCATTAGTGGATTCATAAACCTTATAGGTTGTGTCACGTACACATCCTTGTTTTATTCCTCACAGGAATGCGGTTTTAGTATCCATATGACAAATGTCTTAGTCATTAAGTTGCAATCAAAAAGCATCATCCTTCTCAAAATGTTATCCATGTGTCTTAACACTTAAGATTCATTTGCACTTATGGATTTCTTCCAATGGGTGATACCATCAAGGTCATACCTTATGGTTCACATGGATGTCATTTAGGATGTAATGGTCATAAACCATAACTCAAAATTTGGTTCCTCATATTCATCTAGATAGTTGACTCATCACATGAACAACTCATCACATAGATAAACGAGGTGTATCTTCTCAAGGATATAAGAACTTACAACTCCTTGTGATTCTTAATGTCCTTTATTAGTGTGGGGTATTCTTTTATTAAGAAGAATTCAGTTTTTTGATAATCATTCTCTAACTCCTTAGAGTATGATTCCTTCTTGATTTAGACATCACCATGCCTTAATCATGAGTTCACTATGATACACTATCATAATCACTTAGAAGGATCTCAAACATTTGGTCCAAGTACTTCATTCATTGATCTCATCAAGAATTAACAATTTACCAAATTTGCACTTCATCTATGATAATCTTGAACACCTCAAGATATTGATATTGTTATTTCTCTAAACACCATTTGAAGTATTAGCATTTGTTCCAATAGGTATGTAAATACATCACATGTATCATACCTAATAGGATAATCATTCTCCCACTACCTTTAGTGAAGATTGATTAATCATGTCCAAGATATTCGTGTCTCTTACTGGTTCTCTAACCAAAAGAGTCTAGATTTATCCATCATATGGAAACTAGAAATGAATCTCTCGTGATTGATGCTAATTTGATTGTTTGAGTTATCAATAACTTTAGGTATCATTTTATCTTATGCATATCAAGTACGACAAGATAAACAAGGCATTCCCACAAAGATCATATATTTGAGATTGAAACATCAACTTTATAAATTGCTATCATTGTCATACAATATGCAAAAATAAAGTGTTTCTATCTATTGGCAAATATGAAATAACAGTTCTCAACTCTATTTCATGCCCTTTAGGCTGAAATAAACCAAAAGATATTCCTATCTATGGCAGCAACACTTGCTCTAATGATGGGTACTCCTTTCTTGGTCCTTTCACAAAGGGCATCACTTCTTTACGGATCTTGCATATCATGCATGACATATCCATATCTTGGTATCATATACCTCAGATAAAGAAGCGGTTCATTTCATGATACCTTAGGTGGAGATCTCCATCCCCGCCTTCATCTTCTTTTATTCTTCCAGATATAGAGGGCAATTCCCTCATACACCCTTTCCCCATGTGTCTTGAGGTTGAAGATGGCTTGGGCTGCTCGCTAGCATCAGAACACTTCTTTGCTTTGCCCTTGCCCTTAAGACTTACCTTTCATTGATCTCATCAAAGATTAGGGTTAGACTTTCTTCATATTTGCCTCAACATGTCCAACGACTTTGTCAACGCTTGTCAAAGTTGTTTATGTTGTAGTTTATCATGAACTATGTGATTCTCACAAAATTTGCAGTATCATACCAATAGCCAACTCTTGGCTCAGAGGGAATCCTTCTTAGTCAGGTCTATCCTCATACCCAATCATATTGAGTGTGTGAATACCTTACTGGATCTCCTTCTGTCATGACATACTAGGACAATGTCTTGGAGACATCATATGTCTAATGTTGTCTCTGCAACTCATAGTTTAGAGAACACAACATCAAGCACTCCTCATCAATGTCTTCCTCGGTATGCTTCCATAAGCATACTTTCAGTCATTGATATGGTGGGATCGAGTTCATCTGGTTCTGGTATAACTAGGACTTAGAGCTTTCACTCTACGATTAAGAACACTTCTCAATGTCCTAACCAGTCGTGGAAAAATTCCCATTTAATTTGTTGGTCTCAAAGACTAATTGCAAATAAGTGATTATTGTTGATCAACCATTTATTGTAAAAAAGGAAATATATGCAATTTTAGTCCAAAAACTCATTTTTGATTTATTTGATTGATTTGAAAAGTTGATGATATAATTAGGCCTTTAATTAATTATCGCTCCCACTATTTTAGTTCAAATTGATAGCCCTCACCATCAATTCAGAAGATTGCAGCATACAACCTTCTAGTGGGCAAGATCTTGAAATCCTCTAAGTCATGGACCAGCTTGGGTTGTCACCCACAACTTAGATCTCTCAGGTAGGCAACTCTTGCCAATTGCATCATATGCAACTCTTGATAAGATGTCATATGCAACTCCTTGCCATGATCAT
The DNA here is from genome assembly GCA_963693085.1 of Alisma plantago-aquatica. NCBI lineage: Eukaryota > Viridiplantae > Streptophyta > Magnoliopsida > Alismatales > Alismataceae > Alisma > Alisma plantago-aquatica. The sequence goes on along the minus strand of OY856412.1, from coordinate 737,619,123 downwards.
CTCCATGCCTCAAGGTTCTAGAACCTATCTAGGTCACCTTGTTAAGTCTGACCCAAATCCAACACGATGAATATGCACCCTGCTTGGGCAGACCCACATATCCATGCTTCACGCTTCCATGAGATAGATAGTGCGCCACGCTTGGGCATGCCCACACTTGGTCGATCAAGCTTTTCACATGTGTTGCATTTGGAAGGCATATAAAACATTAATATTTAATGAGGGATTTGGTTTTATATACATATACATATTCAATCACCACAATACATAGTACGTATCATATACATGCTATATCCCACAGAAAATGTGCAAAATGATAAAAGCGATGATTATGGCCATCCTAATGTGATTCCTCGAGCCAAGAGGAATCACGGTCATCTAGGTCTACATCACATGCAACTTGTACAAGATGAACTATGTGCTTTGCCTTTCTGGGCTTGATCAACTCATCACATGACTGATAGACTCGCCATTAGGCCGGTCGGCTGGGTGCCACATGCCGATCGATTGGTCCTCCAACCGATCGATTCGCCTGGTCGTCGTGCATCAGATCATGGCCGCCAGCCGCTCATCTTGCTCCTCAAACTGGTCATCAACCGATCGACTCACTCCTTGAACTGATCTTCTCGAACGTCAACCGATTGGTTCATGCCTTGGATCGATCGTCTCAGCTGTCGTCAGGATGTCCTCCGTTCTTTGACATTACATGAAACAAAATTCTATCCTATTTTACATAGTAAAAAGAGAAACCTCGAGTGATATTCGAGGGGAGCAAAGGTAGGAAAGAAATCTCGAATTATTTCGAGTTACATCAGGAATAGGAGAAAGGGAATCAGTGCACAGATCAAGATGCAAGCAACCACATACAACCATACACAGATAGGGTTTATTGGCCATAACCACACTATACATCCACCACAAAACTTGTTTAAGGACGACGCGTATCGAGTGCATTCATAATACATATCATATATGTAAATTGGGATTTGTTGATTTAGGATTGGACATGCATAAAGCCAATTTTATTTGCATCGTATGCAATAAATAAAGGAGACAAACCAAAATCGATCATATCGATAATCCTAAAGTATAGAGCAGTAGACGTGGCTCTGATACCACTGTTGGGTTTTAGGGGATGCAGAGAAGGCAGCGGAAACAAAAATTTTCTCCTCCCAAACCCAGAACAAGGAAATGCGTCAACGTCTATACAATAGGAAAGGATGGTTTGTGGAATCATACCTTGTCCCAAGGATTGCTCGGCGACAATACCTCACGGCTTGCATGGTCTTCACCTCCGGTCTTGGATGGTGTCTGTGCAGCTCCTGGTCACACCGAGACTGACAAATCCTGGTCTCACTGGGCTGTCAGGATTGACAACTATCCTTCGAGCGGCAGAGATCTCCCGCCTCTGAAGTAGTCCACATGGACCACCTGGAACTCCAATATCCTTGTCTCGCAAGGAATTGGAACGAGTCGCACCCTCCTGTTAGCATACTAGTCACTTACACACTCTCCTGCCACCAGTCACTTTCTACAGTTGTCTTTCCCTTGTTGTGCCTCCCTTATCGGGTAGCACTTGCTCAGGCTCTCTCGGTTACAAAAACCAGAGAGAACGACAACTTTACAGAGCAACTGGTTGCACTGAGTTGTACTTTCAGAAGCCCCCAATACCCCTATATATAGGAGGGTCATGGGACAGGGTTCTCTATCCTGGGCAATGTGGGACTAAAGCAGGAGTAGAAGGGTTCGAGATTTTCCACAAAAACAACCAACTGCGTAACCTGAACCGATCGTTTCATTTCTGAAACGGTCAGTTGGGGACCTGAGCCGGTCGGTTGATATCTCAACCGATCGGTTGGGACCCATGAAATAGTCAGTTCCTTCTTAATCGGTCAGTTTGTGGTCATGGTCAGTTCCCGATTGACCTTTCCTCTTTTGTTTCGAATTGGTATCAAATACCAATCCTTGTTCCAATCAAATTAGGCAAGTGAAACGAAAAGAAATTTCTCACCAACCTGACTTTCCCAACTTGCTCAGTTGAACCACTTGAACTGATCGTTTCAACACTAGAACCGATCATTTCACCCTGTCCATGAGCCAATCGACTCACTATCTGAGCTGATCGGTTCACCAAGCTCAGCCGATCGGTTCACCAAGCTCATCCGATCGGTTCACCAAGCTCAGCCGATCGGTTCATCACATGAGCCGATCGGTTGGGAGTGCAGATTGTGCAGAATCAGTCAATTGCAGTTTCAATCAATCTGATACTCTAATCAATCAGTCCAACACCTTGAACATTATGATATCGAGCTATCAATTGATTGAGTTTTTAATTGAACTACTAAACTCCTTTAGTAATCAATCTAAATATTGTTCGTGGACAAAACTCCTCTTCCAAGTTAAGTCCTATGTGTTTGACCCTACAGGTCCATTTCACGTTGGCAGTGAAAGTCCATAACACTTATGACTTCACAAGCAAAGAGCGGTGCCTAGTCACACATCAGTGCTACCCAAGTGAAATAGAAAGTTGGAGAACAACTTTCAATCCTACAATCCGCGAATGGTGTTACAGTGAATGTATAATTCCTTTGTCACTGATATCCAGAATGAACTCGAGGCATGGAACAATCATCCTGTCAACGATCATTCACTTTCTTGATCTCAGATTAGATTGGAAGAGATATGTATGACATCAATATCACATACTGATTCACACATGCGTGCATGCCTTTCTCAATCCTACTCATCAAGTGGCCATGGATATCAAACTCCCTCAAGAGGGACAAATCCCATATCTATCAGTCACCCCTCAAAAGCCCCATGTGTCAAAGCCACCCAATCATCACCTTTATAACAACCCATGTTGCAGGACTGCGTTTGATGATGTCAAAGTGTGCCCAACGATATGTGTTGAGTGTAGTGATTTCAGGTCAAAGAATCACACTCACCACCATCACTGTGAGTATTGACTGTGACTACCATGTCATGGTTCCATGTGTCAAACTCACGGTGGGTCTGTCCGGTACACTTATTCTCTAACAAGTACTTATGTGTTTGGTTTGATATCTCTATATCATGACTAATGAGATTCTATCATCAACCAACACCACAATCTAGTCTTGTGTGTCATTGCTGTCTATCTACCTTCCACAATGACATCTGACTAGGGACATAACAAGAATGTACAAACTTTTAGCATTTGTATGATCTCATCGTTCAGGTCCTCAACCTGAAAACATACGTCATTGAGTACTGTCATTCTCTAGACATTCAATATGTTCTATCACTATCTCATATGACTGAACCAGAAAGAATTGGAAGCTTGCCTTTGATGTTTATCAAATCAATCTTAATGTATCCTATCAATCATCCCATGATTGTCTCTCAGGGCATACATACCAACAGTTATAACACTTACAACCATATATCCTCTATGTTTTAGGATCTTCCATATGTATTCTTTCATTACACAGATGCTTTCCTACTTGAAGATGATGACATCTGCATCATTGTTATCTTCTTTCAAGTTTTCCATGAGAAATTTTACATCTCCCTTTTTGAGAATGTCGCATGCCCATATGTAAACATTTAAAAAAAAATTGTTATTCCCTTCTATATTTTTAGATATATTTTTGTCATTTTTGTTAAAGTTCAGTATCCATGGGGATGCTCAGTGGACTTTATCTACGGGGTCATCTTTGCGCAATCTCCCCTCTAGCTAAGTATTCTTTCAAGTGTTTCTAATTCCAACTAGATTTTGTCATCTATAGCCATAGTTTCAACATGCTGGCTTTTAATAGGTAAATATTGTGGTTGATCTTGTGGTGTTGTTGATGCACTAGATATTTGTCATTTTCACAGGCTATTTATTATTCATTTTTGCACATTTTGGGTCATTTTTATATTAATTTGTGCATGATTTACTATCATTATCCTGTGATACTTAATTACATCAAATAAATGTAATTTTAAGGTTTCTGAATGATTTATTATATTTCAAGAGGTTATGTTTAAATTTATGGATTTCAGGAAGTTTTACAAGAATCTATACTTCTTGGTACTACTGAATTTGGAGTCAGCAGTACTGACACTTGCCTAGAGATTAAAAGAAAGAGATCAAGAATTCTCAGTAGTACTGACCTCGAGAGTCGATACTACTGACAACATCACAATGATGGATTTATGTTTAATTGAGGAAATTGGATACTATCAACTTTATGCTCGGTAGTAGTGACAACTTGCCATGTGGCCACAACTATCAAAAGTGTCGGTAGTACTGACATGCCAGGATCAGGCATATATGAAGATAGTGTTTAATCTATCATTTGAGGATTTATTTCACCCTAAGTCACTTCTATGACTTTGGGGGAATTTGGCCAGACTTAATATCATGTTCTAATTTCGTTGGACGGCAGTGAGAGCAAGTAGAGGAGATAGTGGAGAAGCAGTCCACTCTCTGGGTGATTTGAGCACTACTAGAGGATGGATTTGCACCCTGAAGGTAGAAAATCAGCACATGCATGGGAGGGGATCTTTTAGACTATCTTCTTCATGGGTTCTTTAGTTTTCTAAATGTTCTCCACCTTTTTCTTCTCCTCTCCTATGTTTTGACCATGGAAACCGTGTGGGGCTAAACCCTTTATTCCTTAGGACCCGAGAGTAGCCCGATTATGAATTTTAATTGAATTTTATGCATCAATATATCAATTTCTCTTAATTTCTAGACTAATTTCTATGATTGTCATGAACTATCCATGCATGATCACCATTGGTAGTTAACTAGACCTTTAATTGATTTCAAAAAGGAAATTAATGGTTGGAAAATTCATAGAAATACATGTTCTATATGTCCCTTTGAGAAAGGTGGCTTACGAATGTGAAGAGATTACCCAGAGTTTTCGATAAAGCACCTAACTAAAAACACTATCGGTACGAGAGTGGGATTGGTACTAGATTAGGTAGTGAATTATGTCGTTACAGTGGGTAACTCTCACTATAGGCTCTTATTCCATAGTTAGAAGAGATCCCAATTATGTTATAATGTTAAGGTGAAACAGTAATCCTAAGGAATTTTGTCCAATTGTGATCAATCACCAGTAATTTTAGATTCACTTTCTACATTCTTAGTTAATTAAACTCCAATCAAAGTTTTCTTTGGTCTAGCGTATTTTAGTTAGTAGTAGTTTCTGAATTTATGTTACCCCATGTTCGATAACCGGGCTTCATTGGCCAATATTACTCTGATAGCTTGCACTTGTGTTTTAGGGTGTATAGTAAATACCTATCAAGTTTTTGGCACCATTGCCAGGGAGATGGCAAATCCAGCACTACGAGTGTTGTAATCAGCCACTCTAGACCACACTTTTTTTCTATCCTTTCAAGCTGAATTTTAAATATCATTTCTTCAATCATTAGTACCCATTCTCATATTGTTTTCAACAATATCAGGTACTAGTGTATGGTTCACACTAGATATCACAACTACGGAGAGTCATCTCTACAGGGCTTTAGTCAGGTAGAGCTTTTACGCCAAGGAAGAGAGTTTGGTAGCTCAGTGCCAAAGTTTATTCAAACTCCACCACCACTTACTCCAACACCACCTCCAAAATGACCAAAAGAACAACTAGAGATGGTATAAGAAGAGCAGACAATTTGGGAGAAGATCAAGGCATCTTCCTCAATGGCCCAATGAGGGCCAATAAAAAGACAAGCCATAAATGTTAGTAGCTATAAAATTGATCCAAGTTTGATGTCATTGGTCAAGTCCCATGCCTTCCATGACCACAACACTGAAGACTCGATGATGCATATCAATAATTTCATTGAAAGTTGTGCCATTATCAATATCGATAGAGTACCAACTATTATGATATATCTAAAGCTTTTTCTATCATCATTGGCTGACAGTGCCAAGTCTTGGTTCTATAACATGGAAGATGAATGCATTGAAACTTGGGAACAAATGATAGATGCCTTCTTTGAGCGATACATTCCACCCCAAAAGACAAACAATCTGGTCAAGAAGATGTACAACTTCAAATATCAAGTAGAGGAGTCATATTAGGAGTCATGGGAGAGGTACCATAACATGCTAAGAAATGTCCCTCATCACAGGATTGACTTGTGTTTCCAGGAGAAGGTTTTTTATTGTGCGCTACACCAGGGGGAAAGGACCACACTGGATAGTGTGGGGATATGCTTCTTCCTAAAAAATAAGCCATCTAAATGTCATAAGATCCTGAAAAACATGACTAAGAATCAGTCATGGGGAGAAGAAAAAACGTCCAACATCTATTAAAAGTGTTTGAGAATTTAAGGTGATTTATGTATTGAATGCAAAATTAGACTTGACTGCCAAGAAAATGTGTCAGAAGGATGGAAGATCTTCATGAGGAAAAGAGAAGTGCAAGTATGCATGGCAACAAAATTATAGAGTAGGAAATGACTACTCTTGGAGGAAAGACCCCAAGTTCTCTTGGAGGGACCCCAATAATTTCTATCAGGATCCATTACAAGCACAACATCAAGCAAATCCATAGCAACATGAAAGGGTCCCAAGTAAAATTGACCACATAGAGGACATGCTTGGTAAGCTAATAAGACAAAAATGAAGTACTCATTGGCTAGAACCCGAGGGAACTGCAAAATCAAGGAGTACAAATCCACATCATTGTGACTCATATTTCTCATATTGCAGCATACTTTGCTTCCTTGAAGAAGCTGGGACAATAAGGATTTCTAGCAAGTACAAATGTACCAGCTAAAAACCAACAAGTGAACATCATGTTGCTATGTGGTGAGAAGAAGTTGTTGAATGATCATAAAATAGTTCAAAAGTCAAAGTACAAAGAGGATGACAAAGGCTGACCAGTGATTACTGTTACAGTTGATTCAGTTGAGCCAGAAATTATAGTAGAGGACTAGCCAAGGAAGGAGGCATATGTCCCACCTCACCAGAGGAAGGTAGTCAAACTAGTGTTGTTACCGAATAGTTTGAAAGATCAGAAGATTGACAAGAACTTTAGAAGTTCCTATATAGCTTTAGGAAGCTTTGTGTTAACATTCTGCTCATCAATGCAATTGAGGAGGTTCCTTCCTACACAAAATTTATAAAGGACTTAATCAACAAGAAGAGGAGGATAGAGGATTATGAGGTGGTAATTCTTAAGGAGCAAGTTAGTGCTTTTATTCTGAAAACATTGCCACCAAAAAAGGAAAGAACCAGGTTGTTTTAACATATCAGTTATATCAGGAGGACAAGATTTGGGGAAGCTTTATCTGACTCGGGGGAAAGCATCAATCTCAGGCCCTTGACCACTTTCAAGAATCTAGGTCTTAAGGAGTCCATGCAGAGCAATATGACCATACAACTAGCAGACAACTCAGTGGTGAGGCCTTACGGTATTTGTGAGGATGTTCTTGTCAAGGTGGACAAATTTGTATTTCTAGTTTATATTGTGGTAATGGAGATGCAGGATGATCACGAAAAGGAATGACTACTCAGGAGGCCATTCCAAGTCACATCAGATATGATTCTAGAGATGGGTAGAGGAAGGCTAACATTGGGCAACAAAGAAGACTATTATAAAATCTTGATGTTTGAGCCCACACAAATATCCATGGGGAAGGCACAATGTCACATGTTGCAGCAGGTCCAATAAAAGGTGTCATTATTTTTGGGGAAGTCATTTCGTGATATGGTTCATGTGATGACACAGGTCCACAAAGGCACACTAGAGGTGGACATCTTAGAAAACACAAATGAAATTTCTTTACTAAAGGCAATTTAGTATCCTGATGATGAAGAGTAGAAACATTGCCTATCAACAGTTGTAGAGGTAGCTTCTTCCACTCTAATGCAAGCATATTCACAATTGGCGTTAGAGGTGTGTCTCATGAATCTGGTGGATGATTATAACTGACATTGTTTTCTGGAGGAGCGTGTCTTGTTTCTTAAGGCATTACTGTATTATTACACCATACACCTAGAGGATCTAAGACCACCTCCTCCACCATTGGTCTCATCTTTACTGAGTCCCCCAGATATAGAGCTTAATCCATTTCCACCCCACTTGAAGTATACTTTCTTAGCAATAGATTAGAAGCTTTTGGTCATCATTTTGGCTTCACTAAGCATCAAGTAATAGGAGCAACTACTTGTGGTTCTGAAAAACAACTGGGCAACATTTGGATGGTCTGCACAGACATAACGGGTATTTCCCCTAGTTTCTGCCAGCACAAGATTAGACTAGAGGAAGGAGCTAAGCTGATTGTGTAACCTCATGGGTTTCTCAACCAAATCATGAATGAGGTAGTAAAGAAGGAGGTAGTAAAACATTTATCTACAAGTATAATATATGCTATTTAAACTCGACCTGGGTTAGTCCAATTGAGGTGCTTCCTAACAAAGGGGGTATAATGGTCACAACGAATTCAAATGATGAATTGATTTCTAAACGTTTGGTGACTGGGTGGCAAGTTTGTATAGATTACAGAGTTTGAATGCCGCCACTTTGAAAGATCATTCACATCTCCCTTTATCGATTAAATTCTTGAGCAGCTCGTCGAACACTCCCACTTTTGTTTTATCAACGGTTATTCTGGATATAACCAAATTTCTATCAAGCCACATGATCAAGAGAAGTCAAACTTCACTTGTCCTTATGGTACTTTTATGTATCGTCAAATGTATTTCGATCTTTACAATGCACTAGATACCTTCGAGCGATGCATGCTCGCCATCTTTTCCGATATGGTAGAACAATGTCTGAAGGTATTCATGGATGACTTTTCAGTGTATGGTGAATCACTTGAAGATTGCTTTGACAATCTTGATAAGGTTTTGCAAGGATGCAAGGAAACTCACCTAGTTTAAACTGGGAAAAATTTCATATGATGGTGAGTGAGGGGATGGTGTTGGGACACAAGGTGTTCAGTAAGGGAATGGAGGTTGACCCAGTAAAAGTAGAAGTCATCTCTAAGCTACCTACACCATCTTCAGTGAAGGGAGTGATAAGCTTTCTATGACATGTTGGATTTTACCGATGACTTATCAAAGATTTTTCAAAAATCGCCAAACTGCTCTCTGAGTTGTTGGAAAAAGATGTTGAATTCAAATTTGACGAGAGTTGTTTGAAGGCGTTTGAGGTGTTGAAGAAGAAACTGGTCTCCACACTTTTTGTCCATGCTCTGGATTAGAGTCAACCCTTTGAGCTTATGTGTGATGCATCAGGTTACACAGTGGGGGTTGTTCTAGGCCAACACTAAGATAAGGTTCTCATGGTCATCTATTATGAACATAAAACTCTTAATAATGCCCAGTTAATTTACACAACAATAGAAAAAGAATTATTGGTAGTTGTTTTCTCTTTTGAAAAATTTCACGAATATTTGATAGGGGCTAAGATTATATTTTGGACATATCATGCAACCATTAAATACTTGCTACAGAAAAAAGATGCAAAGCCTAGGTTGATAAGATGGATCTTGTTGTTGCAGGAATTTTATATTGAAATTAAAGACAAATAAGGTGCTAAAAATGTGGTGTTTGATCACATGTCTAGGCTTGAAAGGGTGGATGAAAAGGACATAGACATATGTATAGTGGAAGAATTACCAGATGAGCAGCTACTTGCTATGAAAAGCAAAAATCATTGGTTTGCAAATATAGAGAACTATTTGGCATGTGGGGAGATGCTAAAGGATTGGGGTTACTAAGAGAAGAAGAAATTCTTCCACTCTTTGAGATATTACATATGGGATGATGCCATTCTACTCAAGCAATATAGGGATGGTATTTTGAGGAAATGTGTGCCATCTTGTGAATTTGACAGTATTTTGGCACATTGTCATTCATTGCCTACTGGGGGTGATCATGCTAGTTCTAGGACTGCGACTATGGTCTTAGAATGTGGTTTTATTGGCCAGCGCTTTTAAAAGATGTGTACAATTTTGTACTTTATAATGATTCTTGTCAATGGACATGTAATATTTCGAAAAGACATAAAATGTCTTCGAATGATTTTTAGGAAATTGAGGTGTTTGATCTATGGGTCATTGATTTCACGGGCCTATTTGTGTCTTCAAATTCTAATTTATACATATTACTTGTTGTTGACTGTGTGTCTATGTGGGTGGAAGAAATTCCAACCCACACTAATGTCGCTCAAGTTGTATGCAGGTTTGTGAAGGATCATATTTTTTGTAGGTTTGGGGTGACCAAGTTGATCATTAGTGATGGTGGATCTCACTTCACCAATAAGAAATTTGGGGCACTTTTGAGTAAGTATGAAGTGAAACATAGGGTAGGTACTCCATACCACGCCCAAACCCAAGGGCAAGTTGAGGTTTCCAATAGAGAGATTAAGAGAATCTTAGAAAAGACTATCTCAACAAACATGACTAATTGGAGCATCTTGCTTAATGATTCTCTATAAGCATATAGGACAACCGATAAGACACCTATATGAACCACTCATTTTAGGTTAGTCTATGGGTGAGCTTTTCACTTACCGGTAGAGTTAGAGCACAAATCTAGATGGGCACTGTGAAAATTGAACTACAATTTGGATGAAGTAGGAAGAAAGAGGATGTTGAAACTAAATGAATTAGATGAGCTTAGGTTTTATGCATATGAAATCACAAGGATCTACAAATAAAGAATTAAAAAGATCTATGATAGCCACATCCTGCATAGATTTTTCACTCCAGGACATAAGGTTCTTCTATTCAATTCTACGTTGAAATTACATCCCGATAAGTTGAGGTCTAGATGGAGTGGACCGTTTAATGTAGTTAAGGTTTTTCTGCATGTGTAGAAATTAGCAATGGGTCTGAGACATTCTGTTGGATCCTAGATGGGTGATTGGATGCTATAGAGGGGAGGTGAATAGAGCTGAATGCACTTAAACAAACTTGTTAGACCTTCAAGATATATCACAAAATAAGGTTGATAAATAGGAAATTTGAATTTAACTAAAACATGCATAGCAAGGGAGAGAGAGATTGAACATACACCAATTGACAAGCTATCTAGAGTGTTTCCACACTTCAAACTAGAAGTGAGTCAGTCCACTACCCAGAGAGGTTAACCTCTAGGATTTCTAAATTATTGCACTCTTATATTCATTCATAAGACTTACAATACGTGACCAACCAAATGACTTACCTATCCAATACAAAGAGTCTTCAACCTTACCAAGGACTTACCCACTTTACAAGAGTCTTCTGAATTCTTCCAACGACTTACCTACTCTTCCACAAGTCTTCAGCCTTTAAGGGATTACCCACTCGTCTTGGATCTTCATCCTTTGACTTCACCTTCACTCAGAGAATCTTCTACCAAAGTCTTACCCACTTGAGCAAGGAGTCTTCTACCTTCACTAAGGTCTTACCCACTCTTTCTCCAAGTCTTCAACCTTGATCTTCACCAAGGGACTCCTTCCCTTGTTCTTCTTCACATCTCTTAGCTAAGAGAGAGAACCTTCATCTTCATGGTCGAAATGAGAGATAGGTAGGTGGTGGAAGTGAGAGCCTCACAAGATATACATGTAGGATGAGCTCTCTTACAAATCTCCTACTCACTCTAATGGATGTAGCAAGTGATTAAGCTTAGAGAGAGAGGAGGATGTAGGATCACTCAAGTATAGAATAGGGACCTTCATAGTTCTTGGCTAACCATGGGATGAAGCCCAAGGGGTCCTATCTATAGATGGGGTTTCCTCTTAGCCTTTGGAAACACTTAAGAACAAAAACTAGCCATTTTGTGACTTGAAATGGATATAGTTTCGATTGTTGCAACTCCACAATGGGTAGAAATAGTTTTTTGCACTTTTTTGTACAGTGCAATTGGTCGAGTTTCTCTAAAGGCAACTCGACCGATCCCACTAAGAGATAAGACCAATTTAGGCCATCAGTCGTGTTTTTCCTAGGGTAACTCGACCAATTCACTTAAATCGATTTTGGTCTGCAGAGAGATTGGTCTAGTTCTATGAAATGAAAACTCGACTGATCAAAAGTCATTTTCAAGATCCAATCAGGATCGGTAATGGATTTTGAGTGCTTAAATATTCGATCTAAGTGCTCCTGATTTTTTCTAAGCTTAATTACAAGTCATAGAATCAGTACAAGTGATTTACACAATAACTTTAATGGATTTACATTATTTTCTAAAAATGTACACTTGTATTGACTTTGACTTGTCTTTTATCCAATTTGATAAGCACAAGTTAGGGCATTTAGAGTGTGTATATACCTAATCTGATATTACTCAAGTAGAGACATTAGACACAAATAAGTGGAATGCTTTAGTCATCATCAAAACAAGGGTTTGGTCAATTTAGACCTTGAGTCAACACATTCCTTGTTAATGACATACGACTTAAATACTACTTTAGGGTAGATGTGGGGAGTATAGGAGTTGAAGCTCATCGAGCTTTACTAATGGTTTAATTAGGATCATCGAGCCTATGAGGTAAAATAAAGGTGCTTGTTGGGAGGAAAACCAACCATCATTTTTTGTTCTTTGCATTTAGTTTGTAGTTTCATAGCTTTAGTTTTTGCTTAATTATATTTTTATGTAAAAAAGGTACGTAAGATCAATTTTGTGTGGTGTGCAGGCTGAGTACCAGTCGGTACTACTGACCATAAAGTTGATACTACTGATGAAGTCACAAGGAAAAGGAGTGACTTTGATTGAACAAGTCGGTACTTCTGACTTCCAAGTCCATAGTACCAACAACATCCTAGGGTTGTCAAGAGAAAATTCAAACAAAATCGGTATTATCGACCCAGAAGTTAGTAGCACTAAAATTTTGCAGAAAAGGAGTTGATGGAATTGATAAGGACTCAGTACTACTGATAGAAAGTTAGTATTATTGATGGCAATGCACACTCCAGTTTCGAAACACCATGTTCCCGCTCCGAAGCACCGAAAAATTTGAATGAGTCGGTATTATTGACCCAAAAGTTGGTACTACTGACATATGAAGACATAATTCATGGGAGAGCCATCGATAGTCGATACTTTTCACATCGGATGGTCAATACCACCGATCTATCGCACATGTTAGTACTATTGACACCTCATCGATACTACTGACACCATGCAATCTTCTTTGGATGACATCCGTAGATTGGGATCATCGGTATCATCGAGTCACACAGATTGTTGATGAAAAGTCAGTAGCACTGACCCTATCTCGGTACTACTAATGCGATGGCAGCGCCACGGCTGAAGCTATATAAGGAGGGGTTGAGTTTTATTTTTCTTCACTCCTCCTTCAATAAAGTGCGTGCAATCATCTCTGGGCATTCAAAGGCTACACCGAGCACTCTTTTTCTAAACCCCCTTCTTGTACCAGAGAAGGCACCAAGGAGAGAATCTTCTTCATCAGAGGGAATCCTACATTGATTCCCAAACCAACCCACATCACCCACCCCAATGCTGACGTGAGGCAGATATATGAATATCTACAGAAGCGGTAGATTGCTTCTACATGGTACGAGGATCGTGCATTTCTCGACTCCATTGGCTTCACCAAAAATCTCCGCCAAGTTTACCAGCATCAGGGGATCAACGACGATCACCCATTCTTTGGGGACTGGCTCACATTCCCAGACCTCATCTGTGAGTTCCTGGCATCATTGGAAATATGTGTTCTCCTTGATCATGGGGAGGGATGGAGGGTAGGTCGTTTCAACTTCCTTATGTTCAACACCAAATTTATACTAACACTGCAACAATTCAATGCGATCTACGGGTGGCCATTGGGGGGAGATCTAAGGCCCCTAAACTTGCTTAATTGGTTGAATAAACTTAATTATCATAAATGAATTCTTATAAACCTAATATAACCTTTTTATATTCTTTTTAATCACAAAATAAGCTTAAGTTTCAAATTTGATCCAATTTGGACAATGTTTGAGCAAGTTATGTAATTTTATGCACATTTTAGACTTTTCTACAATTTACCCAATTGAGAGGTTTTTTTTGCAATTTATCACTTTCATTATGTTCCTTGGATATTCTCTCATCATTATTTAGCTTGTTGATCCATGGGGCACCTATTTAATCCTTGGTTTGAAAGTGTTTGCTCCAAGGGTATTTTAGGGTTTACCCTTTCATGGATGAGCTACCTTTAGTAGCAATCAACTAATGAATTATTTGTTTTGCTTGGAAAATAAAGAAACGAGGGATAAGCATGTCTCTATGCATGGTAAGTGAGCTTCTTGTGTGTGTGCTTGTATATTTTTAATAGTTTAAGGCCATGGACACTTGGAAATATACTAAAACTTCAACTTTTTATTTTTCTTTATCTTAAAGTTCCATATACTTATCCCTAACCACCAAAATGAGCCATTTTATCTCCACCACTTCCCTACTTCTATGAACCTAGTTCTCCCTCTGTGCTTCTGCGAATTTCCTGTCCAAGTAAGAAGAAAGAGGGGATCTTCTTGGAAAAAGAATCTAGGGTTGCAATTGACTTCCTTTAGGGTTTGAAAAGCTTCCTTCTAGTGATCTTGACCTAAAAGTGTAAGAATCCCCTTCTTCCCTCCATTTATTTCTTTTTTATACTTCCTCCTACCTTTATCTAGGTTGGAACCTTGCTTTTACATGTTAGAAATTGCTCTAAATCTCTAAAACCCTACCTCTCTTGCTCCTTATGCTTAGGGTTTGCTCATTTGATGAAGACATGTGCTAGATGGACGAGTTCACAGATTATGCTTGGATTTCCTACCTTACTTTCTTGTGATTTCTTGTGTTTTGGAATATATCTTCTAATTCGAGGCAAGTTTTATAACTTGCTCCATATTTATTGGTTACCATAAGCTTGCTAGCTCATGTTCTTGCTTGAAAATGATGATCCATGCACTAAAAAGCTATGCTTGAGTTGGATTTCAATTTTTATAATGTTCCCTATTCTGATTGCAGTTCTATATGAACCAATGATCATGTGTACATTATTCCTAAGGTATAATATGAATTCAATTAGGTTTGTTTGTCAACTATGGTGCTAAGAACCTATCAATCAATGGTCAAATTAAGGGGTTTAAGCTGATTTCTTCTAAAACCCATTACCCGATGATGGTTTTAACATATGAACTTGACCTAATGGTCAAGATCTAATGTTTATTCCTCCAATAAGGTGGAATGATGGCTATGGTAATATGTTTTTCCTCATAATGTGATTTATAAAGTTTCCTTTATATGATCAACTTAAGGAGCTTACTTGTTGAAAATAGATGGCTTGTTTTAAATGAACAGTCGATTATGGGTTTTACCCTACTCTCAATGGAACTTTTTGTGTTGTTAATCAAGGGATGTATAGGGTTAGATGGTGACTCTTTCTAGAGCACAAATCAAGGAATTCATTGGTGGTTTATCCTAGGTGTTTACTTATGTAAACAACCAATGGTCTTACCGTTTAAACATACAATGGTCTAGGGTGACATTGTGGTATGGTGATATGGGTTGAATGATGATGGAACAAATGGAGGGTTACCCTTAATATGGTAGTCTTACCTATTCACTCATATGAATAGAATGTATGATAGCCATATTGTGTTGATATGTAACCCTAATGAGGTATAGCTTGTTATACCTAGGTTTAATATAACTAAATGATGGTAATTGGGTATGAATAGTCCTTGAATGATTAATACAATCATGGAGTACTCTGTTATTGTTTTTGAAACCCTAGTATTCTATAACCTGATGGTCATACCTAGATTTATGTATGGGTTCATACTTGAGAATAGTATGGAATGCAATGGTGATGCTTCACCTTATGCATCCATGATCCCATGGGGATGTCGTGAGTTAGGGTTTGGGTATGAGTGTTGATTAGTAACATTAATATAATTTATCTTGTTGAGCCTAATTCTAATCCAAATAGTTAAATATGAATATTCATGTTTAACCTTCTTATATGATGTAATGATGGTGGAACAACCTACTTAATATTATCATAACCTTAAAGTGTTAATTGGTGGTTATCATAGCCACATGGTTGATATTTTCTTATGATAAATGAGTGCATTATGAATATGATGAGGGTTAATCATATTTAGATTCCTTGCATGTTGCTGTAATAAAGGAATGTTCTTAATTTTAATACAACCCTGCTGTAATTGTCTATGAATATCTTCAAGCTCATTAATGCAATATTGTGTTGATCTGGTGTATTATATGTAAGTGATGTTGTTGTGCCTTGTTATAAAGCATGGAAAGATAACGACGATCTTACAAGGAATAGTATGATGGTCTTAATGACCTTTGGGCATGGTTCAGCCCTGAATGAGGTGTAATCCTCTTGTGTTGATAAGGGTTAATACCCTGTGATATTATGAAAAGGATTTATATCATGTGATAGTATGATGGTCTTAACGAACTTTGGGCATGGTTAAGCCCTGAATGAGGTGTAATCCTCTTGTGTTGATAAGGGTTGATACCCTGTGACATTGTGAAAATGGTTTATATCTTGTGGTAGTATGATGACTAGTGTAGTCTCATGAATGACAAGTGAATAGTACCTTGTGATGATGAGATGAGAAATTGTGTTTTACACATTTTATAACTTTTGAAGTTGTGATACTTATATGCTTGCTAGATGTGAATTAGGGTTTGTATGTCCATTTGTTTGATGTGGCCTTAATTCACCCAATTGGAGATAACTAATCAAGTGAAACTCTAATCATGTTGTGCCACGTGGCATGGAACCATATTTAGTGTCAGAACATGTTGGATGGTGAAATGAGTATTCCTAAGGGAAACTCAGAGTGCATACTATTGAGTATGTGGGTGCTTGTCATCTTGACACCAAGTGTTTCGGGAGGATGGTTGCAGTCATACCTAGCCCACTTTTTTAGAACGACTTTGGTTGGGTCTCAGTGATTATAACATGATGTGATTAGAGGATAATTGTAGTTGTACATCAGTGATTGGGTTTGAATACCCTAGATGCTAGTGCCATGACTTGTACCAAGGTGGGCTAGTTACAGGACCATATGCCACTGTTTTGTAGTTTGACTATTTGTCACTGCGGTGCAGACTTGTACTGACTGGGTATGGAGAAGATATTAGAGTCCGACTCTTCCTGGATCCTATATAGAACTGATTGTGACCAAGCAGTGGTCAGTTGGACTTTGAGTGGTAAGACTCAAACTCCCCAGGGCATAATAAAAGATGTAATACAACCGTGTAGCATATTTGTTTAGGGTTATACATGACATTTCTCATTGGATAATAACCCTTGTTTGTTACCTTTACATAAAGATCATGCATAGTGCAATTAAGAGATAGTAGATATACTTAGGTTGTGGATATGCTTAAGATTGTATATGCGTACATATAGTAGTTTATCATGCTAGCCATGCCTTTGTAACTAGAGATGCATATACTGCTAATCATGCTTATCTAGATAGTTATGCTTATGTTGTTAGCTCTTCTTATGATGTTGATATGTTCAACCTATTAGACATGCTGATGTTATTTTCTATGTATATGATACTAGATTTATTCATGATCTTAGAGATGCTCATGCTGCTAGACTCCTTATATTTTTAATAGGGATATGAGAATAGTCTGGCTAATGAAGATAGTTATTAACTTCTCCTTTATGTATTTTGTTAATCATTGGTCCTATTGAGCTTATTTGTTATATATCATTAAACTGTTTAAACTATCTGATTACCTAAAATTGTTGGAATCAATAAATGTTGTTGGAAGTTATATCTCTTGCTGGGACATGGCTGTCACCCTTGTGGTTCGCCACATTTTTATTTTAGGTAATCGAAAGTGGTGAGAATAAACATGTGATAGCAAAGAGGAGCTATAGTAATAAATCTATGAGAAATTTGATTAGATGTCTAGTGTGTCCTAGAGTCATTCTTGTACTCTCAGGTCTAGGTAGGAAAAGTTTGTAAATGGTGTTTCAAACGAATCAAAATTTTATTAGCATGTTAATGCTTGTTTGTGTGGCATATACAATATTGTTATCCTGTGTATATATATTGTGGCTAATGTGATAGAACAATTTGTATCAAATTCTTGTCATAGTATGGATAAAAGAAAGATGTTGGGCTCTTATGTAAATGTTTCTGAGCAGGTGCTGACATTGAAATCAGTTTAATTTACCCATATTTTTGGGTATGTGGTTAATTGGTGATTGATTTTGTTTTATGTTTTGAGTAATCTCATTTAGTGCAACGTGTTCTCACAAGTTGGTATCAGAGATTTAGGTTCATCGAGTCTATAGGGACACTAGGACTTAGGAATAGGATGATGACAAAATTAGGAATATGACATAAAAAATATGGTGCATACTGCCTAATCTTAGTATTTGGGTGCGCTTGCCAGGTATTCAATTATTGAAGAAAAGGTAAGTATGGAACTCTTAGATTGTTACCTTTTAGAATATTCTGATCAAGTATTCATTTTGAGACAATCTAAAGAGTATAATGAATAAGAAATCATGGTATGAATATCTCAATCCTACCTTAATGAAGATGAGAATTGCATCATAATCTATGAAAACTTGAATGTTTGGTAACTATAAGAGAAAGATATAACACCATGAAATCTAAATCTGAATACAAAATAGAAAAAGAGGAGTTCTTGAAGATGTGATTCATGAAGATAATTAAGAAAAAAATAGATAAGTCTATGCTTATAAAGTGAATAAAGGTATGAAATCCACATAACATGGAAAGAACTCCTATAACAAGTACAAAATGAGAAGATAAATGGAAAATATTTTGGTTGAGATGTAGAGATTAAAAATCTTTCTTTATAAGCTCATCCCATGTTAATTTAGGTCTTCCTCTTCTTCTATTTTTAGTGCTTGACTCAAGAGCATTGCTTCATATAGGCGCATTAGTCGGTATGTGTTTCACATGTTTGTACCAATTGAGCTAGCCCTTGTACAACTTGTCCTCAATGCTCATCATCCCCACTTTATTCCTGATATAATCATTTCTCAAGCAAAATTTTCTTATCTTCCCACACATCCATATCAGCATATGCATTTTAGCAACATTCACCTTGTTGAGACCTTATTTATTCACCGCCCAAGATTCACTCCCATTGAGCATGGCTGGCCATATAGATGTTCTATAAAACGTACCTTATAACCTGAGAGGGATCTTCCGATCACATAATACTCCAGTTGCACTCCTCCATTTCAACCATCCTAGAGTGATCATGTCACAAACACCATTTTGTACTTCCCTGTCTATTTGAATAATAGAACCCAAGTAATGAAGTCTATCACATTTTGATATATCTACTCCATCCAACTTGGCTCCATGATTCACATTGCGGGATTGGCTAAAATTGCAATGCATATACTTAGTTTTTCTCCTGCTAGTCATCAATCCATTTTATTCTAATGCCTTTCTCCACCGTTCAACTTTATCATTTAATCCATCTTTAGTTTTGTCAATCAAAATAATATCATCAGCAAACAACATACACCAAGGAATATCACCTTGAACATTCTTTGTCAGCTTAATAATAACAAGAATGAATAGATATGTGATGACTGTGGATCCTTGGTGTACCCCAACTGTGATAGGAAAAGTTGGTGTTTCTCCTTCAGGGTTCTTCACACTTGCAATAGAGTTATCATACATGTCTTTGATCAAGTCAACGTATCGAATTAGCACCCCTTTTTCTTCAAAACCATCCACAACACTTCTCTGGGTACTCATCCATAAGCCTTTTACAAATCAATAAACCCCATATGGATATCTCTTTTGATTTCTCTATATTTCTCCATGAGCCTCCTTAGCAGATTAATAACATTTGTTCTTGATCTTCCAGGCATGAAACCAAAGTGTAACATTTACATTATGTTTCAAAATACAAGTCTTGCACTATCTCTTCTCGAGATTCACAACATCAGCTGTCTCAAGACATAATATATAGACAACATATAACTTCGAGGCATCATGCCAAAATCTCAACTCGATTCATTAAAACACTAACTATAAATTCTGAGGACGTGAGAGTACAGAGACGACACATAGGACTACTATCTAGACAAAACTTGACAGCCAATGCCTCCACTTGAGTCATCATTGTTGTCCCTGATCCTGTTGTTGTTGATCTTTCTCTGTCATAGTGTTCCTGCTTCTTCTTCTTCTTCTTCTTCTTCTACCTAAAAACATTGGATCCCACGGGGGTGAGACAATTGTAAATTGTCCCAGCGGGAGATATAACCCTCCACCAAAACATTGTTATAGAAGTTTATTATAATTAAAACTGAGCAGGAGTTCTTATATAATAACAACAGTATTAATCATTGAATGAACAGAGTAAAGTAATTTCCTTTCCTAAGGACATTGTATCTACTCATGGTAGATTCATATTTCACATATCTACTTGCATTGAATCTAAAGAGATGTGAATAACATTTATCAACTAGTATTGCATAAAAGAAGTATAACATCAGCCAATGAATTTCCATATTCAATCCTTAAGCAAACATGCTAGACGGCTGATTACATTTTACAATCACACTTATGCCCTAAGGAGATGAGGTATATCGCTCATACTCCAACCGACCATTGTGAAGTTGAAATCGGTACCATACAAGGTCAAAGGTAGAACCGGCTACCAAGACCTCCAATATCTCGGTCAGCGTGAGATTACATGCAGGACATCTTGTGTCTCTTCTATATATATAGCTTTCCAGGGTATACTGGCAACATTGCTATTAGAGTTACAATGGCATGTTGTACTCTCTTCGCGATCATGAGATCTAATGTTTATCTCCATCGATTTGGCATTAACATTATTGGGAGATGTGTACTGCATCTGTTCCAATCATTGGGGGATTCATGATACATCCATCCTGGTACAAGTAATGAAGGATTGATAGGGTTGTTGTTTACCTTTCATCAATTCCCTCATTAGGACGTCAGGATACAGTCGCCCATTGCCCCCACTTATTCAAAATATGCGTTCTGGGTTTTTCCACGGAGCACCCATTTCACCATTACCTATTGCTGACGATGATGGATCTATGGCCAGGGCTCTACATGATATGATTACACTTGATTAATTAAGTACATTATCATTTTCTTTTAGCATCGGTCAAGTTCTCAAACATAACTTATTCAGACAAATACCGTTAAGAAACAAGTACTATTTTCATCAATCACTTGTTAGTCTTTGTAAGACATTGGGATCTCAGTCCCTCATTTGATTTCTTTGAAAGTTCACTTCCCTCAGAAACATCATTATCATACTTATCAACTTTGGGTATTCATACCCTCAATCCATCACTATCACTGTTACCATTTATTAGGTAACTATTACCTCTGGGTCGTCAGACCGAGGTATGCATAATACTTGTTACACAAGTATCTCACATGGCTATCAAAGCCTATTAAATGTTTTGCCACCATTCACTAGGAAACAACTCACTCATGGAACTCATAAGGTCCATGCACATTTTGTTACTTTTACTAAGCAACAACAACATTAGGCACATAAGGCCATACAACATGTTAATTATATGAAAGTCATAGCTCATATCTGGCTATTTTCATCATCTCATGATGTCTATATGGTTATGATAACAGTCATGTAAGTCATTTGTCACATCATATGAAACATTAGTAATACCACCATCCTTTATCAGGATTAGGGTTATCTATCAATTAGGGCTTTTCATTCCCTTTACCCAAAATTAGGGTTAGGGTTTCTCATCATGCTTTAATTAGGGTTTCATGCTCACATTATTAGTTCAACCCTAATGTATTACTCCACACCTCTAGGAGCATCCAAGACATCATAAGTATTTTCTTATGATTACCATTCTTATCATATATCATTAATGATCATCAATTCAAAGCATGAGTTCATTTTTGATCCTTGTCATGATATAAATACATTATACTCATTGATTATATTACCCCATTCTCAATGTATATTGGTCAAAATTTATCAAAGTACACTGAGTTCATCACATCTTTATTGTAATGATTGCATATAACACATTTCATGTGTTTCTTAACCAAGAGTATTGGATTAGAGGTTCATCAAGATAAGTCTACAATGAAATACAGAATGTGATATCTATCAAATCTGAATGTATCACTTTCTTTTTCATTTCCATATTCTTAAGTTAATCAACTAACTTTGTATTAAGGTATTTCCCTCTTAATACTTTATCCACTAACTTGTTACTTTCATCATATGGTGCATGGGTCACACATTAGAATTGTCCAATTGTCTTTAATGATATGGACTTATCCAACTGATAGACATTGTTGACATAAGATAAACCATTATCAACTATTTTAGGTATTTCATCTCTTAAGATGTTATCCACATCATTATTTAGTATAGCATACATCAATCCTAAAAGTTTCATGTCCTCATCATTGTAAGGTGTATAGGCTATCACTCATGTATAGAGATGGTTGTACAAGGATCTAGGCATCATCTTGTCTCTTAGATCCTTATTCATTAAAATCACCACCTTATCATTCACATGCTTCATCAACCCTATCCTTCATGTCTATAACATATTCATCTTATTTAATTATTTTAGCCACACCTCTCTTTGGTGTACTGGCTATTAAACCATCTCTAGGGTTTCATATATCATCACAGGACATCACCCTGAATTGAGTCTTACACCATATCATAATATCAGGGTTCCACATAACATCACTTAAAACTAGGGTTTCATATTCAATAAACCATAATTAGACTTATTGTTCATCCCAATTGGGGTTTCTCATGACATCACCCCCAATTAGGGTTTCTCATGTCATCACCCTCCATTAGGGTTTCTTATTCCATAACCCACAATTAGGGTTTACTATTCACATCACATCACCCTAGATTTGGATTTACTATTCATATCACATCACCCTAGATTAGGGTTTACTATTCACCCCAAGTAGTAGTGATCATCTAAGTACCCTGAATTAGAGTTTATCATACCGTCACTATGAATTAAGATCATACCATTATCATGTAGTAATATTACTTCCATTAATATTCTCAGTTAGTGTTATGATTCATTAACCCTCATAATTAAGGTTTCATGATCTCCCTATGAAGGATCATACCCTAATTAAACATTCATTCATATAGAAAGTCTATTACTTGATTATCAATCATGTAGGAAATCTTCTCTTTCATCTTCTACAAGATGATGTTTTCTCAGCCTTGATTAAGCTAAGTCAACTCAATCTTGAAGAAGAATTGACATCATGGGTTATGTCATTATCACCATCATCATTAGGGCTTAGCTACTTGAAGGGTACTAATCACCTTATCTCATTAAAGGTACCATTACTATAAACACCATTGATTTACATCATGTAATTGACCACTTGAACCATTGACCTTTATTCACTTTAACTGTTCATACAATTTGATTAATTACCTTCCAAATGATCTTGGTCACTTAGACCTCAAATGGTCTTGACCAATCAGACCTCAAACGAACTTGGTTGAATACTTAAAACTGTTTAGAAAAGTAGGTGGTGAAGACCATTTGCCAAAGTTGACTTTTTGAAACCGCATGCACCTAAACGGTTTGGGATCGTTTGGTCCCAAACGGTATTGAGACCGTTTGGTCCCAAACAGTCGTGCGACCATTTGGACTCAAACAGTCTTGAGACCGTTTGGTCCAAACCCCCTCAAAACCGCAAGGACCAAAAAGGGTCTCAACTACTCCAATTAAATTAGGGTTTCCAATGTTGAATTCTTCAACCATTGAATTCATGTAAGCAATCATCAATTGGACCTATCACCATACTTCAATTAAGTTAAATAGGTCAACCTTCAACTAATTTGACCCTCAATTGATCATCAATTAGGGTTTGAATCAATGGGATTAGGGTTTGGAATCGTTGATCTTTCAACATTAATCAATGTGAGATTGGTTACTTTGAAACCATTGAGCCTTCATCCAAATTGGGCATGACCTGACCCCAAACGGTCTTGAGGTCATTTGGATGACCTCCAAATGGTCTTCAGACCGTTAGCCCATGTCAACCTCAAAATCCAAGTCAATCAATCAAAGTTTGTATCATTGGATTAATCACCAAATCAACATTTGATTGCACTTCAACTTAGTACCTTTAGATCTTCAAACCCCTAACCATAGTCAGCCCTAGACCTCCAAACGGTCTTGGGATCGTTTGGATGACCTCCAAACGGTCTTTGTTGAATTCCAAATGGTCTTGAGACCGTTTAGGTAATTCCCAAATGGTTTTGAAACTGTTTGGGTCAATCAACCCAAGTTTCAAACTCAATCACTTATGAAATCAACACTCAACCCGATTAGGGTTTAGGTGATTGATGGACCTTGAACTCATGAACCAATTGGAGTTAATCAATAATAATTTATGGGTCATTAACCTAGATCATTATGAACAAATCCCTAGATGGTCAACCCTGGTCAACATCACCAAACGGTCTTAAACCGTTTGCTTCTATGCGGTTTAGTGAAACTGTTTCATTCCAAACAGTTTGTGAAACCGTTTGGACATTTGATTGAAACCATTTGGTCTAGATATTTGGGGAGGTGTTTTCTTATGATGATGTCATCATCATCAAGTCTAGACCCATGAAACCTGCTGTGATTTCCATGGAGATTGCATCAATCAACCAAATCAATATTTGTAAATAGAGAAACGATCATTATTTGATGGGGAATTGAATGCAATAACAAAGTTAGGGTTTCAAGTTATAAAACCCGCCTCCAATTGAGCTCCAAAGCTCCAAGATCACGCCAAAAATGGTGGATGAAGCTTTTTCAACTCCCCTTAGGCTCGTCCTCAAGCTTTTGGTTGAAAATTTTGGCTAGGGTTGAAGAGGAGATCGAATTAAGAAGAATCCATAATTTATTTTCAATTTCCACCATGGAATCAAGGAGAACGAACGTCAAGGACTTACCAACAGGTTGGGGGTCGTTCTCTTCTTTCTCCTAAGCTCCCAAGGTCGTTTTCCAAGAAAGGGGTGGAAGTAAATCCGAAATTCCCTTTCATTCTATGGATAAATGAGCTTATATGTGAATTTTATTAAAAAAATCAATTAGGAGAGAGAAAGTAGGAATTATCCCCTCAATTCCCTTTCCACTTGACCCCACTCCTTACTTAGAGACGAGGCTATCTTCTTGGCCTCTTATTTCCTTCAATTATCCACATTTTAAAGAAAATAAAAATAAGCACCTTAACCCTTTTATATTAATATCCATGACTTAGTGGATATTTCTTTTCCTTATAATAAGGTGAGTGGAAATTCTACCTCTTTGAGATATTTCGTGGCTCTTGCAAAGCACAAAGACGACCACACATATCTGAACTCAACCATTTTAATTTTGGTTGAAAGCCATTTAATTAATACATTCATTTTTTCCCTAAATTGAATTAGGGTTTCAATTAGGATTAAATCTTGATTATTTTAATATCAAGATTCTCTCTCCTCCAACTGAATTCAAATGAGGCGCCCCTCTCATTTTATTTTCTCTAAATGATGCCAAGAAACATTAGGGACCTTATTGAAGTGGTAGTTTGCATATTGAACTTTAGATTTGGGTAAATTGCATTTTACACCAAAACTAGGTTTTAATGCACAAACATTGTCCAACAAGCTCTATCTTAGTGTCCAGGCTTGTGGAAACCATACCACTACATAATATTCATTCTTATGATGTCTCAACATCAGAGGAACATATTATTATGTAACATTTTTAAGTTATCCCCTTAACTTGGGTAATTTGCACTTTAGTCCAAAATAAGCAAACATTGCTTCAACATTGTTCAAATAGGACAAAAATTGAAACATAAGTTCCTCATGAGGCCTAATTACTTTTCACAAGATAAAATTAAAATTATAATCATATTTATTAATCAAAACACCTAGGGTTAAAGCATAACCCAGGTCAGGAATGTTACAAATTATCCACCCCTTATAAGGATTTCGTCCCCGAAATCCCTAGATAAAGAAAACAGATATTATTCATGCATCATATCATCATGTCATCACATAACATTTCATTATTATGGGGACACCATAGAGTTTTGATCAATACAAAGTTATTGCATACAAGTTTATCATGGAATGATTCACATGGAGCATATACTCCCATGTTCCTTAGTTCAGTATTTCTCTTTCAAGATCACAATTATATTATGTCATCTACTTGAGACTATAAGTCTTTTCATACTCTGATTGCGTCATATCACCTGATAACACCATACTAACTTTCCTTATACTAGCACTAACTATCTCATTAGTTGTACATTCTCTTATCATAAGGAAAGGTTACTTATCAATTGAGAACTTATCCCAAAGATATCATTAATTGTTATGTTTTTCTAAAAATTCTCATTGGATGAAATTTTGAACCTATCCTCTTCACATCATTAAAAACATATACATAAATTATTACACAACTTAATTTAATAAGGATATTTTTTTAACATTTATAATATATAACTGCATAAATCATGTAATTAGGAAAAAAACAAGATTAAAGCAAAGCTAGGTTCATGGCATTGCAATTCATCCCTACTAAGAATTTCACCTCAAAACAAATTCAAAGAGGAAAAAAGAACTATAAAAAGGTTTCCTTTATGATGGGCGCATGTTTGAAGATGCTTTAGTGATTGGAAGGGGAATTCAAGAAGGTAGAAGGCGACTACCACTTATAGTCCTCCTCCATTGTTTCCTTCATTGCACCCTAGCAAGAAAATTCAAGATGTAAACACTACAAAGTTAGCCAATGGATGTTCAAATTTCTTCTCTAACCTAGGGTAGAAGGAAATTACCCAAATAAAATTCATCTAGGCGGTTGTGAAAAATAGAAAACTAAAAGTTAAAATGAGAAAGGGAATTTAAGATAGAAAAAAAAGTGGAATATAGGGTTGGTGGAAATGTAGTCGGTCTTAAGCCTCATTGGCTTACACTAGTGAGGCACTTCAAGACAATCAAGACGATCATGTATTTATTCAAGATCATTCCAAGGAGTAAAATATTCTTCATTGTAAAATTTATAGAGGTGGAGAATTGAAGATGATGTTGGATGGTGGAACCTAGTTACTAGGAGGTAAACTCTTATTCTAATGAAATGAGAGTTAGCCGTTTGAAAAGGAAAGACATCAAATTTTTTCAATCTAGATAAAATCGTCTAATCTCCGATTAAAAACTTTGGGATGATAAGATTCCAATCCTTATTTGAATCCATCTAGGTAAGCCCCTTCATTGTGATAATGTTATTAAGATAATGAAGTGCCTTTACTAGCTTGCATTTGATCCTTGTTTGATTTAATTTACCTTTACTAAAGAGATAATAATGAGAAGTGAATGAGATAAATATGTAGTGTGTTTGGAATATGAATGGATACATGAAAGATGTTTGAAGTGTAAATGATTTGGTAATGATTTAGGATCATGTATCCTTGTTGTTAACAAGAAAAATAGGATAACATGCACAAAGTAAAGTAAATGCTACTTATTTAGCTTAGTAAATTAACTTCTAATACTTTTTTTGCCTTTGATTGATCCTATATTAACCACTTACACAACTTCTATTGTGGTTTATTCTCTTAATGTACATATTCATAATTTAGCTTACTAGAACCAATAATTGTTGTTGATATTACTAGAAACATAATTTCTTGTCAAGACTCAGATGTGATATAGCAGACTAATCTAGTTCATAAAATAATTTTTAATGCTTAAAGATATTCTAACCAAGTCATAACTAGTACTTTGGACTCTTCTTCAAGAAGGCCTAATGAACTCAGAATGATTTTTTATATTACTATTGTTATTGCTAACTATTATCCAGATGAACTATTAAAAGCTTTCTCTATAAAAAGTAGTGTTGTTATCTTGAACATCACATGCAATCAAGTTAGAACTTGGCTAAAGAGGCATATATTCTATGAAATTAATCATATAATGGAGGAGAAATGTATATGAACCATGGAAGGCCCTCAAACTGATAAGTATGGCTTTCAAATTATAAAAACTAAAGGTAGGTCACTTCCTAAGAACCATGGAAGGCCCCCAGATTGATATATATGTCTAGAATCATAGACTTCTTAAGACGAAACAATTTAAGCAAATAACCAGTTTATTTACTAGTTTGTGGAGTACAAAGGGTTCTAAACATTTCATTATTGCCATATATGTTATATATGTTTTTGGAAAAATCTTGTTAAAATAATAAAAAAAGTTACAGGAGGATGGATATTGGTTGGGGACTTCAATACTATAAGATTTACCAATGAAAGAGAAGAAAGAGGCTTTTACCTGGTTAGAATGATGGAGGAGTTTCATTTGATGATTATTGAAGCTAGTCTGTTTGAGTTACAACTTCAGAAGGCTCTTCATTCCTTGGATAATAGACACGAAGTAGATAAGATAGTCTTGTCTAAAATTTCAAGGTTCTTTCTAATGAATATTTTACATATATTTTTAATGAACTTTGGAGTGATTTGCAGAGTACCATATTTAATAGATACAAACAACTCTAATTAGATTTAATAAATAATTTAAAAGCAGGAATGCCCACTTAATAGTTGTTCATTCATGGATTTCATGTCCAAATTTTATGAAGATTGTTAATGAATCTTGAAGCATTGAATTAAAATGTTGATCTTAGGTATAAGGTTAGTCAAAACTAGAATTTCAAGGATAAGCTTCTAATTTGAAGCAAAGAAGTGCATTGAAATATTCAATGATAAGATGATTGAATAAATGAAGGCTTGTAAAGCTAAAATAATGTTGACTATTATCCTAATGATTTTTCTTTGTGCCAATACTCATAAAATAATAAAACAGCCATCAGTTTTGCAAAACTTTAGTCTTATGTAAAATAGAGTCACATTGTCAATTGACTTAATCTAGGCTGTAAAAATGATAAAGCTTTTTACAATTTCATAAAGCTGACAAATCCCAAAATAAATATTTTCCAAAATATTAATGTTCTAAAGTGTTATGATTAGAAAATTATATTTGATTAATTTTATAAAATTATATCAACATCTTAAATCAATACAATTCTGACATCAATATTATCTAGAATGATAATTGGATATTCTCTCCCTTTCTTATATTTACATTATATATATATCTTATCAAGTGAATAAACAAGATGTTGAGGGATTTGTTAAAGGGGAAGATAGTGACAAAGCCCCTAGTCCAAAAGGATTTAATGGTAGTTTTTATAAGAAATCACTATCTGTCATTAGGAGTGATGTCATTGGTGATTATCATAATTTCTTCAAGACAATAGAATGCTTAAAGAGGTCAATGAATCCTTTATTATATTATTTTAATGTCAAAGGATATGAGAATATGAAACATTGGAAACTTGTTTCCTTCATAAGATTCTTATATAAAATCATCTCTAACATTTTATGTAATCATCTCTAGTTCATTGTTCCTTTTATTATGAGTGCTAGCAAAACTAAATTATTGAAGCACTTCTTCTTAGTATTGAGTTCATTAGTGATTACAATAAACTGGAGACCATATCAATGCATGTAACAAAAATGATCTTGTTGAGACCTATGATTCTATTAAATGGTCATATCATTATGCTATCCTAAAGAAGATGGGATTTTCAATATACATCTTGAATTGGATTAAGGGTATTATGGATTTGATCACCTTAGATTTCTTTTTCTGAAACATCCATTGTATATAGCATGAAGCTTAGCAAAAAAATTGTACAAAACAATAAAGAAGAAAAGAGATTAGATGTGCACACTATTTACATCATGAAAACATTTTCCACTGAAGATCTGGTTGTTCCTTTCAAATAATATATGACAAGGAAAAAAGAAAATGCAGCCATGTTGGGTCTACCATGGAATTTCAAATTGCCAGATAAGCAACTGGGAGAACCTCCATAGATTTTGTTATACTCAAACCAGAGGGCCGAGAAGAATTTGGCATATGATGAACATATAAAGAATACTTTCTTCATCACACCAACAACACAAACATATAGAAGGCAACTGGAAAGAAAAGTTCTTTAGTACATCTTGGGTAGGTAGATGGTTACGGAAACATTTCCATGAGAAGATAGAAACTTTCTTAGGAACTTTATTGCTCCATATATCCTTGGTCCAGACCGACAATGGTTTTTGACCCTACACAAGTTCCAACCATCTTTGAGAGAAACGGTCTTCTTCACACCAACAGACAGGCTATGCTCAGAGCAAACACAAGGTTTGGGAAGATTCTGTAACAAGAGATGTGCTCCATGCCCATCTCTGACCTTAAGAAAGAACCATTCCCCATTCTTAATACATGTCTCGACCTTACAAAAATCGCCACCTCCAAGCCTCCTTATCAATTGAGCATCAACATGGTTAGCGAAGTTAGTGCCATTACCAAACCAGGGATCTTTTTATAAGAGAAACTTATGTTTCCACAAGAAAATCCACATATAGTATGCTAACCTCTTTGTAGTTGAGAAAATTTTTATAGATCCAAATGTCATTAAACTTAGGCTTGTTAAACCAGATAGACTCACAAAAAGATACTTCCCATGCAGCCACTTGACCCACAAGGATTTCTTATTAGTGGCTGACCGGACTAAATCACACGTCTGAAATGGAGTGGATCATGAATAGTCGAACTCTAAGATTTATAACCCAACACTCAGGCCCCCAAAAGTATTGTACGACGTATGATGTAGTAGATTTGGGTCAAACCGCAGAGACAATGCTGGTGAGTGTTAGGAACGTAGATCCTTAGACCCAAATACACAAAATGAAGTGGTAGATTAAGATGGTGTTCCCTAAGCAATGATGTAACTCCAGACAATGTGCTAAAAGAGAAGGAATGAAAACAAAATAAGAGAATAAGACTAAATAAGAAATATGTAACCAAAGTATGAATGAGAACTTGGATTGGGTTTCACCTACAAAGATCTCTCACCAACATGCAATACTCACACCCCTTTGTATACCCTTAGCAAGATTATAAGCAATCATCATATATGTCTATTCCCTCCTCTCTCGAGCTTAGGATAGATCTAGATTATAAGGTTGTCTCTCGCTTGAGATGGAAAACAAACAATCACAAAGCAAACCATATGATCATTAGCTTTAACATTCCAACATTTTCATGCATTCTTGCAACTCCATAATACTGAGATAAGATTAATAATACTCTTTCAAGGCATTAATAATCATACATCACAAGATGGTAGCTAATCATGTAAATGAAACGTTAAGAACAAGAGTACAGAGATAATCTTTTCTAGGAGTATATATATTTTAAAGGATGTAAGTATATACATGCTGGGAGATCCTTAGTGGCTACTCCCACCCAAGTAAAGTGTTTAGCCACACATGTTATCAGGAAGCATAAGAGTGTTATAAAAGTGTAGATACATCAAGAATAATGAAGAGGGGGAAGGCGCAGTGTGAGGAAGGTGATAGATCTAAAGAAGGAAGGAGGTGATACACCAATGGTACTTCTTTAGATCTAGATATTGTATGGGTGTGGAAGATGACAACTCCTTCTTTTGAAGAAGAGGATGGCAGATCTTACCTCTCCTCCAACTTTTGGCTTCAGAGATCCAAGACCAATGGAGATGAACGAGGGTGGCTTTGGAGTTGGGAAGCAATTCGTTGCATTGATCATCTCTCCCCTTACTATATGGTGTCAGGGGCCTATTTATAGGCTTCAGCCACTGACTTAGTTTCTCGTCATGGTCGGGATGGGTCACGGTCATGACATCTTCTCTCGGTGGAAACCAAGTTCCGTGATCATGATTATCATCTCGATCATGACTGGTGTCGCGGTTGGTAAACATTGAGGCTCCTCATGTGCAGTCATGATCATGTCTAGGAAGTGTTGATCAATGGATTTGTCTCATGCAAGACATCCATGGATCATTGCGGTCAAGATGGTGTCGTTGTCAAAACATGCTATGAGTTTGCATGTAGTGGGAAAGGTTATTAAGTCAAATCCAGATATTGTTCAAAGATATTAAAATAGCTAGAAAAAAATCATAAAAGGGATGTTAATATAGAGATAAAATAGGTGCAAAAAGTTCACAAAATGAGATGTTATCAACTCCCCCAAACTTAGATTATATCTTGTCCTCAATATAATAGTTAGAATCAAACCATTGAGTGATGAGATATAGATGTTTTCTCTTTTTATGAATACACCATTACCAAGTTATTCCATCCATACAAAAAAACCTTTGTGACAGGCTTGGTTCACTTCCTAAAGTTTTGTCTCCCCTCTTTATTTCCATAGTTGCTTGACTTTGTGACTTAGCCACTGCCTTTGTTAGTAGAGGGATCTTCTTTGCAATGAACTTATTGCCCTTGGTTTTTGGCTATACTTGTAAATGGTTCTAACCAGGGGTATCTTTCACACCCTGCCTTTATTTTGGTTGTGCCTAAGCGATCGTGCTTTGGTAGGTTAGGCTTTCCGTGTTTTCTGCACTCCTCAATCTCCTTCAACCATGGGCTATCGTAAAGATAGTGTTTCCCAAGTGGGCCCTGGTGTAGTGTCAGGTGGTTGTACAAGGTTTGCTTCGGAATGTAGGTTGGTATAACTTGGCTTCAAGATTCCATTTTCGGTAACGACATATCTGCATTCATGAGTGCAACAATATAGCAGCCGTGTGGAATCCTTCAACATCTTTTTAGGCACAACTCTGATGTTTTTTTTTCTTTTTGGCTTTTCATTCTTCTGTCAAGCTTGGGAAAGGGGTTGGTAGGATTTCTGGGTGGCCAAGCCTCTTTTCATCCCAAAGCCTAGACAATTGAAACTAGAAGGGGTAGATATTTCCTTCTTGTGGGAGATGTAGACTTTCTAGCT
The DNA here is from genome assembly GCA_963693085.1 of Alisma plantago-aquatica. Lineage (NCBI taxonomy): Eukaryota > Viridiplantae > Streptophyta > Magnoliopsida > Alismatales > Alismataceae > Alisma > Alisma plantago-aquatica. The sequence continues at coordinate 737,586,287 of OY856412.1, read as the reverse complement.
AGTATTGTCAGACTAGGAAGATTGGTCGAGAGTGTGGCCGGTAAAGTCCTCCTTATTTGTAGGGGATTCATAAATTCATGGGTGCTCTTCCGCTTTACACAACATTTTTCTATAAGAATGGAATAATATCGTATTGTTATTTCTTTTTTCTTTTATGTAGATTGGTATCTCATTTGCATCACTCTAGAGATGATTACGCTAAAAGGTAGTAGGAGGACAAACAAGTCTAAGAAAAGGGGAAATTGAGTAATTCTTGCAAAATATCATAATTGTGAACTAGTAAAGAAGGATCAAAGTTCAAAATTTCAAAAAAAATTCAAAATTTCCTACTATGGAGGGGTAAGAGTATGAATATGTACAAGATAAGACTTTACAAAATTGACAAAATTGGGATCTAAATTAAATGGAAAAAGTGTACCTCTCATGCATGTGTATAACTCCTCCCCCAAACTTATCATTCACTCTATCCTAGAGTATCAAAGATGAAGGTGTAGGTATATATGGGCCTGCTTTATTTTTGTTGTTTTTCAAAAATTGCCCATTTTGATTGCAGCAACATGTCACCGTAGCCTCCTCAGAGAGAGTGAAATCTTTCATGTTGCAGGATTTTGACTTTCATCTCTGGTAAGACAAGGGCTATCACCCAAGCTAGACAGTAGAAACTACAATCATTAGATAGAGGCATTTGTTGTAAACTTCTGTGGAAGAACTGTGCTTTCTTGAAGTCCTTTGTCTTTGAGATTTTATACCCCTTGCCATGGTTGTGGATCATGTCTATGATTGCTTCCACACATGTTGTCGCTTTCTCTTCAGTAGGTGTCTCCGATGTACTCTTGTTTGTGCTTATGTATGGTGAAAATGTTGAATCTGAGTTGTTGTAAAGGATGGAAATCTTTGCTTTAATATTGACTACAAGGAGTGTCTAGTGATTATCATGAAGTACAAGAAGATGAAATCAGGCAATGAGTCCTTTAGATGCAGCTGCATGCAGTCTATTTCTCCTGACTCTTTGTTCTTTAGTATGTCATCGACCAACAACAAATAGGCCATATGTACATTTTCCATGTTGTCACTTAGCAATGATTGATACGCAGACATCACGCTTATTGTTAGGTATCCTTCTATCTTCAGTGTATCTTGGAGGTCATCCTTGATGACTCATATTTCGTCTCATTTGAAAATGACTTCTCCATGATTATTATCTTCTTTGACGGTTTCCATGATTAGCAGTAATGAATCCCAAGAGAGGTCTTGTCAGGCCCATCTGTCAACATCAGCAAAGGATGGATCTATCTCACCAGGGGGCCCATCTAGCTGTACTTCTGGTAGTTCCTCTTCAGTAATCTCACCTTCCTCAGGGTGATGTTTAGTGGGTGCTTCTTGTTTGTTTGATGCAACTATTGTAATTATCACTTTTTAGCACCCTTGGGACATCGTTGTTCCTCTAGTTTTGCGTCATCTTGTTTCTTATCTATAAGCCACCCTTCCTTCCATGAAGATTCCCTAGCAAGTTTAGTAGGATCTATCCACAATGTATACAGTTGTTCCCTCCATGGCTTTTTTTGGTAAGGGGATGCCTGAATACAACTTGCATGGAATGGCATCAGGGGACATTGTGGGGTTCTTAAAGAACCACCAATCACATATTACTTCCATAGCATAGGTACCCCGCAAGCCGTGCAAGTGTTCTAGGAAGAGGACTTTTAATGGGAAACCTATATTGATGGCTTCCATCATTCTCATCACTATGAATGCACTATGCCCTAATCCTAGCGTCTTTTGAGGCACCTCAGAAGAGATGGATAAGTTTTTCTAGTTAGGTTTGTGGCGGTCTCCTTCCAACTAGATAGCCTATGGTAGATGAATAGGTACCTTCAGAATGTCACACACATCTTTATCTTTCTAAATCAGTGAATTTCTATGTAACTCAACAGTGCAGTAGTTGTAGACAACTGACCATCTTTCATATAAGTTTGCCACAATCAACCCCCAGTTCTTTGCAACTCTTATTGGCAAGGTGACAAAATGAGTTTTAGGCCTCTCCACATCTTCTTGAAGTTCCATCACAGCTTCAGATTTAAATTTTTTCCCATACAATATCCTTTCAGGATGTGTAGTCCCGTTGAAAATTGGTTGTACTTTGTAATCATGCATGAATTCTTCTAGTAGTATGGCACAGAGTAACTGCAAATAGTTATTTGTGCACCTAGTCCATCTTCAAGAAAATCCCTAGGATGTGCTCCCTTATTAGCGTTTGTCCCTTTTTATTGTATAGGACATCTGTGTATGGAAGTTTTTCATCTATAACATCGACTAAGATATGGACATCCCTACAGGTTATTTTCAAAAGTGAGGCCATGTCCATTCCTGACAAATTGCATGGGAGAGGGGGTGTTGCAGCAAACTCTCCTTCTTCAGTAGGTGGGTCTCTCTCTGGCTAGTTCATTGATGAAGAATGAATCAAGGCCTCCTTCATCGTGTTTTGATGTTCCCTCACTAGCTGCTTGTACAGGAGAAGCTGGGGAAGTAACAGCTGGGGCAAGCTCTTCAGTAGTCTTTTTCTCATGTGGCTCTACTTGTATCTTGTTGTTAGTGGTAATTGCTTTGGTAGACTCTTCTCGAATCAAGTTTGACTTTGACGGTGACTCAAGCAATGCTTCATTTAGTGCTACTAAAGTCATAGCCATGTCATCATATATGACATCTCGACATTCTCTGTGGTCCTCAAAACCAATATAGAGGTTGCAGACATGTAAAAAAATACCCAGTTCATTAATGTAGTGTTGTAGTGTTGAGTCTTCAGCGTAACTAGCTAACTTTTCACTACTTTCTTCTACTAGGTGAGACTGGCTGGCATCAGTGAGGACAGACTCTGGTTGGTTATTAGTTTTGGGAGTAGGGTTCAAATTAACTCTAGTTCCTATGTTTTTGTCTTATTCCTATCAGCACCTTTCAGTTCTTTAGTTTGAGGTTGTGCCTCCTTTATGGATTGTTCCTCCCATTGGGTGGGTTTCATATTTGCACTTTCATCCTTGGATGTTGAGGGTGCACCTGCTCCACCTATGTCATCATTGTTGCCATCAGGGCTAGAAGGGATCGAGGAAGATTCAGATGGAGAGGGGATGGTCATGTGCTTTGACTTATTCCTATTTCACCAATCTTCTAGCTCTACACATTTTGTCTCTATCTCCTTCGCTATTCCTCCATTCTCTTGTGTTCGTCTTTTATATCCTATAACACCTCATCGCCTTTGTGCATCATTTTCTTTTTAGCTCATATTATCTCGCTCTCTTTTTGAAGATCATCCATCTCATATGTCATTGCTTTGATGGATTCCATCATCTTTGCTTGATTGTTTATAACTTATTTCTTGAAATGAGGGAGAGGCACAATTCTTACATATAAGCCAGTTCCTGCATACATAGCACATGCAAGCTAGAATTGATATGAAAATTGACTTTAAAACATTGTTGTACTTGCTCAGACATGGCATCAAAATGATGCACTAAAACATCACTGAATGTCGACTACTGTTGTCATTTTATTGTTGATGTTGATTGTGTTGTTGTTGCTCCAACGACTTATTCTGAAGGCTGAGCGGGTTCTTCTTGCACACTCTCCCACATTGCACCTGCTTCTTGTTCAATATTTTTTTCTTGTGTTTTGGTTGATTCTTCAGGCTACCCCAGTACCTCAACCACTGCTTCTCCCATAGGAGGGGTTGTGGTAGGCTTGGAGGCCTCAGGTTCATGTCTTGGTCCCTTCTCAGCCTCTGGAATTTGTTCTTTTGTGGCTCTAGGGGCACTTCTCTTGTCAACCACCTCAGTGTTTAGCACTTCTTGCACCTCTCTAGTAATAGGGGGAAGGTGGTGCATTATCGAACTCTTCATCGTGGTGAGTTGGTTTGTCATCCAGAAATGGTTGTTTTTCTACTACTATCTTTCAAGGAGTGGCATCCAATGCCTTGCCTTTACGTTTCCTAAATGTCAGTTTCTTTCTTTCCGCTGGCTTGTGTTGATCTATTTTCACCTCTGGTTTTGGTCCAAGTTTAATTCTAGTAGGTGATTGTGGATCTTCATCCCTTATGATTGCAATCAAGTGCATTTTGTTGACCTCAATTTTGGTAGGTCGCAGCTTCTAGGTGTCATAATATGCCATTTTAGGAAGAGGGAGTAGTAGCTTGGAGTAGGTCTGCTTGTAGAAGAGCTTCTCCTTCTTATGTCCTACAATCCCAATAGTTATCAGGTACTTGATGACTATCTTCATGTACCCTTTTGTTTCCTTTTATCTTCTCAACTGCTCCACTGGAAAGAAGTAGGAGGCTATTTGGGTTATGTGCCCTCCCATGTAGAGATCTTTTATCTTCTCGACGTCCTATCCCACATCCGTTGATAGTTACTCAATTTGAAGCCTTCTTATGTTCACTAGCCTCTTATTCAACATTGATAAGATGAGGAACAAGTATCCTTTGGAAACTCCTCCTATCTCAGATCTTGTTCAGATTGTTTTATGTTATCTTCTGCATTACTTTTATAAAGCATGAAGAGATTTGCATTGCCTTAGAGTTCTTTGACTATGTGTAGGCTCTCTTGTGAGCTTCTCCCACGTCTTGTAACTGCTATACCCTATTGTGGCCTTATCACCCTATGTAGCCAAAAAGGCTTTGTCTTCATCATTTTTATCTGTGAAGAATTTTTTAAAATCACCTCTGTCACATAATACTCCTTCCATCCCATCCTCACTTGTAGGTTAAAGTCTCCCCCTACTTCCCTTCTCTCCTTGTTATCGATAGGTACTACTTCAATAGAGGAGATGAACTTGGTAGTAAGTTCTCTTAGAGATAGTGTCTTAGCTGAGTGGATGCAGTGCAAGTTTGCTCCTATGAGGAAGTCCATCACTCTGTAATGGATCCCTATATTTTAGAAATCTTCAGCATCAATGTACCTTGTAGGCTTGAACACCTTGGTCGTCCTAATCATCTCATAGTTAGATCTGTGCACTTGGTCCCTTAGTACAAAAGTTGTACACATCTCTCCTATTATTGCCTCGACAATTGGTTCTTCTACTACACCAGATCCAGCTTCTTGTCTCAGGGCCCTTGCATCAACCTTTACAGATTTCTACTTTTTCTTGGTTTTGGTTTCCACTGGCGCAACTTCCTTCCACTTCCCCTTATTCTGAGGCTCTTCTTCTTCAGGCTTATACTCAGAAGTTTATGTCCATGTAGTCCCTTGGGACTCTTTAGACTCTTCTTGTCTCTTATGGTTCAAGATATATCTTATATATCCTTGATCATATCTAGATGAGCTCTATTGTCTTCTGTCAAGTTCACATCTTCAATGGTCTGAGGCAGGGGGATCCGCTCTCCCCGCTTCTTTTTACCATGGTCATGGAGTGCCTTTCTGCCTTGGTAGAGGAATCCATGGAGGAGAAGAGAATGGATATCTTCAGTCAAGGCGGATGTAAAGTTCTGCCACACATGATCTTTGCCAATGACATTCTATTCTTTATGTCGGGGAACTTGAAAACTATGAGAGGCTTTAAAATAGTGATGAAAGATTTTGGCGGGTGCACAGGGCTATATCTCAGTATCATCAAATCCAGGGTCTTCTTCTCAAGGTCTTGCGATACCAGAAGGGGGAGACTCAAAGCGGCTCTGGGCATGGTTGAGGGTAAGCTACCTACAATGTACCTAGGTATTCCCTTGAGTGGTGGAAGGGCAAGAGGAAGGGATTTCAACGTGTGCATAGATTCCTTGCGGAGCAAGGTGTCTAGATGGACAGAGATTAATATCTCCATGGAAGGTAGACTTGTTCTCATCCGGACTGTCCTGGCTGGTACTATGAGGTTTTGGTGTATGTAGGCTACTCTCCCTACGTTCATTTTGGTGAAGATGTGCAACATTACTAATTCTTTCATGTGGGGTGGCATCAATCATGCTATTGTGTTGGGGACTATCTCGAGATTGTTTGATAGTGGTGGGATGAACATCCAGGATCCTGCTGAGATTGCTATGGTTAGTACTGCCAAGAGAGTCGATCAGTTTCTTAGGCGACCTGAATCTGGTTGGGCGCGCTGGTTTAGGGACAGATATGGAGGGGAGCTGTCAGTTGAAGGAAAGGGTAAGGTTTTGAGAACTTGGCGAGCCATGTGCTTGATGTGGCCTGAAGTTGTGGATGATTATGAGGTCTGTAATGGCCGTTGGCAGCTGAAGCACGATCACCTCAGACCTTGGATGAGTTTTTTCTATTTGCCTCAGGTTCCCTGGGCTCCTATCATTTGGGGCAAATGCCATGTCCCCAAATGGAGTTGCACGTCTTACATAGTTATTTTGGGCAGACTTCCCACAAATGATCGGTTGATTAAGTGGGGTTGTAATGTGAACAGTTGTTGTGTTTTATGTAAAAGGTTTCCTAAAACACATGGACATCTACTTTTTAGTTGTCCGTATTCAAGATATATCTTAACCAATATTTGGTTGAAGCTCGGCTGGGGTGGTAACCCCCTACAGGTGCCGGATGGGATCATTTACAGTATCTTGGAGAAGGCGGACAACAGCTCCTTGCGTAATTTTGCTGGGTTATACTTAGTTGTTGCTTGTCATTTTTTGTGGAAAGAACGAAATGACAGGATACATGGTTGTGTTGAGTCTGATAATCTGATTTTGTTTGAGAGAATAGGGTGCCAACTTGGCTGGGCTGTTATAACCAGACCTAAGTTGAAGAGTGGGATCAGTCCTTTGATCCTTAAACAGTGGGGGTTTTGTAGTTAGTCCCCAATGTATAGTATACGAAGTTGAAGAGTGGGATCAGTCCTTTGATCCTTTTGATAGTAATATTTTACCTGCTCCAAAAAAAAGATCGCATCTTCACAAAGCCTTTTCTCAATTTTACAAATCATCTCTTGGACTCATGCAAGGGACACTAGTTGCTTTTCTAGGGTTTTGGAGGTGGAGGAAGACATTCTACAATAAACAATAAGTCATCAAGCACTGCTTACAAAGATAACAGTAAGATGGTTATAAAGTTAGGGATTTTTCATTGATTCTTAGGTGTCACGGTTGGGACAAGAATCGTGAATGGGATAGGTATCACAGTCGAGATAGGGTTAGGGGTAGCAATCACGACAAGGTTAGAAGATGAAAGAGAGTGTGGGTATGTTACAATCGATACAATTATAAAAATTATCACAATTGCGAAAAGCATTGCGACGTAATAATGTGGTTGCAACCAAAATGTAGACACAGATGGTCCACTAACTATGGAGAAAGTAGGTTGTAAGATGGATCGGGTTAAGAGATAGAGGGGATGCAAAATAGAGAAGGGTTGGAGGTTTGTGATCATTGGGCTGAAACTTTAGTAGTCAAAACTGAGTAATAATGCTAGACTGTCATGATCGTGACGAGTGTCACGACAGTGACTGATGTCGCCATCACGATGAATGTCATGGTGGAGACATATTAAAGACTGAGAAGGGAACCAAGCATGTAGAAAAGTAGACGACGGATGTCGTGATCGTGTTGAATGTCATGGTGGAGACATACTAGTGATTGAGAAGGAACCAAGCATGTAGAAACCGAGACAAGTGTCATGACCAAGACCATCATCATGACTAAGACATCAGAAAGGAGATATGGAGGGGGAAAGATAGGAAAAACGGATTATGCATGGTGGGTAATTGTTGCGGGTGAAATGGCATATAGAAGCCGCAACCACGACCAAAGTGCAAGCACCCGAAAGCTTGATGCTAGGGTTTAGGGTGCAAAATGAGAATGAAGGCATCAATCAAAATCCAAGTATGGATCAACCCGAATCGAGAGATGAGAAGAAGAAGGTAGGATGGCATGAAAAAGATAAAGCATGCATTAGAGAGAGAAAAGTGAGCATGGTACCTTTCTGGAGTTAGAGAAGGAGAGAACATAGGAGGCAAGGGAGGACGGTGACGACGGCGGTGAGGATGGAGGGTGCTCATCATTGAGATGGATCTCCACAACAGTCTTCTGGAGCTCTAGCCTCAACTTTGATCACTTTGTGCTTCCTTACTAGGGTTCTTCAGAGCGTCAATGTGAGAGAAAGAGAGAGGGAAAAAGGGATTCATTATTACTAAAACTTCCTCTTTTATATCTGACTGACATCATGACCAAGACAATTGTCTCAACCACGATGCATCTTGTGACATGGCTAGCATCACGAATGCGATGGGCATCATGATTGTAACATCATGGAAACAAAGAGGTTGTCTCGATTGTGACTGGCATCATGAATGAGACACAAACAAGCATATTTTGATTGAAACAAGGAATGTTAAGAGAAATTATTTAGGTTTTTCATTAAACGACATTTGTACTCATATTTAAGAAAATGAAAGACATAGTAACAAAGAAGAACATTCAAAATTGACTATCCATTTTAGAGAAATACAAAATTCATTAAAACAGAGAGGTTCAAAGTTAGACTAACTTCTATGTACATAGTTTAAACTTAGTGTAAATGGCATTAAGCATTGCAAAATTAAATAAGGAAGAAAAACCTTGGGTTGCCTCCTAAGAAGTGCTAATTTATAGTCATTAACTTGGCTATTCTGATAAGAATCCTTAGAGCTCCTCAGGTGGTATTGGTTGTGGTTATTCTAAATCCAGATCTGATCTTCTAAGAAAAGCTTCATCTTCATAGTATCTTTTGACTTTGTGCCCATTCACCTTAAAGTACCAGTCTTTTCACTGGTAGTTTTCATTACCCCAGATGGGTAATTCTTGACAACAGAGAAAGGGTAGGACCATCTGGACCTGAGTTTCCCTAGAAAAAACTTGATTCTTGAATTGAATAGCAGAACCTTGTCTCCTTCAGAAAAATTGTTGTGCTTGATGTGGGCATCATGGAACACCTTTGTTCTTTGCTTGTAGATGCAGGCATTTTCATAGGCATGTAGCCTCAGTTCCTCAAGCTCATGAAGTTGGAGATACCTTTGCTTCCCAGTCATCTCCAGATCCATATTTAAGAACTTGATGGCCAAAAGGGCTTTATGCTATAATTCTATAGGTAGATGGCACGACTTTCCACAAATGAGTCAGTAGGGGATTGTCCCTATCTGTTTTTTGTAAGCGATTCGATATGCACATTGGGCATTATGTAGTTTCATGGACTAGTCCTTCTAGGTCCTACTAATGGTATTATCCAATATATTCTTAATCTGTCAGTTTGATACTTTGGCCTATCCAGACGTCTGGGGGGTGGTAAGGTGTGGTGACCTAATGCCTAACCCTATACTTCTTAAGTAATGCTTCGAACTATTTTTTTTTTTAAATGGGGTCCCCTGTCACTAATGAACGGTTCATGGAACCCCAAATCTAGGAAAAATGGTCTTCTCAAACAGTCTCACAACTACCTTAGAGTCATAGGTGGGAGTTGCTATAGCTTCTACCCACTTAGAGACATAGACCACTGCAATCAGAATGTACTTGTTGCCTCTGGAGGAGGGGAAGGGTCCCATATAATCTACTCCCCAGTCATTAAAGATCTCTACTTCCACCTAGATAGACATAGGCATCTCATTTCTTTTTGTAATATTTTTGGCCACCTGACATTCTTTACATGACTTGATAAAAGACATGGCATCCTTGAAGAGTGTTAGCCAATAAAAGCCCAATTGTAGGACCTTAGCCACGGTCCTTTCACCTCCATGGTGACCTACATAAGGTGAGGAATGACATTCCTTGAGGATTTGAGGAACCTCTTATTCTGGCACACAATTCTGGTATAAATTGTCCAAACATCTCATAAAAGCAGAGGGTCATCCCAAAAATAATTCTTCACATCAGAGAAAAGTTTCTTCTTTTGATCATCAAGGCCTCACCAATGCAGTTATTGTTTACTGGTACTTGATTTTCTTCAATGAATATTATTCCAGACAGGTGTTCGTCGAACACATTCTCTGTTCCTTTGTAGTCAATGATTTCATGATCAAACTCTTGTAGCAACAAATCCCATCACAACAATCTCAACTTTGTGTCCTTTCTCTGCATGAGATACTTGATGGTTATGTGTTCTGTATACACCCTCACCTTTGATCCTATCAAATAGGACCTGAACTTGTTGAAATAAAAGCTAGTGGCTAGCATTTCTATCTCGATTGTAGTGTAGTTTATCTGAGCTTCATTGAGGGTTCTACTGGCATAGTAGATTGCTTAGCGATTTTCTCTCTCCTTTGTCCTAGGACAGCCCCGATGGCGTAATCACTGGCATCACACATGATTTAAAAATACAAATCCCAATAAGGTTCTTGTAGAATTGGAGCCGATGTCAAGGCACTTTTCAAAACTTCAAACGCTTCAAGGGACTTATTGGAGAAATCAAATTCCACATCATTATCATGGAGGTTTAATAATGGTTTTGCAACCTTTGAGAAATTTTTAATAAATCTTCTATAGTATCCAGCATGCCCCGGAAAACTCCTCACTCTTGTGACAAATTTTGGCGAGGGTAATTTTGATATAGCTTTGATCTTGCTTTTATTCACTGCCAAGCCTTTCACAAAGATTTTGTGTCCTAGAACTATGCCTGTTGTCACCACAAAATGGCATTTTTCCCAATTCAGTACAAGTTGATTTCCCTCACACCATTGCAAGACCTTCAATAAGGTTTCAAGGTATCTGTCAAAGTCGAGTCCATATACTGAGAAATCATCCATGAATACCTTTATTATGTCATCTAAAAAATCTGAGAATATGGACATCATGCACCTTTAAAAGGTAGAAGGCACATTACATAACCTGAAAGGTGATTCAAGAATATGGACATAATGCACCTTTGAAAGGTAAAAGGCGCATTACATAACCTGTAAGGCATTCTTCTAAAGGCATATGTCTCATAGAAATAGGTAAAAGTAGTTTTTTCTTGATCATATGGTGGATGGGGACTTGATAGAATCATGAGTACCCGTCAAGAAAATAGAAGTAGGATTGTCTTACAAGCCTTTCAAGAACTTGGTCGATGAAATGTAGAGGGAACTAGTGTTTTATTATTGTAGCATTGAGCTTGTGGTAGTTGATACACATTCTCCACCTGGTATATGTCCGGGTGGCTACTTCAACCCCATTGCTTCCCTTCACTGGATTCATACCTCCCTTCTTTAGTAAAATGTGAATCGAGTTGACCCAGTTTCTATCACTGATGGGGTACATGATCCCTACATCACACAGTTTTATTACTTCTTTTTTTACAACTTCTTTCAACATCTCATTTAACTTCCTTAGCGACTGAACCAAGGGTTTAGCAGTCTCCTCCATATTGATTTTGTGCATGCATAGAGCTGGACTAAGGTCCTTGATATCCTCTACAGAATACCATATAGCCTTTCTTTATAGTCTGATTTCCTTCAATATCTTTTCCATTTGTTTATCTGTCAAATCTGCAATAACTATCACCGGATTATTTCCCTCATCATCAAGGAATTTTTACTTCAAACCTTCAGGTTGTGTCTTTAATTCTGGCTTCAGTTTTGGTGCTTCTTTCTCTTCTGGGGTTTGCTCTAGCGATGCATATTTTGCTATTTTTAAGGTTACTTCTTCTTCATCACTGAACTCCTCTTTCTGTTGTTGGTTCAAGTAATCCTGAATCTCAACCACTTCTAGGTCTTCTCGACTGGGATCAAGATTATTCAAGGCTTGCATGAGTGGGCCGACTATCATATTTCTTTCTTGAACTTCCTTGCTATATTGATTATAACTGTCCATAAAATAGGATGACTCAAATAGAGAGGGTCCCCTCATGGCGTCTTGTACATGAAAATCAATGTGACCATTACCCATTCGCATAGCAATTATCCCTTTTGCCACGTCTATTAGGGATCTTCCTGTGGAAAGGAAGGATCTTACGAATATCATTAGACACTTTGGATCCTCAACAATGTCGATTACCACTATATCACATGATATAAAGAATCACCCAACAAGAATTGGGACATCTTCTACTATTCCTACTAGTTTTGTAATGGTATGATCAGCCAATTTGATCATCATTACAATTTTCACCATATCTGTTACTCTAAGCCTTTGCACCAAGGAGAGAGGCATTAGACTTATGCTTTCCCCTAGGTCGGCTAACCCCTTCCTTTCTACATTGTATCCAATACAAAATGGAATAATGAATGCCCCTGGATCTTTCTTCTTTGTTGGTAATTCAACCTGAACAAAGGCACTCGATATCTTTGCCAGTTGTAATGTCTCGATGTGGTTCCCACTCCTTCTTTTTGTGATCAAATCTTTGAATAATTTAGCATATATAGGCATCTCTTCAATTGCATGTAGAAATGAAATATCCATGTGTAATTTTTTTACCGCCTCCATAAACTTCTCATATCTCATCTTTAGATGATCCTTCATCATCTTGTAGGGAAATGGGACTCTTGGGGTGTAGGGATTTCTTTGTGTGGAAACCTCTTCGGCAGGATCTAGTTTCTTGATCTTTTCACCTTTCTTATTTTTGTCTTTCTCTTCATTCTTGTCCTAATTTGCAGGCTCTTCTCTTTTAGATTCTTTTTGCACAATCACTATTTCAGGTTGTGACTCATTACGGTCTCTTTCCTCTATGGTGTTCTTGGTACCAGAATCTTGTAGTGTCCTCTTAGGTTGAAGGGTCGCCAACTTCACTTGCTCAGTTTTTGATGGAATCTTCCCTTGTAGATTCTTCATGAGCTGAGAATGTTGTGCAAGCTACTGGTTAATATGCCTCTGATGTGTTTACATATCCAACATCTGAGTCTACATAGTGCTTATAACACCAGTGTTTGTCACGGCACTTTGATTTAGTTGTTCATTAACATTTGCATGCCTTTTTGCCAATTCAAAGAGCTCCAACACCATGTCGAGTTTATTGTTAATATTACTCTTGTTTTACCCTTGATCATGGATCTTCCTATTCATGTTCTTGTTCTGATATTGTCCTTGACTTTGTCCTTGGCCTTGATAGTAGTTTTTTTCTATTGGTAAGTAGTGGTTTTGGTGTACTGAGTTTGTCCACCTATTTTCTAGAATCATGGTTGTGGCTTAGATGAACCACCCAGTTGATGGGAATTATTGGCAGCATCCTTGTTTCCATAGTTGAAGTCGGGGTGGTATGGCCTTTTGAAATTTGCATAAGAGACATTCTCTATCTCTTCTTCACTTTTGTTTTCTTCACTTTCTTTTGGTCGTGTATAGATACAGTTGTCAAATCCATGGCCTCCTTCACCACACATGACACACTTCATAACTTTCTCAATGGGTTTCTTGCCCTTGCCTCCAAGTCTTTTAGTTGTTTGACATTTTTGGCAATCTTATGAATTTGAGCCATGATGGTGTCTAGAGTTTTGGATTCGACTGAAGGTTCTTTAGATCTGACGTTCTTGGCTGAGCCTCTATCACTTCTCTCATACTCCATGCCTTCTTGTAGTGTAGCCATGCTATCAATGATCTTCATAGTTCTTCTCAACTTCTTTCCAAGAAAATCACTCATGGCGGTTGCATTTAGTGAAGTCTACTCCATAGGAGTTAGCCCATTGCAAAATGTTGTCACTAGAAAACACTTATGATAGTTGTGATGAGGACAATCCCTTTGATATTCTTGATATTGTTCCCAAGATTCATGAAGATTTTCTCCAAGTTTTTGCATGAAGGAAGTGATCTTGTGCTTATTTTGGATGGTTTTCATAGTGAAGTATAATTCGGTGATGAAAGAATTAGCAAGGGGCATCCATCCATCAATGGGATGGTGAGGTAGGTTAAGATATAGGAGAGAGCTTTATCCTCTAGAGAGAAAATGAATCCTTTACAATATATAACTTCTTGAGGCACCCCCCTCGTCTTGATGGTGTCACAGATGTTTTTCCAGATGTCAAGATGATGATAAGGATTCTCATTCTTGGAATTACCTTAGAAAGGCTTGTTTTAGATCATAGATATGACGACAAGTTTTAGATCAAAATTAGCTGCATCTAATCGGGGGATAATGATTTAGCATCTTGACTCGTTAGCTCTGGTAGCAGCCAATTCTCTAAGCACTTTATCTTCTTCATCATCTTCATCCTAGTTGTTATCATGATCATGTTCGTGGTCCGAATGATTCCTTCTGTGCCTTCTATTGTGACAGTGGCAGAGCTTGCGATGGTGTTGTTCTTGATCACATTCTTCATTGTCATGGCATTAATCATTTGAGCGGTGTTCGTCTCGTTCTTCTTCGATTTCTGGTGGTGGTGGATTATGTACTCTCGCAATCCGATTTTTGCCCAAAACGCTACCTTCTCTATGAGGTGGCATGTTGATACTAGAGAAAAAGGGAGTCGAGGGTAGAAATTTGCCTCTCTTCAAGCTACCTAATAGTTCACACAGTCATGTTAGAAAACTGGATATGAAAAATGAAGTATTATAAGCAGTCTAGATATGATAGATTTAGTGGTTTGTGCAGTCAAGCTTATTACTAAGCTTGAGGCATGGATGTATAGTGAGTAGACTCAAATTCTTAACAATATCAGTTTGCCTTGTCCCCCACAACGGTGCCAAAAAGTTGACCGACCTAAATCATACGTCCAAAATAGAGCAGATCTAGAGTAGTCAGACTCTTAGATTTATAACTCAACACTTAGGCCCCCGCAATTATTATACAGTGTCTAATGTAGTACATCGGGGTTGAACAATAGGGACAAGGGTGGTGAGTGTTAGGAACATAGAGCCTTAGACCCAAATACACCAAATGAAAAGGTAGATTAAGATGGAGTTTCCTAAGGAATGATGTTACTCAAGACAAAGTGATAAAAGGAAAGGAAAGAAAACAAAACTAGAGAATAAGATTAAATAAGAAATATGTAACCAAAGTATGGATGGGAACTTCGATCGGGTTTCACCTAATAAGATCTCCCACCAACATGTAATTCTCATACCCCTTTGTTACCCTTATCAAGAATACAAGCAATCATCATATATGTGTATTCCCTCATCTCTTGTGCTCAGGATAGATCTAGATTATAAGGTTGTCTCTCTATCCCAATGGAAGAAAAAAATCACAAATCAAACCATATGACTATTAGCTTTAATATTCCAACATTTTCATGCAACTCTATCACTTATATAATGCTAATACTACTCTTTCAAGGCATTAGCAATCATACATCACACAGTGGTAGTTATCATGCAAGTGATGTGTTAAGAATAAGAGTATGGAGATAATATTTGCAAGGAGCATATATATATTCAAAAGGATGTAAATATATACCTATTGGGAGAGCCTAAATGGCTACTCCCAACCCAATTAAAGTGTTTAGCTAGACATGTTAACGGGCAGCATAATGATGTTATAAAAATGTAGATACATCAAGAATAACAAAGAGGGGGAAGATAGAACATGAGGAAGATGATAGATCTAAAGAAGGAATGAGGAGATACACCAACAATACTTCTTTAGATCTAGATCTCGTACATGCATTGATCTAGTATAGGCATTGAAGATTCCAACTCCTTTAGAAGAAGAGGATGACAGATCTTCTATCTCCTCCAACTTTTGTCTTTGGAGATCCAAGACCAATGGAGATGAACGAGGGTGGCTCTGGAGTTGGCCAGCACCGTCGCTCTTGATGATCTCTCCCCCTTGATATGTGGAGTCAGGGACCTATTTGTAGGCTCCACTCACTGAGTTAGTCCTTCTTCATGGTAGGAATGGGTCACGATCGGGAAGGGTCACAGTGGTGACATCTTCTCTTGGCTAAAACCAAGGACCACAATCGTGATGTATCATCTCGGTCACGACTAGTGTCGCGGTTGGTAAGCGTTGAGGCTCCTAATGTGTAGTCATGATCGTGGCTAGGAACTATTGCTCATTGGCTCTATCTCAGGTGAGACATCCATGGACCATTACTCTCGAGATGGTGTTGTGGTCACAACTTACTAAGAGTTTGCATGGTGTGGTAAGGTCATTAAGTCAAATCCAAATATTTTTCAAAGATATTAAAATAGACAGAAAAATCCATAAAAGGAATGTTAATATAGAAGTAAAATAGGTGCAAAAAGTTCACAAAATGATATGTTATGAGTGGAAACATCACATAGGTTCTTGATAATGCTTGCAATTGACCAATCAAGAACACATCAAATCCCCATGCCACCCCCACCTTGGTCCTATAGATTTCCAACCAAGAAATTAAGTGAAAATGCCTTTTTTCCTTAGTATCACCCCATATAAACCTTTTGAACTTTTTCACTAAATTAGAAATAATAGATTTAGGAAGAGGGAAAGTGGGATACCATGATATATGGGAAGAGAAGAGAGTAGAAATCAGAAGATTGATCCTTCTTGACATAGAGAGTAATCCACACTTCCAAGAATCTAACTTAGATTCGACCTTATCAATGATATTCCCATACATAGACTAAGTAAGCCTCCCTGTGAAAATAGTAATATCAGGGTATCTGACTGGGAAAATAGCCACCTCAATGTTAAAAATGTTTAATACATCCTCTTTAACTTTATAACTGAGGAAGAGATGTGAGAGACTAACATTGTCACCCATGATATGAATCAGATTCTTCCATTTGACTTCATAATCGATAATGGTAGACAAACTATGCAGTGGGATGAAATTGTGTCACCCCATTTGTAAACTTAAAAGGACTAGAAAGTGAGCCATTATTAATGATTTGATAAGAGGTTGAATAGAAACAAGCATAAATCCACTTAAGCCAGCACCCTGGAAAACCTATAATTTTCATAATAAGCAAGATATACTCTCTACTATAAGAATCATAGGCTTTAGAAAGATCAACCTTGATACACATCTTAGTACTACCCACTTTAGGAAAAGAACTAACAAATTGATTATCCAGGAGCATAGGATCTCCAATTCTCTTACCATGGAAAAGGCATGTTGATTCAGATCAATAAGATTTAGAAAATTCATCTTTAACTTGTTAGCCATGGTTTTACTTGTGACCATGTAGATAGGATTATGGATCTATATAGGTCTATAGTCTTTAAGATATTTTGCATCCTTCTACTTCAGAATCAGTGTAATGAAGGTTCTATTAAAATCCCTCAAAAGTATGCCATTGGTGAAGAAACTCAGAATAACCTTCACCACATCAAAATCAATAATGTCCAAATAAGATATAAAAATTTTGGCTTTATAGCCATCAAGACCAGGAGCTTTGTCTTTCTTAATATTTTTCATAGCATCAACCACCTCCTCTCTAGTTACCCACTTCTTCAAACTCTCTATATGGTCATAGCTAAGAGTAAGCAACCTCCATTCATACTTCCATCTTAGAACTTCAGTACCAATGGAATTGAATAGGTCAGTGTATAAAGATACCATGTGCTCAGAACTACTACTTGGATCATAACAAAAAGAGACATCAATCTTCAACTATTAAATACTATTACATAGATTCCTAGTTTTGAAAGAGGTACAGAATAACTCTGCATTGATGTAACCCTCATTCAATGATTGCACCCTAGATTTTTTCCTATAAAGCTTCACCTCATTAATAAATACAATATTGGCCTCTTTTTTAATAAGAATAAGATCTTCCTGAATCAAGGGATCCCAAGGGCATAGATCAACATTAGCCTAGATTGAATTTTATTTAGATTTGAACCACATGGAATTCGAACAGAAATTACCAAATACATTTTTGTTCCACTTAATCAAATCCACTCTGAGGATACCATAGGCTTCAACAGTCAAAAGATCTTTAACCAACTTACAGAAATCTTCAAAAAAAATCTAAGTGTTAATGAATCTGAATTAAGTAGCTTTCTTTTCCCTGGAGAAAAGTGAAGTTTCTAAAGTAATGATCACTTACAATGGAGGAGCAGACTTCACCCTAGGTTCCTTTGAAAATTGATAGAATTTCAATATTACACATACGTCTAACAATTTTAAAGAAGGTACTAGCCCCATTTTTACTTCTACTATCCCAAATAAAAGAGGATCCCTCCATATCCAAAAACCCAATAATTTCCATGGCGTCATTAAAATACCTCATGCTAGTCTTAGATGGATGGTGCTTCCCTGACTTTTCATCAATGAAACAAACAAAATTCAAGTCTCCCACAAGACACCAAGGAATCGAACAAGTAGTATAAATAGATCACAAGTCTTTCCATAAACTCCCCCTATCACAGTCACCATTGTCCCCATACACAGTAGAAAGAAAAAAATAATTACACTGAAATGAGTCCTCATAGTGAATCAATTGCTCACAGATATATCAACTCCTTATTCTGATGTTAGGATCCTTCCACAAAATTATAGTTCCGATATAGCAATAGAACCACCAATCAAAATTATTGGCATGTCTCCACATAGAGTTAACACTCCTAGGAGCATCAACAAGACTTTATCGTGATTCAAGGATGATAAAAACATTTGTCCCAAACATCTTTGTGGCATCCTGGATATGTACAATTTTATTACCAACACCCCTCACATTCCAAGAGACCACATAGAAATTCATATCTAGTACAAATGAAGAATATGGAACCACCACCCACACCCTCAATGGGTTGAACAACCTCTTCTTCCTTCAAATAATCTGACTCAAGAAGTGAAAATATATTGAGGGTAAGTTCAATCACTTTAGAGATTTGATATGTACTCTTCAAAAAAACATTTAGGGGGGTGGACTTCTTGCCCTGAGTTCTCCATCCATCAGCATTATTGATCCTTGGTGTGGTGACTATACAAGGGCCAAAAGAGTTACCAGGATCAAAAGAAATAACAACAACGTGATTCCTTTCCACTGCCAGTGCTAGGATCACTATAGGAACAGAAGAAATAGAATCACATTCCACCTATAGAACCATTCAGTTGTCACCATATATTTCTATATTACTCATAGGAACCCAGGTGTTCTTAGTTTTCCACTTCCTCTTCTCCTTCGACCTCCTTCCTCCATCTTAGAGGAATCCTTACAAAGAAAGGATTCCTTCTCAATGTTTTTGTAGATGCACCTGGATGACTCACATTCATACTCAAAGAAAATCAAGCCTTCAACCCCATTATCAGAGACAAATAGGTAGAGTCTTTGGATAGAAAGAGTCATATGGGTCTGGAACTTGTATTCTCACAAATTCAAGACACCTAAAAGAAGAAGTCGAGACATCAAAAACAATATAATTTCCTAGGACTGACCCTATACTATTGAGAATCTCTTCGTTCCACAATTCAATAAGAAGATCAAACACCCTGAACTAGATTGAAATCTCTACCAAATTAAATTTCTCCTTCAAGTCCCCACTTTCCCATTCCATGATGATCAGGGTTTCCCTACAATAAACCATTGCCCTCCTTCAACCATTGTTTACAAATCCTCCTCATTCAACAAAGTAACCAGAAAGAATCCCTTAACTGAAGATGTTATATCAATTGAACCCTTAACCTTCTAGATCTATGCTAGGTGTGTCACCAAGGTTAGCTAGTGTCCCTTCAGTCCGATCACATAGCTCACTGCTTCTAGACTCCACTTGTTGATGTTCTTCTCAGCTATTTCCTTAGGGTACACAAACTTTCCTTATACCATATCCACCACCAAATTTTGCAATTTTTGTGAATTGTAGTGCAATCTTTGGAGCAAACAAGTCAGTCCATGCCCTCACCTTTCGATCAACTGAGATGGAGGATGGCTTCAAGGCTCTAGTACCCATTCCCCTTGCATCAAACTCCCGAAATTGGGGATGAGTAGAGGTAGAATCATATATTCCACCTGTCACCTTTTCAATCTACCATGGTGCCTTTTTCACCTCCCCTGTGATCACCTCTCACATGCTCCGGTTTAGGCGTTCAATCCCTTTAGGTATTCTTATCAACGATAAAGGTATCATGTCCTGGTAGACAATAGTATAAAACTAGTGGATCTTCTAGCATCATATATTTTTGTTACTTATATGGAGGAATTTAATTTAATGATGAAAAATTATAGGAAACTTAACCACATTCAGCCTATCAAGAACTCAACATTTTCTATTTATCATTTTTCTACATACAATGTTATGGTTTCTACAACAACCAATGATATTGATTCTCAAAATGTGGAGACCATTCTTAACAAGTGGATCTCTTTCTATCCTTGTAACTAATCCTAATAAAAGTAATGTCTTTTGCAGTGCTTATGTGGATTCTCATTTTATTGTCCAATGTAGTGGTATTGAAAATTTATTTTTTCTCCATGTGAAAGATTGGTATTCCGTTTTGTGGCAAGTTTAAAAATTGATATTGTTTGCCTCTAATTAATTACATTGAAGGTAATATTAAAGGTTGGAAGATGAAAGAGAGAAGGAATTATTTTATATTTGTACATAGAACATAATAGAATGAGGCTCATTATACTAAACAATAGAAGAGAACAACCAATATTGATTACACCAAGGGTAAGCTTGAAGGTTGGAAGATGAAAGAGACCAAGAATTGAATTTATTGAACATAATAGAATGAGGCTTGGTATACTAAACAATAGAAGAGAACACCAATACTTTACTCACTTGATAAACATTTGGTATTGATACAATTTCTTTTACAAAAAATAGAATATTTTTCCCATGAATTCTATTTTTAAGATTTAATTTGATGAAACCTTTCTGGTTTTCTAGATTCCATATTGGTATGAATCTCATATCAACTTATTTGAGATATTATTTATCATTTAAGTATCTTGTGATATCATCATTTATGTTTCTCATTCTCATTTCTTCTTTGTATTTATGAATTGTATTTCTTTATAAAAAACCATATTTCTTGTATTACACTTCAATTATGTATCCATCTTGTCAAATATTTATCTTTTGGGTTCATTGTATTGAGTCTATACTTCATGCTCTTAAAACATATTCCCCAAACTAATACCTACATGTACATGTCATCTCCCTTCCTCCATATTAGCAACCTTTAGCTTGAGAAGGTTCATCATCCCACCAGTATATTCCATATTTCTCCCCACTCATCTCTTTCTTATTATGAGCTTGACATTGTTAGTGGCTAAATCCACTAAAAGCAACCCAAATATTCCTTAGCAAATAGGGAAAAACATATACTACACAGAAATTTCTTACAAACATTTAATTAAATGTGGACAATATCCAAGATCCAAATCCTACAAGTTTGAAACTCCAACTACGGCATCAAGCAACACTTATCCTCTTTCCAATCAAGCCTTCCTCGATATGTCACCTTTACATGTGATGCTATAACCTAACAAAATCAAATTATTTGTAGTCTTTTCCTTAAATTGTATCATAATTGCATATGATGATTTTAACCTAGTGTGATTAGATCATTAGTAGGAATTTGCTTTCATACCACAAAGATATTTCAAATTTTCAATCATTCTTCTTTCACCTTGGTGTCATATCTCAGATTCATCAATATAGGAGCAAATTCTTATCCTTAGTTTTCATTATATCACATCCAACATCAAATTTTATTCCAATCGTCTTTACTTTTCCTTAGTTGGAACTGATTTAATGTTGAATTTGGAGATTTCTCCTTATTAACATGATTTGGACTCAATTCAGCTCCTTATTGTTGATTATACAAAGATAACATTTCCTTCATTTTTTGAAATTTCTATATGATTTTTTACCATATACTTTCTTAACAAATTTTTGTAATAATATTCTCAGCATTTTTCATCCTTATTCCATTCACATGTAATAATTCCTTAAAAAACTTCCATTTCCTTCTCATTTTATCCCTTTTAAATATTTATAGTTTAGATTAGTTCACACATTGAAGACTCAATTCATCTTATCTAGATTTCTAATTCCATATTTATTGTTATCCTTTCCCTCCTTGTTGGTTTGAGACAGTCCATTCCACATTCATTATATTTACATATCTAGTTTTAAGATCATCCATTTGAAGAAATGCTAGATTTTCTTTATTATTACATACCATTAAGTCTTCATATACTAAATTACTCTCCTTAATCACATATTTGAAGACATTCTTGAACTTTCACAAACTCTTTTTGTATAAATAACAAACACATCTTGAACATCTTTTTATTCTATTTTTCATTCAACTGATATATATTTAGGTATTCATGAGTTCAAGGAAATGGATTTTTATTCTCAAGATATTCTAATTTAGAATTACATTATTTAAATAACTGTTATGTCTTAGTTCTGTTCATCTTTTTAAAATTTATGCCAGGGTTCGTATCTATCATCTATTTCATCATATTTTATAGTCATGTATCTTATTAATATATCAGATTGTTTTGGCCTGGCTACTTGGTTAGAGGAATCGGAAAGATAACAACCATAAAGTTATAAACTAACTCTTCCAACTACTTATATCACTAATCAAATCACACAAATATGGAGTCCAAGTAGTATGCATCACTTTCATGTCATGTTCATCACATGATTTATGATTTTGGTCCTAGTTCATATTTTCCACGTGGGATCATGTAACATAAGACCTAATACCACACTCTAAAATTTTATTTTTCTGATCAAAACCCTGACACAATAAATATCATAAATCATTAGATACAAACCCATCTTAATCTTGCACACAAAAATAGTAGATAGTTAAATGATTAGATAACATAGAATCAGTTATAGTATTTGTTGAGAGAATTGTATGGTGACATGAAATATACCACATGGGTACAGTTTTAGACATTACTTAATAAATTTCTCATAAAGAGACCCTGACTAGAGAGACAACACATCTTACCACACAATGTAAATACGTCTCTTTAAACATTCATAGTCCAGTTAAAGTATCAATACCTCAAGTAAATAACATAGAACTACTTATAGTATTTGGAAGATCAGATATATATATCCTAATCAGGTATAGTACTTATAATTTAACCACTAATATGATATTTTGCACTCTTTCCTAATTTAACCTCTTTCAAATTATGACAATATACTTATATTAATCAATCCATGGTTACCCTTTGCAAGATTTCCTTTCATTATGTTTCACTACAAACATGATATAGAAAACTATTATCCATCAATCAAATTAATGGTTAGCATAATTACCTAGTTCAACATATTTTCACCTTACACAAGTATTCAATTTTTGGGTAGTAACAACCATTAGATCTTCTTAAGTATTATTAGAATACATCATTTCATTAATAATAGTATAAAAGGTCCATAATTCATTACTCAGATAATATAGGTGATAAAACCTAAACAGAGGGTGTCATTCAACCAACTATAAGTATCCATGGAGATATTTACCAAAAATTGGTCATAGGGAGTTTTAGCATCTTTAGAAAATTCATAGGAATGTAAGGCATGTTATAGGTCTGAAACATTTTGTGATTCTAAGGAAAAAAATAATTTACAATTAAAACATTAGGTTATGAACATGCACCAATGAATTATTTATTCATTGCACTTGGATTAACCCTTAGTATGTATAGATATTTGATATGGAGTAAACCACTAGTTTGTAGAATGAGTATCCCATAAAAAAACCACTAACCCTAGTTCCAAAGATCCACTAAGTACCAAAACCTCCGACCTTGCATGCACCAGAACCAACTAGGATAAAGATGAAAAGAGAAGGTTCACTACTACAGAAGTGCCTTTTAGTGTCGGTTGTTTAACCCCCTTTGGCGTCAGTTTCTGAACGACGCCTATGTGGGCGCCGCTAAAAGGTTGGACACTTCAGCGTCGGTTAAAAAACCGACGCCTATTTAACATAAAGGCGTCGGTTTATTATAAAACACCGACACCAAAAGGGTTCGCGCCACAGAAAACAGCATCATCTAGGACGCTTTCTGCGTCGGTTATATACTAAACAACCGACGCAGAAAAGTGTCCTAGATGACTCCCATTTCCTGTAGCGCGAACACTTTTGGCGTCGGTGTTCAACAAAAAACCGACGCTGTAAGTCTGTGCTGACGGTTATCGGTAAATAACCGACGCCTATATCTATTTTTTTTTTATAAATCTGTTTGCAGGCCTGCTGTGGCTGGTCAGCAGGATGTGAACCTGCAGTTCAGTTTTCTGAACTGCAGGTTTACGACATCCATTGATATCAGCCTACAAACAGGCCACAAACCTGCAAAATTAACATAAAAAGATTCACACAAGTAGATACATTCAGACATCAATTCAATTGTCACGTTCACACATATAGAATCATTCAAATACATGTTTTAACATTCAGAAACATTCATTTACAAAGTATCATTCATCATCACTATCAACATCCCAATTATATCTTACAGTTGCCACTGTTTGTACAGCTATTGCCCATTCTTCTCTTACTTCATTTAATGCTTCCCTCGTATATGGAGCATGTACATTTTTTAAGCGTTTGCCTATAGTGTGGTCAGTTTTAAACACCTGCAAAGAGAATGATGTATATATATAAGTAATAATATAAAAATAAGATTGATATATTTCATACTAACTAATGAGACTATATATAATACCTCATGTATGGTATCGATGTCCAATGCGGCATGTTTGATAATCATCTGCATAAATCGCATCACATAGTATGCGCATGCCCAGCCATTGTCTTGTGTAGCGCACTATAAATTGAAACATACAAAATAATACAACTAAGCACAATTCACATCAATAATATATACATTGGAGTCGGGGAGTCGGGAACTTACTTTTACGTTCTCCCAAGACAATGGCTGGTTCTTTTTCCTTGGGACCTTTCCTCCAACATTTTTGAATGCATCTAAACCCCTACATGTTAATATAACACACTAAGTTGCATAAGTAAATAGTAATGTAATAAAAGATGTTAACGGATATAAAAAATGAAATATTTCTCACCAGAATAATGCCATTCTCATTACGTGTCCAATTTTAGTGTTTAATGTACTTCCTGCGGGATCTAGATAATAAACAGTGAACGTCCCAGGGACAATAACTAGTAACTCCCAATGTCTACCACTAGAGGTAAAAAGTTAACAATTAATAACTCAAAATGCAAAATAATAATGGAATTTTCTTAAGTCCAAATTATAAATAAAGCAAACTTACTTGACATTGAATGGAGCTATTATTATCGTCTTCATTTGATGACCAAAAATTGTAAAAGCATCTATACAGTATTGTTGAACACTATCAGGGTCTTTAGCTACCATACTAATCAATGATGGAATCAAAAATCCCACATGATCATATGCAAATTGTTTGCAATGATCTTCGATTAAGTATCTGCAAAACATATAGACGTATGCATTAATATATAAGAAACTAGATCATCGGATCTTACACAAGGTATATGGATGTATAAACAAGATCTCACCTTATCCATGTCTCTATCATTGATGTATTCAACCAATCATACATAAACAGCTCAATAATATCTTGTATAAATAAAGAGCTGTCGTATGATTGACCTGCATAATCTGCATCTAAAGAAACAATTATAGGGCAAAGTATATTATGTGCCCGTAGCCAACATGCCATTCCCCTACAAGCAGGACCTAACGGGTATTGTAGGTCAGTTGGAACCCAAGTTGGTAATGCGGGAATTGGAGGTGGAGGCCTAGGTGCTCCTGGTGTCTTCTTTTTAACCTGTATATATAATTTCAGATCAGTTGACATCATATATACACATTAACAGTCTAAATCAATGTAAATTTATCTTACAATTTCAGTCGTGTAGAGGACATCTGCTTTGGGCCACAATATGACCCCGCTTTCTGCCTCACCAAGTGTATCAATATCTGGGTGGGCATATGGCAACTCAACTTCCCTCCAACCGGGTAATACATGTATCAGGCTCACACGAATGTAGCCCTGCGGCATTGGAGTCCCATGAAACGTTGCCCCAGGAAGGGACTGGTAAGCTTGCGCCTCTGCAACAACATAGTTTTCCATTCTTAAGCGGCATGGCTTCAATGCCTACAAATTTACGTAAAGAATGTTATACATATATACATATCATCTTGAAAACATATCATCTTGAAAAGACTAGCTACAATGTCATAAACAATACTTACAGCAGACGTGTTAGGCGATGGGTCTCCAGGATTACTTGCAGTTTGTGCACCAGGAGAAGAGTGGGTCGGCATAGGCTGATTGGAAGCCTGAGATGCCTGCCACCGCAGCAATTCTTCCTTGACCTTCTCAGCAACCACATCGTTGAGCTTCTTAGCAACTATATCCTCGACTCTCTTATTCTCCTTTACATGGATAAAACAAATATTAGCTTTTTATTAATGAATTTCCTTTTGCAGTAACATTATAAAAATAGAATATGTTACCTCTTCTTGAGAAAGTCCCGCTCTGGGTTTGCGCTGGGATGGCCCAAAGAATGCTTTGATGCCCACACCAGCGTCGGCACCTCTAACACGTCCAGGATGCTCTGGGTTACCCAGAGCAACTGTTAATTCATCCCTTGTGCCCTGAGGGATGAACGTGCCTTGTTTCCTCTGCTCGTGCAGCTCCCGCTAATCACCATAAACAAAAATTGGTAAGTTAACACCACAAATAATCAATATTCAAATGATTGCTCTAAGAGTTGTATTTTACCATTTTTGCAGCCGCCTCAGCAGTTTCGGGCTTCTTTATTTCACCCTTCTTGTTTTTCCTGCCAGCTATCCAGATATCATGGCGAGGGAAGGGTGTGGCCGCAGACTCCTGAGTAGCCGCAAACTCTGCCTGTAGTCTTTGGCGAACGCTCGCATAGCCTTTTGGACCCATAGTATGGTCATGTACATTCAGTGCACGCCTTGCTTTTTGTGCGTCACTGAGGGCCTAGTTAGTATGCACATTTATAATTAGGTTAGTAGCACTAAATGTTAATCTTGAATAGTTGAATACAATGTATATTAATTAAAATGGGAGTGACGCCTAATACCTTGAATTCTTCAGATTTTCTTGAAGCAACAAAATTGTCCCAATCTTCTTTGTCCAAGAAGTTCCATTGTTCAAGGGCTGACTTCTTCTTCTTATCACCCTGTCTTATGTATTCTCTGTTCAGATTTGTCATGTAATTCCTAAGCATCTTTCCAGCGCGTTGCATCACACTTTTACGATGCAACATCTCATCCAATGCAAACAGATTCTGTAAAATAGAAATGTTATTAACTAGTACCAAAAATATAATTGCAAATAATAGAATTTGTAATCTACAAAATAGAATTGCAAATAATAATAACTCACGCATAAATCTTTCCATATCAAGTCTTTCTTCGCCTGAGGAACTTTATGCCAATTATCATACTTAACACCACAATGGCTTCGAGTGACAACCCCAAGATAGTTTATAAAATTATTGCGGTTCGCTCCAATTGCATTCCCTCCATTATCAAACTCCACAACCAATTTGGATCCACTGCCACTCAGCGCAAGTAACTTTTTCAACAGAGTGATACCCCTTTTCTTGTTAAGTTTTTGTTGCTGCGCATCAAGTTGCTCAATTGCTTCAGTGGGTAGCTGTGCATCATCAACCTAAAATTTGACAAAAATAAACACACTGAATTAAGCCAATATAGAAATACAGGATATATGACATAACTAGAAGATAATGAATTTTATAGAAATACGGGATATGTTTTTAGAACTTACGTTGGTATCCTCGCCATGCTCGTCATGGACAGCATGCTCATCATGGACTTCATGCTCATCATGGACATCATTCTCATCATGGTGAGCCATCTGAAAATTTCATTAAAAAGGAAAACATTTAGCATTTGTATCAACTAGAATAAGGAAAACATTTAGCATTTGTATAAACATACATGTCTCTAAAATTGTGATCTTTTATCAATTAGCAATCCTTCAATGTACAAGTAATATAAAAAACAATGATTGTTCACATTCTAGGCCAACAAACACATGTGATGTCATTCTTATATATAATAAATGTGTACCACCTATCCCATCCTTGAACACCTAATCTCACTAGTAAGTGTATAATGTGTATTGGGTTTTCAAGAAAATTTCGGCAGCATTTCCCCGCTGTTCTCTAAGTACATATGTACTTAGAGAACAAACGGGGAAATGCTACCAAAATTTTCTCGAAAACTCAATACACATTATACACTTACATCCTAAGTGAGATTAGGTGTTCAAGAACAGTCCCAAACCGGGGACTATCCAAGATTTACTCCTAATGAGTAAATCTTGGACGGGTTTCTAGGCCAACAAACACAATAATAGATATCTACAATGAAGCCGGACTCCATACAAACAACATATAATTTAGTGATTGTTCATTCTAATTTATATCAATGTACAAGTAATATAAAAAACAATGATTGTTCACATTCTAGGCCAACAAACACATGTGATGTCATTCTTATATATAATAAATGTGTACCACCTATCCCATCCTTGAACACCTAATCTCACTAGTAAGTGTATAATGTGTATTGGGTTTTCAAGAAAATTTCGGCAGCATTTCCCCGCTGTTCTCTAAGTACATATGTACTTAGAGAACAAACGGGGAAATGCTAACAAAATTTTCTCAAAAACTCAATACACATTATACACTTACATCCTAAGTGAGATTAGGTGTTCAAGAACAGTCCCAAACCGGGGACTATCCAAGATTTACTCCTAATGAGTAAATCTTGGACGGGTTTCTAGGCCAACAAATAATGTGTTGTCATTCTTATACCTAAAATCCTAGTTCTTCAAATTAGGGTGATTATTGATGTCTTTAAAAGCATGATTGGCAATTTAGGGAAAAGTTCATCATTTAAATTCCAAGCATTCACATGTGTGCATTACAGTTCATCATTAAGCAAGAAGGGTGATTAGGATTCTCAATATACTCAACAATAAAATAAGTTAAACATGTGTGCATTACAGTTCATCATTTACATTCCAAACATGTCACATGTGTGCATTACAGTTCATCATCAAGATATCTATAACTTACTTAAACATTCAATTATGAAGTAAATATACACTTAATTAAGAATAGCATGACACACAAAGTTGCAGTCAACATCATTATGTTTTGTTCTATCATGGACTATCAGATTGGTATATCACATATGTATCAGTACATTATTAAATAAACACAATCAGTAAATAACTTTTAGCAAAAAATCCACTAGACGTGCATCCTAGACGTGCCCTGGCGCCGCCCAAGCATCTGCCCAGAGGCCTATCTAGGCAGGGCACCTGGGCTTGGGACCCTAGGCGTGCCCTGGCACCTACTCAGGCGCTGCCTGCGTGAGTTCTAGGTTGGCGGCGGCAGAGAAAAGCAAGGCAGAGGACAAAAAAGGTGGTGAAGGTTTGTGGGTTACCTTGCACGAGGACAACACGAGTAAAGCTGCTTCTACCGGCGGGGGCGGAGGTGACGACGACAGCACCGTAGCTGCTTCTACTGGCGGCGACGACTACAGGAGAGCAGGGGCGGTGGGCAACGACCGGCGGCGACGAGCGGACAGCAGCAGTAGCAGGGGCGGCGGAGAAGAAGGGCGCCGGAGAAGAAGGACGCCGGAGATGGGGTGCCGGAGAGAAGCGCCGGAGAGCAGCAGCAGCAGAGAAGCGCCGGAAAGTCGCCGCAACAGGGAAAATCGCCGCAATAGGGTAGCAATGAAACAGAAGAAAGGGGAAGAGTCGGGCGATCGCTTGGGGTTATAAGTTCGCAAATAGCGTCGGTTTTTTACAACAACCGACGCCTAAATATCTTTAGCGTCCGTTGGTTGAAACAACCGACGTCCAATTGGACGATATTTTCATGGAAATTTTTGGCGGGAACCACCTTCAGCGTCGGTTAGAGAGGGAAAACTGACGCTGAAAATGACACTATTTTTTTATCGAAAAATGGATTTCGCGGGCGACTTTAAGCGTCGGTTGTTTATAAAAAAACCGACGCTTAATACAAAGCGGTACCCGTGTCTGGCTGGTCTTCGAATATAGACTTCGGTTTTATTAAACAACCGACGCCTTATATGTTAGGCGTCGGTTTTTCTTAATAACCGACGCCCAGAAAAGCGACACTGAATGCTATTTCTGTAGTAGTGGTTTTAGGTAATGAATAGGGATTTCAACCATAAAACATAAACAATACCAACCAAGAAGTAGAGAAGAGTGAAAATGTTTTGAAGATGATAATAAGGGGGAAAACATACATGGTTTTGATCTAACTATGGGTTAGATGATGATTTTTTAGATTTCAATCCTCAAAATCTTGCTGGCTAACATGAAATAGATAAAAACAAAAACTCCTTCTTTCATAACCAACAACATCCATCTATCTCTAACATAAGATGACAAGGGCCTAAGGGAAAAAAATGCATATATAGGCATAGTTGAGACCAAATCACATTTCATCACACCCACATGCCACTTCAACCTCCTACATGTTGTATTGATGCATATTTGGTCGATCTACCTCAAAAATATTCACTTTGCTTCTTCCAATGTGCATCAATTGTCTTCGACATACTTTTCTTTAAAAGCTTGGTCATACCAACCAAAACAAATGCTTTGACCCTTGTAAAATTTTCTTCAACCACCTCATAGCTTGCAATGACCTCGAGTGGTTGTAGTAATCTAGGTTTTGCATGCATCAATAGCTCCAAATAGTCAAAATAGCTAATCTGACCAAATTTGACACATCCAAAGAGGACAAAGCATCCATACAAACCCCACCCCAATCCCATCAATCAATAGACATGTTGCATCAGTCAATTGAATATATGGATGGAAGCACTAAGGTACCCTTTTTAAAAAGTTTAGAAATTATAAACTTTAATTGAATTTTTTTCTAGAAATAGCTTCTTACTTTTATGCAAAATATTACACTATGTACGGCTTGACTTTGATTAATTGGCCTCACGATCTCCCCACTCTACCCTGGTCGGCGGTTGTTCTCTCCAGAGTCCCGACCTCCAGGTCCAAATCTTCGCTCTGTAGGCCTGCACCGTGTAGATCTGCATCACGCGGTCGTCTACCACGCCGCCGTCAGTCTCTGTCGAGTGCTTCTACTGTCATCCTCAGCCCGACACGTAGTCCCAACGAGGTCCTTAGATAATGGCAAAGGCAACAACGAGTGAAGCTCAGGCCCTTATTCAGTCTCTGCGTTCAACCTATGCGGCTAACCCTACTAATCTTAAAATCATTGATCTTTATGTAGTCTTTGCAATCATGACGGCCTTGATTCAGGTCATTTACATGGGTTTGGTTGGATCATTTCCTTTTAACTCATTCCTCTCAGGTGTACTTTCATGTGTAGGGACTGCAGTGTTGGCAGTATGTTTGCGCATACAGGTTAACAAGGACAACAAGGAATTTAAGGATTTGGCACCAGAGAGAGATTTTGCTGATTTTGTACTCTGCAACTTAGTGCTTCATTTGGTGATAATGAATTTCCTTGGATAGGTCACATATGGGAAGGGAAAACAGTTTCGTGCAGCACGTTTTGATCATTTCAGGCTAGAATCTTTGTATGGAACTTGAGTTTTGTTGTGTGTTTTCCTTGACATAGATGGATTTTGGTCCATATGATACGTGAAGTGTACGGTCCAGAATTTTCTCTGAAATTAATTTCTTGAAGAACAACTAATTTTGCTAGACTTATAAGCTTAAAAAAAATATTACACTATGTGATTTTTAATATCTTTAATAGTTAAAATAAATCCAACCTCAATCACACAAATCATGAAACTTAGGAAAACGAAAAAATATTAAATCAAATCTAGGTTTATGACCTTGCATGGAAATCTACTTAATCAGTTGGTATCAGCCAAAAATGTTACAACACCTCCAAATTAACCCATTACAGTACCAATTTATTGAGCAAACGTAATCCCACTCAATAAGATGGAGATTTATGTTATTGTTATGTTTAATTTGCATAGCCAATTGATCCACTGACCCACTAGTTAGTCAATCGGAGCCCATGTGACATTGTCAAGTGTATTTTATCATACATTTTACTTCCTAAATTGTTCTGGTTATAGTCAAAACTCATGTTGTCATTATTGGAGGAGTGGTGCACCCTTGTTTATCATTCGGAAAAATTGATTCCCATTCTCCCATATATTTTCTTGGTTTCATCATCATTGAACCCAAAAATCCCATGAAATTAAGACGAATAGTTGGCAAATGTATAAAACATAGATAATAGTAAGAAATATAGTGATTATGTTTGATATAACACAAAAATTGAGGTAATGGACCAGGTAAAGTAGGTAGTTTGGGGACATATCAAACTCCCTTAAACTTAGCTATGACGGAAAGATCAACGAATCATGGTCATGAAATTAACTCAACACATGAAAATTCGATTTTGAATACTAAGAATTATGGTATTCAACATTGAGTCACGTACATAACTAGATCAACAATAAATTCAATCTAACACATTCCTTTTCATTCTATTATCACATTGGAATTAACTCCAAAATCATATTCAAATTAAGCAACATATTCAAATATGACTTGAGTTAATTGTTTCCACATATTTCTACTGTAGATAATATTTCATATAAGTAATATGCAAGAGTAGTTCTACACATTATCACATATCCAATCTATAATGAATACCCCTACACTTTATTGAATTAAATATTTTAAATTAAATAAAACATGCTATATGTTGTTCTTACCAATTTCTAAAGGGTTGTGACTAGAATTATGCTACATTGAAATTGTCTTTATAGGCCAACACAAGTGCATTGGAGTAGTGAACTCACCTACTACATAACATGCTCCACATTTTTCTTGCAAATGAAGGATATTAGAAAATTGATTGAAATGAAAATTGATTTAACTTTCACCTTCAACTAAAAAGTGTTGATTTCTCCTTTCATCATCTTGATTATCAAACATTATGAATGTTTACCTTCATGCCAACATGTGTTAATTATGAAATCAAGATCATATCATGTGCAAATTCATGAAATCTTTGATTGTTAGTTTCAAGATACAATAAATTCTTAAATCGTTATAAATCCTCTTCACTATTCAGTTCCTATGTGTTTTTTTCCAAAATCATGAGAAGAAAAATGCATGTGATCCTTATGAATACATTCATGTAATTCAATAGTTCAATTTTAACATGAAAAGAAGAAAGAAATATGGTTTTTATGTGAATTGATGAAAACCATAGAAATGAAATAGTCAATGTCAGATTTAGCAAGATTAAAACTTGTAAGAAAGTAATATGACATATGCTAATCCTAACATGCAATCCTAACATACAAATGAAAATAATGTATAACACCAATAAAAAAACATAAATTAATGTAAATATGGTGTGCATTAAAATAAATATAAGGTGTTGAAAGTAGTCGTCTCTCTATATCTTTGAAAGAGTACAACCTTCTCCAATATATAGGAGGGGACACAAAAAGTCAGCAAACAGAAAACAATTATGGGCCTATTATACTTAGGCCCATATTAAACAATGCTTAAGTAAAAGGAAAATAGAAATAAATGGAATACAACAACTGAAGTTAAATGTATCTCAATACTCCCCTTTATGTTGTAGCATGGATATCAATCATACCCAGCATGCAACACAACTCCTGAACTCCCTTTCCAGAAAGAGGATTTGTTAAAATATATGTAGTTTGCTCATGTGTATGTATTATAAAGGTAGTGATCTCTTATTCAAAGAAAATGGAATTCCACCACAATATGCTTAGTCCTTTCATGACAGATAGGATTACTAGCAATGATAGTAGAAACACGGTTGTCATAGTACATCATAATAACATGAGTGATAGGAAACCCAAGGTCAGAAAAAATAGATCAATAATAGCTCACAAATAGTATATGCCACTGCATGATACTTGGATTTTGTACTAGATTTGGAAAAAATATTTTTTTTATTACCTCTCCAAAAAACCAAGTTACCCCCCTACAAATGTGAAATAGCCAGAGGTAGATCTCCTGTCATATTTACACACTACATAATCAACATCAAAATATCTAATCACATCTAGATTCCCAATTCTTTTATAAAATAGTCCTTGTCTAGGTGTGTTCTTCAAATATATCAATACTTGGCATGTAGCTTCCCAGTGACACTACCTAGCACAATCCATAAATTGGCTGAGAACACCAACAATGAAGTATATATCTTGCCTAGTAATAATAAGATTCAAAAGCTTGCCAACCAAGCAATTAAAGCTAAATTTATCTTCTATGGGCTGAATAGATTTTTCCCATAGATCATGTGCTTGATCCATAGGGGATATTGCAAGTTTGCAGCCAAGCATTCTAGTTTAAGAAAGTAAGGCTAGAGTATACTTTCTTTGAGATAAAGATACTCCATCCTTGTTATGTGCTACCAAAACACTGAGACTATACCGTAGACAACCATGGTTTTTGGTTACAAAATCCTTCATAAGATATTTCTTCGTATTAGTAATTCCTCCATTATCACTTACAGAAAGGATGATGTCATCCACATAAATAATAAGAACAATTATGCCAAAACTAGTGGTTTTGATAAACAACAATTAGTCACATTGAGACCTCGTGAAGCCAAATTTGTGTAGTACAAAAAATAACTTGTTAAACCATGCTTGGGGACTCTATTTGAGGTCATAAATGGCTTTCTTCAGAAGGCATACTTTCCCAGAGTACTCCCCCCTAAGAAACATAACTAGGAGGTTGTGACATATATATAGTCTCCTATAAATCTCTATATACAAAGGCATGTGTAACATCCAGTTGATGTGAAAGTCAGCCTTTATTAATAGTAATAGAAATTAGAATATAGAGTGAACTAGGACGAGAAATATGAGAAAAGGTATTGAATTAATCAATCTCATCTTCTTGTGTGTATCCCTTAGAAACAAGTCTGCAATTTGGGCATTCAATGATCCCATCAACAGCCAACATGTTTACTACTTGTATCGAGATCAACAAGATCCCATGTCCCACGAGAGTGAAGTCCATATCCTCAGCCATGGCTCTATTCGACCCAGAGTGTAGTAGTGTCTCCTCAGCATTCTTTAGGATAGTAATTGAAGATAAAGTAGTAGTAAACTAAGCCATGGAAGCATTCAAATGAGTAGTAGAAACATAATAGGAAATACAATATTTAGTACTATATTGTCACCCTCCTTTGTAATTCAATGGGAATGTCAGAATCATAAGTTGTAATAGATTCAGTAATATTACCATTGTCTTGAGGTGGATCATCAGTCATAGAACATGCCAATAATTGACACAATTTTAAGGTAACTTGATATAATGTAACTTACAAACCTTCACCCTCATGGTTATAAATTTACTAATCTTGAGTAAGTCTCAACTAAGGATGTAAGTAAACACCTAAAATGTAGAAAGAATATCTATAAAAAAATTATTTATTGAATATGAATAGATTTCTCTATCACTTTGTCTAAATTGGTGTTAGTATGACTAAAAAAGTAGGCTTCTTTAGTAAGAGAAGACTATTCATCACTTTAAATATTTCGCAATTCAAATGCTCATTTCCAACACAATGAATGATGATCTTGTATTTCAAATAAATATGACATTTATTCATGGATAATAATGGATAACAAAATATCAATTGGTGTATAGAGTCCTAATTAATACCAATCCTGATGAAATCCCAAGGAATATCGAATTTTCCTATCTAGATTCGTACATCTTCACAATTAACATGGATGTGTTCATAGAGATATTTGCAAGTTGTGTATCATCCCCATGGGTTTCATGATGGTGAGTACTAGACTTGGTTGTAAGGATAATGGTGTCATGCTTATTCTAGAGTTGAGGTTTGCAAGTCTGTCTTAACATGTACAATCTCCAGTATTGCACAGTAGACCAATGGAACGTGGATTCTTTAACTTCTTGGGAATGTGGTTGCACAATGTAATTGGTGGTTCTTGCAATATAGACCACATTTTAGTCATATGACATGTACATCTTTGTCAACATCTCCTTGAGGAACTATGAGTATGTGGGCATCTTGACAATTGTGACCATGAAAGGAATATTAAGATGAATCTAGTTTAGGATATCACTTTGTAAAAGGAATTCGCATATGGTATTCATGTATTATATAGGAATTTCCTCCTTTCCCCTTGACTTGATACATTATATATTGTATAGGAGATTTCTTCTTTCCATCATATTTAGTCTAGTATTGTATTTGATTGTGGTCCATTCATTTGTCAAGTATCACCTAGAGAAAATGTCTCCTACTTTGCAATGGCCTTGAATTTCTCTTTCCTTTTGCATCACAAAAACTATTTCTAGAACATGTTAAATGGATGTGGAAATTGAGACATTTTATCTAGAAGAGTCTGAGTAACACCTTGAAAGTTATATAATAATGTCTCATGTTTGGTATTAGCCTGAGACACTTGAAAATCGATTATTTTTTGTTCCTACGTGAAATATTAAACTTACAAATATCACCAGAGAGACCCATTTGAAGTATGACTCGAATTTCTCCCTTCCGATTCTTTTGATCAAGAGAAAAATTGTTGATGAAGTCCATCATCGAATCTAGATTGGTTCTAAAATCTTCATGTGGTGTAGAATTGGATTTAGAACTAGTAGTCACAAGAGGAACTAATTTTCTCTCTCCTCCCTAAATGTAATGGTTTATTCCACCTATCTGACGATCTTCCTCCCCTCTATAAGATTGTTTTCTTAGTGGTCTGCCATGTAATGTGGAATCAATAATGGTTTTCACTCGGTATGACAATCCACTATATAATTTGAGAAACATCATGCATGCCTCCAAGATGTGATGAGGAAATTTTTGCCACATCTCAATTGATTTCTCTCAAGATTGTATAATAACATGTTCTCTATTTTCTTAAAACTTTTTGATTTCCATTTGTGATTGTAAGTGATGCTCAACATTTATAATCTTACGTGGAGCACATGTTGAGCTTGTTCATATGTATACCCACAAAGTCAATCATGTGATGATGATTGTAATGTCATAATCTATAATTGATTTAATTAATTCATAAAGGCAAGTTTCCAATTTATTATGTTTAATTTAGTAATGAGATAATGATGTAACATTTTAAATGTATAGAGAATTATATTACTCAATGATGTATGTCTTCAAGTATGTAACATGGGGAAATGAGATCATGTGAATGTTAAGTGTAAATATATATTCTCATTTTGTCCCTAATCTGTTTTTATTGTGGAAGATTGATAGATAACAATGACACATAAGATTAGAGTGTGAGTTGGTTGATGACAGAGTGTCATTAGTCATGATTTTCCATATCAAACCAAGCACACAGATACATGTTAGAGAATAGTGTATCGGACAGACCCACCATGAGACTAACACATGGAAACCATTACCATGGTAGTCATAGTCATCTCTCATAGTGATGGTGGTGTTTGTTGTTCAAGGGCATGAAATCACTACACTCATCACATGTCATTCGAATGCATTGACATCATCAAATGCAATCCTAAAACATCGGTTGTTATAAAAGTGATGATTGGGTGACTGTGACACATTGGGACTGATTGTGAGTGATAGATATGGGGTTGGTACCTCCTAAGGGAGTATGATATCCAATACCTCTTGATTAAAGAGACTAAAAAATGCATGGCCATGAACATGTGAGTCAATATGTGATATTGAGTTTACATATATCTCAAACAGTCTGCTCTGGCTCAAGAAAACAATATTGAATGTTGAAGAGGGTGACTACTCCATGCCTTGAGTTCAATCTGGATGTCAAAGACAAAGGAATTATACAAACATTGTAGCATCAAGCACAGATTGTAGGTTGAAGTTATTCCCCAACTTTCCATTCACTTGGGTGTCACTGATGTGTGACTAGGCACCACTCTTTTCTTGTGATGACATCCACTTCCAATGTGATATGGTACCTATGTTGGTATGTATGCCCTGAGAGACAATCATGGGATGATTGGTGGGATACATTAAGATTGATTTAATAAACATCAAAGGCAAGCTTCCAAATCTTTCTAGTTCAGTCATATGAGATAATGATAGAACAGATTGAATGTCTAGAGAATGATAGTACTCAATGATGTATGCTTTCAGGTTCAGGACCTGAACGATGAGATCATACGAATGCTAAGAGTTTGTACATTCTTGTTATGTCCTTAGTCGGATGTCATTGCGGAATGTAGATAGACAACAATGACACACAAGACTAGATTGTGGTGTTGGTTGATGACAGAATCTCATTAGTCATGATATGGAGATCTCAAACCAAACACATAGGTACTTGTTAGAGAACAAGTGTACCGGACAGACCAACCGTGAGTTTGACACATGGAACCATGACATGGTAGTCACAGTCAGTTCTCACAGTGATGGTGGTGAGTATGATTCTTTGACCTGAAATCACTACACTTAACACATGTCGTTGGGTACACTTTGACATCATCAAATGCAGTCCTGAAACATGGGTTGTTTTAAAGGGGGTTGATTGGGTAGCTTTGACACATGGGGCTTTTGAGGGGTAAGTGATAGATATGGGATTTGTCCCTCCTGAGGGAGTTTGATATCCATGGCCACTTGATGAGGAGGATTGAGATAGACGTGCACACACACATCTATGAATCAATATATGATATTCATGTCATACATATCTCCTCCAATCTACTCTGAGATCAAGAAAGTGAATGAACGTTGACAGGATGAATGTTCCATGCCTTGAGTTCATTCGGGATATCAGAGACAAAGGAATTATACATTCACTGTAACACCATTCATAGATTGTAGGATTGAAAGTTGTTCTCCAACTTTCCTTTTCACTTGGGTAGCACTGATGTGCGACTAGGCACCGCTCTTTGCTTGTGAAGTCATAAGTGTTATGGACTTTCACTGCCAACGTGAAATGGACCTGCAGGGTCACACTCATTGGATGTAACATGGAAGAGGATTTTATCCAAAAATGATGTTTAGATTGATTACTAAAGGAGTTTAGTAATTCATTTAAACACTCAATCAATTGATAACTCAATATCATAGTGTTCAAGGTGTTGGACCGATTGATTAGAGTATCAGATTGATTGAAACT
The DNA here is from genome assembly GCA_963693085.1 of Alisma plantago-aquatica. Lineage (NCBI taxonomy): Eukaryota > Viridiplantae > Streptophyta > Magnoliopsida > Alismatales > Alismataceae > Alisma > Alisma plantago-aquatica. Next base: position 737,547,355 of record OY856412.1, on the reverse strand, counting down.
ACAATTGACTGATTTTTGCACAGTTTGCACTCCCAACCGATTGGCTCATGTGATTAACTAATCGGCTCAGCTTGGTGAACAGATTGGCTCGTGTGATGAATTGATCGGCTCAGGATAGGTTGAGACAACCGGTTCAAGGGTTGAACTGATTGGCTCAACAGGTCCAAATGAGCAAGTTGGGAAAGTCAGGTTGGTGAGAAATTTCTTTTCATTTCACTTGTCCAATTTGTTTGGAACAAGGATTGGTATTTGGATCAATTCAAAACAAAATAGGAAAATTCAATTGGGAACTGACCAGGGCAGTGAACCGATCATTTTAGAAGTGAACCAATCATCTTAGGTGCCCCAAACGATCGGTTCAGGTGTGAACCGATCGGCTCAGGTCCCCAACTGATCGGTTTATGCTTGAAACGATCGGTTTAGCTAACGCAATTGGTTGTTTTGTGGAAAATCCCAAACCCTTCTACTCCTAATTTAATCCTGCATTGCCCGGGGTAGAGAACCTTATCCCATGACCCTCCTATATATAGGGGTATTGGGGGCTTCTCAAAGAACAACTCAGAACACCCGTTGTTATACAAAGTTGTCATTCTCACTGGTTGTGGTAACCGAGAGAGCCCGAGAAATTGCTACCCGATAAGGGAGGCACAGCAAGGGAAAGACAACAATAGAAAAGTGATTGGTTGCAGGAGCATGTGTCGGTGACTAGTTTGCCAACAGGAGGGTATGACTCCTTCTGGTGCCTTGTGCGACAAGACGATTGGAATTCTAGGTGGTCCGTGTGGACTACTTCAGAGGTGGGAGACTTCTGCCGCTCGGAGGACAACTGTAAATCCTGATAGTCTCGGTGAGACCAGGAGCTGTACAGACACCGTCCGAGACTAGAGGTGAAGACCACGCAAGCCGCAAGGTAATGTCGCCGAGCAAGCCTCGGTACAAGGTATGTCTCTACAAACCATCCTTCCTTTTGTATAGACGTTGATGTGATTCCTTTATATTGGGTTAAGGGAGAAGAATTTTTTTTTGTTTCCACTGCCTTCTCTATCTCCCCTAAAACCCAATAGTGGTATCAGAGCCACGTCAACTGCTCTATACTTTAGGATTATCGATGTGATCAATTTTGGTTTTTCGCCTTTATTTATTTCATACGATGCGAATAAAATTGGCTTTATGCATATCCAATCCTAAATCCACAAATTCTAATTTACATATATGATATGTAATATGAATTCAATCGATACGCATCGCCCTTAAATGAGTTTTGTGGTGGATGTATAGCGTGGTTATGGCCAATAAGCCCTATGTATGTGTGCTTGGTTGAATGTGGTTGCTTGCATCTCGGTCTGCGCACTGATTCCCTACCTCCTTTTCTTGATGTAACTCGAGATAACTCGAGATTTATTTCCTATATTTTCTCCCCTCGAATGTAACTCGGAGTTTCTCAATTAAAATGTAAATAGGATAGAATGTTTATTTCCTGTTATGTCAAAGATCGGCAGACAACCTGACAACAACTGAGACGGTCAATTCAAGGCATGGAATGATCAGTTGGCATTCTAGATGACCAGTTTGAGGAGTGAGACGAACAGGTGGTGATCTGAGGAGATGCAAGACGACCAGTGAATCGATCAGCTAGAGGCGCCAGTCGATCGGTTGGTGGCACCCAACCGACCGGCTTGATGGCGAGCCGATCAATCATGGAGATGAGTTGATCAAAACCAAAACGGAAAAGCACATACTTCATCTTGTACCGGTTGCATGTGATGTGGACCTAGATGACCGTGATTCCTCTTGGCTTGAGGAATCACATTAGGATGGTCATAATCATCACTTTTATCATTTTGCATGTTTTAGTGGGATATAGCATGTATATGATACATACTATGCATTATGGTGATTGGTTATGTATATTTACCTATAAAACCAAATCCCTCATTAAATATTAAAGTTTTAGATGCCTTCCAAATGTGACACACGTGAAAAGCTTGATCGGAAAAGTGTGGGCACACCCTAGCGTGGTGCACCGTTTATCTTGTGGAAGCGTGAAGGATGGATATGTGGGTCTGCCCTAGCAGGGTGCATATTCATCGTGTTGGGTTTGGGTTGGACTTAACAAGGTGACCTAGATAGGATCTAGCACCTTGAGGCATGGAGGTGATCATGGCAAGGAGTTGCATATGACATCTTTCAAGAGTTGAATATGATGCAATTGGTAAAAGTTGCCTACCTGGAAGATCTAATTTGTGGGTGACAGCCCTAGATGGTCCATGACTTAGAGGATTTCAAGATCTTGACCCACTAGAAGATTGTACACTGCAATCTTCTGAATTGATAGTGAGGGCTATCAATTTGAGAAAAAATATTGGGAGTAATAATTAATTAAAGTCCTAATTATATCGTAAAACCTATTCAAATCAATCAAGTCAAAAAGGATTTTTTGGACTAAATTGCATATATTTCCTTTTGTACAATAAATGGTTAATCAACAATAATCACTTTATTTGCGATCGGTCCTTAATATGAACAAATTAAATGGGAATAATTCCACGACTGGTTAGGATGTTGAAAAGTGTTCTCAATCAAAGAGTGAAAGCTCTAAGTCCTAGTTATACCAGAACAAGATGAACTCGATCCCACCACACCAATGGATGAAAGTATGCTTATGGAAGCATATTGAGGATGCCATTGATGTGGAGTGCTTGAATGTTGTATTCTCTGAACTATGAGTTGCAGAGACAACACGAGACATATGATGTCTCCAAGACACTGTCCTAGTATGTCATGATTGAAGGAGATCCAGTAAGGTATTCAGACACTCAATGTGATTGGGTATGTGCAAAAACCTGACTAAGAAGGATTCCCTCTGAGCCAAGAGTTGGCTATTGGTATGATACTGCAAATGTTGTGAGAATCATACAGTTCATGATGAACTATGACATGAACAACTTTGACAAGCGTTGACAAAGTTGTTGGCCATGTTGAGGGAGGTAGAGGCAATTATGAAGAAAGACAAACCCTAATGTTTGATGTGATCAATGAAGGGTAAGTCTTAAAGGAAAGGACAAGGGAAAAGCAAAGAAGTGTTCTGATGCTAGCCAACATCCCAAGCCTTCTTCAGCCTCAAGGCACATGGGAAAGAGAACGAGGGAATTGCCCTCTATATCTAGAAGAACAAAATAAGAAAAAGGAGGGGATGGAGATGTCCACCTAAGGTATCATGAAATGAACCACTTCTTTATCTGAGGTATATGATACCAAGATATGGATATGTCATATATGATATGAAAGATCCACAAAGAAGTGATGGCCTTTGCTAAAGGACCAAGAAAGGAGTATCATCATTGGAGCAAGTGTTGTTGCATAAGATAGGAGTACCTTTCAGTTTATTTCAGCCTAAATGACACGAAATAGAGTTGACAACTACTATTTCATATTTTCCAATGGATAGAAACACCTTAATTTTTGCATATTGTCTGACAATGATGGCAATTAATAAAGTTGATATTTCAATTTTTGTGGCAATGCCTTATTTATCTTGTGGTACTTGGTATGCATAAGATAAAATGTTACCTAGAAGATATTGATAACTCAAACAATCAAGTTAGCATAAATCATGAGCAATTCATTTCTAGTCTCCATATGATGGATAAATCTAGACTCTTTTGGTTAGGGAACCATTAAGAGACATGAATCCCTTAGACATGATTAATCAATATTCACTAAGGTAGTGGAAGAATGATTATCCTATTAGGTATAATATATGTGATGTATTTACATACCTATTGGAGTTAATGTTGATACTTCAAATGGTTTTTAGAGAAATACCAATATGAATATCTTGAAGTGTTCAAGAATATCATAGATGAAGTACGAATTTGGTAAAAGTATTAGTTCTTGATGTGATCAAGGCATAAGGATACTTAAACCAAATGTTTGAGAACCTTATAGTGGTTATGATAGTGTATCATAGTGAACTCATGATTAAGGCATGGTGATGTCTAAATTGAGAAGGAGTCATACTCTAAGGAGTTAGAGGATGATTATCAAATCACTAAGTTCTTCTTAAATAAAGAATACCCTACACTAATAAAGGATATTAAGAATCACAAAGTGTTGTGAGTTCTTATATCCTTGACAGATACACCTCGATTATCTATGTGAGGAGTTGGTCATGTGATGAATCAACTATCTAGATGAATATGAGGAACCGGATTTTGAGTTATGGTTTATGACCATTACATCCTAAATGACTTCCATGTAAACCATAAGGTATGACCTTGATGGTAGCACCCATTGGGATGAAATCCATAAGTGTGGATGAGTCTTAAGCGTTTAGACACATGGATAACATTTTGAGAAGGATGATGCTTGTTGATTGCATCTTAATGACTAAGAGATTTAGCATACGGATACTAAAACCGCATTCCTATGAGGAATAAAAACAAGGATGTGTACGTGACACAACCTATAAGGTTTATGAATCCATTAATGTAAATGAAGTCTATAAGTTACAATGGACTAATCAATGTGAATGATTAAGAACAAGCAACTCAGAGCTGGATCTTTACTTTGATGATATAGTCAAAGGGTTTGACTGATATGACAAAGATAAAGAAGGGATTTGTGATTTAGTGGGAGCATATTCACATTCAACATTTTGATGTGAAATGGAAATCCAAAGTGGAAATTATCTTTAGGGAAGATACAGACGTTTTCTATGTGATAGGAATATATCTATAGAGACAGTTCTCAAAAGCCTCTTGACCTGAAAAGAGAGAGCATACATTGGCAATCTATATTGAAGGGTTCAGTGTGCACAGATTCAGTGGGAGAAAACTTGTCCATGTTACATGGAGTTAGTATCCCAAGTCCAAGTGTCCAATTCTTATGAAGAATGGGAACACAAAGAATAGATACGGATCTATCATGTATGTAATCGTCCCATCATCTTGCATGTATAGGACATAGCAAGAATAAAATGCATTCATCATCTTGTATGTAGGACATAATAATATGATGTGCTCATCTTGATAACTCGTATGTGGGACATGATGAGTGGATGTCTGTCTAGTTCCAGTATGGGTTACTGAAATACCATAAGAACTTGAGAAGTACTTGAGAAGTACTAGTTCTATGGAAATAAGGAAGGGTTCACTGTAAAGGGTTACACTGATGTGAACTTCCAAAAAGGATAGAAAATTTATAGCAAAATATATATGATATACATAAAAGTGAATGTTTGTTGATAAATGGAAACGTTCCAACAAAACCGTTTAAAAGGAAAAGCCGAGTATCCATGTGTTAGAGAACATTAGTGGATACTATATCAATTTGGAAGTTCATGAGATGAAATTATAGTTATTCCGATCATTGATGACAAGTAAGGAGCACTTGGTCATGCAATGTGGATAAAGGTTAGCAAAGGAATACTAGATCACATATTACGACAACTCCATCTCATATGTGTGACGTACACTGAAGAGATGAGAGACATGTAGTTAATACCGACTCTGGCAAGGTGTTGCCATAACTCACTGCGAAAGCACTAGAGCATAGTAACATGTGTGACATGTTTGGAGATCACTAAGAATATGATTTCAGGGTGATTGGCTCGCAGTGCAAGTGGGAGTCTATTGGTATGTATGCCCTGAGAGCCAATCATGGGATGATTGGTGGGATACATTAAGATTTATTTGATAAACATCAAAGGAAAGCTTCCAATTCTTTCTGGTTCAGTCATATGAGATAATGATAGAACTAATTGAATGTCTAGAGAATGACAGCACTCAATGACGTATGCTTTCAGGTTCAGGACTTGAACGATGAGATCATATGGATGCTAAGAGTTTGTACATTCTTATTATGTCCCTAGTCGGATGTCATTACGGAAGGTAGATAGACAACAATGACACACAAGACTAGATTGTGGTGTTGGTTGATGAAAAAATCTCATTAGTCATGATATGGAGATATCAAACCAAACACATATGTACTTGTTAGAGAAAAAGTATACCAGACAGACTCACCGTAAGTTTGACACATGGAACCATGACATGGTAGTCATAGTCAGTTCTCACAGTGATGGTGGTGAGTGTGATTCTTTGACCTGAAATCACTACACCCAACACATGTCATTGGGTACACTTTGACATCATCAAATGTAGTCCTGAAACATGGATTGTTATAAAGGTGATGATGATTGGGTGGCTTTGACACATGGGGCTTTTGAGGGGTAAGTTATAGATATGGGATTTGTTCCTCCTGAGGGAGTTTGATATCCGTGGCCACTTGATGAGTAGGATTGAGATAGGTGTGCGCACGCATGTGTGAATCAATATATGATATTGATGTCATACATATCTCCTCCAATCTAGTCTGAGATCAAGAAAGTGAATGAACGTTGACATGATGACTATTTCATGCCTTGAGTTCATTCGAGATATCAGAGATAAAGGAATTATACATTCACTGTAACACCATTCACGGAATGTAGGATTGAAAGTTGTTCTCCAACTTTCCTTTTCACTTGGGTAGCACTGATGTGCGACTAGGCACCACTCTTTGCTTGTGAAGTCATAAGTGTTATGGACTTTCACTGCCAACGTGAAATGGACCTATAGAGTCACACACATAGAATTTAACCTAGAAGAGGAGTTTTTCCACAAATGATGTTTAGATTGATTACTAAAGGAGTTTAGTAGTTCAATTAAACACTCAATCAATTGATAGCTCAATATCATAGTGTTCAAGGTGTTGGACCGATTGATTAGAGTGTCAAATTGATTGAAACTGTAATTGACTGATTTTTGCACAGTCTGCACTCCCAATCGATCGGCTCATGTGATGAACCGATCGGCTCAGCTTGGTGAACCGATCGGCTCAGCTTGGTGAACCGATCGGCTCATGTGATGAACCAATCGGCTCAGGACAGGTTGAGATGACCGGTTCAAGGGTTGAACCGATCGGCTAAACAGGTCCAAATGAGCAAGTTAGGAAAGCCAGGTTGGTGAGAAATTTCTTTTCGTTTCACTTGTCCAATTTGATTGGAACAAGGATTGGTATTTGGATCAATTTGAAACAAATAAGGAAATGTCAATTGGGAACTGACCAGGGCAGTGAACCGATCATTTCAGAAGTGAACTGATCGACTCAGGTGCCCCAACTGATATGTTCAGGTGTGAACCGATCGACTCAGGTCCCCAACTGATCAGTTCATGCTTGAAATGATCGGTTCAATTGGCACAGTTGGTTGTTTTGTGGAAAATCTCGAATCCTTCTACTCATGCTTTAATCCTGCATTGCCCAGGGTAGAGAACCATGGCCCATGACCCTCCTATATATAGGGGTATTGGGGGCTTCTCAAAGTACAACTTAGAACACTAGTTGCTCTGCAAAGTTTTTGTTCTCTCTGGTTGTGGTAACCGAGAGAGCCCAAGCAAGTGCTACCCGATAAGGGAGGCACGGAAAGGGAAAGACAACTACAGAAAAGTGACTGGTTGTAGGAGAGTGTGTCGGTGACTAGTACACTGATAGGAGGGTACGACTCCTTCTGGTGCCTTGTGTGACAAGGCGATCGGAGTTCTAGGTGGTCCGTGTAGACTACTTCAGAGGTGGGAGACTTCTGCCGCTCGAAGGATAGCTGTCAATCCCGATAGTCCCAGTGAGACCAGGAGCATGCATAGACACCATCTAAGACCAGAGGTGAAGACCATGCAAGCCGTGAGGTAACATCGCCGAGCAAGCCTCGGGACAAGGTATGTCTCTACAAACCATCCTTCCTATTGTATAGACGTTGACGCGATTCCTTTATACTGGTTTAAGGGAGAAGAATTTTTTTTTTGTTTTCGCTGCCTTCACTTTCTCCTCTAAAACCCAACATCCTATAGGATCACACACATAGTTGTCGACTTAGAAGATAAGTTTAATCTTGAATGATGATTGAATTGATTACTAAAGTGTTTATGTATTCAATTCACGCAACAAATCAACTGGCTACATTGCCAGACGATCTTCTCACTGAGTGAGATGTCTGTCTGTAGTGCCAAATGGTCATCTCAAGGGCTAAGTGGGTGTTTGGAATGTCAGAGTGATTTGAACTAAAATTGTGTAAGTTCTCCTCAAACTGAGGTGTGAACTGAATGGTTAATTCTGATGAACCAATCAACTTGGCTCGACTCATCAGACGATCGTCTGGGGAGCAAGATGGTTGTATCACATGGACGATATCACACAATTGGATTGGAGGAAGGTTCTAGATGCTTTCCTGAATTTGATCATTTCAGTTACACAATACGTGTGGTGCAAGGAGTTAATGTTTGGCATTAGTACAAAACAAATTTTCTATTTCGTATGCAATTGGGAACCTAAAACAATGATTGTCTCACAATGCGAGACGACTGTCTGGGTCACCAAACAGTCATTTGGGTGTTCACACGTTGCAAAAATTCAAGATTTTTTGGTCCCTTCCACTCCCACATCGACTGGAATCCCTAACCCGAACCCTGCCTATAAATAATGGGGTACTGAGGGCTTCCAAGAGTACAACATTGAGAATGAGTTGCTCAAAAAATTGTTGTCCTCTATATTTGTGGAAAATAATAGAGATCCCAAGCAAGTCCTACTTGTCAAAGGGAGGGGTAGCAAAGGAGAGAAAACCTGAGGATCGTTGTTGTGGGAGAGCAAGTTGGTGACTAGTACACCAACGGGATGGATAACTTCTTCCTATCTATTCTAGCAAGACGACAGGAGTTCTCGACCATCTGTGTGTACTATTATAGAGGTAGAAGTCTTTTGGCTACTTCTGGGAGAACAATGTCAACTCACAGTCTGTGGCGAGATCATAGACATCGTAGTACAAGCTATCTAGTATGTTGTCTGTGGTGAAGATCAGGAGCTGCACAGACACCATCAAAGACCAACTAGTCAACAATTGCACATCAAGAAGGACGAGGAGAATTTTCTATAGTTTCTCCAAGACTAGGTATATCCTCAAAACCATCATTCTCATCTTATAGTTATCATCAAAACCGGATAGTGGACCCGACCAATCAGCTGGAGGAATTAGAAGATGGTGGACAAAAGGAACAAGTGACTTGTGAGACGACCAAATGATCGGCCAAGAGGTGAGCCAATTGGTTCAAGGGTTGAACCCATCAACTTAGATTGGAAAGAAAGGATCTTCATAAACAATTAGTTTATGCATGTGATGTAGACCTAGATCTGGTAATTCATTGTGGCACCAAGGAATTACATTAGGTTGGACATAACCATTGCTTTTATTTATTGCATGTTTTCATTGTGGAATACATCATGTATATGATATGTACTATATATTGGGGATTGAATAAAGTATATGTATAAATACAAAATCCCTCAAATAAAAATTATATCAAGTCTTAGATGCTTTTCAACATCAACCCATATGAAAAGCTTTATCGATCAAGTGTAGGTTACGCCTTCACATGGTGCGCCATCTATCTCATGGAAGTGTGTGGGTAGATATGTAGGTTCTGCCTTTGTAGGGTACATATCTATCGTGTTGCTATTGGGTCAGGCTTAAAATGGTGATTCTTAGAGCATCTAAGCCCAGAAGCATGCAGATGATTATGGAAAGGAGTTGCATAATTGCATATGATGCAATTGGCAGAAGTTGCCTATCTTGGTAATTGATAGTGTTTTGTGGTGTTGATCGGGCCACAATTGTATTATCTTAGATCTGGCCCACTAGAATATTGTACACTACAATATCCTTAATTGATATGTCAGGGCTATCAATTTGAATTAAAATAGTGGGGATGATAATAATTAAAACCTAATTAATGTTGTCAATTTTTAAATCAAATCAAAAGGTTTTCAAAAATGCAAATTTTCTCTTATAGAATTAAATGACAAACAAATCCATATTGCGATTAGTCCTTAAGAAGGGAAAAATTTTCACAACTAGTTTTTGAATCTGAGAGAGTTCTCAATGAAGAGTGCAAGCTTTAAGTCCTTGATAAACCAGTGCCATAAATACCTACTCTTGATGCACCTAGAGCACAAGTGGATGTTTACTGGAAGCATGCTAATGATGCCATAGAGATAAAGTACCTTATGCTTAGATGAATGAACTATGAGTTGCATGAGTAGTGTGAGCACATGAGTGTTCTTGAGATGGTAACAAATCTTAAGAAAGAAACACTTAGCCTAACAAAGAAATAAAGGGACAATATCTTAAAGGTGGTACTTGAGTCAAAGATGACAAAAGGAACTTCAATAGAAGAACATGTGGTCAAAATGATTGGACATGTGTATCATCTTGAAGAATTGGGATTCACCTTGATCCAAGAGTTGTCCACAGATATGATTCTAAAGTCAATGCCATAATCATATAGCCACTTTACTACATGTCATCGTGTGAATAATGTAGCAGACCACATGTTAGACTTGCCTACCATGTTAATTCATGTTGAAGAAAAATTGAAGAAGGACAAGCTTGTGATGATGATAAGTAGATATGGGTCCAAGGATCAAAGCAAGGCCAAGAAGAGTTCTGAGGTCGAGCCTAAATCCAAATCTTCAACACTCAAGATAAGGAGAAAGAAAAGTACAAGAGGAACTCATCCTTTGTACTTGAAGGCTTTTAGGATGAAGAAGATGGTGATGGTGATCTCCAGTTCAAGTATATATGTTATTTAGATAAACCTATCTACTTCTTCATCATATGTATGATGTGGATCTCACATATGTTCTTGTATGTAGGATCTGAAAGGAAGTAGGCCTTTGGGAAATGGCAAGGTGGAACTGCAAGTTGCTAATGGCACAAGAGTTGCAGCTAGTACAGTTGAAACCCATAGTATATCTCTGCCAATAGGGCTTGTAATAGAGTTAAAGAACTGCTACTATGTACCTGAAATAAATAGAAACATCATTTCTATATCTTGTATGGACAAGGATGCATTTGAATTCCATATTAAAAATGGTTTATGCTCTATTTCAAAAGATGGGATCTCTTATGGCAGTGCCCCAATGTCTTATGGTCTTTATATGATAGATCTAAAGATACATGTTTATAATGTAAATACCAATAGACTAAACCTCAACAACTCAAAAAAAACATGCCTTTGGTATTTTCATCTAGGAAACATAAATAAGAAACACATATCTAGACTCCATAAGGATGGTTATCTAGACTCTTTAAATCTAGAATCAATGGAGACATGTGAATCTTGTTTGTTGGGCAACATGTCTAAGACCCCTTTCACTGGTAACAATGAGAGGGCGGGTGATCTATTAGGACTCATACATACTAATATGTGTGGACCTTTTAGAAAATTAGCTAAAGGTGGCTATCAATACTTCATTACCTTCACTGATGACTTCATTGAGTATGGCTATGTTTATTTGATGAAACATAAGTCAGAAACTTTTGAAAAGTAAAAGGAGTTTATGAATAAAGTACAAAACCAACTTGGTAAAAGTATTAAGGAAATTCATTCTGATCAAGGTGGAAAATACTTAAACCAAGATTTTGAGGACCTTTTTAAAGCCCATGGGATTGTATCCCAATGGACTCCACCTAGAACACCACAACATAATGGTGTGTCAGAAAGAAGGAATCACACATTGTTAGATATGGTGCAATCAATGATGAGTTTATCTGAACTTACAACTACCTTTTGGGGGTATGCTCTAGAAACCTCCGCATCTACACTAAACTAAGGGCTAGTTTGGTTGTATGTAATACTAACCAACATCAAGAGTTCTAAAACAGGAATGGTAAACAATGACTTGAAGCTGCAACATATCCGTCTGGTACCTAGTAGATTAAATGCAGATTGTTGAATTGTTAACATCTGGTTGGATGCAGTTCATAGTTGCAAATGATAGCTGTTATTAAAAATTACAGTAGCAGGTATCTACAGCAGCCACAACTGTATATAATAGGTGTTCTAATTGATGCAACGCTAGTTGCAGAAATGAAACCGCGCCCGATCAGCTTGCGGTTCATTTTCTTAGTTTTGTATGGCGTCCAAGATCACAGTGCAGTTGATTCCCTCACCACGAACTGCAAGCATGCCTAACCAAACGTAAAACTTTCCAACTAGTACGTAGTTGTAACCGGACACCTTGGTTTACGGCCCAACCAAACGGGCCCTAAGTACCATCTAAATCAGTTCAAAAGACACCATATGAGATATGACATGGGAAACATCCCAAAGTGTATTTTATGAGGATTTGGGGATGTGACACTTATGTTAAGAGAATGCTTTCTGATAAGCTTGGTCCTAAATCTCATAAATGTTATTTTTTTGGATATCATAAAGAAACAAGAGGATATTACTTTTATTCACAATCTGACAACAAGGTATTTGTTGCCATGGATGTTGCATTACTTGAGATGGATTTTATTTCCAAAGAATCAGTGGGAGGAAAGTGGAACTTGAAGAGGTTCGAGACCAAAAAGAGAACATTGAACCCATAAATAAGAGGAGAAAAGAGAATCAAAAAGTGTTGTGGAATCTAAAATTCCTCAAGTAATAGAGGAACCTCATAGATCTAATAGGACATGTCTTGAGCCTGAAAGATTTGGATATCATGTGACTAGGGAAGGTAGTGAATTGGTCATAGATGATGAGACAATAACCTATCAAGGTTCTATGAGGGATAAGAGTTTGAGAAATAGCTTGAAGCCACGAGATCTGAGATGGAATCCTTGTATACCAACAATGTATGGACTTTGGTGGATCCACTTGAAGGGGTGAATCCCATAGGGTGCAAGTGGGTCTTCAAGAAGAAGACCGACATGGATGGAAAAGTTCAAACCTATAAGAATAGATTGGTTGCAAAGAGTTTCAGATAAGTTTAAGGTGTTGGCTAGGATGAAATCTTTTCTCTAGTGGTAATGGTTAAGTCCGTCAGGATCATGCTTTCTATTACAACTTATCATGACAATGAGATTGGGCAGATGGATGTTAAAACTGCAATCCTTAAGGGGAATATTGTTTAGGATGTGTCTATGACACAACCTGTGGGTTATATAAATCCAAAGTTTGCAAATAAAGTCTATAAGCTACAAAGGTCAATCTACGGAATGAAGCAAGCATCTCGGAGCTGGAACATTCATTTTTTTTGAGATAGTTACAGAGTTTGGCTTCATTCAAAATGAAGATGAACCTTGTGTGTAAAAGAAGGTTAGTGGAAGCATAGTGGCATTCCTCATATTATATGTGGATGACATATTAGTGATGAGGAATGACTCCCTACTTTACAAAAGGTAAAGACATGGATTGTAAATACATTTTCTATGAAAGACTTGAGACAAGCATCCTACATCTTGGGGATAAAGATCTGTAGAGATAGACCCAAAAGGCTTCTTGGACTAAGTTAGAGCACATACATTGACAAAGTATTGAAGAAATTCATCATGGAGAACTCAAAGAGAGGAAACATGCCAATGCATCATGGTATCCTCATATATAGAGCTCAATGTCCCAGTTCTTGTGAAGAAAGGGAACGCATGAGTTTCATTCCATATTCGTCAACAATTGGATCAATCATGTATGTAATGTTATGAACTCGTCTAGATGTCTAGTATGCCTTGAGCATGATGAGAAGATATTAGTTAGACCCAAGTGGTCTTTTTTTAAATAAAATGTGGTCAAACATATTTCTCCTCAAGAAGGATAAAAAAGGATCATCATAAAAGATACATCAAGACATCATAGGAAACAAAAGCCTCACAAACCACCTATCATCATGCCCCAAAGATATCCTATCAAGCGCTCTGCACGCACTAGAGAAACACTCCATCAAGAACCCAAGCAGACCTCAACTCTCTCGAGTAAGATCCCCGTCAACGACACCACCCCCAACCTTTTCATGCAATTGGGAGTGTCCAAGAAAGGCTCAAATCCATCATAAATGCCAACTTCATAGGCAGAATCCTCATCATCAGAACACATAACAATTGTCAAGCTGGATGAAGATTCTGATCTACATTTACTATACTCATTATCCACTGAGAACCCATCACCTAGATAGGACTCAAGGAAGTCCCCAAAGAATCGTTGATGAAGGCATTTGTGTGCCCCAGAAGAGTCATGCACCCATATCGCAACAAAACCGGCCTTGGTATGAGTAGGCACCCTGCCAGAAATGGTGGTATCCTTCAGTTGTAGAACAAGAACCTCAGGCCATTGAGTAGACACAGTTTGATTGTGAGTTTGGCAATCCTACACCAAGTGACCTAGAGACTTGCATCGAAAATAGGCTCACTGGATAGGCATGATGAAAATACTCAATTACTTGAGAAGAACTAAGAATTCTTGGTTTACGATAGAGAGGAAGAGTTGGTGGTAAAGGGTTACACCGATGCAAGCTTCCAGACTGATCAAGATGATTACGAATTGCAATCAGGATTTGGGTTTTACCTAAACAACAGAGTTGTAAGATGGAAGAGTTCCAAGCTAGAGACAGTTGCTGATTCTACAATAGAGGCCAAGTATATTGGTGCAATGAATGCATCAAAGGAGGTTGTATGGATTACAAAGTTCATCATAGAACTTGGGGTTGTTTCAAGCATCAGTGAAGCAATTGAGCTATATCGTGACAACAATGGGGCTATTGCACAAGTTAAGGAACCCAGATCACATCAGCACTCAAAGAACATACAAATACAATTCCATCTCATACAAGAGATCGTACAGAGAGGAGATTTAAAGATTTGTTGAGTATTAATAGAGAACAATGTTCTTGACCCCTTGACAAAGGAACTTTCACAACAGAAGCATGATGGACATTTTAGATCACTTGGAATGTGATTTATAGTTGATTGGCTCTAAGTGCTAGTGGGAGTTTGTTGGTATATATTCCTAGAGAGCCAATCATGTGATGATTGTAGTGGCATAATTTGTAACTGATATGATTAATTAATAAAGGCCAGCTTTCAATTTATTTTGTATAATGATGTAACTTTATAAATGACTAAGAAATTATATTAATCAATGATGTATGTCTTCAAGTACAAGACTTGGGGAAATGAGATCATGTGAATGTTAAGAGTACATATATATTCTCATTATGTCCTTGACTGGTTGTTATTGTGGAAGTTTTATAGACAATAATGACACATAAGATCAGAGTGTGAATTGAATGAGGAGAGTTTCTCATTAGTCATGATATGGCTACATCAAACCAAGAACTCAGATACATTTTAGAGAATAGTGTATCGAACAGACCCACGATGGGACTGACACATGGAAATCATTACCATGGTAGTCACAGTCAACTCTCATAGTAATGATGGTGTATGTGGTTCTTAGACTTGAAATCACTACACTCATCACATTTTATTCGGCATGCTTTTACATCATCATAGTCCTAAAACATGGGTTGTTATAACGGTGATGATTGGGTGACTGTGACAGATGGGGACTGACTACGAGTGATAGATATGGGATTTGTCCCTACTAAGGGAGTATTATATCCCAATGCCTCTTGATTAGCGAGATTGAGAAATGCATGGCCATGCACTTGTGAGTCAATATATATATTGAGCTTACATATATCTTAGACAGTCTACTCTAGTTCAAGAAATAAGATTGAATGTTAAAGAGGGTGACTACTCCATGCCTCAAGTTCAATATGAATGTCATAGACAAAGGAATTATACGCACATTGTAACACCAAGCACAGATTGTAGGTTGAAGTTGTTCCCCAACTTTTCATTCACTTGGGTAGCATTGATGTGAAACTAGGCACCACTCATTGCTTGTGATGACATTCACTGCCAACATAAAATGGGACCTATAGGGTCACACTCATTGGTCATGACTTAGAAGAGGAATTTAATCTTGAATGATGATTGAATTGATTACTAAAGTGTTTAGGTATTCAATTCACACAACAAATCAACTGGATACACTGCCAGACGATCATCTCACTGAGTGAGACAGCCGTCTGGAGTGCCAAATGATCGTATCAGGTGTTGAGATGGGAGTTAGGAATGTCATAGTGATTCAAATTGAAATTGGCTAAGTTCTGCTCAAACTAAGGTGTGAATCAATCAATTAATTTTGATGAACTGATCGGCTCGACTTGGCTCACCAGACGACTATCTGGATGAGAAAGATGGCTATCTCGCATGGGAGAGATCACTCAGTTGGGCCGTAGGAAGGTTCTAGATACTTACCCAAATTTGACTATTTCCATTGCACAATACTTGTGTGCAAGGAGTTAATGTTTGGTATTAATGAGAAACGAATTGCTATTTTTTTATGCAATTGGGAAACTACAAAATGATCATCTCACAGTGCAAGACAATCGTCTTGCAGGCTAGGAAAGCATTTGGGACACCAGATGACCATTTGGGTGTTCGTAGGTTGCAAAAGTTTGAGATCTTTGGATCCCTTCCACTCCTGCATTAACTGGGAACCCTGACCCAAACCCTATCTATAAATAGAGGGGTACTGGGGGCTTCCCAGAATACAACACAAACAATTGGAAATCAGTTTCTCTAACAATTATTGTCTCTCTAGTTGTGGTAACCAATAGAGAGACCAAACAAGTCCTACCCGTCATGGGATGGGATAGCGAGGGAGAGAACAACTAAGGATAATTGTTGTGGGAGAGCAAGTTGGTGACTAGTACGCCAACGGGAGGGACAACTCCTTCCTGTCTATTGTAGCAGAATGACATGAGTTCTAGGTGGTCTGTGTGGACTAATCTAGAGGAGGGAGTCCTTTGGCTACTTCTAGGAGGACAAAGTCAATTTGTAGTCTATGGCAAGATTACAGGGTTCATAGCAGAAGTTGTCCAGCCTGTTGACCGTGGTGAAGAGCAACAATTGCACAGACATTGTCCAAGAGCAACTAGTCAATATTTGTGCATAAAGAATGATAAGGAGATGTCTTTGGACTTGCTCCAAGACCATGTGTATCCTCTAAACCATCATTCCCATCTTATAGTTATTGACATGATCTGTTGGTTTATTGAGAATATAGTAGATAAAATTTGTTTCCACTACCCATTCTGTAGTCATATTTCCCTACAGAGCTCCTATTGTGTCTTGTGATATTTGTGGAAATTTTAGTGTGTTGAAGGATTGGTTGATCTCTAAGAGAAAAGTGAAATAGATGATTTAAAATATATCCAAATAATACATCTTTGATATTATATGCATCACATTACTCATTGAAGTGATGGGTAATGCTCATTTGCACTTTCATTGGTTGTACCAACAAACTAGTTTCATTAATCATTGGGATGAGATGTGTCTTTATCTAAAGTGTTTGGCCACAATTGTTAGCTAGATGACCCAGGTTCTTGTGTGGATGATGTGTGGGAATGGCATAATCGCAAAGCGTTGTCTCATATATTCTTTCATTTTCATTGATTTGCATCATGTGAATGTGGAGAAGAGTATGCACAACCTCTAAATCTAAATGCAAAGGATTTCCTTTTCTAGAAGATGGTTTCATGGAAATTTTGCCTTAAGGAAGAAATAAAATTATGGATAGTAGTATGCATAGATATGGATGAGATAGAAACATTGGATAAATAGAAGAAAAAACTACATATACACAACTATATATATGCATGAATTCCCTAGTCTAGACAAACTTAGGTTTTTGTAGGTTCATATTACTACTCAAAAAAGGTTCCAAAATAATTATGAGATTAACATAGTGTACCTAAATCAATCAACATATAAATATAAAATAGACAACACAACCTCAATCTCCAATAAGAGAACAATGTTAGTGTAGTACTTATGGTCAGTATCATAGTAGGTAAGGAAATTGTACTAAACCTTTACTTGATATACTAGTCTCATTATTTTTTAGAACAATTATCAAAATCATTTTTATCAAATTGAAATAAAAAATGGATATAAATTTTGGAATTAATTACATTGGATAAAGGGTTTGGTCTAGGAGTTCACCACCTTCTAACATGTAATTTCTAATAAATAATTCTCCAAAGAACTAGATTACTACTATATTTAGAATTTGTTGGATAGATTCTAATTCCTCATTATATTATGTAAGAAATGTGTATTATGATAAGAGGGGTACACGATGATGTTCAAAACTCTCAATAAATCATCTAGCACAAACTTCTACCCAAACTTCCTATTTTGTTATCATATCCAAGGCAATCGCTCATTTTCTTGGTTCAACCCAAACTCACCATCTCAAATCAGTTTTCAGGCTCCTAAAATATAATAAATCATCCAAAAACATACAAATTATTCATAATCATAATTTAATCAAGATATATTCAAGTGATCAAGTTCATACATAAAGAGCAAAACAATACATGATATTTGTTGTAGTTTTCTGTATGCCACATATACATTATACTTTATAACCCCATGGTGTTGAAGAATGCAACACCCCTCCAAACATACAGAAAAGTTGAATAAAACATCACGATTTTCATAACATAAATCTCACCCTTGGGTAAATGTAACATATAATGGAATCAAAACCAATGAAATATGTGAACTCAATTGTCAACGATAATTAGATGCATGGATCTTTTTATTCAAATAGGTAAAACTAAAAGATCTTAACCTAAAACATAATACAAAACCCTAAATATATATATATATGTCTATATATATATGTATATATATATATATGTGTGTGTGTGTGTGCATTAAATATACAGTCCATTTAAAAAAAATGTCAACTTATTAGTTCATTTGATCTAGGAACATTCTATCCCATCAACATGTGTTCACCAACAAAAACACTAGCAAGATGGTTTCAAAACTACGTTAATAATGTATCTAACTTGTAAGGTGACTGATTGACATGAATTTGTTTATTGATTAATTTAACATACAAATATGGATGAAATTACTAAGTTGAGATGCCTTTCTTATGGACATGTTTGTCTAATAACACACTTAAAAGCCACATTAGTCTAGGAAAGCCAATAGGTTCTTGGAAAGGTTATAATGGCCATAAGGGTCAAGAAGTAACCAAAGAAAGTAGTACTTATCATAATTATTTTCCTTTAATAATAATTCAATATTATACACAAACATAATGGGGTTTCTTCCACACAAATTATGAAAACATAATCATGACTTATTACTTGATCTTAATAAAAACATAAATCTTAAGAATTAGTTGAACATTGTTTTTCATTGTAAGATCATAATAATAATGTAATCTAGTCTTTTGATCATAATACCATATTGACCATATGATAAAAGAACATGTTAAGAAATTGCCTCGCTCTAAGAACAATTTTCATCATCACTAGCAGTATCTTAAATGAATTAATCTAAAGTGTAAGTATAGTTGCATAAACATAAATATAAGAAAATAATTACACTTTTGTACCTCAAGGGCATGGACAGATTACCTTCACTAATGAAATCATTGGCTAAGTTTATAATCCCTAACTAGAGTTTAGTTCACTTGTTTCAGAATGAAAACATCATTTAATCAACACTTAATATAAGGCTTCTATAAAATTATGGAATGGCAAGGAAAATAACATTGTAACAAACTTTTATGTTTGAATCCAACAAACTATAAATAGTCAAATATCCTTAAATAGTTTTCCACAATATAATCTCATAACAAATAGTTTAGGTTTCATGAGATCTTGAATTTGCATATAACTCCTACTCTCCCACTAATAAAATATCTAAGTGTGCCTAAATCAAATCAAACCATGATATATAAACATGGGCCTTGATGTGATACTTACCTTAAAATGGAATACCCCATAAGACCTATGATCCAATATTGAGCAATAATAGACTCATCCATTGCATAATAAAAGGTAAACATGTGTATACCCTAAAATTTAACTTAGAGGTGATAGGTTAGGGTTTCATCTATGCAAATTTTTATCTAGAGTTTAAGTAAATTAGGAAGTAATATCATTAGTTATACAATTATATCAGATTTGTGTCTAATAAGTATAATTTTCTTAAGGAAGTTATAAGAAAAATAAAAAATACCTAACTATCCTACCTAACAATCTTATCATATGAATGTCCATTTTTATTATTCCATGTGACCATTTTTGGATCATTATATAGTCTCACTCACTACCTTTATCAGGAGAGACATTGTAGTGTCCTTCTTTAAGGAAATCATCTGACTAGATGGTTTTTGTGGAGTTTAAAATTGATACTACTTGATTGGGGGGGCATACCCCCTAGGTTTTGTGGTATGTTTCACTAACACCATGTTAAATCTCTTCTTCTTTTCTATATATACGACAGTTGTTGCTGATGCAATAAGTGATTAAGTTAATCTAGGATGGTCCATAGTGGGGCTATATAGACCATAAACACTATCACTATAACAAGCCCCTTCCCCAGTTATCCTCTATTCATGTTGACCAAGAGGGTAAGGGCCATTACCATAAATGGAAGACCAAAGGTTTATCAAATAACCAAAAATAATTAATAAATTTCAACTATATTGAAATGAGTTTGGTAATAAGATAATCTTCCTAGAAGGGAGTTTACAAAATATGGATGTTCTAAAGTTTTCTATATGAAGTAAACCGTCAAACTATATCCTCTAGGAATCACATTAAATCATTTATTTTGGTTCCTTCTTCACTAGGTGTCCATCATTCATCATTAGTTACAGGGTATCAGCAATCTAAAATGTTGTGAATCCAAAACACGCTCGCTATAACGAGTTATATTGGTATATGGGGAAACAAAATATTCACATCTAGTTGTAACAACATATTCACAACAATTAATGTTATAGAAACAAAATTAACATTTTCATCAGAACTTCTCAACTTATTTTTACTCAACCTCTAGGATACCCTCTTTTATGGTCTTGTCCATGCACTAGATGATAGACCACCTTCTCAATCTGGATCTAGGTACCATATTGGTCGGCCACCTTCTCAATATGGAGCTAGGTGCCATGTTGGTTGGCCACCTTCTGAATTTATAGCTAGGTGCCTCATATGACCTTCCAAATCTGTGGTGTGGTCTAAGTCATCTCTATGATTATTCTTTAGATTCTCAGACTTCCAGTGTTGGTATGATGTGTTCGAGTAAGTTATAAACATATAATGTGATATCTATAGTGTCTTTATAGATTGCAGGAAATAAATAAACAAGCAAGCAATTATTTGCAATCCATTTGTCCTCAGAAAACATCGGCAAACTAATGTAGGTAGTCTTAAGTGTAACCACATACCTTGATGGTGAGCGATGTAGATTTTACAATTATACTTCAAGTAGATTCAATCAACCAATCAACATATCTAGTAAGCAAAGAAGAATCCTATCATTTAGTATGCATGTATGTACATCCTAAAGTATCACCATCACATCAATCCTAGTAAATAGATTAAACATTGCTCAAGTCCTAATCTAGGGTTTAGGTTTCCTTGGTATCGAGTCATCGTATCCACCATATTATTGGATCAGGAATACTCATATCATATTAATCACATTAAGGTTATAACAAGAGTCATCATTGTTGTTCAAGATCTTAATTACACATTTTAAGGATCATCCACTCTAGAAAACCTAGTTTCTCATCATTATGGTCATAATGATGTTAGATTACCATTATAGTCCACATTATCAATTTGCATCACATAATTAACAACCTATTTATCGAAACTAGGGTATTTATGCTTTAAACCCCACATTGACACATATTACTAATTATTCACTTTAGAAGACCTAGTTTTAGCAACATATGAACTTTTAACCCAAAATAGGTCCAAAATATTCTTTTATTCAAGAAGATTAATCTTTATCCATATATATCATGAAAATTGAGTTTCTATGTAAATTTTACATTAAAGATTGCATCTTTATGTATTTCCAGAATTGGGGTCATAATTTGAGTCTGCAAGTATTTTATTAGATTCTTCTCATTTTCCTGATCAACTTTCACGTATAACATGTCAAATTATGAGTTACCAATCATTAGTTATGATTTTTTGCATATAAAATGGTATTGAACCAATAGGATAGTGCCTTGTAGGAAACTTATCCATTATATGAACCTCTTAGTGCCTAGAATAAGTTATAATAGAAAGACTATAATTCCTTCTTCATGCAATGGAGGGGCTCTTTGGTCAAATTGACCTCGCCCATCATCCCCCTCGCATTCTTCCCTATGTGCGCCTTAGATCCCATTGTAGAGCACGAATCCAAATGCACTGACGTAGATGATAGGGTGTTGGGTCCTTCTCCTATTCCAGTGAGGACACACACCCTTTTAGACAACTCCTACCTCTCACAGTTGCACTGGTGTGAATCAGAAGAGGAACCACCCTCTTCCATGATAAAGAGGCACAACAGTGTTGGCCTCCACCTACGGCTGTGATGGAGGTAAACCCTTGATAGATAAGCCTTTCTTTTTTGGTTTGGGATTATAGTGGCTTCATAGGAATTCATGCATCTATTTCTAGCAACGCCACTCTTCTCTTACTGGATTTTTTGTGTCAAGCTAAGTTGCGGCTGGCTTGACCTTACTCCCATGCATGGTTCAACAGACCTGCATATCTCCCCTCCTCATAACTGTGACTCAGGATAGCATCTACTAAAGGGGAGGCTCTGAAAACCCCTTTGTATAGATTCTAGGTGAAACCCTTGGGGTAGGGTGAGAATACGGTGAGGAAGAAGGTGTAATAAAGGGAGAGGGAGAGATGATCTGACCTAGAGGTGAAAGTTAAGTTTGTTTCATTTTTTGGGTCAGGAAACATGGGGATGACCTCTTCGAAAATATAAGTTTCCCTTCTCATATAACCATGGTGAGAGGGTAAGTCAAGGTTCACACTTATTTTATATGGAAGGTGTTTTTATAATAAAAAGAACACATCATATTCTCAAGCCACGATTAAATATCCTTTTTAGGAAAACTATTAAAGTAGAATTACTCCTTTCCACCCGTGGTTTGGTCAACCCCCTCGAAACAATGGTTCTTGGTTGGCAACCCAAAATCATGTAAAGGAAGGAGCATAATGGGTTTTTTCCCATTATCCTTTTAGGAAAACTCCTCTTAGCTTAAATACTAGATTGTTCCTTCTCTCTCTCTCTCTCTCTCTCTCTCCCTCTCTCTCTCTCTGATATATTCCTTCATCAAGTATATGAACTCATTAATATGTTTCCCACCTATATCTAATTTGTGGGGTTTTATTTGGATATCGTTCGTATACAAAACTAGCTCTTTCAATCTTTTGTTAAAATAGTTGTCATTAACTCACGGGATATCTTTTTTATCCAAAATTTCTAGAACTTCGTCATTATTTTATAGTATACCAAAAGTTAAATCAATATAAGACTAATCGATGTCCCAAAACATGTTTTTCCAAACTGGCTAGATAATTACTCTTTTAATTATCTAACAGACCACACATCTTATTTTGTTTTAGAAACTTGGCTAATAATCCAAAATTCAATTATTCAACAATTCATAAAGTAAGTATCCTTCATTTATGGCCAAAACTCTCTTTTCTAGAGTATTTCACATAATTCCATATTTAAAACATCCATTGTGAATTGCCTTTAGCAATTTCTTTATTTTTGGATTTTCCTCTCTTTCATTGTACAAAATCAATTAATGGCTTATTATAAATAATGGGTTACACGAAACCCATCCCATATGGGTATTTCCACTTTCAATCTGCAATTTTCAAACAAGACACACAAAGCACCATATTTCTAATGCGTCCTTCATATTATATTACTTGAAAACAAATATATTAAAACATGGGAAAAACCTGGTTATTACATCCCTTCCCTTCTATAAGAATTTTTTCCTCAAGATTCGACTAGTCATCCAGCAAGATGGTATGAAACAATTTTGTCACATATATTTAAACCAACATCTCATAATGCCATTAAATATTATTTGTGTTCTGATTCCTTATATTTCTTTAACTTGTGCCACAAGAACCCATGAAACAAAGGTGACTAACATTGTCATTTCATCAATAATGCAATTGGAAAAAATATCAAAACATGATTTATATTTAATAAATTCAATTTCACCAAATTCAGGATAATATATTCACCCCTCCTTATAAGGAACTCTGTCCCCAAAATTAGATTTTAGTAAGATCCATGTGAACGAGAACTCATCTTTTTCAAACATTATAGTTAACAACCCTTCTTAGATATCTTCCACATCTTTAATTAGTATGCAAAACTCCTCACATTTTTACTAAGATTGGTACCTGAATTCAATTCAAGGTATATCCACATCCTTAGTATTTACATGATATCATTTCTTGGTGTTTACATTTTCAAGTGTGACTCTAATTTCCCTTAGTGATTACCTTTTCACCTAGGTTTCCAACCTATTGTTCATTTATCACATAAGGGGAGGTAATACCTCAAACCCTAGGTAACGTTATTAAGGTTAACTTAAGGTATCCATTCTCATAAGACAATTTTAAACATAAGCTATGTCTGTCCAATCTCGATCCCTCATAATGAGTTGAAATGAATATTTGGTTGCAGTCCAAATACAAAGTTCATCCCTTTCCAAGGGTAGAGATCAGTGTATCCACACATTATCCTTTAATATTTAAATTTGGGTTGAGTGACTCTAAACAATGACTCCATAATATGAATACCTTTTACTTTCATAAATCTCTTTCTATTTCATGCGCTCAGATGGAGTGTGATTCTCATTTTTAGATTCTTTTTCAAATATCATCTCATGACTTCTAGTATTCTTTCATTTACATCTCATGTCTCATTAGCCTCAGTCCTTCCCTTAACATCTCTAGGGCATAGGTATCTTTGGAATGATCTCCTCTTAACCTCCAAGGGCCTTATGCACTTAGCAAATTCTCATCCCCTCATCCTCATGAATCTTATGTACCTTTAACCATCCTACAAGATCTTAGGTTTGAATTGTGTCCCTACCCTTCCCAAGGGTTTTATTGAGATGTCATAATCCTTTCTTTGATGTTATAACTTTATTTTATTTCATCAAACATTTTGCTTTAGGTTTCTCTAATAATATCCAAGCACATTATAACCTTAATAATTCTTTCACCCGAATTTCCTTCATCTCTTAGGCACCATATAGTTTTGTTTATGTCCCTTTATTGGGCTCAAAGCGACCTACCCATCTGGTCTTGGTCCCATTCTATCAGTCACTTCCATATTTACTTTTATTCATGTCCATTAGAGATGGTCATACCTAGGTCCATTGAATCATACTCAATATGTGTGCATTTGTGCTTCATGCACTCAATCTCCCAAGTTTTAAGTGGAATTTAATGTTACGTCAATTCTTAAACTGATTTAATCAACTTACCTTTCTAGGGAACTTCCTAACCTAGGGTGCCTTCTTGGTGCATAGGAGGAGGATAGGATCTCTTAGCCACAACCTGACCCCAAGGACCTAAGGTTTTCCTCTCCCATAGGTCCTTTCCCACTCTTGGGTTGACCCACCCCAGATCGGGACACTAGCCCTAAAAGTTGGACTAAGGGTTTCATATTATCATCTTTTCATGAAAACTAAATAAGCATTTCTTGTTTTAACCTTGCCACCCTTATCATCTTTTCTCAATGGTGTGCCCTCCCTATAGGGGAACCTTGTGATGGAGTGGACTTTTGGAATCCTTCAATGACCGACGGCATAAGTGAATTCATGTATGGTTGAGTAATTTTGAAAGTTCTAAGTGTTTAGACTAAGCATGTAAGTTAATTGATGTTGGTACTATGATAATGATCCATAAGTTATGACTTTGTGAAGTATTTAATTGATAGTCATATAGTTGAGTTTTGGCACAAAATTTGAATAGATGTATTTGGAGTTGTTATAAAGCTATCGTTAAAATTTGATAAATTTTAGAGGTCTCTAGAGGAAGTTATTTAGGTTTGAAGTTTGTCAAATGATGTACATTATTGGTCATTATTAGATCTAAGTTCAATAGTTTGGGCCTAAGTTGTCCATTATGTTGGTTGGGCCACGACCTATGATCCTTGGTTAGCCTGTGTGGCCCATTCATTGTCCTGGATCTCCAATCTCACAGTTGCAATCTTTGTAAAGGATGAGCCACGGATAGGCTTGAGTAAAGGAATGACCTAGACCCCAAGATGAGAGATCAACGCCTCTGATAGTCATCTCCTATCTTGCTATTACAAGAAGGAAGTGGGGCCAGTCATGCGAAAGCTCTCCCATGATCCCACGCCATGGTTGAGGCTGGTATGAGCGAGGCTGGACAAACAGTTGCTTTCTCCTCATCGTAAGGAGTACTTTGACTCTTAACTAGTGGTCATTGGTCTAGTGCACGGATGGAACAAGCTCACCATCCCCACAGGTTCTCCACTACTGTGAGTAGGGGATGACGGGGAGTAGAGAGTGGAGTGTCAGGCAGCAGAAGGGGATTTTCAGTAAGACAAAGAAGGAGAAAGCAAGCATGAGTTTAGGGGAGTCCATCCCAAATGTTTTAGTGGACTCTCGAGGTGGCGATGGTAGTAGACCAACTCCAGTTGGTCAGATATGGAGGTGAAGCTAGGGAACAGGTGTGGAGTGCTTGACATCATGAATGTTGGCTACGGGTAAGTTCCTGGAAGCTTCTAGGAATTTTTCACACCTTCAATCTTGCATGAGGAGGATCTGGGGTGGTTTTCCCCTTTCTGTACCACCATGGAAGTAGCCAGCCTCGAACTCCTCGAGCTCATGAGGAGGAGCTTTGGGTGGAAGGGCGACTGACCTACAACGTCGAGGGAGAGAGGACAAAGCGAATGGAAGCTTATTCCTTTCATGAGGATCACTAGCAGATGGCCAATCGCACGTCAGAGTTGGGCTTTCCAGCGGTGTGGGCGGAGAATAGCAGGTAGAGAATGTGTTGTACGTAGAGAAAGAGAGAGTCAGAGATCGTGAGTGATGAGTTCGCTAAACCAAAATTGACCTTGAATCAGGATTAAAGGATAGTGAAACGATTGGGTTGAAGCTAAACCAGGCAGCCAGCAAGTGAAGTTGTGCACCCACGTGGACACGTGGCGGCCTCTGATTGGCCTCAAAAGGTAAAAACTCAATAATTTTTTTGATTTTGTAAAATTCCTAGTAATTAGCTTTGTTGTCAGAAAAATGCAAATAATACACCACAATTCTCAGAAAAATGCGTAGAACACAATGAAAGCATAATATCTGGCTTTTGATGCACTACTCTTAGTGTTATAAAGTAATTTGTAAAATTCTTGTGTTATGAGTAATAAATAACAAATGAAGACCTAACATTATGAAAATATATCAGTATCTCTAGAATATGATATATAACATATATGATGTCAGATATGATGATATTTCAACATGAAATCATGTATTGCTTTATATGGCTAATAACACTAATAAAAATGTAGAAAAACATTAATGATCAATAAATGATGGAATTCATAGCACACTCTCATATCACTAATTGGAAGCTAATGTGAAACTTTGATATTAGTTAGATGCATAGAATTCATGTTATATGAATATGAACCTTAATACATGTTGTGAAACCCTAATTTAGATTAATGATGTAGCATAGGGCTAATATTTGCATAAAATACTATGAAATCTAATGTTCAGATGATGAACCCTAATGTGTAACATAATAGGAAAATATGACATCAGTAAAATAATTCTAAGACAAGAATACAAGTAAAAGTGGGAATATCCTAATGAGTTAAGTAAACCCTAAAATGGATATAACTAGGGTTAAGATGATGGGACCTGATGATGGTGCATGATCTTGTCTTAATCAGGGTTTGACCAAGAAGATATAGATGACATCAAGAATATAGTTTAGAATGACTCTTTTCAAGGTACGCCATTACCTATTACTAGGATTATTATATAATATGCTTGCATTATATGTGTAGTAAACACTTGGCATATGATATTATATGAAATGATTGTTCTTGTATGATATCTTGCTTGATTTTCCATACTTATTATGATGAACACATGAAACATAATATATCTAATCCATTATATGAAAGCACTATATCTCTTTGTTAAGCATAGTGCTAGTGAGTGATCTATCTCTTTGGTAAGAAGATCACATGTACAATGATCTATCTCTTTGGTAAGTAGATCATGAGGCATGGATGCATCTATCCCATTGGTAGGCAGATGCACGATCATATAATGAAAAATGAGCTTAAAATATGTGTTCTCTTTCGTTAATGAACATCTTTGTGCAAGTATATGCTTTTTCTTATATTTCTTTACAACTACCAAGTATTAGTTTTATCTTATTTCCAAGCTTAGTAATGAGAGGTATATAAAAAGACACGTAGGCATACTCAATACAATATTCTTGAATATTGTGTTGATGTGTACCACATTAGTCCTTTGTTTAGGTTGTGGATATGTTCTTTTGAAGACCAGGATAGTTTGAGAGTTGTGTGGCGAGATGATGTACAGGTAGACATGTTCTCTTAAGATCTTGTTGTTTAGTGGTAGTACATGTATATGTAGAAGTTTGTTGTTCAATATATAATATCCAATGTTGTAATAATTTATTATGTAATTATACGTTGAATGGTGAATATGTGTTGTATGGTTTTATTATTGTTCATGTGCATGTTCTAATTTTGTTTCCTTCTGACTTTCTCTAGTTTTCTTCTTCTTAGCCTAGTGTGGGTGTTTAAATTGGGATTCTCACTTAGGTAAGGTTTCACTTTGAATGTCACACATTAGATTTAGTTTTAGAAAATCCGGGGACATCATAGGTGGTATCAGAGCATGAACAATAGCAAAGTCTGACATTTGCTCATAATGCAACTTGAAACTAAAGAAAACCTTGAACTTAATGATCTTTAGGGTTAGATTAGTCCTCTTTAAAGACTACATCTGACTTAGCCTCTAGGTTAGTACCTAGATGTCTGAGAACTAGGTCTAGACTAGTGCTTGTTATATAGCAAGTCCTTAGATGTCATTCTTTCCTTGTTGTGTAGCGGTATGGGACGTTGCACTATTTGGAAATGATGTGCATCGAGGGAAGAGAAATCCTAGGCATATGGCACTTGTTGTCTAGGGCAGCTACACTGGTCTACACTTTGTTCTCATCCTTTTTCACTAGTTGGTCAATGATGATATATGTTTGTCCTTGAGGACTCAAGTTCCGTTTTGAGAATGCAAGATGAGTTTTGATGATGCAAGTATCTAGACTTTTATGAAATAAAATATTTTAAGTTTAGACAAGGTTGTGAGTCAGCATAATGCTCAATCTCTTTTTCAAAGGAGGACCTCTAGTGTTAGGACATGTTTCATGATTAACTCCAGAGAGAGTGTGAGACCACCAGGGAGAAGGTTAGAGAACCTAAACTCCAAGATATGAAAATATGAGAAATATGCGATATGATATGTCCTAAACTAGATGTCCTTGGGAGGACCAAACCCTAGAGTTAGAGAGAGGCTGGTTATATGTGCATGTTATTAATGAATATGATAACCTACCTTCTAGGTTGGGGAGAGAGAGTCCCAAGACCCTGGAGGAGGTAAATGTGTTAGTTTCTATAAAGACTCAAGCTTAGGTTGGTGGTTCCATGTAGGACTCTAGCAGTGTATATAAGATAGAGAGTTGGAAAATGGCATGTCTCATGGGTAGAGAACCTATTAAAGAGTGTCATGTTTTGTTTTGGTTTGTTCGTATATGGCTAGAGCTTGTAAGGCTATCACTAGTACCAATGAGGTAATCCGAGAACCCTAGACTAAGAGAGGGAAGATAAAGTTTTTGCATATGATATAATCATAGAGATGGGTAAGCTCAGAGAGATTGAGCATTGAACTACCCTCACGATACGGGTCAGGAGAATATCCTTTGGACTAGATAAAGTTTTAATGCATGTTTGACAAGCTACTCATAGAAGTTTGTTTAGCACAACCATGATATAATATATGTAAGGATGTGATCTAATCTTGAGACGTGATATATAGACATGATATGATGGAAACCTAGAAACGATTTAATAGATGTCAATGCATAAATGGTTAACCATGTACATGAATAATGATGATAATGTGAATAGTTGGCTAATATCATGATGAATATCTAATAGAGTTTTCAATCTAATATGAGAAAATACAATGAGATGACACTAATGATACATGTCACATGAATTGTGATAATGTAATATGAATGGTTAATTTTGTGATGAAATCACTAGTATATGTTGCAATTTATTATGAGCAATTAAATATGATCATATGAATGAAACATATAACATGATGTGTTAACCTTAGTGCTTAATAAAGATGAAAAATATAGCTTGACAATTAGCACAATGTAATGATTATGACACCTTAATATGATTTAGATGGATAAAGTGGGTTAACTATAGTTAACTCCCTCCTAAAATGCATATGTTAATATAGAACATGTTCTAACAATAAGCGCAATAAAATGATGATAGCACATTGTTATGATCTGTATGCCTAAGATTGAGTTAATTATAAATAACTCTTCCCAAAATGAGGACATAATGTAGAACCTGATGTTTGGATAAAATGAGGACGTACATCTTAAAATGTGCAAATGTCATGTACATTCTATTGTTGAAATCATTTTCTTGGGTGAAATGAGTACACAAATCCTCATTTTAAATATTGCACAGCTTAGGCCTCTACATCATGTTATATGTTGAGGGATTCACCTTAAATGCTTTTATAAATCTCTTAAAAGTTCTTTGGATATATGGTTCTAGGTATCTTGTGTGGATATGTTGCACCTAGAGTGGTACCCTACATGTGGATCAAAACCCCTTTTGGGACTTTTCTTTGAATAATGTAATGGCTTAATTCTGAGGATGAAATTTTCTTTTAAGATGTATATGATGTGATCGACTGGGTTTTTGATTTAATTTTGAGGACAAACCTTCTCTTAAGGTGTGTAGGATGTGATGGAGTGGACTTTTGGAATCCTTAAATGTCCAACAACATAAGTGAATTCATGTGTGGTTGAGTAATTTTGAGAGTTCTAAGTGTTTCAACTAAGAATGCAAGTTAATTGATGTTGGTACTATGATAATGACCCATAAGTTATGCCTTTGTTAAGTATATAATTGATTAGTCTTGTAGTTGAGTTTTGGCACTAAACTTAAATAGAATGTAGTTTGAGTTCTTATAAAGATATGGTTAAAATTTGATAAAATTTGGAGGTCCCTAGAGGAAGTTATTTAGGTTTGAAATTTGTGAAATGATGTGCATTATTGGTGATTATTAGATCTAAGTTTAATAGTTTGGGCCTAAGTTGTTTATTATGTTGCATGGGCCACACCCTATGATCTTTGGTTAGTATGTGTGGCCCATTCCTTGTCCTAGATCTCCAATCTCACAGTTGCAGTCTTTGCAAAGGATGAGCCATGTATAGGCTTGAGTAGAGGAGTGACCTAGGCCCCAAGATGAGAGATCAACACCTGTGGTAGTCGTCTCCTAGCTTGCAGTAACAATAAGGAAGTGATGAAAATCATGTGATAGCTCTCCCACGATCCCACGCTATGGTTGAGGGGGTATGAGTGAGGCTGGCCGAACGGTTTTGTTCTCCTCATCGTAAGGTGTACCCTGACTCTTAACTTGTGGTCATTATTCCAGTGCATAGACAGAACAGGCTCACCATCCCCATAGGTTCTTCACTGCTGTGAGTAGGGGATGATAGGAAGTAGAGAGTGGAGTATCAGGAAGTAGAAGGGGATTTTGAGGAAGACAAAGAAGGAGAAAGCAAGCGCGAGTTTAGGGGAGTCCAACCCCTCCATTTCAGTGAACTCTGAAGTTGGCGATGGTAGTAGACTAACTCTAGTTGGTCAGAGATGGAGGTGAAGCTAGGGGACTTGTGCGGAGTGCTTCTCACCATGAATGTTGGATACGGGTTAATTCCTAGAACTTTCTAGGTCTTTTTCATGCCTTCAATCTTACACGAAGAGGATCTGAGGTAGTTTTCCCCTTTCTATACCACCATGGAAGCAGCCAGCAGTGAAGACCTCCTTGAGCTCACGAGGAGGAGCTTCAAGAAGAAGGGTGACCGGTCGGTAGTGTCGAGGGAGATAGGATGAAGCTAATGGAAGGTTAATCATTTCACGAGGAGCACAGCTGGATGGCCAAATTGCACGCCAGATCTGGGCTTTGCGACGGGGTGGGTGGAGAATAGCGGGCAGAGATCGTGTTGTATGCGGAGAAAGAGAGAGTTAGATATTGCGAGTGATGAGTCCACTAGACCAAATGACCCTGAATCGGGTTTAAAGGACAATGGAATGATAATATCAAGCTTTTGATGCAATACTCTCAATGTTATCATGTAATTTATAAAATGCTTGTTTCATGAGTAATAAATAATAAATGAAGACCTAAAATTATGAAAATGCATATATATCTCTAGAATATGATATATAACACATATGATGTTAGATATGATGATATTTCAACATGAAATCGTGTAATTTCCTTTATATGGCTAATTGAGGCTAATATCCATAAATGTGTTATGCGTTGGTTTCTTATGTTTTCTTGAAACCTTTATCATGTATACAAGAATATAGGAGCAACTATTTCATCTAATATCCTATGCCAAGTATGTTATCCAATCTATACCATATGGCAGGCCAAAAGATGTAGAGCATACTCTAAAAAAGAGCAATTTATTTACCACATAGCCCTCTTGTCAACTGCAACCACATTCAATATTTATCATGGGCATTATCCCATTCTCCGTTTCTCCTATTATGTTGTTTTCTTTATTAAAGGTTCACATTCATATTTCTTGCATGTGGCTAACCATTGGTAGATAGGGAACTTATTAAACCATTTCTAAGTTTTTCATTATGTCATACCTATACCTCAGGAGGTTGGATCAGTCTCATATGTATATATGATAGTATGGTGGTGCTAAACCAACTTCTATGAGTGTATCATCAAACATACATCTAAGTCCAAGTGGGGTTTCTCCTAACCCATTACTTGAAGGGTGCAATACTCAATCTATATTAGCTCACTCAACTTTATGAGCATTATATGCACTACACACCACCACTTTCCCTCTTTGATCTAAGGACCTCGGATTTACTTCCTTAGTGTTGGTCATCCATACCACATTACTTAGCCACCCAAGCACGTTCTGTACCAAAATATGACATGGCATTATCTATGAAATATCCTTACCCAACTTTCTCTTTCTTATCATCAACCACTAGAGTCCTAAACAAGGAATCATTGACCTGAGTACAAGGCTTTGCAACATAACCATTCCTTACCCCCTCTAGGATCTTGGGACTTTCTCTCCCTCACCTAGATGGAAGGTAGTCACCTTATACTCTCATTTATGTAAGCAACCTCTTTCTATGTCTCTAGGGTTTGGTCCTTCCAAAGACATCTAGAGTACGACAAGCCTTTAGGGATCATGCATATTGGAACTCAACTCATCCACTTAGGGGTAGTCTAGGATATATCATACAAATATTTCTCATGATTTCTCATGTCTTGGAGTCTAGATTCCTACCCTTCTCCTTTTGGGCCCCACTCTCTCAGGAGTTAACCATATCACTAGTCCTAACACTAGCCCCCCCCCCCTTATAGAAGGGTTCGAGACTCCCGTTGATTCCCATGTATCCTCGCTTAGCTTGTCTTACATCAGAGAAGCACACATACTTGTATTAGCAACTCTTAAGTCAAACCCTCAAAATTAAAGTCAAATTTTTAGATCTTACAAAGGTAATTAGGGACAAATTTATCTCATTGTGTAGATCTATCACATTTATTATGTATATCATCCAGGCTTTAGGCATCTAGCCTTGAACTAATTCCTCTCTTAGTTCAATGCCCCTCACTTCAATTTACTCAAACTAGTGTGGGGACAAACTTCATTAGGGTGCCCACTAGAAGGAGTTTAGACTTTCTAGTCATAAACTAACCTTTTAGTTTAAGGTGTTACTTCTCTCATAGATCGTTTTTGAGATGATCTGATCCATAAACCGCGATATAAACTCAGCGGAAGCATTTGATTAACAGCGGAATACAAAAATCACCGAAAATTAAAACTTTTTGAGACAAGATCTTGAAATCATAAAACTTCTTTCATAGAAACAAGATAAACAGTTTACATATCTGTTAAATCACTTCTTGAGTGATTATACACAACCAGATACAAAATCTCAAGATTAAAAACCAAAATCTCAAACCTACTGACTCCTAGGACCTGAGAGTAGAGAGACGGCATAGGACTAACTAACTACATGACTCAGCAGTCAGTATCTCCACCTAAGATTCACTGCTGCTCATGGTGCTGTTGCTGCTGATATCGATCACCTGCAGACTGGTTCCTTCATCCTCGACGACCACCTAAAAAGTTGAAATTTACGGAGTGAGACAATTTTAAATAATTGTCCCAGCAAGAGTTATAACTCTCCTCCAAAAGCTTTATTATAACCATTCAAAGGACAACATGAGCAATAAAAGCTTTTAAGATAATCAACAATAGATTTTTATTAAGTAGGACAACAGCATTTAAGAATTATGAAGAAACATTTATACTAGCATAATCAGTGTAACTTCAATCATGTATCTCGTAGTTCAATCTAAGCAGATATGCTACACGGTTGATTATGTTTTACAAACATTATTATGCCCTGCGGAGATGAGGTATACCGCTCATACTCCAAGCGATCACTATTAAGTCGCATCGGTATCATACCTAGGTCATCAAAAGAGCCGGATTCTTATGACCTCATCTTCCTCAGTCAGAGTGAGGATCAACATGCAGGACATCTAATGTCTCTACTACTATAGTTTACCAGGGTACTCTGGTACTTTGCTTTTAGTCACAGTGGCATTTTGTACTCTCTTCGCCATCGAAAGATTTCTTGTTTATCTCTCATTGATGTGGTATAAAAGATTTCCTCGGGAGAATAGTGTTACATCACCCCGACATAAACATATAGTGAAGGGTTGATAGATTAATATACATCTACATCAATTCCTACACTAGGATGTAAGGATATACACATCCATATTCCCCCACATACTCAAAAGTATGTGATCCAGGAGTTTCCTTAGAAAAACCTGTTTCACCATCATTTAGCTTCTGACAATGATGGATCTATGATTAGGGCTCTACATGGTATGGTTATACTTTATTAGTTAGGTACATTTCAGTATTCTTTTAACATCAAGCATGTTTGCAAGCATTTAAATATTAAAACACTACTATACAAGAAGAATACTAAATGTATCATGTTTAACTCATATCATTTACCAAAAGGATATCAATTTATCATAAGTCATCTAATGAGCATGACCTTGATGTTACTCATGGCTCTTACAGCCTATCATCTCATGTGATGCCACTTAAACTTAGGCATCATAGCATATTCATTATTCATTAAGCTAACAATATTCTTTCAATGAATATGATATCATAATCCTTACCTGGATATGATTATTCTCTTATAAAAACTTGCATGGTATCAGTTAACAAATGATGAACAATTCATATCAAGAGTTGTACCTTCCTGCTTAAAAGCATAACCTGGGATTAGGGTTCATTGTACATTTCATCACATCACCCTCAATTAGGGTTTATTATTCACATTACATGTTTT
The DNA here is from genome assembly GCA_963693085.1 of Alisma plantago-aquatica. NCBI lineage: Eukaryota > Viridiplantae > Streptophyta > Magnoliopsida > Alismatales > Alismataceae > Alisma > Alisma plantago-aquatica. The sequence goes on along the minus strand of OY856412.1, from coordinate 737,511,816 downwards.
CACCCTAGACTTAGGGTTTACTATTCACTTCATAGTGAATTGAGCTCATAGCATCACCATGTATGAGAAACATCATCATTGATGTCTTCTAGTTAGGTTAAGATTCATCAATTATCATAATTAGGGTTTTCATGATCTCACATAGGTGGATCATACCCTAATCATGCTCATTCATATACATTGAAGGTATTTTTCTTGAGTTTCAACCATAAATGGAATCTTATCTCTCCACTTACTAATAGATGGTGATTACATCACTCTAGATTAGGTTAGGTCAAGTCCTCATTTATTAACATAAGCTAAGTCACCACTATCATGTCATTAGGGTTTGATTAAAACAAGGTGTCATCTAGTTGAACCCTTCAAGGGAATATTGGTAAAGTACACCAATGATCACCATCATGGGTCAATCTTTTAATCACTTAACCCCTTAATGTCTTTGGATATGATTAGGGTTTGGATTAGACCACCATTGAACCAATTTAAACTTTCAACGTACTAAGCAATCACAACCCTAAAGTCTCCAAACGATTACACACTTTCAACCTCCAAATGGTCCTAAGACCGTTTGGATGAGTTGACCATTTGATATAGTTGACTTCAAGACCACATGACACTCAAGACCGTTTGAGTGCGTTGATCGTTTGAGAGTGTTGACTTCCAAACCGTTTGGATGAAACAACCTTGAAACTGCATGAGCTGAAACGATCTTGAGATCGATTGGACCAAACGACCTTGAGATCGTTTGAGCCCAAACGGTCTTGAGACCGTTTGGCCCCAAACGGTCTTGAGACCATTTGGTCCAAATGGGCTCAAAACCGCATGGACCTCAAAGGTGTATCAAGGATTATAATTGATTAGGGTTATCTATGTTGAAGTCCTCAATTAGCCACATCCTTGTTAACCACTTATCAATTGGGCCAATTAAGGTTAGTCTTAACCAATTGGACACTCAATTGATCCTCAATTGATAGCCAATTAGGGTTGAAACTAATTCAATTAGGGTTTGCAATCGGTTAACCATCAACATTCATCAATGTGAATCAAATTGAAGTTGAAACCATAAATTGACACTCAATTGGGCCCAAACTTGGCCCAAACGGTCTTGAGATCGTTTGGACACCCTCCAAACGGTCTTGAGACCATTTGCCCAAAGTTTCATCCAAATATAATTCAATTTGATAAGGGTTGAACCCTAATTAGGTCTAAAATCAGCACTTTTAATCAATTCAATAACCTATTGTGATTGGACCCTCAATTCATCAAATTACCTTAACCCTAGACCTCCAAACGGTCTTTGGTTCTCACCAAACGGTCTTGAGACCATTTGAGTGAACTCCAAACGGTCTTGAGACCGTTCAGGCCCTTCAACCCAAAGTTCACCAAAATTGGTCATTGGAATCACCAATTAAACCCGATTAGGGTTTAGAAGGTTGAAGTGCCTTCAACTTGTGATTGGTTTGCAATTAGATCATGATTCTTTATAATTGATTAATTCAACATGTGTTCAATAGACCTATAAATGGTCTTCACTTTGTCAACCCTTCCAAACGGTCTTGGAGACCGTTTGAATCTAAATGGTCTTGCAAGACCGCATGAGATCAAACGGTCTTGAGACCGTTTGATTTCAAACGGTTTGCAAACCGTTTAGACCAAATGGTCCAAGGCCGTTTGGTAACGTTACCTAGGAATTCATGCCCATCATCTTCAACCTTGGGACAGTTCGGTTACTTCTTGGTTTTGCTTGCAAGAAAGCAAGGAAAGATGGGGAAGAAGAAGAACTTAACTACTACTTGCAAGAATAACGATATGCATAATAAAGCAAAAGGTTAGAGTTATAAAACCCACCTCAAACGTTGTTCCTAGAGATCCAAGCTTCCAAGCTTCAAGCCTTTAATGGCGTCTTGAGCTCCACAGGTCGGCCAAAGGTGATTCTCCAAGGAAAGGTTGGGGAAAGTCGGCTAGAACAAGAAACCTAAGTGAGATAACCATAAAACCAACCTTATACAAGGAATTCCTCCATAAATCTGAGCTAGAAGATGGTCTCTTCTCACCTTAGAACAGGTTGGTCATCTTCTTGAGCTCTAGAGCTCTGCCTTAGTCAGTTGAGCAAGATGATAAGTGAAGAAGAGAAGGGAATACGTTTACTTGGTTTGCAAAGAAAGAAGCTTATATAGCTTGGGTTAGTTTTCAACATAAGGACCTCTAGTTTATGGGTTTCTCATCTAGTTCCCTCCTTAACTTCTAAGGTACGTTCAATCTATCATAACTTTAAGCAAATCCCATCAAAACTCAAGATCTAAGGGTAAAGAAAGCCAACATGCAAACTAAGGTACATATATAAAGGGTCTCCTTACTCATACTAGGTAATTCTACTACAAAGGTCATTCTTCTTATCTAATTATTTAATTTAAACGCCCCTTTCATCATTTCTACTCTAAATGATGTCAAGAGTCATAAACGATACTCTAAAAGGTGTATTTTACAAGTTGCACCCCACATTTTGGGTAAATTGGACTTTACTCCAAAATTAGGGTTTTAAGCACAAAGATTGCTCCACAAGCTGTATCTAGGTGCCCAAGCTTAGAGAATCCATCATACTTCATCATATTCACTAATATGATGTCTCATCATCATAGGAACATCTTAACCTGTGTAATTTTGCAAGTTAACCCCTCTAATTGGGTAATTTGCACATAAGTCCATGTATTACAAAACAATACTACAACATTGTTTAAAAAGGACAGAAATGAAAATGTATGTTCCTCAGAAACTTAATTACATGCCAAAAGATAATCACAAGTATTTAATTACATGATTAAGCAAAACACCTAGGGTTAACTTATAACCTAGGTCAGGGATGTTACAAATTATCCACCCCTTTACAAGGATTTCGTCCCCGAAATCAATAAAACATATTAGGAGAAAAGAGCAGGGTATTTCCTTCTCATCTCTTCCTCTAGTTCCCAAGTGACTTCTTCAACACCATGGTGATTCCAGAGGACTTTCACAAGACTTATGTCTTTCTTCTATATCTTTTTAATTTTGTTATCAAGGATTGACACTGGTCCTTCCTCATAAGTTATATCATCGTTCAATTCTACCTCCATAGGTTGTAGAACTGACTCGGTTTCAGGGTGACATTTCCTCAGCATAGAAACGTGAAACACGAGGTGTAACTTCTATAACTCTGGTGGTAACTCTAGTCTATATGCTACCTTTCCAATCTGTTCAATGATTGGATAAGGCCCCATAAACCTAGGAGCTAACTTCCCTTTCCTTCCAAAATGAAGGACTCCTTTCCAAGGAGAGACCTTAAGGTACACTCTATCTCCAACCTAGAACTCTAAGGGTCTACGATGTCTGTCAGCATAAGATTTCTGCCTATCTTGCGCAATCTTTTGTTGTTGTTGTATTACTTTGATCTTCTATGTAGTCTGCTGCACAAGATTAGGACCTAACAACTGATGTTCACCAGTCTCATACCAACATAAGGGTGATCTACAACGTCTACCATACAAGGCTTCATAAGGTGCCATATCAATACTATGTTGATAGCTATTGTTATAGGCAAACTCTATCAAGTTTAGGTGTAGATCCCAACTCCCGGTAAACTGGAGAACACATGCTCTCAACAAGTCTTCCAAGGTTTGTATAGTCCTTTCCAACTGTCCATCAGTCTGTGGATGAAAGATTTTACTAAACCTTAACTTGGTGCCTAAAGCTCTATGCAACTGCTCCCAAAAACGACTTGTAAACCGAGGACCTCTGTCAGAAACTATAGTGACTGGAACTCCGTGCAGTCGTACTATCTCTTGAACATATAGCTGTGATAACCTCTCAGCAGAATAGGTTGTTTTGACAGGTAAGAAGTGCGCTATCTTGGTCAACCTATCAACAATTACCCAGATGGAATCATGTCCTTTGTTTTTCCTGGGTAGGCCAACAACAAAGTCCATGGTCACATGGTCCCACTTCCACTGTGGTATGGGTAAAGGTTGCATTGTCCCTGCAGGCTTCTGGTGTTCAGCTTTAACTTGCTGACACATAGGACACCTCAGAACAAACTCAGCAACATCCTTTTTCATCCCAGGCCACCAATACATATCTTTCAAGTTTCGATACATCTTTGTGCTCCCTGGATGCATGGCATACATCGAAGAATGAGCTTCTTCCAGGATTAACTTCCTCAAATTATCCACATCTGGTACTATCATCCTCCCATGATAGCATGCCACCTGGTCATCTGAGTCATGGAACCCATCTCACTTCTCATCACCATACTCAGATCTAATCTGCTGAACTGCAGCATCAACCTACTGTTCCTCCTTAATCTGCTCTCTTAGAGTAGGCTTAATATGCATCTCAGCCAATAACTCGACTAACAATGACATCTTCAACCGTACATTGTCTTGCCTTAAGGAGATAAGCATATCTCTCCTAGAGCATAGTAAAGAGTTTAGTTGTGCTCTATCAGAGGTTGGTGTTGCTGATTTCCTACTCAGAGCATCTGCAACCACATTGGCCTTCCCTGGATGGTAATCAATTGTACAATCGTAGTCCTTGATTAATTCCATCCAGCGACATTGCCTCATGTTTAGTTCATGCTGAGAGAAGATATACTTAAGGTTCTTGTGGTCTGTGAAAATCTGGAATGTCTCTCTGTAGAGATAATGTCTCCAGATTTTCAGGGCATGAACCACAGTAGCTAATTCCAGATCATGTGTTGGATAATTCTCCTCGTGTTTCTTAAGCTGTCGGGAAGAAAAAGAAATCACTTGCTTATCCTACATCAACACACATCCGAGTCCATTTTTGGAGGCATCACAGAAAACTACATATCCTTTACCTTGCTCAGGTAGCACAAGTATAGGTGCACTTGTCAACATCTCCTTCAACAGCTGGAAAGATTGTTGGCACTTATCACTCCAGGCAAAAGGAACATCTTTCCGGGTTAACTTGGTCAAGGGTAAGGCTATGGAACTGAAGTTATTAATAAACCTTCGGTAGTAGCCAGCTAACCCTAAGAAACTATGAATCTCCGTCGGTGTCTTCAGTTGTTCCCACTGTAGAACGGATTCTACCTTTTTAGGGTCAACATGAATACCCGAGGCAGATACCACATGTCCAAGAAAAGATACTTCTGGAAACCAGAACTCACACTTACTGAACTTAGCATATAGCTTATGTTCCCTTAGCAAAGTTAGAGCCTGACGAAGATGTTGTTCATGCTGCTGAGCATCTCTACTATAGATCAGAATGTCATCTATGAAGATGACAACACACTGATCGAGGAAAGGTCGGAAGGTTCTATTCATGAGTTCCATAAATGCAACTGATGCATTAGTTAGTCCAAACAACATAACTGTGAACTCATAGTGACCATATCTTGTCCTAAAGGCAGACTTGGAAATGTCACTATCCTTAATACGAAGTTGATGATATCCTGACCTCAAGTCTATCTTCGAGAAGATGGTTGCACCACGCAACTGGTCAAAAAGATCATCAATCCTCGGCAGAGGGTACTTATTCTTTATTGTTACTTTGTTTAGTTGTCTGTAATCAATGCACAACTGCATTGACCCATCTTTCTTTTTAACAAACAAAACTGGAGCACCCCAAGGTGAAGTACTGGGTCGGATGAAACCCTTCTCAAGTAACTCCTGAAGTTGTTTCTTGAGTTCTCCCATTTCGGCAGGTGCCATCCTATACGGTGTCTGGGCTATGGGTTGTGTATCTGGGACCAAATTGATTTCAAAATCAATTTCCCGAGGCGGTGGTATACATGGAAGTTCTTCAGGAAACACATCTTCGAATTCCCTGACTACAGGAACTTCAGCAGGGTTGGGACTCTCCATGGTAGTATCTACTACATGGGCCAAGAATGTATAACATCCTTGTTTCATCAGCTTCTCAGCAACCATAGTTGACACAAAACAGGTGGGTAGAATCTTTCTGTCTCCTTGAAAGATCCATGTGTTGCTTTCATTAGCAAACACAGCCTGCTTGGATTCACAATCCAAGACAACCCTATACCTTTCCAAGGTATCCATCCCAAGGATTATATCAAATCCTTGCATCTCTATTCAGTTATGTACACGATCTAGGAGTGACAGTATCCTAAGATCTCTTCCCCTCAGTTTGTACGAGTAAAAAGGCAGTGACATATCAGTCAAAGTTGCCACCACAGCAACATATAGTCTTGTAACTTGCCCACCTTGGTACATGTCACGACGCTAGCATCTACGGTATCCAAACCCAATATGAGGTACAACCATAGTTATCCTCTAATCACATCATGTTATAACCACCGAGACAAAACCGCAGTCATTCTCAATCACATCAGATGTATGAGGCATGACCACAGCCAACCTCCAAAATCTGCATTGTGGATGATAAGGATATATCCTCAACCTGTCACCCCCACATACTCAACAGTATGTGCTCCGAGTTTCCCTTAGGAATACTTAGTTCACCATCCAGCAAGTTCTGACATTGAAGATGGTTCTACGGCACAGGGTACTACATGATTAGAGTTGTACTTGATTAGTTATGCCAATTGGGTAAATTAAGGTTGCATCAAACAAATGGTGTAACGACCCCACCTCCCGGTAACCCCCCAGGCACCAAGCTCGGGATTGAGAAGGTGGCCTTAAGTCATTGGCAAAGGGCACCCTAAGGTGGGTATGCCAGGGTTAGGGAAAAAGCGGTGGAGAATGTCATACTGAAAAGTGTAAATTGGCTTGTTAATTAATTTGATTGTGATTATTAAATTGTTAGCCATATTTGCAAGATTTTGGTTGTTCCCACATACCAGTATATTTCGATATACTGACCGATGTTTTGTTTTTCGGCGTTTTAGGAACAACAATTGAAAGAACAAACAGTAAAGTGACACAATGCGAAAAAAAGAAATAAAGTGCAAGGACGATTAGATAGAATGATTCAAGACCAGGATAGATAGATTTCCAATGTTTTCAAAGGTAAGTAAAAGTTTTAATTTTATACCAAATTCCAGTTAGTTAGTAGAATTTCATAATTGTTATAGATTATTTGTCGAACCTTTGATCCTATTAATTGGATAACGGCACCGACCTTTCGGTCTCCCCTAATTGGAGGTTACTGGGAGGTGGGGTTGTTACAATTGGTATCAGAGCATAGGTTCCTCATCTAATCATTAATAATTGTTAAATTTTACAAATTCCATAGAACCAAGGGAGTTATTAGAGGAGTGTCCAAAAGATTGAGGTGTCTAGAAAAGGATCACTTCCGGGGGTTGGCAATATTTTCCTCCGCACCGCTAGTCAGAATATGAGGACTCCCGGATTGTGTGACTGCCTAGCTGATGTCTTAGGATATGACTCGAAATAAGATACCTTTAGGACTCTCTCATCTTGTTCATCCCTTCTCAAGTCAAATTCTATTAAGGACCTTAAGGATTAGGGTTTTCTCTCTTCTCCTCACCCTCTTGAGGTATGGGTAAGGTTAATAAGGTCTAAGAAATCCTCCACCAAATTAATGAAAAGCATGTAAATAAGATGTCATGGACATAAGCTTAATAGATTAAGCGCAAACTAAAGAATAGATACATGCTTAGGTCGTATGACACGAGTTGTCATAGCCCTCAAGAGAGACCTGAGGATAGACCTCCTTGTCAGGAGGATGAGTAGAGAGAGTTAGTCTTGGAGGTAGAGACCTCCATTGAAGGTAGAGACCTAGCACATCCTTTGAGGATGATGTTAACCCTAACCCTAAGAGAAGGTTAGAGAGAGAGACATGATAAGATTAGATGTCATGGTAGACTGGGTGTTTGGATGGACATGCCTATGGTTTGTCATATGAGCTATGAGAGGTTAGATGGCCTAGAACCTTTGGCAACCCAACCTTGAGAAGGATCGTGCATGTTTGAGAAAAGGATAACTCCTTCCTAGATAAGGTTAGATATGAACCTATATAAACCTTATGGGCTGTTGCAAGTAGGATATAGCTTGCACCCTGAGTACATCAGTAATGTGAACAGTGGGTTAAAACTAAGGCCAGAAGGATATGATGGATGGCTTATGAGATAAGCATATGGATAATCTAGAGCCAAACATGAGTTGAGCATAGGCTTCACCCACATAGGGGTATGCTTGTGAGAATGAGCCTTCATGGAGAGGGGACCTCTAGTAGTAGGGCTGGATGTGGAGGTAGCTCTAGAGAGAGAAAGCAAGAACCCAGTAAGGAGGTTGGAAGCCTGAAACCCTAAGATTTGAGGAACAATGTAGAGTTAAGGATGATGCGACCTAAGTGGATGATAGTGGCTGCCGTATGCTTGACCCTGGGAGGTTGATGATGTCTTGCTTTCCATGAGAGGAACCAAACCCTAGAGAAAGGATGAGTTTTCCGGTACCCCTGTACCTATGGTACAAGTAACTACCTGCAGGATGACATAAAGAGTGCCTTAGACCCTGAGGAGGTTTAAGTAACCTGTTGTGAGGTTTTATACCTAGTTGAATGTCCTCGAGGAGGACTCAACTCTGAGGTGTTGCTCAAATGAAAGGATGACATACCTTGGACATGCTTGATTCGTGGTTAAGAGATTGAGCGTGCAGTTGGATATCCAAAGGAGAACCTAGGGTTCCTAGGCCTAAGAAGGGAAGCAATGTATCCGATGCGCATGATGAGATTTGAGTCTCTATAGTTTCGAGCATGGTACTCCTCATGTATAGAGGAAAAGGAAACCCTTTAAGTTAAGGGTATGTTTGATGAACCCCTCACAACTAAGTTGGTTTAATTTTGAGAATGAGAACAAGTGCGACCTAGCATGGTTTTGTAGGTACGCTTGTGCCTTAGTAGTTGTTGGTTTAAGCATGCTCATATAGATGTAAACCCTAAGAATGCTTGTGACCTTTGTTATAAAGGTGTAGATTCCTCCCATCTTGGGAGAGCGACCCTTTGATAGGGAGTTTACCAGTTTGGTTGGTTTTGAGGTAACCTAAGGAGGTTTCGTAGGATCTTGAGAATCTAAGTGAAGAGTACAGGGTGTGAGAATGAACCTATAGACCCATAGATAACCATCTCTATGTGCATGTGGATGTGTTACCATGGAGGTAACCGGTATGGGGCTCGACCAAGGTAGGTAGGTCGCCATGACCCTTATGAAAGGATAAAAGACATCCCAAGAATGTAGAGAGAGATGATGAAGGATTAGGTAGGGTTCTGAGTTGAACATGTACTATGATAGAATCCTAAGTCTATCCAAGGGTCAGGTAGGGATAAGACCGATGAAAGACGGAGTTGCCTAATTCCCTAGTTGCACATGACCATAGGGTCGGGAGGTAACAACTATCATTATCTGAGGGCCATGGGTTAGGAGATTGATCACCTTCATGAACTCATGGGACCCAAAGGGCAGATGAGTAGGGCACTCTCTGGATGCATAAGGGAAGAGGGATGACCCTAAAAGTGTCGGCACCCTATAGACCTAGAGGAGATGACCAAGGATTGTGTGGTGACCCAAGTAGGTTTCAGATCAGTTTTCCATGGAAGTAATTTTTGATATCATGATGTTTGTGATGTGGAGACATGAGTTGCACGTTTCAACTTGGATTTGAAGGTGTACTAGCAAGGTGGGATGTACCATCTCTACTCCTGGAATGGGAAGAACTCTGTATTTGGACGGCCGCCAAATGCTTATTTCTTCTTGTTATGGGAGTGAGAGATAGGACAGTACGCATGCCTTACACCAAGGATAAAGATGATGTAAGTTGGAACGTAGCTAAAAGGTATGATGATAGAGATGATAACATACCCTGGTGAAGTGCATGATACATGGATGGTTCGCAAACACTAAGAGAGGTAGTGTAGTTAGCTTATGAGGATGTTTTATCAGGAACTATGTGGAATTTGCAAGTTAACCAAGGTCGAGTTCGATCACAGTGAGGATGAGCTCATATCTTCTTGTTGAAGATAGACTTAGAGTTTGAGATGAGATGATAAGTATAATACATGGAGGAGTATGTTACCTAACACTTAAGGATGAGAGGTGGTAATGAATGCTCTGGTTGAGATCTAGCTACCTAATTAGAGGCTAGAAGAAGTAGAGGTTGTTTGGCTAACCCTAAGTTTGAGAATAAGATGTGTTTTGGCTAACACTCGCATGTAATAAGATATGTTGAACAAGTTAATGGTTGTTTGGGTAGCCAGTTTAGTCTGTGATGTAGTAAAAGGATGGTGATAGAACCTCAGATACACTTCTTTGGATAGGAACATAATAAAACCCTTTTCAGAGTGGTTTAGGGTTTCTGAGGTATCAAGCTTGAGGAATCATAACAATACAGGAGGTCATGATATACCTTGATACTACAAAGATAGTAAGTGGTGGTAGCATTCTGGATGCTTAAAACAAAGTTGCATGTAGCATGTGTCCATGCAAGCTAGGAGGTGAAGGACGAACACCATTAACCCAGCGCATGGATATAAAGTATAAAGAGTTCCCGAGTGGGAATGCGAGTTCATCACTATGGATGTTGTGAGTATCTCCTTGACCAAGAAGGTCAAGATACAATATGGGTTCTGGTAGATCACCTTACCTAGATGACATGAGAAAGGAAGAGTTCTGTCAAGGGACAGAACTGGTTGAACTACATATGAAAAGAGATGGTTCAACTACACCATGATGCGAATTCAAGAGTCCTTAATGTGACCTAAAGGTTCACTTCCATGAGGTGGAGGTAGATACATGAAGAGCTCAATGTTTGTACAGTTTATCACCCCATACTAATGGACAGTATGATCCGGACTAGAGGGTCTGATGAGAGCATGTGTGCTCATTTAGGGTGATACATAGAGACAGTTCTTAAGATGTGATGTTAACCACCATAGCCTTTATCGGGATGCAAGAAGTTCTATAGGGAGGTTGTGTCAGACACCACTTCATTATGATGATGATTGGTGAAGGAGGCCTCACGAAGGTCAGAAAAGAACCACAAGTGTGTGCAGATGAAGTCGCTTTGATCACGCAATGGCTGAGAGAGAGCCCAGTGGTGACATGAGTCACGAGCTGATGCAAAGCAGACTGATATGCAGTTTATTGTGGGAGAATATGTGATGTGAAAATCTGACCCCTCTAAGCAACAGCTGAGAAAGCTGAGTCCCCGATATATGGGTCCATTTGAGATGGATTGGTGGAGATGTTTGTGTTAACCTTACCCCTCAGGATAAAATGATGTGTTGCATGAGTCCAATCTAGAGCACTATGTGAGGTACCCAAGCCAGGTGTTGTGCCCTGAACCTATTCAGCTTTTGAAAGGCTGAAAAGTCCTGAGTCACCTATGAGGGTATGATATACAAAGGTAAAAAAGAACTCAAATGGAAGAAAACGAGTTAATGAAGGTTCTTGGGAAACACCATGGAAAGGGTGAAGCCACATGGGAGCCCTGATGGACATATGAAGACTTATCCTGTTTGTTTGCTTGCTTGATGGAATTTTGAGGGAAAAATTCTCATAAGAGGGGAAGGAAGTTACAACCCCAAATTTTGGGTTCATTTGGTGAGAAATGTAATTTCTTATATTAAAGATATTTGGACGAATAATGTAATTTTTGAGAATAAATGGATTTCGTTTAAAATAGCCTTGTTGTTTGATTTGTGGGCTTTGTTGGCTATTGGGCCCAATAACAAGAAAATTCAAATAGTGAATGAATAATTGAATATTTGAGAAAAGAAAAATGTGGAAACCTCTAGAAGGCAAATCCAAGGAGGGATTTCGTGCCTCTTGGGTTCCTTGGGTACCAAGGAGTCCAAAGTTGCATAAAGAGAGCAATAAGAAAAGAAGATATCAATTAAGTATTTCTTTATTAAGAAAGAAATTGAAAATATTGATGAAATGTGGAAAATAAGTGAAAAGAGGCATAATGGAGTAATCCTTGGTGGAATTTCGTATTCCAAGGATTTCTAATGATAAAAGGAATACAATTGAGGAAAATAAAATAGAAATCCTCAAAAAGAAATATTTTAATAAGAAATGCACCTGATAATGAAGAATAATGCATTTAGATGCATCTAGAAGGATAATGAGTGTCCAATAAAAAGGATTTTGAAATAATAGAGTTTCTTGGGGTCCAAGGAGCCCCAATAAAGAAAGAGGAAAGAGAAAATACCAATAATGTCAAATAAGAAGATAATGTGAATATACAATTATGTATTATGTGGTATTGCTAGAAAGAAAGTAATTTCTATAAAAGGAAAATAGGATTACGTGCCTATGGATTGAAAACCAAGAAATAAAGAGAATAGCTTAGAAGAATTTCGAATTCCTAAGATCTAATGAACAAAGTACACAAAGAAAGAGAGAAGAATACTTGTAAAATAAGGAAATCCCTTTCCTATAGGGAGTAGCCTTGATTGCTTAGTGGGCAAGCGATCTAGGACGTGGATACTCTCCTATTTAAAGGATAGACCCTCCAGTTTGAGTCTGGAGAGAGATTCCACACAACTACATCTCCCTTCTTCTTGTTTCTTTCACACAAAACCGTAATGAAGGTGTAGAGAAACCCCGGAGCAAACCAGGGGCTGAGGAGCCATCTGGTTGGAGGTAAGGTGCTTCCACATCAACCCTGGACTGCTCGGCTATGATCTCGACGTCCTTAGCTTCACGCAACATCCACTGTTGGACTGCAAGACCGGCTGTAGTTGCATCAATGGTCACATCCTTCTTCCTCTTGAGAGAGACCTCTTTGGCGACGAGTTAGAGGTGCCCTAGGTGCGGCGGACGCTGGCGGATCTAGGGCAGCCATCGACGTCGATCCCCGAGCCTCAGGATGGAAGGGCAGACTGCGGGAAGCAGCCGCTCGTGGCCTGGTCGCAGTAGATCTGGAGGTTGAAGACGATCAGGAGTACTGGACAAGTCTACCCTCCGCGAGCAATAGAACCAACCTACTTAACCAGGGGCAAAACAATCAATTCGAAATGTTTTAAAGCAAGCCGCCCCACGTTGCTTGGAAGGCGCCTACGTGGCAGCCCCCCATTGGCCCAAAAATAGGTAATTTTGCTAAAATCATATCTATTTATTCGTAGCTCGGATTAACACGTATAAAATATGAAAGTTGTTCAGAAAAATGAGGGGAATCCATTAAAAATATAACTGAAGTATGATTCCTTTTGCAATTCAAAAAGTAATGGAAGTTATTAGCTTTAGATGTATTAATGTTTAAAGAATCCTATTTTGAGATGAATAATATATTTATAAGGGTTTAATGGATGATTAGAGTTAGTATTAACCTGTTAATGATGAAAGGGCAGATTACGAACAAAAAGGATGAATTTGCATGTAATTAGTTTAATTTTGAGTTTAATGTGCATGAATAATACTTTAATGGGCCTTGAAACCCTAATGTTGGTAAGTTTGACTCTTAATGGCTTTAATTAACTAATTTCATGATTAAAGTTGGAATATGTTGAATCTAAGCTATTTCCAATATTAAAGTCCCTAATTTGTGGATAAATAACCTTAATATAGAAATTAGGGTTTTCGATTGAAGCAAGGAAGAATTATTAATACATAGAGTTCATATGGGAATTAGACCATCATGAATTATGAGTTGTTAATCCGAAACAAACTAAAAGTGATAATTGAGTCTAATGACCTTGAAATAACTTAAAAGGATAAAGAAGGTAGTTTTGGTATAAAAGAGAACTAATCGACTTTAATTGGGCTTATGATGTTGAAGTTAGGGTTTATGAACTAAGAGAGCATTTAATATGATAAAAGCGTTATGGAGGCAAAAACCCTAATATGGTCTAGAAAGCCTAAGGTGGAATCCAAGTCTAGCTTTAGAATGTTCTGGATAAACTATAACACTTGGAACGTATGCATTAATTTTAGGATGTTGTTGATTGCTTGTTGATTGATTCTTTATCCTTATTGCTTGGACAATCAAGTTTCTCTGGATCAGGTATGTGGTTAATTATGAATAACCGCATTAGTTTCCCAATGATTTTTCGGATGGTTAATCACATTCGGATGGTTAATTTCCCAATGTTCATACTTGCAAATTATAAAGTCACTATGATTATCACATTAATAATAGAAGTATGGATTCTCACACCTACATGCCACCCTGATGGATGATACCAAAGGTCAGGCCCAGATGGGTAGACCAATGGACACCTTGAGTGGTGACCCCAGGCACCAAGAAGGTGGCCTATGATATTGCATGACTAGTGGGCACCATGAGTGGTGACCCCCCAGGCACCAAGCTTGGGATTGAGAAGGTGGCCTTAAGTCATTGGCAAATGGCACCCTAAGGTGGGTATGTCAGGGTTAGGGCAAAAGCGGTGGAGAATGTCATACTGAAAAGTGTAAATTGGCTTGTTAATTAATTTGATTGTGATTATTAAATTGTTAGCCATATTTGCAAGATTTTGGTTATTCCCACATACCAGTATATTTCGATATACTGACCGACGTTTTGTTTGTCGGCGTTTTAGGAACAACAATTGAAAGAACAAACAGTAAAGTGACACAATGTGAAAAAAAGAAATAAAGTGCAAGGAGGATTAGATAGAATGATTCAAGACCAGGATAGATAGATTTCCAAGGTTTTCAAAGGTAAGTAAAATTTTTAATTTTATACCAAATTCCAGTTAGTTAGTAGAATTTCATAATTGTTATTGATTATTTGTCGAACCTTTGATCCTGTTAATTGGATAACGGCACCGACCTTTCGGTCTCCCTTAATTGGGGGTTACCGGGAGGCGGGGTCATTACAAATGGACATACAAACCCTAATTCACTTCTATCTAGCATATAAATATCACAACTTTGAAAAGATATAAAATGTGTGAAACATAATTTCTCATATCATCATCACATGTTACTATTCACTTGCCATTCCTGAGACCACACTAGTCATCATACTATCACAAGATATAAATCATTTTCACAATATCACAGGGTATAACCCTTATCAACACAAGAGGATTACACCTCATTCAGGGCTCAACCATGCCCAAAGGTCATTAAAACCATCATATTATTCCCTATAAGATCATCATTATCTTTGCATGCCTTATAACAAGTCTCAACAACATCACTTACATATAATACATCGGATCATCACAATATTGCATTAATGGGCTAGGAGATATTCATAAACAATCATAGAAGGGTTATTTTATCATGAAGAACACTCCTTTATTAGATCAACATGCAAGGACTCTAGATATGATTAACCCTCATCGTATTCATAATGCACATGTTTAGCATAAGAAAGCATCAACAATGTGTCTATGATAACCACCAATTAACACATTGAGGTTATGATCTATTAAGGAGGTTATTCCACCATCATTCCATCATATAAGAATGTGAAACATGAATACTCAGCTTTATCTATTTGCATTAGAGTTAGGCTCAACAAGATAAATTATATTAATATTACTAATTAGCACTTATTCCCGAACCTTAACTCACGGCATCCCCGTTATAGGGTGAAGCATCACCATCACATTCCATAGTATTCTCAAGTACAAACCCACACATAAATCATTGTTTAACCATCAGGTTATAGCATACTAGGGTATCAACACTAATAAGAGAGTACTCCATGATTGTATTATTCATTCAATGACTATTCATACCCATTTACCATCATTTAGTTATATTAAAGCTAGGTATAACAAGATATACCTCATTATGATTACATATCCACACAATATGGTTATCATTCCTTCTATTCATATGCGTGAATAGGTAAGACTACCTTATTAAGGGTAACCCTCCATTTTTTCCATCATCATTCAACCCATATCATCATACAACAATGTCACCCAGAACCATTGGATGTTTAAAAGGTAAGACCATTGGTTGTTTATATAAGTAAACACCTTGAATGAATAATATATGATGTTATTGAGTTGTGATCTATAAAAATCACCATTTAACCCTAGACATCTGTTGGTTAACAACAATAAGGGTTCTATTGAGAGTAGGGTAAAACCCACAATCGACTGTTCATTTAAAACAAGTCATCCATTGTCAACAAGTAAGCTCCTTAAATTGATCATATAAAGGAAACCATCTAAATCACATTATTAGAACCAACATATAACATTATCCATTATTCCACTTCATTGCAGTAATAAACATTAGATCTTGACCATTGGGTCAAGTTCATATGTTAAAACCAATAATTACAGTAATGGTCTGACCATTGCATCAAGTGACCCAAGAAACCATTGGTCTAAGGCTTAATTGATGTGAAAACTATATGATTAACTCACCATATGTTTTGAAGATATGATCCACCATGATTAGGGACCATTAAGTCATCATAGGTTGTTAGATCAGCACTATATTCCTTAATCAGCATCAAATATCAAACTAATATCACCATTGATTGATAGCATCATTAGGGTACTTAGTTGTTAATCACTAGGATTCTAATTAGGACAAAGCATGACCGAAGAGGTGAAATTCAGTTGAAACAACACCATAGGGTTGTTGCAATGGTACCATCATCGGGTCATGGGTTTATAGAAGAAATCAGCTTAAAATCCTAAAATTGACCATTGGTTGATAGGTGCTTAGCACCATAGGTTGTCAAACCAACCTGATCCAAGTCATATTATACCTTAGGAATAACGTACACATGATCACATGTTCATCTACAACTGAAATCAGAATAGGTAACATTATAAAAATTGAAATCCAAGTCAAGCATAGCTTTTTAGTGCATGGATCATCATTTTCAAGTAAGAACATGAACTAGCAAGCTTATGGTAAGCAATAAACATGGAGCAAGTTATAAAACTTGCCTCTAATGAGAAGATAAACTCCAACACATAAGAAAACACGAGTAGGTAGGGTAGAAAATCCAATCATAAGTTGTGAACTCGTCCATCTAGTACCTTTCTTCATCAAATGAGCAAACCCTAAGCATAAGGAGCAAGAAAGGTAGGGTTTTAGAGCTGTCGAGCAATTTCTACCATGGAACAGAAAGGTTCCGACCTGGAGAAAGGTAGGAGGAAGGATAACTAAGAAATAAATAGAGGAAAGAAGGGTATTCTTACTCTTTTGTGTCAAGATCACTAGAAGGAAGCTTTTTAAACCCTAAAAGGAAGTCAATTGCAACCCTAGATCCTTTTTCCCAGAAGGTCCCCACTTTCTTCTTCCTTGGATAGGAAAATTTGCAGAAGCACAGAGGGAGAATGAGGTTGGCAGAAGGAGGGAAGTGGTGGAGAGAAAATGGCTCGTTTTGGTGCTTGGGGATAAGTATATGAAACTTTAAGATAAAGAAAAAGAAAAAGTTGAAGTTCTAGTATCTATCCAAGTGTCCATGACCTTAATTCATTAAGAATATACAAGAACACACACAATCAGATCCCCCACCATCTATATATACCTGCTTATCTTTCCTTTGTCAAATTTCCCAGCCAATCAAATAATTCATTAGTTGATAGCTACTGAAGGTAGCTCATCCATGAAGGGGTAAACCCTAAAATACCCTTGGAGAAAACACCTTCAAACCAATGTTTAAATAGGTGCCATGTGTCTCAAAAAGATAAAGAATGATGATAGAATATACAAGGAACATTATGCAAGGGATAAAATTGTAAATAAAACCTCTCAATTGGGTAAATTGCAGAAAAGTCCAAAATGTGCATAAAATTGCACAACTTGCTCAACTAGTGTCTAAATTGGACCAAATTTGAAACTTAAGCTTGTCTTATGATTTCAAAGCATATAACAAGGTTATATTAGGGTTCAAAGATTTTATTATGGTAATTAAGCTTATTCAACTCATTAAGCAAGTTTAGGGGCCTTAAAGTGTCTGGCTTTATGTCTTAGATAATGGGCCATTGGTAGGCTGTTAAAGTTAGCTTTTTGGGTTAAGTCACTCATAGTGGTCCACAATGTTGTTGGCTTATAATACGAAATCCACCTGGCAGACTGAGGTCATGTAAGATAGGCCATAAAACCCAAGGCCCACCCCATTTTGTCTGAGATTGACCTGGATGATCTAGACGATAACATAGAGAAAATTGGAATGAGGAAAGCAATTGTTGGGCTCTCTCGCCGCCTTTGACACCCACATATATAGGTGCAATGCCGAGAATAAGCTCCTACTACCCCATGGAAGCAATGGGGTTGTCTTAGGTTTTAGGGGTTTCCAAAATACTCGACCATATGTCACAAATAATAGATCAACGAATGCAGAATTTGATTAGGAATCCAATGGAAAAATAATCACATGGAATGATCAATCGTGTTGTGAGAAAAAGGATTTCGAAAATCAACTGAAATTGTTGTCTGTTTCCTATTTGGTCATGGGGTAGAAGAAAGACGTGAGTTATTGGATCTGGGATCCAATGGTCCAGCTCATGTGTGCCTCAAAAGCCTGTGTGACATAAATTAAAATAAAAACCTTATTTAAATCAAAATCCAATTAAAGTGATGTATAAAATTTATTTCTCTTTTTCTCTCTCCTCTTTTGAGGGTGCAAACGAATCCCAAATTTAATGAAATTTGGCACCTAGCCTAATTTTAATATGAGAAATCTGAATATGCAATTAGATTTTCCTGTTGAGAACTTTTAATGTGTTAAAATAAATCAAATCTTATTTTCTCTTTCCTCCTTCATTAATGATATTAGGATCATCCAAATTAGATGAAACTTCACCCACAAGTCATATTTAATGTCTTGTATACGAATTTGCCATCAATTTTACATGTTGGAGTTGTTTATGTATTTATTTAATATTTTGAAGGTTCTGCACACTTTCTCTCTCATGTTTTCATCTTTTATTCAAACATCTTCCGAATTGGATGAAATTCACCCAAAGGCTACTTTTATTATGTAGATTACAAATCCAATATTATTTTCCTCTGTTGGAGTCATTTATTATTTTATTTGATATTTTGGGGAAAATATAGATCTTCTCTTTCCAAAATGAATTAAATTCATTATTATTATGTAAATAATGTGAAACTTAACTCCCTAGGTAATATGGACCCAAGGAACACAATTGTTAACTTAGATTTCACGTTTGGGATTTCTTTTTATGACATATGCCTTATGGATCACAAATGGCCCATTAGCTACATTACTTAACCAAAAATTAAGTCCTTTATCTTCTTATTACCATCCAAACGAATTATGTGACATATTGGATTACATTATTCATGCATTAGGTTATTAGGATCATTCTAACCTCAACCTTATTTGGCTATGACCAAAAGATCAAATTTCTAGGGTGGGGTTTGAGATCTGATATGTTACACTTCTAGCATCTACTTGACTATGTCCCAATTTGATAGGGATTTCTATGTCACTTCTGTGAGCGATACTACCCCTTCTGGTTTACTGAGGCACTAGATTGTGACTAAGCCTTCAAGATCTATATCTTTGCAAAGATTAGGCATCGGTGGTACCATCTTGGTATCGATGGCTGAATGGAAGCCTTATAGGCCCCCTCTTCTTTGATGCATGTAGTCACTCATGTATAAGTAGGCACCTTCTCTTTTCCCTTATTGAGGGTCAATGGTACCTCTAGCGAGGTTGAGCATTGATGTCCCTTTGTTGTGGTAGGTGAAGTTGTTATGACCGATATCACAATTGTAGGGTGAGAATTTGAAGGGTGTAACTTTTGTGGCCCAAACCCTATGCACCTTTGTCTTTGAACTCACCATATATACATTGATCGGTTGTGCCTTATGCCCCTGTTAGGTCCCTGATATGATGATTGGTTGTACTTTCTACCTTTGGTGGGAACTTGGTGTGCTAATCAGATTCTTGAAGTTGACTTTACGAACTAAGGAAATGATATGAGCACTTATAGATGAGTTTCTGACTACTTCCTCTAGTGGTAGAATCAATCCGTAGGGTGATTCCTCTGGTGATGAGATCATAGGAACTATGTTGGAGGATGAAGGCGCCTCTTCTGAAGCGACTGTGTGGACCTCCCCAACATCAATGAGATCTTGTAAGGCGTCTTTGAGCACAATGTAGGAATATGTTGTGTGACCCTTTACTCTTTGGTAGTCTCAAAAAGTGTTGGTGTTGTAGCTCTTTGGTAAGGGATTTAGCAGGTCCCTTATGGATAGAAACTTGAGTAGATACTTGATATATGGAAAACATTGTGGGTATGAACTTCCTCTTTGGTTTAGAAGGCTCTTCAGTAGTGGACTAGTAGTTGTTGGCTCAACATGAGATGTCAAATTACTCATTGTAGGAGGAGTTCTTGTGGCAGTCTGTTGCATTTTAGGTTGAAAAGGTGGTGGTGTGTACATGTTGTAGTTGTTTGATGGCAAAGTGTACTGTATTGGAATGTAGTGGGAATGATATTTAGGTGGCACCATGTGAGCATGTTGTTGTTGGCGTATTATGGCATGAGAAGTTTGTGCATCTTATGCTAGTGCTTATAAGACCTTTATGGATAACAGTTGTCGCTTTTCCATGCCTAGGGGGTATGAGTAGGGATCCCACCATAGCATCTTACATTTTCACTTTCATCCACTTGGACTTCTAAATAGTTGTCAAGGAGGTGGACAATGGTTGGAAGGTGAGGCCTATGTTTTGATAGACCCCTCTATTTATTGAACTCTTGATCCATACACCCTCTTATTTGATCTCTAGGAAGGTATTGTTCCTTTGTAAGGATAAGAGGGCAGTGAGAGCTAGTGTGGTGGCTTGGATCACCATGTCGAAAACCTTACTATCCATATTCTTGAGTTCTAGCTGAGTGGCAAGCTCCCTCCATCATCCGAAAAACTCAGAGAAGATTTCATATGTCTTTTACGTAAGTGATTCCAAGACCTCCTTGGTTGGGACCTGGTCTAGGTTCCAGGCATACTGATCAATCAACTTTTTGGCCATCTTGGCCAATGTGGTGATGGCGGTCATGCCCTATTTGTTGTACCTTGCCAATGTGGGTCCAGTTAAGGTCCATGAAAAACATCATATTAGTACTTTGTTGTCATTCTGGACTTCCACCATATCTAACCAATTCACTTTGATGTGGTCCATGGGATCTCCCTTTCTAGAGTACTCATGGAATTCAAGCATATTCATGTTGTCAAGCAGCTTCACGTATGGAAAGTGGAAGAAGTCATTGAATGTCTTTCCACTATCCTTCTTATCTTCTAGTAGTTTGATCTTCTACATGATCTCTAGAAATAGGGGATCTACAGTAGTGGGTTCTTGTGTGATATCTTCTTGATGTGCGGCTACCACAAGTATAATTGGAGCTTTGATTGTCATTGGAGACACCATACATAAGGGTGGTGGGAATCCATACCCTCACCCTACCTACGCGTTTTACAGAGAGTGGGTGGTGGATAAATAGAGTGCATGTTGGGGAATAATATTTGGACATTCATATATTGTATTTGAACCTTTATGTTGGTGTTGGTCTGCTTGACCATTTTAGGTTCTTCCTATGAGGCTGCAACTTCATTTTATTTCTTCTTTCCTTCAACTTATCCCTCATGACTTAAGAAGGTTATCACTTCCTATTGAGGTATCAAGACTAATCCAATGTTCATGAAGGGATTCTCTGATAGAGCCCTAGCCAGAATGCTTTTGGCTGAAGTGGATGGGAACCCAGCATGTCATATGAGAAGAATGGTGAGGATGACCTGACTGGTATAGCTCCTTGTTTGGAGAACCCTAGGTAGTGTCACCCTCTTGTATACATTGAGCTTGATGGAGGTGGATAAGGCATGTTGGAGGGTTGCTCAAAGGGATGTCCTTCTTAAGTGGTTGTGGCTCCTGGAATGGCAGTAGCTTCTAGAAATTTCTCCACCTCTTCTGGCTTGTTTTTCTTATTGTGGATGACCTCCCCCTTGGAGGTACAATCATACTAACGGTCTATATGGCTGCTCTCATCCATTTGGATTGATCATTGGTGAGATTAGATGAGGCACGGGATCTTTGTTGTTCTCATGATTTCAAGAAATGGGCACTATAAGGATTCAAAATTATAGTGTAACATCAAGAGAAAATGTTATATGCTTTGGTATGGGCCCCTCTGCACATATTATGTCAAATAAGAAATTGAAAAGGCTTCCTCCATAGTGGGGGAATCATATACAAGGGATGTTCCTAGATTTCCTCTGATCTTCTCACAATGAAAGGCACATGTAGTTCTTTCTTGTTATATTTTTTGGTTGTTTTTCATGCCCCTAGCTTGGGCTATATGAGGGATCCTATCACTTTTTTATGATACATGGTTTCCAATGTCATGGTAGAAAGTAAAAGGTGTGTTGTTCCTTTGATAAATGATCCAAAAGAATCAGTCAAAGTGGGATGGAAGGTGGGGCCTTGAGTGGTTGATCAAGGTTAAGGTAACCCTTATTGATCCAGTGATCATGCTTAGTCAACTACTTTTGAAACACATGATCCCACTGCCTAAGGCTCAAGTAGAGTTTCAGGAATGAAAATAGGCCCCATAGGCTAATAATAGTCTTAATTGTGCACTTTGTCCTCACTCACACACAAGCTAGGATAAACTTCCAGACTGGTCACTTATCCTAGTACTACTATGGGTTGTGCACGCTTAACCACAAAGTTCTTTAGCGATGGGCTCCCTAAAAAGGAGTTTCACCTTGGTGATACGGGTAGTCTAATAATTCTTTGTAAGATTCTTTTGGTTCAATAAGAAAATGAAAAGGCTTCCTCCCTAGTGGGGGAAGAATATGCAAGGGATGCTCCTCCTGGATTTCTTTTGATCTTCTCATTGGTGAAAGGCACATGCAATTCTTTCTTGTTATACTTTTTGGTGGTTGTTCATGCCCCTAGATTGGGATATATGATGGAACCTAACACTTTTGTATTAGATATGCTTGCCAATGCCATGCAGAAAGCAAAAGATGGTGAGTGTGTTGTTCCTTTGAGAAATGATCCAAAAGAATATGTGAAAGTAGGATGGAAGGTGGAGTTTTGAGTATTTGATCAAGGTTAAGGTGACCCTTACTGAGCCAATGGTCGTGCTTAGTCAACCACTTTTGTAACGCCTGAGCCCACAGCTTAAGGATCTAGTAGAGTTTCAAGAATGACGACAGGCCCCACATGTACGGACCATGACCCAAGTTTTGGGTTAACCCTATTTGCTTTGGATTTATCTTGTTCTTTGGACCTTGTTTTAATACTTTAAGATGTAATTAGGGCTTGTGTGTGCTTAAGTTTCCAGTTTGAGCTTGTTTGATGTTGTTTGTGCTTTTGTGCTAGTTTTGGTGCAAATTGCAATTTACCCAATGTGGGGGGGGGGGGGTTGATATGCAATTTTCCACCTCTAGAGTGTTCCTTCTCTCTCTTGGCTTCACGAGAGAGAGTGTGGTGCTTTGGGGCACTTTGTTTGACCCTTAGTTGAGTTGTGTCACCCTTAGTGGTGGTTAGGGTTTTTCTAGGGTTGGTGTGCTTTGACCTTGTGACCTTTGTTGGTTTATCTCGACTTGGGTCACGGCCTAGGATTTGTTGAGGGGGTTTCATGGTTGAGACACTTCCCCTTGGTGTGGTGGCCATGACCAAGGTTGTCTTGGGTTGAGACAAAGGATTGGAGAGGTGTGTTTTGACCTAGGTTGTTTGTGGTGGTCTTTGTATCATGACCTAGTAGTGTTGTTGGGGTGTGTGTCGCTACCATGGGGCCCCTTGGTGTTTTGTAGTTGCGACATAGAGGGTGGAGTTACTTAGGTGGTCGAGACACTACCTAGAGTGTATAACCTTGTGATGCATGTATGGCTAAGGCGGTTTCATGTGGTTGCATGTTGGTTTCTTGGGTGGACAAATGTCCTAGTAGAGCCCTATCTTGTTGACACCTCATCTTCACCCTCGTTCCCTCCTCGTTTTGTATATAAACCCTTTTTCTTCTTTCAAGTGAACCTTTTTTTCCTCTTTTATCCTCCCTCACTTTTTCTCATCCTTGGAGCTTGGTGGAGCAAAGAAGGGCTGGTCCTTGGAGCTTTGGTGATCAGATCCCTTGCATGTTGTGGTCCTTGCTCATCTTCAACCTTGGTGAGTATCTTTTCTTATTTTCCAACATTTTCCTTGAAATATCTACTCCAACGTCTTCCCTTTTCTTGATCATGGACCATGATTGTATATAATGGTCGTTCTTGAGGAATAAACCCTCATCTCTAAGGTCATGAGCCATGGTGGGATGAAGTTCTTTCACCTTTTCATCCATCTTCTTCCTTGGTTCAGTTAGGGTTTCCTTTCTTTCTCCTTTTCTTGGGCTATCTTTACCTTCACATTTTCTTTTCTTGGAGGTGTTGTTGTGTCTGAAAGTGGGACCTTTGGGGGATCTTCTTCAACCTTTGGATCATGTGCTTGGAGCTTGAGGATCCATTGTGTTGATATTTTTAAGTCGGGTTTTATAATTTTCTACCCACTTCTATTATTAGCACTCTTAATCTTACTTATGTATTGATGTTTATCCCTCTAAAATGTGCCCTTAATGTGGTAGTATACCATATCATAATCTAGAGTTTAAGTGATAATGTTGATCATGCTTGCTATGTTTAAAATCTGAAACCCTAAAATGAGGTACCTGATTTTGAAGATATATCTATCCTAGTGTAAGCTAATATTTTTCAGACCCTAGGTATGACATTAATGAGTTAAATGATGTAATATTGGGTTGAGTTTTAAGACCTTATAGTATTCTTTGGTAGATCACCCTTCTTCTTAAACCCTAATTTTTTTGTGCCCATTTTGATAGATGTCATTTTATGGAGTTCCTTCTCCATAGTTGACCCTTGATCTAGCCTTCATGTTTGGTGTTTGTGCACTTTGAGGTGGGAGAAAAGTTAGCCTCATTTTTAGTTATTTTGGGCATGGTTTCTTTTCCTTTGGTTATGCTTTTCTTGGACCTTTGCCTTAGGGTTTGTGGAGATTAGTTTGCTTGAGGTTTCCTTTCATGATGATCATGGTTCTTCCTTAGTTGGGTTCTATTTTGGTGACCTGGATGTTCATCTTTGGTGTGGTCACGACCTGGATGGCTTGGTAGTCGAGACACACTCATGGGCGTCACGGTCGCAACATGGCCCATGGATGTTAGTCGTGACCTAGTTGGCTTTGAGTTGAGATGTCCTTTCCTTGTGGTGATGTTGGACCTAGTACTGAAGGGTGAGAAACCTTAGTGCTTAGCAGCCTAGTAACCCTTAATTCCTTGCCTTGACCTAGCTAATACAACCCTTGTGTGTTGGGTCACGACCAAGAGACATTGTGGTCATGACATGGTGGTGGTTGATGTGCTGCGGTCGTGACACCTAGTTGGTGGTCAAGATGAAGACCTAACCCTAATCCTAATGTCGCGAGTGTGACATGAAGGAGGATGGGTCACGACATTGTGATGGCGTTGAGGGTCAAAACACCAATGGTGGATGTCACGGTCATGACATGTCATAGAGGGTGGCCACGGCCCATGTGTCTATGTGGTCAACATATGGTGATGGTAGGTGGTTGTAAGGTATAGGCTTGGACACCTAATGATACTCTTATATGAGTGATATATAAACCATATATAGATTTGTTTGGAATAATGTATAATCAACTATAATGATGTTCCTTGAACCTAATACACTCCAAGAGAGTGTTAGGTAGTGTACCTAGGGTTGGGATGTTGGTTGTGACTTCAAACCCTAATCAACTATGAATGGGAAACTCTAACCCTAATAATGAATAACAATGAACTTGCTCGTTTTCCTATTATGAAAGGATTATGATGTTATATGGTTATCTCTCTCTTGCTTACCTAACCATGCATTTGTTATGAATTTGATGACCATAGCTAGTGTGTGCTTTGATGGCTATGATGTGAGACATGTTGAATATGCCCTTGTGAGGCATGTTGATTATACACATAATACAATGTGGTGATTAGGTCCTATGACCTAATAGTGGTGGTTGTCTATTATGATATATAGTTTCCCATGATGAAATGAGGGGTTGGTATACCATGACATGTGGCTCGATAATGATGATGTGAATGGAAATAATACATGCATCATGTGGTGATAGTGTGACAATTTCGTACCATACATGTTTTACATCTTCTGGAGTTAAGTTATGCCCTTATCTCATAGAATTTTTTCTGGCCTTGTAAATGCACTTAAATAATCAAGTGGAATCTAATCATGTAGTTTTTCCCAGTGCCATAGATCCATTCAGTGTCAGCACTTGCTGGATGGTTGATAAAACCAAATTTTGTGATTTTTTGGCCCTTATTTCATTATCAAAACTGCCCTTTTAAACTTTTTTCCTCTCTTTTTATATATACTTTTGCAAAAACAAGCCACGCTACGCTCTTAACTCAACATTTCCATCTTTTGAAGAGTTTCCCTCCATTTTTGACTCATTTATCAGCAATAAGGCCCGTCCCGGCCCACAAACGTGTTCCACCTGCATCAGCCTTTCCACCAGCCGGCCGATATACTCACTACCCGATAGAGTAGCACAAAACACCGACGCACGACATGAGGATGTCGCGCAGGAAGGAACTAACGGGCGATACACCTTTTACCCGACAGGGAGCCGGGCTCGCCATGACAACTGAAGTGTGTCGCGCGATACAGGCCACCCACCGGTAGGCGCCACTCATCATGATGACCGACAGCCGACATCCTTGTGCCGGGCGATACTGATATCGGCCATCCACCGCATCTGTGATAATAAGAGCTGAGGAAGGACACGTGGCATCCGGAGCACCATAACTTCTTCCAACCACTGCCTATAAATAGAAGTTACAAGAAGCCGAAAAGACAGTTCGGAACCCCAGAGAGCTGACTAAGGAAAGCATCTGGGAGCTAGTGTGTCGTGCCTGAGAGGTTGTGTCAGGCGATTCCAGGTGAGCACTTCCCCATCCCGAGAGGGAGGGAATGGTTCACTTAGGGCCATCCCGGGCACCGCTGCAGGCCGATATCGTCCGACAAAGGATGCTCGATAGGAGTGGTCGATACCTGGAAGCAACACTCTTACCCGACACGATATCGAACCCCGATACGCATCGCCGGTCGTGGTGTGTCGCCTGAGAGGGTGCCTCCCGACATGATCGTATCGGGCCAGGGCGCCCCGTGCGATACATCCACCCGTCATGAGCGTGTCACTCGAGAGGGTGTGCTTCCCGACATGGGTGTATCGGGCAAGGCTCCTTCCCGGTATCGGGCTGGAGAGTCTGTTGTTGTCTGTCGTCCTTCTAAATCAAGAAGGCGACATTTATCTTTGTTATTTCAGTCATTTACTTCCTTTATCTTATGCAATGTAATCATACCTTTATTCGTTTATGGAAATAGAAGAGTTTTAATCACCTGCTGCTTTATGTTTGGTACATTTGTTGGATGATTGCTATGGTTAACATCTGAACTCTAGCTTGTATGCTTGGATCGTGCTTCAATTAGCTACCAAATTGTGTTTTCCGGTTGCAACATCCTCGAGAGAGGTGTTGTGGCTCTAGTGTTTGGTCCGATTCAGGAGTACGAGAGTGCCCGGAATCAGAGCTGCTTTAGTAACCTTTCCACTCTAACTTAAGCCCAGCAACCTCGAGAGGGGTGTTGATGCTTAGTTAGAGGTAACTGCTTCGAGAGGAGGGGTATAGGACGTTTTTGCTGCCACTTGTTTTACTGTAGTTTTCTCCTTCGTACCTTGCTTTAGTGCTAGAATTATCTCTCTGTTTCCGTTGCACGAAAATCCCTAAAAACTGATAAATGCTTAAAACCTTAATTTTCCTCGTAGCTCCAGTTGGAGATCAATTTCTTTTGCTTTATCGGTCTTGTCCTGTTGTTCCCTTGGGGAACTTTGCCATCTCTTTACCCTTGCCGGAGTGTAGCGTGTCGATTCAGTGTTCTCAACACTACCACCCTTGTCCCTGTGTTTGACCCTGTATATCTACTTCGACCCCGTAAACAAAGTTGTGGGGGCCTAGAAGGCTTCGGGTTATAAATACAAAAGTACGACTACTTCAAATCCGCCTCCATTTTTAGGACGTGCGATTTAGGCCGTTCAACTTTTTGGCACCGTTGCCGGGGACAAGGTAAAAATGGTACTGTTGACGAACCTGAATCCACTAACTACACTCCAGTGCCTCAAGTTTAGAAATAAGTTTGACAACACTCTTTTTTTATCCTTTTTCATCATTAATATTATTCTTTGATTGAAATGAATAATTCACATTATTGATAAGATATTTTTCTAACTTGATTATTACACGATGCCCAGATACTCAGAAGAAAGGCGTTTGGCTCAAGTAAGCATCGACGCCATCGAACATGCGGCCTCGCGTTGAGCAACCTCTTTCCGAAAGTGAACGCCAAGGGAGAGCCAGACCTCTCTCGAGCACCAGTCAAGGCCAAGACGAGTTTTCAAACCAACCAAATTTGGTTGGACAGCAATTCACTTTCATAAAGAGATAAGATACAATCATAAACCAGCTGGCACAAAGTACACTTCCCCATCCAGGAGTTCTAAACTCCATGCAGTTCCAGACGGCGAATATGCAGACACGCCAACGTCAAATTGATCAACATTTGGCTCAGATGGCCGATTTGATGAAGAACCCTTCAAGAAAGATGCTCCCCAGCCCTGAATCTACCAGAATGGCAGTGTTGAGATCCGAGAGGATGATAGAGTGTGATGAGGAGGCCAGGGAAGAACCTGAAGTGGGGACTGTAGGTGTGAATCCCGCAGAAGATGAAAATCGACAAGCTGATGCCAGAGATCCTGATCAGAGATCCTTCGAGGAGCTACCTGGTGGGAGAAGCCCTTACGCTCCCAGGCTACCTTTTCCATACAAGTTGATAAAGGCAAACCTGAACAAGCATCACGAAAAATTCATGGAATCAATCAAGAAACTTTATCTCGAAGTTCCCTTTCTGGACGCCTTGGAAGAGATGCCAACTTATGCCAAGTTTCTTAAAGATATGATTATGAAGAAGAGAAGAGGAGGAAGGATTGAAACTTTGCATCTAGTAGTTGTTTCCTCTGCTTTCGTAAAACCAGATCTGCCCAACAAAAAGAGAGATCTTTGAGCTTTCAGAATCCCTTTTGCCATTGGAGATAACATCGAGCGGAAAGGTCTTGCCGACTTGGGGGCTAGCATCAGCCTCATGCCCCTAAGCTTCACGCAAAGAGTAGGTTTAACCGATATGGTTAGAACCAATATGAGAATCGGGCTAGCAGATCATACTTTCAAAAGACCTATCGACGTTGTTGAAGATGTGCCAATCTGAGTAGGTAATTTCTTCATTCCGTGTGATATAGTTGTCGTAGACACCGTGGAGGACGCCCGCTATCCTATCATCTTTGGACATCCTTTCCTGGCTACAGGAAGGGCATTGATCAATGTTTCTGAAGGGATAATCACTCTGAGGGTCGGAAACAACCACTTAGACTTCAAGGTGAAGGATGCAATGAGAGGGCCTTCCCTGTCAGAGTCTGCTTGCTTAGCGGACAGCTACGACCAGTTCTGCAAGGAGATAGAAGAGGACATCCGAATCGTAGACCCCTTGCGAGGGAAATAAGCGGTCAAGATTCTGACTTTTAGGGTCTAGAAGTTGCGGAGTGTCTCAGCCTTCTTAACTTGTCTGATGAAGATTTGAGCAACGAGGATGAGGTGGTGGAATCTGTCATGTATGCCTCTCTTGAGGGGGAGTCGTAAGAAAAGACATCCAGGGCCAAGCCTGAATTGAAGTCGTTACCTGAAGGAATGAAATACGAATTCCTGGATCAAGAAGAAAGGAACCCTGTTATCGTCAATGCCAATCTTTCAAAGAACCAGCTGGACAGACTTCTTGGGGAGTTAAGACTCCACTGGGGGGCTATAGGATACTCAGTGGAAGACATCAAAGGCCTTAGTCCCACTTTATGTATGCATCGCATCAATCTGGAAGAATTTTCCAAACCTCTGGCTCAACCCCAGAGGAAGTTGAATCAGATGCTAAAGGAAGTTGTCAAGAAAGAGGTAATCAAGTTGAGGGATGCGGGGATCATTTACCCAATCAGCGATAGTAACTGGGTAAGCCCGATCCACGTAGTACCCAAGAAGGGTGGTATGACAGTGGTAAAAGGAGATAAGGGCGACAAGGTGGCGGTTAGGACCATCACAGGATGGAGAATGTGCATTGATTACAGGAAGCTAAACCAAGCTACAAAAAAGGATCATTTTCCGCTACCTTTTATTGATCAAGTTCTTGAAAGATTAGCGCATCATAACTTTTTCTATTTCTTGGATGGTTTTTCAGGATTTTATCAGGTCCCCATCCTACCAGAAGACCAGGAGAAGATAACTTTTACCTGTCTCTACGACACCTATGCCTTCAGAAGGATGCCCTTCGGCCTCTACAATGCTCCCGCTACGTTTCAAAGATGCATGATATCAATGTTTTTGGATTTTCTGGAAGATATCGTGGAAGTTTTCATGGACTATTTTTCAGTCTATGGAAAGGACTTCGATACCTGCCTAAGAAACCTATCTTTGGTTCTGTAAAGATGCGAGGAGAACAGACTAGTTTTAAACTGGGAAAAGTGTCATTTCATGGTACGAGAAGGCATCATTCTGGGACATAAAATCTCAAGGTGTGGCATCGAGGTGGACACTAGCAAAGTTTAAGCCATATCCAAGCTTCCTCCACTAAAGACCGTGACGGGAGTGAGGAGCTTCCTCGGACACGCCGACTATTACCGAAGATTCATAAAGGACTTCTCAAAGATTTCAAAACCATTGTCCAATCTGCTGGTAAAAGATGTTGAATTTGTTTTCTCTGATGACTGTCTAACTGCTTTTCAGGCTTTGAAGAACGCTCTTGTCTCACCACCCATCCTCCAAGCTCCAGATTGGAATTTACCATTCGAGCTTATGTGTGACGCCAGCGACTATGCAGTGGGAGCGGTCCTGGGGCAGAAAAAAGATAAAAATCACCACATGATCTGCTACGCTAGTCGCACATTGGACAAAGCTCAGGTAAATTATACGACTACTGAAAAAGAGATGCTCGCAATTTTCTTCGCCTTTGATAAGTTCAGGTCGTACCTCATTGGAGAAAAGGTCAAAGTATATACAGATCACGGGGCCATAAGATACCTAATGCAAAAGAAAAATACAACGCCCAGACTGTTGAGGTGGGCCTTATTGCTACAAGAGCTCGACCACGAGATTATCAATAAGAAGGGTGCAGAAAATGTGGTCGTTGACCACTTATCAAGGATCGTGGCTAAAGGACAGGGGGGACCGCCCATCAATGACAACTATGTCGACGAAGCTTTAATGCTGGTTGAAACCAAGGAAGAAGGCTTACCCTGGTTCATAGATATCTGTAGCTATCTTTCCTGTGGAGAACTGCCTCCCGACATCACCTATAACAAGAAAAAGAAGTTGTTCACATATGTAAAAAATTACTATTGGGATGATCCTCTCCTTTTCAGAAGATGTGCTGATAACTTGTACAGGAGATGCATTCCTGAGGAAGAAACCCTGAACATTCTGAAGGAGTGCCACACCTCCCCTTATGGGGGACATCTGGGCAGCAACAGGACTGCCGCAAAAGTGCTACAATCAGGCTTTTACTGGCCCTCTTTATTCAAGGATGCCGCGTAGTTTGTAAAGGTCTGCAAAGAATGACAATCGATGGGCAATATAGGGCGAAGGAACGAGATGTCGATGGCAAATTGGATTGAAGTAGAGATCTTCGATGTATGGGGGATCGATTACATGGGGTTGTTTCCCCCATCAAGGGGGTATCAATACATTCTAGTGGCAGTAGATTATGTATCAAAATGGGTAGAAGCTGTGGCAACCCAAACGTGTGATGCCAAGTCAGTGATCAAGCTGTTCAAGAAAACAATTTTTCCTCGGTTCGGTGTACCACGCACTGTAATAAGCGACGGCGGGTTGCATTTCGGTGAAAGACAATTTGAAGCACTCCTATGAAAGTATGGAGTTAAGCACAAGATCTCTACACCCTAGCACCCATAGACTTCTGGGCAGGTAGAGGTTTCAAATAGGCAAATCAAGTAGATTCTGGAAAAGACTGTCAGCCAGACGAGGAAGGATTGGTCATTAAAGCTTGACGACGCACTATGGGCCTACAGGACTGCCTACAAAACGCCCATTGGAACCTCCCCGTACAAGTTGATCTACGGAAAATCCTATCATCTACCTCTGGAGCTGGAACACAAGGCCCTCTGGGCAATCAAATTCATGAATATGGATCTGGAGAAAGCAAGAGAAAAGAGATATTTGCTGTTACAAGTGCTTGAAGAATTAAGGATTCATGCTTATGAGAATGCAAAAATATATAAACAAAGGACGAAGGTGTGGCATGATGCCCACCTAAGGAGAAAGGATGTAAGTGAAGGGGATAAAGTTTTATTATTTAAATCCTCCATTCATCATTTCCCTGGAAAGTTACAAATGAGATGGTCGGGACCGTTCACTGTGTCAAAGATATACCCATCAGGAATGATGGAGCTATACGACAAAGATGATCCGACCAAGGTCTTTCAAGTAAACGGGCACAGAGTGAAGAGGTACTATGAAGACAAAGCTTTTGTTAGGAGGGCAGAGATCAACTTGCAGGACATGGATACTGTTGACAGCCAAAAGTGAAGGACCTAAACCGGTCGAGCTGGCGACGAAAACTACAGTGCTCCTCGGGAGGCAGCTCGAGCTTTTATTTTTCTTTCTAGAATAGGATGTTATTTACTTTCCTACAAAACAAACATTATGGACAATTGGATTGTAATAAGGCCTGAGTCAACGCATGTGTACATGCGCCGACTCTTCTGTTTTATGGGCCACCGCTCGGGTTTACGAAGCATTGAGGAGTAATAATATCTGAGGTCGGGGACTTAACCCTAAGCCAATGATCATTTACTCATCAATCACTTTTTCCTTCACCTCATTTTTAGTTCTTCTGGCCACGTATCGGACATGTATCTCCTTTGTTGATCGTATCGGGCAGCAGCTCAGCCGATGCGTAAAACTGCTCGTATCGGGCAACGGCATATCGGGGATTGCAAAGGTCATGACGGATGGTACTCCTGGGCGGCGAGCGCCCACATCGGGCGAGATGAATAATTACCCTTGATTATACGGTTGGAACCGCTCGTTTCAGGAATGCCTTGTCTCAACGGCCGACGCGCATCCCCTGATCTACCCGTTTTACCCCCGGTTGAGATTGCTATATATAGTACGAAGCTTTTACCGTGTTGGGCCATTATTTCTGCTCTTCTAGCCACCCATATCATGTAGTAATTTCTCCCTTTGCTCTTGTGTCGGCCAGGGTTGCTTCAGATAGCAAAGGTATAGCCCCGACAGTTTGCTTACCTGACACAAGCTTATTATCACGCGCAGCGTATCATGTAGATGACTTTTGTTGATTTTTCCTGTGTCGCCCGACACGTGTGTCGCCCGACACGTGTGTCGCGCGATACATTTTTTTTCATACGCATTTGCACGATACCCCACGTCAGGCGATAGACTGTGTCGTCCATTCTTGTGCCGCATCGCTTGTTCTTGTTATCGGGCGACACATTTTTCTCTCTAGGGGATGTCCCTATCGGGTAGTTTGTTTCACGCAACTGTGTCACCCGACACACCCGTGTCGAGCAATAGGTGTGATGAACAACTTTTCTCCATATCGTCCAGTCTTGTATCACCTAGGATGTTCTTTTGATGGACGATACCCAGACTTGGCAACGAGACAAGTTTTATCGTGATATCAGTTTTGCCTACCTAACATTTAAATGATCAATGAACTTGATAATAGGTATGGCCCATACAAAGAAAACCTCCGGACGAGTCGACAAACATGGCGGAAGATTCGACACTGCGGCCGCAGCTGAAGCGACCACAGTCGGGCAGAAAAGCCCGAATCCCGAGGTGGTTGGACCATCGACCGCTGAAAAAAGAACAAGGATTGGAGAAGTGGCAGCTCTAGCAACAGCTCCAACAGTAGCGGTAGAACCCATGGATCACACGCCAGGAAGGTTCATGCCAAGAGATGATGAGCATGGATGCCGGTATGCATAACTCGCGACCAAGCTCTACAGACCGAGCAGATTCTGCCACCAGTCTTCTTTCATTCAGTTGGGTATTTTTGAAAGACTGGAGAGCGTCCTCACCGCGGTAGGACTGAGGAAGTTCTGCCTCAGCCGTTCTGCCTCCTACACCAAACTCACGAGGGAGTTCATGTCGTCTCTCTGCCGAGTGAAGAATACTGCTGAAGAAATTTAAGAATATGGCGGAGCAGACAGACTGCAAGCGCGGCTGTACAACTCAGAGCACGCCATCTCTGAGAAGCTGCTCAATGAGATCTTCTCCTCCAGCGAGGAGGAGAAGAATCTGATGAATAATGGTGAAAGAATCACCGAAGGAGACGAGTTCAACCCCGTGGAGTTCTAGAATAGGCTGACCGGCGAGTCATCGTTTAAGCCGGGAAGCAAGGTGGCGGTAGTGCACTCATGTTTTTGGAGAATAGTGCACAAGCTGATGGCGTGCCTGCTGTTCAGCAAGAACGAGTCCATCAATATTTACACCGAAGAACTCCACATCATGTGGCACATGATGGAGGGAAGAGTGATCAACCTGGGGCGGTTTTTGCTGAACATGCTGCACCCAATAAAGGATGCCACCAAAGAATATTGTATGGGTGGCATCGTCAACCTGATCGCGGTTGGGCTTGGGTACCCAAATGAGTTGCGCAGTCTTTCGAGGACAAGGGGAGATGAGCTGATCGACCTCAAATACCTCATGAGGGCCAACATTATAAAGAAGGAGGGAAGGTGCTATTTCTTCAAGTTTGCAAGAACAAACACCCTCCTCCCGCTCTCTCACTGCGCCACGTACGACGTAGAAAAGTTGGTCTTCACTGCAGTAGAAATAGAAGTTGTAGCGGTAGACGCAGCTTACGTCGCCACCACCAGAATTCAAGAGAGGGCGGCTGCGAGAGGAGAACCAACTCCTCTCGACCCAAGGCAGAACAAAGCATCAACGACCTTCACTGAGCCAGCCGCCAATCCAGAGCCACCAACGACAGCAGTTGATAGAGTTGTCGTCGCTCCTATCATACCAGCCACGATAACGACAACACCTGTCATGGCTGAAAAAGAATCGACAATCATAGAATTCGTTGAGACAACAACGAGAGCTACCGCAGAAGAGACGGTTGCAGCCCCTAAAATTTCTATCGTGCCTTTAGAGGAAGACGAAGAAGTACATCCAGACACCGATGATGAGGTGTTCGCTGAGATCCTCGAGATGGAGCTCGGAGCCACACAGCTAACACCGACACCGCCGCCAGTGTCCCCTATAGCGGCTGCTGACGAGATCGCCGACAACGTAGAGGTGGAACAGCATCCACCCACACCATGGCCATCTCAACCACGACAAGAAGGTGAGGTAGTGACGGCCGCAAGGGTGCCTACCCCTCGCCCAGCAACGTCTGCCTCGCGAATGATCGAGATAGGTTCTACCTTGTTAGTTGAACCCTCACACGAGAGAGGTATCGCGGGGACGAGAGGGAGATCAGCAGAAACCCCTCTGTCGCTTGGGAAAATGCTGGGGCACAAATTCGACTACTTGTGTGAGGTAACAGAAAGCCACTCGGCTACATTTACTTGTCTAACCTACAAGTTTTCATTTTTCCAGCAGAGGTTGGATATCCAGGAACGGGAACCGCTACCTCTCGTTGTACTTCCTGGCCAACTACATGATTTCAACGCCACGCTTCAGCAGACCCTCCAGTGCCTTGACGCGATCGAGGAGAGGTTGAATAGGGGAGACGACCACCCGCACTCAAAGCAGCCGAGAAGGTCTCTGTCGCCTCCTAGACCAGGCTCTCCACCCTCCTCGTCAGCAACCTCGTCAGGATCATCATCCTCTTCCTCCTCCAGCGGGCCGTCCACATCACCCGAGGAAGGGACGCCACAGGGATCGGCCATCGGAGCCCCAGCAGGACAGGCAAGCTCCCAAGGCCTGGAAGAAATAACTCCCTCAATCCCCATAGACGAAGCCGAAGATGACTACGGAGACATCAGCGTCGGGGAGGACACTTCTGATGAATCAGAGGGAGAGGGGGGGACGTTTGGGCCGCCAACGAAAGACACCCCCCAGAGGAAGATGCTCAATGGAAGACGCATTCTCTTTGCCGTCAGAGATACCTTCCTTCGAGATGGCTGACTTCGATAGAAGGGCCATCGGCTACCTGATGATCAGAGACTAGAAATTGCTGAATAAGGTCCTAAGGTCACAGGAAGATGAAGAAGATGTCATCTGGAGCGACGGCTACTTCTCTGTACGACGGGGAGCACTCCGAAGCATGTTCCGCTCGCCATCCGTCGTCGGCAAAAAGTTGTTCAGGGTCCTTGAAGGTGCAATAATAGAAAATATCAGCACAGGGACAGGTCGGAAGACAGTATACAACGCCACACCGACCTTGGCGAGAAGGCTAATGTTGGGAGTACCAGACTCCATTGCGGTGGCCAACATGTTGCAGCACGTCGAAGAGCATAACACGAACCTCGTGTTGGCCCCGTACAAGAACTGCAACGTATGGTTCCTCTACATGGCAGACCTCAGGAACCACGACATCCAGCTGTTTAGCTGCAGCACCAATGAGGTTCCACGCTCCGGGCTTGTTTTCAGTCGCTCGGACGACAAAAATCTGAGGCTTCTACTGCTGTGTCTTCTACGAGCTATCAAGCAAGGATTCAAATGTCACAATGGCATTTGGAACTTCTTTTCTATCTGAGACTTCCCCATCCAAGCTGAAGAGGGAAGCGGAGACAACGCCCTTATCGTC
This sequence comes from Alisma plantago-aquatica, assembly GCA_963693085.1. Lineage (NCBI taxonomy): Eukaryota > Viridiplantae > Streptophyta > Magnoliopsida > Alismatales > Alismataceae > Alisma > Alisma plantago-aquatica. The sequence goes on along the minus strand of OY856412.1, from coordinate 737,475,041 downwards.
TTGCGCGCCATGGAGCTACTCAACATATTTGGAAACATGAGGCACCTCCAGGGCCAAAACTTTTACCAACTCAGGAGCATATACGCCCTACTGATAATCAAAGACGGGTGCTATTTCTGAGATGCAGGGGTACCTGATAGGCTGCGGGACAGTGACCACGACGATGAATCTTTGCAGCCCAGCAGCACTCCGGAGGAGGCAGAGATGGAAAAAGACATGTATGGGGCAGGCAAGCAGTTAAAGATCCTACAGGAAGTGCACGGATTTGAAGACCCTACTTCATCTGAAACATCAGAAGAACTGATCAACAAGTTTGACCGCTTCTCGTGCGCTACACTCACGCAGGAGCAGGTCAATGCAATTCTTCTGAAGTTAGCCGATTCTACCCCAGCAGATGTCATCTATGAGGCAGGAAATGTCATAGTCCCGGTTGATGTCTTAAGGGACATGATAAAAGAAGTAGGATGCTTGGTTGTATCGGTGGCGACCGCTTACATCCAAACACTACAGCCAAGGTTCGAACACGCATACATAGCTCATCCAATGTTGTTCAATGACATCTGCCTTGCCGATGAAACAGGAGCAAAGCAAGAATTTCTGGAAGAGTTGGAGAGCAGGGTTCCACAGACTATTTTCCTACCCATCCTTCACTACAACCACTAGACGCTCCTGACGGTGTACACTCGCCAACGAGTAGGAATCTTTTACAACAGCTCGGACAGCAACAAAGACCATACGGTGCAGTGTACATCAATAGCGTTGACCTCCCTCGAGTGCCTAGTACGAAAATACTACGAGGATGTGGCAGTGTTGATACAACCATTCCTAGACACAGCAACATCCAAATGGCACGAGCTTCAGTTCTGCCACCGCAGTCCACAACAGATTCCCTTATCCAACGACTACAGCATCTTCGTGCTGGAATGGATATCAAATGAAGTGATGCCTGACCAGCTCCACCACATCGATTACCATAGCAACCAAGGAGAATATGTGTGGGAGCTTCTATCTGGCGCAGGCATGCTCACCAGCTAACCCTCACTGGGTTAACATTACCCTACCTTATCCACTTCACAACTCTGGGATAGAGTGTGGAGTAAGTTTGGGGGGTACCCATGTACCAGTGAGGGACGTATAAAATTTTCTTCTTCAACTCCACCCTTTGTGTCCTTCGTTCTTCTTTTATACCATGTATACGTATACATGCTCATATAAAAATTTTGAAAAAAAAATTAGCTTGTTCACATTCATATGTACAAAGTTGCTATATTAGTAAAAACCTGATACGACTTCTTGCCAGTTTGTTTTCTATGTGCCCAACGAGATGCAAGTTTTGTTATGTCTTTCTGATAATACAACCTCAAATGACAAAAGACTACGAATTTCCACACCAAAAATTTTGAAAAATAATAATCTCGCAACAGCTAAGAGACGAGTATGGAGAAGGAAAAAGTTGCCCAAACAACAAAAATCCCTCTTGTTCTCCCCCACCCAACAAAAATTCCAAAAAGAGAAAGCAGCCTTATGAGAGTGAATAAAAGCATGAGAGTTGTGCCAAATGAAAAGAAAGAAAAAAATATATATACACACTTGTTTTCCAAAAGTACCCATCTTTACGCATGGTAGATCCGGGGCAGTGGTACGTAGGATGTGAAATCACTGCTCTAAAGCCAACTGGCTTGGACTGTAGGGACCACTTGCCCGTTAATGGACACGTACCTGGATGGACTAATGGGAAACAAGAAAAACCCAAAAAGCCTTAAGCCTACCCAAACACACAACTTTCTGCCCCCAAAAGTTGTTTGGTGTGAAAGCTAACTTCGAAATCGTGCACCTAAGTCTCGCCGAAGCTGTGCGGAATTTTTTTTTCTTAAATAAGGTAGGAGAAATAAAGTTTGTTATTCGTGACCAGGCCGTATTCTCAGAAAGACACCTCAATACTTGCTCTAACCCATGGTCTGAAAACTACACCAGTCGAGAAGATGCATCACCAAATAAAGTTTAAATATTGATTGAGGACAATCAAAATGCTAAGTTTGGGGGAGTTGATAACACTAAATTTTGTGATGTTTTTGGCCCTTATTTCGTTATCAAAACTGCCCTTTTAAACTTTTTTCCTCTCTTTTTATATATACTTTTGCAAAAACAAGCCACGCTACGCTCTTAACTCAACATTTCCATCTTTTGTAGAGTTTTCCTCCATTTTTGACTCATTTATCAGCAATAAGGCTTGTCCCGGCCTACAAACGTGTTCCACCTGCATCGGCCTTTCCACCAGCAGGCCGATACGCTCACTGCCTGACAGAGTAGCACAAAACACCGATGCGCGACATGAGGATGCCGCGCAGGAAGGAACTAACGGGTGATACGCCTTTTACCCGAGAGGGAGCCGGGCTCACCACGACAACTGAAGTGTGTCGCGCGATACAGGCCACCCACCGGCAGGCGCTACTCGTCATGATGACCGACATCTGACATCCTTGTGTCGGGCGATACTGATATCGGCCATCCACTGCCTCCGCGATAATAAGAGCTTAGGAAGGACACATGGCATCCGGAGCACCATAACTTCTTCCAACCGTTGTCTATAAATATCAGCTACAAGAAGCCGAAAAGACAGTTCGGAACCTCAGAGAGCTGACTAAGGAAAGCATCTGGGAGCTAGTGTGTCGTGCCTGAGAGGTTGTGTCGGATGATTCTAGGTGAGCACTTTCCCATCTAGAGAGGGAGGGAATGGTTCACTTAGGGCCGTCTCGGGCACCGCTGTAGGCTGATATCGGCCGACAAAGGATACTCGATAGGAGTGGCTGATACCTGGAAGCAACACTCTAACTCGGCACGATACCGAACCGTGATACGCATTGCCGGTCACGGCGTGTCGCCTGAGAGGGTGTCGCCCGACATGATCGTATCGGGCCAGGGCGCCCCGTGCGATACATCCACCCGTCGTGACCGTGTCGCTCAAGAGGGTGTGCCGCCCGACACGGGTGTATCAGGCATGGCTCCTGCCCGGTATCGGGCTGGAGAGTCTGCTATTGTCTGTCATCCTTCTAAATCAAGAAGGCGACATTTATCTTTGTTATTTTAGTCATTTACTTCCTTTATCTTATGCAATGTAATCAGACCTTTATTCGTTTATGGAAATAGAAGAGTTTTAATCACCTGCTACTTTATGTTTGGTACCTTTGTTGGATGATTGCTATGGTTAACATCTGAACTCTAGCTTGTATGCTTGGATCGCGCTTCGATTTTCTACTGAATCATGTTTTCCCGTTGCAACATCCTCGAGAGAGGTGTTGTGGCTCTAGTGTTTGGTCCGATTCTAGAGTATGAGAGTGCCCAGAATCGGAGCTGCTTTAGTAACCTTTCCACTCTAACTTAAGCCCAGCAACCTCGAGAGGGGTGTTGATGCTTAGTTAGAGGTACCCGCTTCAAGAGGAGGGGTACATGATGTTTCTGCTGCCGCTTGTTTTACCGTAGTTTTCTCATTCATACCTTGCTTTAGCGCTAGTATTATCTCTCTGTTTCCGTTGCATGAAAATCCCTAAAAACTGATAAATGCTTAAAACCTTAATTTTCCTCGTAGCTCCAGTTGGAGATAGATTTCTTTTGTTTTATCGGTCTTATCCTGTTGTTCCCTTGGGGAACTTTGCCATCTCTTTACCCTTGCCGAAGTGTAGCGTGTCGATTCTGTGTTCCCAACACTACCTCCCTTGTCCCTATGTTTGACCCCGTAAACAAAGTTGTGGGGGCCTAGAAGGCTTCGGGTTATAAATACAAAAGTCCGACTACTTCAAATCCGCCTCCATTTTTAGGACGTGCGATTTAGGCCGGTCAATGGTGAAATGAGTTTAACTCATTGCGCATATTTATGAATATGTGGGGGTGTGAATAATATCCCCTTACGTCCAGGATATTTGAGATAACCATGCTTGAGCTAGTCTCCTAGTGATATGTTTTATACGATTGGTTGTGGTCCATACCCTGGAAGGAATGTGGTTGTGGGTCATAGCTCAATTTCACTAGCACCATGACCTGCACCAAGGTGGTCCAAGACTTTCACTATTGACTATATGTCACAAGTTGTAGTTGACTGGTATGCCTTTATTGTTTACTCATGTACTGACCATGAGGTTTGGGTAGGTTGTGGATTCCAGCTCTTCCATTGACCTTGTATGGAACCTATTTTGACTTAGAAGTGGTCAGTTGGATTTGGATGGTACGAATCAAATCCTTAGGGCATAATGCTTAGGATCAAATATGAAAACATTGGTTGAGGCCTTGCTTGCTTTTGTATAATATAGTTGGTAGTGGATATACATGTTCTTCATATTCCTTTATTGATGATAAGATGTTCTACAATCCAATTGCAATTGCTTATATTATTTAGTGATGATTATCTGCTTTAGACATATCATTGAGTTGAATCTGCCCATCTTGCACAGTATTGTATCAACCTTCTTTATTTTATCTGCACTTTTAATAGATGTTGGTGGAGAGTTATAACTCTCACTGGAACGTTTGGTCTCACCCTATGGGTTTTCACATCTTTTAGGTGGACGTGCATGTTGGGATAAAGATCGTGTTGCTGAGGTAGACATTCTATGGTGTTGTAGTTGATGGATCATGGATATGTGGCTAATATTTGTTGATAGAGTGATATGTGTCGTCCATGTACACTCGGGTCCGTGGGGGTGTTTTACATGCGTTGTCCATCGGTTTGAGTTTTTGAGTCTATATGATGATGGTATAGAGATGGTTTACATACATGAGCAGGTGATCACATGTAATAGGTTGTGGCTAGTTAGCCAGTGAACAATGTTTTGTATCTCCTTTTGAAATGAATGAAATACAAATAGCTCCAGCTTATGGCTTCAGACAAGATGATTTCAACTTGTTGCATGATTATGAAATTGGTTTTAATTTCTTTTGTTTTTCGGTAATGCGCTAGCTTATTGTTAATTCGGTGATCGGTTTTGAGTAATCTGGCTTTGTGTGGCAAAGAATGTCACATTGGTTGGTATCAGAGCTATAGGTTTACTGAGTCTTCAGGGACACTAGGACTAGAACTAGGATGGTGTCTAAGTTGAGAACATGACATAAAACATTATGCATACTACCTAATCTCAGTACTCGAATGCCCTGGCTAGGTATTCAAATATTGAAGGAAAGGTGAGTATGGAACTCTTAGGTTGCTTTCTTTTTTATTACTCTGATCAAGTATTCATTTTGAAACAACCTAAAGAGAATAAATAAACACAAATCATGGTAATGATACCTCCATCTTGCTCTGATGAAGAACAGAACTACATCATAACCTATCATAACATTAATGACCGATAATCATATGAGGAGAATGTGACACTTTAAAACTAGAATTTGAACACAAATGATCCATAAAGAGATCCCTAAAGTGGTAATTCCAAGAAGCTTATAATATAAAAGACAGATAAATCTATGCTAATGATGTAAGAAAGGGTGTAAAATCCATTCTTTCCTGAGATAAGTATGACAAAAGGTGACAAATGAAAATAATGATGAACTAATAACAATGGAACCTGAGCTAACCTCAGACCAACCTATGAGAATGATGAACAATAACTAGAAAAGAAGTAATAAGATGCCTTAACCTTGGTGATTCCTATGCTGATAGCAAGGAATCCAAGTTGAAAAAGGTAAAATTATATGTAATAAGTTGTAACTTTGTATGATAACAAAGAGAGCCGATAAACCCTTTCCCCGCTAGTTGGATTGTTGAGTTGATACAGTCACCCGTAAGATTGATGCTGAGTTAATAGATCAGAGTAGCACAACGGAAGCGTGGTGGGCCCGTAACCCACAGGTAATGTGACATCACCAAGATATAGAGGAAGCCACATGGGAGCTTGAGCTAGAAATGTGGAGATAGTGCTCGTCTCTGTTTGCCTAGGATTTCAGGGGGAAAATCTCTATTAGGGGTTTATGGCTTGAAAGGACCCTAACCCAGGTTTTAGGTTAACTATGTTTGCTTTGACTTGATCTTGTTCTTAGGACCTTTCTTTAATCCTTTGAGAAATAATTAGGGCTTGTGATGTGCCTCAGTTTCCAGTTTGAGCTTGTTTGGATGTTGTTTGTGCTTCTGTGCTAGTTTTTGTGCAAATTGCAATTTACCCAATATGGGGGGTGATGTGCAATTTTCCACCACTAGAGTGTTGATTCTCTCTCTTGGCTTCATGAGAGAGAATGTGGTGCTTTGGGGCACTTTGTTTGACCCTTGGTTGAGTGGTGTCACCCTTAGTGGTGATTAGGGTTTTATAGGGTGGGTGTGCTTTGCCCTTATGACCTTTGTTGGTTTGTCTCGACCTAGGGCATGACCTTGGGTTTGTTGAGGGGGTGTCCCAGTCGAGACACTTCATCTTGGTGTGGTGGCCACGACCAAGGTTATCTTGGATCGAGACAAAGGCTTGGAGAGATGTGTTTTGACCTAGGTTGATTGTGGTGGTCTTGGTTGTCGTGACCTAGTAATGTTGTTGGGGTGTGTGTAGTGACCATGGATTCCCTTGGTGTGTCACATTCACAACGTAGAGGGTGGAGTTGCTTAGGTCATTGAGACACTACCTAGAGTGTATCACCATGTCTTCCATGTATGGCTAAGGCGGTTGCATGTGGTTGCATGTTGGTTTTCTGGGTGGACAAGTGTCCTAATAGAGCCTTATCTTGTTGACACCTCATCGTCACCCTCCTTCCCTCCTCCTATGGTATATAAACCCTTTCTTCTTCTTTTCAAGTAAACCTTTAGGTCCTCCTTCATCCCCCCTCTCTTTTTCTCGTCATTGGAGCTTTGTGGATCAAAGAAGGGTTGGTCCTTGGAGTTTTGGTGATCGGATCCCTTGCATGTGGTGATCCTTGCTCATCATCTACCTTGGTGAGTATCTCCTCTTCTTTTGCAACATTTTTCTTAATATCTCTATTCCATCTTCTTCCCTTTTCCCATTCATGAACCTCGATTGTATGTGATGGTCGTTCTTAAGGAAGAAACACTCATCTCTAAGGTCATGGGCCATGGTGGGATGACGTTCTTTCACCTTTTCCTCCTTCTTCCTTGGTTAGGTTAGGGTTTCCTTTATTTCTCCTTTTCTTGGGCTATCTTAACTTCGACATGTTCTTCTCTTGGAGGTGTTGTTGTGGCCAAAAGTGGGACCTTTGGTGGATCTTATTCAACCTTTGGATCGTGTGTTTGGAGCTTGACGATCCTTGGTGTTGGCTTCTTAAGGTGGGTTTTTTAACTTTCTACCCCTTCTATTATTAGCACTCTTAATCTTACTTGAATATTGATGTTCATCTCTCTAAAATGTGCCCTTAATGTGATAGTAGATGATATCATGATCTAGATTTTAAGTGATAGTGGTGATCATGTTTGCTATGTTTAAAATCTAAAAACCTAAAATGAGGTACCCGATTTTGATGATAGATCTCTCCTGGTGTAAGATACTATTTTAGACCCTAAATATGAAGTTTGTGGAGATCGGTTTGCTTAAGGTTTCCTTTCATGATGATCACGGTTATTCCTCAGTTGGGTTTTGTGTTGGTGACCCAAATGTTCACCCTTGGTGTGGTCGTAACCTATCTGGCTTGGTAGTTGAGACACACTCATGGGTGTCACAGTCGCGACGTGGCCCATGGTGGTTTTTGCAACCTAGTTGGCTTTGGGGTTGAGATGTTCTTTCCTTGTGGTGATGTTGGACCTAGTGTTAATGGGTGAGAACCCTTACTACTTAGTAGTCTAGTGACCCTTAGTTCCTTTACTTGACCTAGCTGAGATAGCCCTTCGTGTGTTGGGTTGTGACTATGAGGCATTGTGGTTGTGACATGGTGGGGGTTGATGTGTTGCGTTCGTGACACCTAGTTGGTGGTTTAGACGAAGACCTAACTCTAACCCTAATGTCATGGGCGTGACATGGTGATGGCATTGAGGATCGAGACACCCATGATGGATGTCGCGGTTGTGACATGTCATGGAGGGTGGCCACGACCCATGTGTCTATGTAGTCAACATATGGTGATGGTAGGTGGTTGAGAGGTATGGGCTTGGACACCAAATGATGCTATTGTATGAGTGATATATAAGCCATGTATAGTGCTATTTGGAATAATGTATAATAAACTCTAATGTTGTTCCTCAACCCTAATACACTCCAAGATAGTGGGAGGTGGTGTACCTAGGGTTGGGTGGTTGGTTGAGACTTCAAAACCCTAATCGACTATGAATAGGAAACTCTAACCATGATAATGAATAACGATGAACTTGCTCGATTTCCTATTATGAAAGGATTATGATGTTATATGGTTATCTCTCTCTTTCTTATCTAGCCATGTAGTTGTTATGAATTTTATGACCATTGCTAGTGTGTGCTTTGATGGCTATTATGTGAGACAGGTTGAATATGCCCTTGTGAGGCATGTTGATTATACGTGTGATAATGGAATGTGGTGATTGGGTCTTATGACGTAATAGTGGTGGTTGCCTATTATGAGATAATGTTTCTCATGAGGAGATGAGGGATTGGTATCCCACGACATGTGGCTTGATAATGATGATGTGAATGTCAATAATACAGGCATCATGTGGTGATAGCTTGACAAGTTCTTACCATATATGTTTTATATCTTCTGGACTTATGTGATGTCCTTATCTCATAGAATTTGCACTGGCCTTGTATGTTGTAACTTGATTGATGCTAAAAGATATTATAATGCACTTAAAGAATAAAGTGGAACCTAATCACATAGTTTTGGCATGTGTCATAGATCCATTCAGTGTTAGAACTTGTGAGATGGTGATATGAGATTAACTCGAAGCGCATATTTTTGAATATGTGCGGGTGTGAACGAATATCCCCTTACTTCCAGGATATATGATACAGCCATGTGTGAGCTGGTCTCCTAGTGATATGTTATATAGGATTGGTGGTGGGCCATACCCTAGTAGGAGTGCGGTTGTGTGTCGTAGCTCAGTTTCACTAGCATCGTGACATGTACCAAGGTGGGCTAGGACTTTCACTGTTGACTATATATCACAGGTTGTAGTTGGCTGGTATTTCTATGATGTGTACTCATGTATTGACCATGATGTTTAGTGAGGTGAATTTTGGCTCTTCCATTGACCTTGTATGGAACCAATTTCAACTTAGCATTGGTCGGTTGGATTTGGGTGGTACGACTCAAATGTTGAGGGCATAATAAAAACGTAACCAGTTGTGTAGTGTACATGCTTAGGATCAAATACAAAAATGTTGGATGAGGCCTTGCTTACTTTTATATAATATAGTTGGTAGTGGATATACATGTTCTTCATATTCTTTATTGATGATAAGATGTTCTACAATCCAATTGCAAATGATTATAATATTTAGTGATGATTATCTGCTATAGACATATCATATAGTTGAATATACACATCCTACATATATTATATCTTACTGGTTTACTTTATCTGCACTTTTAATAGATGTTGGCAGAGAGCTATAACTCTCACCAAGACGTTTGGTCTCACCCCGTGGGTTCCCACATCTTTTAGGTGGATGTGCATGTTGCGATAGAGATCATGTTGCTGAGGTAGACATTTTGCGGCGTTGTATCTGATGGATCATGGATATGCAACTAGTATCTAGTAATAGAGCCATGTGTGTCATCGTTGTACACTGAAGTCCTTAGGGCTATTTTATAGACATTGTACATAGGTTTGAGCTTTTGAGTCTACACGATGATGGTACAAAGTTGGTTTACAGACATGAGCTGGTGATCACATGTAATAGGTTGTGGCTAGTTAGCCAGTGAAAAATGTTATGTAACTCCATTTGATATGAATGAAATACAAATACTTCCAGATTATGGCTTCAGACAAGATGAGTTCAGCTTTTTACATGATTATGAAATCAATTTTAATTTCTTGTGATTTCGGTAATCCAATTGCTTATTGTTAATTCCGTGATCGTCTTTGAGTAATCTTTCTTTCTGTGGAAAAGGGTGTCACACCACAGACCACTACTAGCCTTAACTGTGTGCTTTGTCCTTACTCACATGCAAGCCAGGATAAACTTCCAGGTACTACTCTGGGTTGATCATGCTTAACCACAAAGTTCTTTTGTGTTGGGCTCCCTAAAAAGGAGGTGCACCTTGGTGATATGGGTAGTGTAATCATTCCTTTTATGATCATTTTATCTGAGGACTCAAATCCTAGGATGTTATAATCTCCCCTACTTAGACTATTGACGCTCCCATCAGGGCTCAACTATATGGCTCTTCCATCAGGGCTCAACTATATGGCCTCATAATCTTTCCCCATTTTATTGCAAACCCAACATGGCCATGTACACCCAGCTCACAATCACGACTTCCATCGAAGGGTGGCTCCATCACCATGGATAGCCCTTTCCAACAGGCTTGGACCACATGACTCAAAGACTAACATGCTGCAGGCCCATGTGGGCCCCACCTACTGGAGGGAAAATGGATCAGATCCCATTTGTAACACTTGAGCCCACTACCCATGCCTCTATTAGAGTTCAGGAATCACGACTGGCCCCATAGACCACCACTATCCTTAACTTTTTTCTTTGTCCTCACTCACACACAACCCACAATCAACTTCCTAACTGGTCACCATCCTAATACTACTCTAGGATGAGCATGCTTAACCATAAAGTTTTTTAGTAATGGGATCCCTGGAAAGGAGGTGCACCTTGGTGATATGGGTAGTTTAATCATTCTTTTTAACATCATTCTATTTGTAGACTCAAATCCTGGGACATTACAACTTTTCTTCCCTAGGACATCTTCATCCAACGGGGTTGCTAGACTAAAGCCCTTGACAACATCCATGTCACCATGGTTTCCTCCTAGCTTGAGGAGTTAATTTGGGGAATGGTTGGTAAGGAGGAAGCATCACATTGGCCTCCCCTTTTCATTGTTTTTAGCAAAGGGTTGTGATCTAGTTTTAGGTCGTAGTCTAGGACTTTGTTAGGAAGATGAAGTGTATGGTTGGGCCAGTTTTAAGTCATGGTCCAAGACCCAAAAAGGTTTTGAAAATTGAAGTGGAATTAGTTTCAGGTCATGATCCAGGACCATGGTGGGGCATAACCCACCATTGGATAACTATGTCTTACATTATGTGGAGGAACCCACTCCCATTCTCCTATGTTTTGGGATGGATCCCCTTTTTCAGTATGTTAAAAAAGATTGCTTGAGTTGTTAATCTTTGAAAAGATTGTTGAAATTTGAGTTTGAGATTGTTAATCTCTGAAAAATGATTGTTTGAAATATGTTAATCTTTTGAAAAGGATTGTTTGGATTTTGAGTTTAAGATTGATAATATTTGAAAAACATGTTTGGAATCTAAGTTTGAGATTGTTAACCTTTGAAAAATATTATTTGAAATCTGAATTTGAGATTGTTAATCTTTGAAAATGATTTTTTGAAAATTGAGTTTTGAGATTGTTAATCTTTTGCAATGATGGTTTGGAATTTGAGTTTGAGATTTTTAACCTTTGAAAAAAACCATTTGAAACATGAGTTTGAGTTGTTAATCTTTTAAAAAAGATTATTTTAAATCTACACAAGAAAAGGGTTAGCAACAATCTCAATAATATTTCAACAGCTAAGACAGGATATATGCATAGGAAGAAGACATCCCATTTTTATCCCATGAGTTTATATCTATGTTACTAATGAATGCATATTCATCCTAGTTTTAGTCTCACTTTCAGCATAGTTTTGCATTCATCTCCATCATTTTATCTTAAAATTAGTTTGCATTTAGGTTCTCTTAATTTTATGTTAATTTATAATATTTTGGACCAATTTTTGGTTTCCATGGTAGGTTTGAACTACATTGCATGGGAGGTGTACTTTTTCCAAATTTTCGAGTGGTATCACACTAACTTTCCTTCAGTTGACAAATGAAGGAAGCCTAGGGAGCACCTTCTGATGGCCGGTCTGCAATTGAAGAACGAAACGAACACACACCTTGCCTTTTTTATGGAAGTTATGTGTGTACCTTCCAACGAACTTGCAATATATGCCTTCCAATGGAATACCTGATCAATCTTCTGATGGTTGATTGGCAGTGCCTTCTGATGCCCACACTTACACTATTAATGGAAGGTTCCCCTCCGTAGCCTTCTAATGGAAAATCTAGACTCTCTTCTGATGTTTTTTGTATGAACATTCTCTGACCTACAACTCTACTGATTGACACAAAACTCTTCTTATACTAAGGGAGTTACTACAAACTGACATCCCATCATCTTCCCCATGTCACCACTGCCTCTTCACCTGCATGACAACATCGAGATCTCTTTTCCATGGCAGTTGCGAGGTTCCAAACCCTACCCTATGCCTATAAATAGAATACAATGACACACAAAAGGGGGATCCACCATTTTATGCCACAAGGCTGCTATCATAGATCATGACCTTCAACCTCCATATACCTACAATCCTACCATCACTTTGTGAACACCAACTGAAGGTCCCTTCACCGTCACTAAGGAACCAAGGACATGACTTCGAAAGAGGCTTGTTCCATGGTGCTCCTTCTATCGGTTGATGACCTTCACCATCACCAACCTTCTACTTTATTCACACAATAGTAGATCTATTACACAAGTGAGGAAGATTGACAACAATATTCCTTTCCTGACAAATGTTCAAGGGTGTTCTTGCTTGTCCATTGACACGGTCATTTTAGAGTTCAAAGAGTTTCTTTTGTACACCATGGATGCAACTCCTACTCCTTCTGTGATAATGTATTTCTTCTCTTTTTCCCTTGATGTTCCTACTAATTTTGTCATCAGTAAGAGTAGTCATCTCTCTAAGGTGAGGGGAGTAGATCGGATACCCAATTTTGCTCTTGTATATGCATCTATTTTTGTATGAACCATTGCATTTATAGAATCAATCATTCTATGCTTGTATGCTTATTTGATCAACAAGTTTACATGTTTGTCATGATCTTAGATGTAGAGAACTTTGAACTCAAGATCTACAATATCGATTAGATTCTAGTTAAACTATTGATGAGCATTTTGGATAGGTGTTTTCTGAGGCAATAGATGTATGATCTCAAGGTGACGTGACAGCGAGCTTAGAGTGATATATGTCTAGGATTTTATCCTAACACCAAAAGGGGGATTTTCTTGGCCTCAACATATACATGTTAACGCTTAATATGATGCACTAAAAGATTGAATGATGGGTAGTAGTTGTGAAACTCATTCCACCCTAGTGTTCCCGTCCACTTATATGTCAACACTATTATTCAACCTTTGTTATTTGCAACTTCAGTTTAATGACCAAAATCTCGTGTTAAATACTAGTTCTTTTATGGTAAAATTGATCAGTCAATTTTTGAATATGTTGTCCTTTGGGTTTGATCCTAAACTATACTACAACAAGATCCGGCCGCTTGTAGGTAGTGATTATTTTGGTAAAGGTAAACTCTAGGGATTTCACCCATAGTGAATTTCCAGATGCAAATAACATGCATGTCAGTTACGTCCTCAATCAATTATGATGTATACAAGAGGGATTCTTCTTTATTGGTATATGGAAATCATCAAGGGGTATCTTGAGTTTAGTAGGTATAGGTACTTCTCCCGATACACCTTATGACTAAGGTGACTTTAATTAGTTGTGAGTTCTAAAAGAGTTGGATGTTTTCAAGGCCTATGGATGAACAGCTTAACACTGCACTTGTACCTTTACTAGCATCCCAGATCACGATCAGGGATCCAACATGATATGGTCACCCATTCCATGATGCAAGGGTTTGTAACAGTGTGGTGTGTACGTAATGGGTTTTAGAAATTTTGATGAAAACCCATGATTCATGATAGTCATATATTCTCATAAAGAAATAGTAGTAGTAGTAGTAGTAGTAGTATATATATATATATATATATATATATATATATATATATATATATATATTATATTATATGGGATTAAGAGAGAAATATTCCTCTCCCCCTCTCCCATAACCTGTGGCGGAGGTCGGACGCCCGGGAGGGTGATAAATCAAGAGATGCTTCTCCGTGTGGTTTCGAACTCGGGTCCCTTCATTGGAGACCAGCGGGATTCGCCAACTGGGCTATTCCCTTTCCGGCTATTATATATTATATATGTGTGTATATATATGTATATATGTGTATATATATGTATATATATGTATTTATATATATATATATATATATTAAAATGAGGGAAGTGAAAATGAAACCCTAGACAGGATCTGCGGTCAAAACCCTAATAAGTAGGGGGCAGAGGTGTCCAAAATGGTAAAATAAGATCAAGATCAGGAAACCATGAAAAAGCAACAAAAAAAGAAAAACAAGGATCTAGGGTTGGCGAATCGCCTCGATCAACACGCCTAGAGTGGGTGGATCAGGGTGATCTACCACGTTATTCCCAGCTGGAAAGAAAAAAATAGTAGGAAAAAACAAACAATCCTGAAGATGCTCAATCTTGGGAATGGAATAGTGGGATTTTGACTCAGATTGACTTGTCTTCCCCAATAGAGTCGCCAATCTTTCACACCCTACCCATAAAGGGGACAAAGAATATATATATTTAGGAATATAGTCTACCATTTTTAGAAGTGAAACATTGCATTAAAAATTGTGTTGAATTTTCCACCATGTTTTGTGAGAAAAATGAAGAAAAAATATAGATTGTGAAAGCCATAGTGTAAACTGAGCAATTATCTATGATATATAAAGTAGAAAATAAAAGAAAAAACCACAGATCAATTTCGACGATCAAGTTATGAGTGTGGAAGGATTAACACCCCGGTCACGCCTAATAAACTAATATCTAGAAAATGTACGGTTGTGAGGAAATTGAGTAATTTGAGATGGTTAAATTAAAAAAAACATGAAAATAAGATAAAAAGATGGTTTTTATTGTAGGTGGGATTTCAGAACTGAAGATGTTTGTAACCTTACTATCATGACCCTAAAATTTATAATTTTTAGGTGTATTGTGGTCCTAATCACCTCAGGACATCCCACGATGGAGATATGTCATTGGTGACCAAGACTGATGTGCCAGATGTTAGAGGATAACTAGCAGAAGTATGTTTAGAGAACGAGATCAGATTTTAAGAAGTAGTAGAAACAACAACTATATGAGAGGTAGGGAAGTTATAGTAAATAATAGATCAGGTGCAACAATAGATCATATGAAGCGCAATAGTAATAGATCAAAAATTAGAAGATAGTAGAATCAATAGTTATGTGTAGCAGTTAGAGAAGTTTGTTGTTCCAAAAATCTAGCTGAGCAGGTGGTGTCATAAGAAGGATCAATGGATCACAGGGAACATAAATAACTAAAGAGAGAGATAGTCATCATTGTAGCTTCAAGAGAGACAATAGGGGTCTTAAATATGGTGGGTATGGGGTTCTATTTGTTGGTAGGTTTTAGGGGTTGGGTTTCTGAGAATAACCTTTGGGAAGAAGGGGCAGATCACATTGATGCTCCACATGAGGCCTACGGATTGAGATGATACTCCACATGACACACTGCATATGGACAAGATCTTTTCGACGTCCCAGGGTGGCAAAAAGGGAAATCTTATTCTCCCAATAATTTTAGGAATGTCCTGGAAAAAATGGACAAAACTTGCACAAAAATATAAATTGGGGTTATCTATCAAAATAATCTAGACAAATATTAGAAAAGAGAAAATATTATATTTCATATAATCCAACTAGGAAATTTGTGAAGAATAGCCTATTTATGATAGAATTGAAGAGCAATTTCACTTTCATTCTGAAAGAAGGTTTCTTTGCATAACAGCCCAAATTGGTTGAAAGTGGGAAACACATTGAGATTTAAATAGGTAAAAGAATATGAAATGTAATGGGAATAAAGATATATCTGAAAATTGGGTAGGATATGGATAAATTCCATCACTAGGAAGAGGATAGTCATTAATCATGAATTTTGTTGAGTGAGCAAAAATGGGGTGTCAACAAAGCCCTTGTTGAAGAACATGATGAGAACATACAATCAACAAATGAGGTTCCACCACAACAAAAAAAGTAACAATCATCCATAAAATCCAATTGACTAGATGAGTTTTCTCATAGGTGGATACTTAGTTGATGTGATAGAACACACCAAGCAAAGTGGATCTCAAGAAATTGAAGATTAAGTTATAGTCACTTTATTTTAAAACTTGAATCAACTAGCTAACGACTATTTGATCAGATACAAGGAATGAACTATAAAGGAAACATGGTTCAATAGATAACCTTTAATTGATTGTATCTGGATTCTTGTTATTGAAATCTAAACTAGGAGGAGGCCAAGCAGTCTAATATCGAAGACCACCCTTCTCAGATAGGACTCCATATAAATATTGATGAAAATAATATTATACCCTTAATTTAGGCCACACATCAATAAATGAAACCCTACAAAAAAATTCTCAGGGTTCAAAATGCATCCATTTCCTACTGCTCCACCCCCAGATGACATTTGTCATCCATTTTTTCCCAAGAGAATTTGTCATTTCCAAAATCACCTTTCGTACAGTTAGTCATAGACTACCTAAAGACCATTATGCCCTACCTTGTGGAGATCAAAAACTACTAAAAATGTGTATTCACATTAAAGAGTAATAGAACTTGAAGCATATATGCATTAAGATCACTCAAGAAATACAGAGTTCCTCTACATATTAACCTTTTTGACTTCAGTATCACCAACTACTTGTATTAGTGATGGAACTCAGTTTCACCCTAGAGCACTATAAATTTGTCTTAAACATGAGTGGATGGATTCCATATCTAGGTTGGGTATATGTCCCTATTTCTACTACATTCACTACAGTTACCATATAATATATATCCATTGTTTTCTCTTACTAATTATCTATATATATCTAATATTTCTTTAGAATACTCATGATGGCTGCACTTTATTGGTGAACTTAGGTAGAGAGAATACATGTCCATACCCCATAACAGGAGAACCACTTCAAGTCTTAAAATTTTGATGTCACAATGCACAAATATTGGGAGTTAGCATCAGTAAAGGCACTTTCCACTAAATTTAACTGAATTTGAGAGAAGTCTCGGAATAATCTCAACAATTGACTCGATCTTAATGATATCTATGTTTGTCACATTTGTAGGTGAATAAAGTAGTTTGATCAAGTGGCTCATGGTAGAAATTTATCTCTAAAATATCACCACACCAATTGGATAATCAAACTCTTATTGTTCTATCTAAGTTGTCTTTGATATATGGTATCATAGTTTCTAATATATAGTTGGTGGAAGTTTGAGGTTCAAATCTAAGACCATGAGAGAAATCCCAACCCCACTAAAGTTGAACCCCACACTTGCTATTAATGAGTCATTGTGTAGTCATTTATAAAATTAAAACTTCACATCTTCTTCACTGACTCAAGCAAAGTAGTTCAGTGGGTCAAAGATCAATGACAACCGCCTTCCAAATTTCTTCTGCTAGTTCACTCCATTAAATGTTTTTTACATCAAGGCTCGCGGGACATCAACTTTAAGAAGAGGGACCAAAATAAATTGGCCGACCAACTAGCGAAGCGACATCTGAAGCAGCTAGAGATGGAGAAACAATGGGCTTCCTGTCCTGATTTTTTGAATTTGGCGTATCTCAAAGACCTTGAGGAGTTTCAAAATTTTCTGTAGTCAGCCTGCTGACATTTCAAAAAAAAACTTCACATCTTCTTGTTGAGATCATTGGCTTGTATCAAGTTCTATCACACACGCATTAGTGAACCTACATGAACATTAATGTAGCAAATTTACCATCTAACCTCAAATTTGGTATTACACCAATCTTCTTCTTGAAATCAACATGTTGATTCTTCTATGGATTTAATCAATGGATTTATATGTGATGATGACGTCAATATATACAAATTCAATGGTGTTATCTTGATCAAGATAAACAATCTAGATTGGAAATATTTATATACTTCACAACATGCAACAATGGTGGATCCATAGAAGCTATTAGTGGGTCTTAAGAAATTTATTTTTTCATGAGGTAAGGGAAAATTTTCAAAACTCAATTTGGGTGCATGGGTTTGCCTTGAACTTTGCACCTGAGGGTGGTGGATTCTAGCAATTTGAGGTTGTAGGTCCATGATGGTGTGTAGGGACTTTGCACTACTTCCTTAGTTCCCTCCCAAGGGTTTCTTTTATAAACTCTCAAATATGTTATAGGAAGTTGTGTCTAATTCTAGAAATCAACTATCATGAGTTGGATGCATCGGAGAATCTATTAACAGTGAAGGTATATATGTTTGCATGCACTCATATTGTGTATATGTAACTATGTTATCTATAAAAGCATCAAAACACTCAAATTTGACATCGTGTGTGAATCATGTAGAGTGTTTTAAATAGTCATATATCTATAGTTGTTTTGTAAGGTTACTCAAACCCAGAAGCATGATCCGGAAGTTGAATATTTTGGTTTTCAAGGATGCCCTCATATATATAGTTGGATTAATGTTAGGACTTCCAATGTATAATCATTTCATGAGTTAGGGTTTGTTCCAGATTCTTGAATCTTCCACACTATCCTATAATAGAATCGTCAAATTTTCCAACCCTCACTGTGAATTATTCCAAAAGTCATTTGATCCAAACCCATCTTGTTGGATTTTCTAAGGGCGCAACTCCCAGCCCATTCAAATGTCCATTACCTAAAGAATTAACATCTAGAGTCTAGGATTTATACTAACATTCACCATAAGGTACTTCATCCACTATTTTCAATATATCTCTATGTGTGTGACTTTGTAGATGCCATACAAAATTAGCAGTAAATCTACTAAACTATATTATAGTCCCACAAGCAACACATGGTGGCTAGAAACACATTTTCTCTACACAAGTAAAAGGATTAGTTGGATATCGACTAACACTGTCACTAAGAAATGTAATTGTGTTATGTAATCCCTTTTTAATTGTTTAGGGACTTGGACGACTTATACTTTTGGTTATATTCCAAGTTCCTTGACTTTCTAATTGACTAGAAAGATATATATGAATTCACTATCTCTATACGACTCAAATGATCATGGTCATGCATTTTTAGTATCACCCACTCAAATGTCTAGGATTATACTCGTATTATATTAGAGGGACAAATTCCATCTTTCTCTCTCGCAATGTGCATTTTGAATGTAAACACACCTCATTACAACCTTTACAAAAGCCTCTTTAGGATCACTCTCAATGGTATTAAAGTTAGACAATCACCATCTTACCATTGAGTGACATCTGGACAAATGATCACAATACTACTTTTCATTTGATATTTGATAATGAAAATTATATAATTGTACATGAATCACACTCAAGGATGGCCCACAATTTTTCTAGAAAGAGTGCATATATGTTTGTCTTGATATATAACATCTTTGAAACGTGAGATGTGGTCTTTAGTTACCATGAATATTAGTCTAGTTGTGATATTATTTTCACAATAATACTTGGAGAGTATGTCTAACAATTTTCTTCCTAGAATCTGGAATATCTCTCATTTAGTTGTCTACTTTAAGTCATATGCATTTAAAGAAATTGTTGTGAGGACCATTACTATGTTTACTAAAATTGCATAACTAAATTAGCACAATAACATGGCATTTCCTCAATAACCATTATAAAATATAGAGTATACAACAAACATCAAATGAATGGCTTGTAGATCATGCACACCAACACCCTCTACAATATCTTAGCCTTCTTGAATGCACATATATGTTCGTAATATTTCTTTTTCTGATAACTTTGCATGTATGTTGATCTCATTTGTAGTAAGAGGTTTAGTGTAATGGGTATCTAAAATTGAACATCTCCCCTTCTTTTTTTAGGAATAGTTGAAGTTTTCCTCTCAATAATATTAGGATATATAGAGGGAGTGTCTAAGATATGTTTGTGGGGAAATATGGTGGAATAGTAGGAAGCAGAAATAAAAAATTTAACTAGCATATTGCCCTTGTAACAGTAGATCATATCAACAACTATATAATGGAAGGATGGTTTTAAGGATATACCTGATCCTAGTGCAAGTCTAGTGACTATCTCTTCCTTGTCTTGTGCATCTTTCTTCAAATCCCACTCGAACAACATCTGTAGCAACTCATGGTTGATCACATAGACAACAGTCTAATGTTGTTCTCATAGAGAGAAAAGCTCCATGCCTCTATAGTAGTCCAAACAGACAACCTCGAACTCTTGTCATTCTAGAAGAATAGATAGGAAGGAGTTGTCCCTCCACATTGGTGGACTAGAACCAACTTTCTCTTCCACAATTGGTCTCCCTTACTATCCCTCCCTTTATCAGGTAGGACTTACTCAGGTTCTCTTGGTTACCACAACTAGAGAAGACAACAATTGTCAGAGGCAATTGATTTGTGTCTCTAGGAAGCCCTCAATACCCCTCTATTTATAGGAGGGTTAGGCTCTGGGTTCCCAGTCTGTGTGGGGGTGGAATGGACCATAATTTCATGAACTTTCTCCACCTACAAGCGGCACAATGATCGGTTCATAGGTGAACTGATCGGTTGGTATGCAAGTCAATGGGTTAAACCCTTGAACCGACCATTTTGTCATGTTTTCAAATCACTATTGTATTGGAAAATCTAATCCAATTAATGCACAACATTACGTCAATATTAATCCTTGATGCAATCGAATTAATCCATGAATCGGGTGGTTCATCTCATGAATCGGTCGTCTGGCAACCTTGAGCCAATTGGTTCACTCTCTGAACTGGACAGTTCATGCCCTGGTTCATCCAAAATTCAGCCAATGTAATTTCTAATCAACCTGACACTCCTGACATTTGGTTCAACACATAAACCATTCATATTCATAGTCCAACTAGTCACTTGTTTAAATTGAATTCTTGAACACTTTAAGTAATCAAATAAACATCATTCATGAACAAACTCCTATTTTAAGTGTTTCCTATGTGTGTAACCCTATAGGTTCGATTATACATTGGCAGTGAATGTCCCTAACCAGTTTATGACATCTCAAGTAAAGATCGATGTCTACCAACACATCATTTCTACCCAAGTAAATGTAAAGTTGGAGAACAAATTAAACCTCCAATTTGTATAACCAGTTATGTCTTTCCGGTTGACGATCCGGTGGACGATCTCAACTCAATAAACCCCTGGGAGACCCAGATTCCCCTTTTCATGATGTGCACTTATTGACTCTTGACTCTTTGCATGGGACCTACAGCTTAAGAAGGTATCGGTCGGGATACTTCATTTTTTAGTCTAACCAAGCCAACCATAAATTCTTTGATTTGTATTGTTCCTTTGTCATTGATATCTAGATTGAACTCGAGGCATGGAATTTTCATACTCTTCAACACTCAATATTTGTTCCTTGAACCAGAGTAGACTATCTCAGATATATGTAAGATCTATATCACATATTGACTCACATGTGCATGGCCTTGCATTTATTAGTGTCGCTAATCAAGTGGCAAGAATATCATACCCCTATAGGAGGGACAAATCTCACCTACATCACTCACATTCATCCCCATGTGTCATAGTACATTCGATCATCACCTGTATGGCAACCCTTATTCAAGGTTATGGTGGATGATGTTAAAGTACATTGAACTACATGTGATGAGTGTAGTGACTTCAGGTCTAAGAACTACAATCACCACCATCACTATAAGAGTTGATTCTGACTACCAATTATGGTTTTGATATATCACTCACATGCTGGGTCTGTCTGATACACAATTCACTAACAAGTATCTATGTGTTTGGCTTGATATCACATATCATGAATGATGAGATTAGTCATCAACCAACAACATTCTAGTCATAGGTGTTATTGTTGTCTATCAACCATCCACAAACACATATGACTAGGGACATTGAAAGAATGTATATACTCTTAACATTTATATGATCCCATTATTTAGGTAATCAACCCAAAGACATACGTCATTGAGTAATATCATTCTTTAGATATTTATTATATTACATCATTATTTCATAACTGAATGAAACAAAATAAATTTGAAGATTGCCTTTATTATTAACAAAATCATTTACAAGTTATGCCATCACAATCATCACATGATTGGCTCTCTCGCCATACCTACCAATAGACTCCCACTTGCACTTAGAGCCAATCACTCATGAATCTTATTTGACCATCATGCTTCTGCTGTGAAAGTGCCTTGTTAAGGGGCCAGCAACACTGTTCTCAGTTGGTACTCTACAAATCTTCACATCTCATTGTACGATCTCTTGTATGAGATTGAACCGCCTTTTTATATGCTTGGAATGTTGATGCAATTTGGGTTCCTTAGCTTGCATAATAGCTCCATTGTTGTCACAATATAGTTCAATTGCATTGTTGATGCTTGGAACAACCCCATGTTCTAATAAGAACTTCTTGATCAATACAACCTCTTTTTTTTGGTCAGAAAAAAAAAGAGGTTGTATTGATCAAAAAGTTCTTATTAGAACTTGGGGTTGTTCCTAGCATCAATACAACCTCTTTTGCTACATTTGATCCAGTAATATACTCAACCTCTATTGTACAATCTACAACTATCTCTTTCTTGAAACTCCTCCAGCTCACAATTCTATTGTCGAGCCAAAAAACAAATCTTGATTGTGATCAATAATCCTCTTTTTTAGTTTGGAACCTTGCATCAGTGTAACCCTTTATAGACAAGGAATTGATATTTTTTCTTCTCAAGTACTAAAGGATGTTCTTCATGACTGTCCAGTGAGCATCACCTGGATCTGACTGATATTTTCTCATCATTTCTAAGGCATATGAGACATCAGAATGAGTACATAACATTGTGTACATGATGGATCCAATTGCAGATGCATATGGAGTCCTGCTCATGCACTCCCTTTCTTCACAAGAACTGGGGCACTGAGCTCTAGAAATAGAAAATCCATGAGGAATGGTCAGGTTTCCTCTCTTTGAGTCTTCCATGTTGAACTCTTCAACATGTTGTCAATATATGTGATCTGACTTAGTCCAAGAAGTCTTCTATATCTATCTATATAGATCTTTATTCCTATGATATAGGATAATTCACCTAATTCCTTCATAGAGAATGTATTCCCAAGCCATGTCTTTTCCATCTATAAAGGTGGGATGTCATTCCCCATCAATAGTATGTCATCTACATACAATATGAGGAATACAATCATGCTCCCACTAACCTTCTTGTACACATAGGGTTCATCTTCATTTTGACTAAAGACAAACTCTTTGACTATTTTGTAAAATAAAAGATTCCACCTCCAAGATGCTTTCTTCAATCCATATATTGATCTTTGTAGCTTACAGACTTTATTTTCATCCTTTGATTATAAAACCTTTAGTTTGTGTTATGTACACATCCTCAAGAGGATTCCTATTTAGGAATGTGGTGTTAACATCCATCTGCCAAATTTCATATTCATGATAAGATGCAATGACAAGCATAATCCTGATGGACTTAAGCATGACAACTGGAGAAAATGTTTCGTCATAGTCAACACCTTTAACTTCTCTAAAACCCTTGGAAACCAATCTTCCCTTATAGGAGCATACTTTACCATCCATGTCATTCTTCTTCTAGAAGACCCATTTGCACCCTACGGGTTTTACCCCTTCAAGTGGATCGACCAAGGTCCATACCTTGTTGATGTACATGGATTCGATCTCAGATCTCTAGGCCTCAAGCCATTTCTCATACTTGGGTTCCTTAGTAGCTTCTAGAGAGGATGTTGGCTCATAATATTTGACCAACTCATCGCCTTCTTGAGTCACAATGTTACACCCCAATCTCACAATTACCAATAATCATGAGATTAGGGCATAAATTAAGGATTAACGTAATACAAAGATCACCCTTAACTTTTTCTTCTTTTTCAAACTCTTTGTTTCCTCGCATTGAATCACATAAACAAACTTTACAAGAGAATTAAGCCTTGATTACTCTAACATGATCTCAACATTAATGATACTCATCCATACATTCATTTTGTTTCTCACACTTCCATGTACATACGACATGATAATCAAATGCATTCTCTCTTATTAAGGAAATGAAGATACAAACATCATTTACAACTCTCTCACATCTATACAAGGACCTAGAGTGACAGGGACCAACTGAACTTAACTATACTCAGACTTAACTCTTGTGGCAGATCTACTCTGATGCAATGATATCTTCAAGTCCATGTGATACCCCTAAAAATTTTGAGTAGAGGGGTGAGCCTACTCGCTTAGTGAATGAGTACTTCAACGAAATAGTCTAAAGCACTGATATAATTACAGATATACTTTTGAGCAACTGATATCAATTATAACAACAGTAAGCTTTAAAGAGATTGATCATTGACAGTCATAAATATGGCAGGATACTATAGATATCAACAAGAATAAATCAATATATGAGCATGCTTGATTAATTTCAAAGAAAACTAATAATTTAGAAACATGCAAAGAATAATTGTTGGGAAACTGTACTCAAATCTTTCTTAGCCTTTCTTACTTATACGTAACTCTTTAAACCTATATGAACATATTTTAGCTTATGCCGTGATCATATGCAGTGTACTCTACATATGAACACTCGTAGCGAACTACAATCTCACCGTACAAGACTTAGCTTAAAACTCGGGAAGCTAAGCTTAGAACTGAATCTGGGTTTGCTTGACTCAAACCATCACGTCTGACTAAGGTGGCTAAATAGCTGGCCTTTAACTGGACCTCTCCTTCTAGGATGAGTACACAGGCGGAGGGTCTGAGACGCTTTGTGGGCCTCGTCATGGTAAGCTCTATGGGTACCTCTGGGTTACTACTGGGAACTCTGGTTCATGTTGGGTAACCTATCTTCTCTTAGGAGACTTCCTCAAGGGCTTCGTATCCCCGCACTCTCTGTGGGTGCATTCCGATCCCCTTATACTGGTCGCTACTAGGGTGGATTGTTTCCTCCCTACAGTGCAGACATCCGTAGGGAATCTATTGTGTTCAAGGCACCTATGTCTATTATTTAATTATTCTTGGAAAGCGCTTACTATATTGTATCTCTCTATTACTTATTCTTGACTTTGGTATCTCTATGGTATCGAGTCTATTCATCTAAAGCTTATAATACAACATGTATATCCTTCTAAACTTGGCAGAGCAATATATTCAAAACATCATAATATTCTGAGTAATCATCATACTATACATACAAGCAAACTAAAATTCTTAAATAAACAGAATACATGTCAACTTGGCACTTTATATACTAGAATCATGCAATTGAACTGTTAAGCATCACCACATATCATACTGAGAACATTGATATCACAATACTTGATTCATTTAACACCCTATCCTTAGGGTTTCATTTACCTCATTCACTTATCACATGGCTCTCATAAGGATTTCATACGACATAAACATTCACTGAATAAAGACTACTTTCCACAAATCATACACAATCAATATACTGGTCGCTACCAGGGTGGATGGTTTCCTCCCTACAGTGCAGACATCGGTAGGGAATCTATTGTGTTCAAGGCACCTATGTCTATTATTTAATTATTCTTGGAAATCTCTTACTATATTGTATCTCTCTATTTCTTATTCTTGACTTTAGTATCTCTATGGTACCGAGTCTATTCATCTAAAGCTTATAATACAACATGTATATCCTTCTAAACTTGGCAGAGCAATATATTCAAAACACCGTAATATTCTAAGTAATCATCATACTATACATACAAGCAGACTAAAATTCTTAAATAAACAGAATACATGTCAACTTGGCACTTTATATACTAGAATCATGCAATTGAACTGTTAAGCATCACCACATATCATACTGAGAACATTGATATCACAATACTTGATTCATTGAACACCCTATCCTTAGGGTTTCATTTACCTCATTCACTTATCACATGGCTCTCATAAGGATTTCATATGATATAAACATTCACTAAATAAAGACTGCTTTCAACAAATCATACACAATCAATATATGTATGAAAACTTGGAACGAAGCTGAATTTAGGTTTCCATGCCATTCACTGAGATATCATGCATCAAGAATAAAATTGAATAAATAAAGTCTATCATGTCAAGAAAAATCCCTTCAAATGGATTTCACAATATCTATTCGTAAATATCCAACTTTTCTTGCATCTCGGGTTTCACCCTCTTTACTGAGATATCAAACAAACACTATTCACCTTAAAGAAATCCAAGATAGTATCTGACATATATGTATTATGAATTTAGATAAACAATCATTCATAACTAAGGTGATCCAGATAAACAAATTTCTCTATTTTTTTATTTTTTTTGGGGGGGGGGACTAGCATAGCTAGTTACATCAGGGATCTACATGAAAGAGAGACAGGAAGGACTGGAGATCCTCTAGGTAAAAATGGTTGGCCTGGGATGGACATTCATTCCACATCAAAGATGAGGACGGCTGCTTCAGACAGATCTTGGCAAGAGCATCGGTCAATTTGTTTTGATCTCTTTGCTGATAAATGATCTTCAGGTTGTCCAAGTTCTGCAGAGCTTCGATGATCTTACTTGTGATCAATAGGTACTTATCTGGAGGTTTCTTAGTCTCAGAGGCCCATTGCACAACATTCCATGAGTTTGATATAAGCAAACCTTCTGAGAAACCATGAAGGGCAGCTAGTCTGAGACCTAAAAGGATAGATCTCAGTTCTCCTTCCATAGAGTCAGTTCCAAGGTTCAGGTTGGCGCAACCAGTTAACCAACTACCTTGGCGATTTCTGGAAATGGCGCAGGAGCTAATGGTCCTGGATGTTCTTGAGAGATCCGCATCCACATGAATGATGGCAGCCGAGGGGCCTAGAAGCATAGGGTGAGGAAGTGTGACTTCTTCAGATCAACTGGTAACAGGCATACTGTCATCGGAGTTGTCAGCCGTCATCTGTGACGAGGGCCAAACGGCCTGAATAATAGAGGAAGCGGCAGCCAGGCATTGAAGGGCCAATATACGGGAAGGGGTCTTCTTGTTTTCAAAGACGAAGAGGTTTCGATTCTTCCATATCCTCCAGCATGTGACAGCAAATTTGATGTCCCAATGCTCGTGCTCGCGCATATCCTTGAGATTGTAGGAGAACCACTCATAAACGTCTTGACTTTGAAAGAAGTTTTGTGTTGTAGGAGGTAGCAGTAAAGTCCAAGTATGCTTTGCGTCATTACAGTCCCTTATGGAGTGAAGGCAATCCTCTTCTTCAGTAGTACAGCTGGAACAGTTGGGGTCGTCCGTAAGATGTTTGAGGACCCTTATGGAATTAGTGAGGAGCCGGCCATGTAAGATAAGCCAGAGATGGAGCTTGATCCGATGAGGCAATTTCAAGTTCCAGATGGTCTTGAATAAAGGAAGATCCATAGCCTCAGACATGGTGATAGCTGTGTAGGCAGAGCTTGACGAGAAGGTGCCATGTGGAGTGAGTTTCCATGTGTGTTTGTCGGGGCCAAGAGACAAATTGGGAGTAGGCATAGCCAGAATGGAGTTGGCACTGTCTGTGTCAAACCAAAAGTTGATGAAGTCCTCATCCCAGCATCCATCATCCTTAACTAGGCTGGAGACCTTGAGATCTAGCAGGTCCTCTAGTATGGTCAGCTCAGGTTTGAGCACAGGCATCAAACCATCGCCCAACCATTCGTATGACCAGATGGAGGTGTCAAGGCCAGAGATGGCTATGCGTCTGGAGTTGCCAAGCAAGAGGGGTGTTAAAATCTTGATGTTGCGCCAGAGATGAGAGCTATTGGGGCTCGGTAGCCCTCTACTCAGGTATTTTCCTATCATGAGCTCAACCCAGGGAATACGTTGTTTCTGGAGGAAAGCCCAGGCCATCTTCATAAGAAGGGAAGTATTGAAATCCTTGGCACGTTTGATAGCTAGACCTCCACGAGATTTTGGTTTGGTAACCTGCTTCCATGCCACTAGATTGAGACGCTTGTTGGAGTTTCCATTCCAAATGAAATTTTGGATAAGATGGTCGATCTTGTCACAGGTGGACGACGGCAGCGGGACAGATTGCATCACATAATAAGCTTGTGATTGTAAAACCGATCTAGCTAAGGTAGTTCTTCCTGCAAGTGAAAGAAGTTTGTTCTGCCATTGGTTGATTTGATTGTGAACCTTCTCTATGAGCATAAGGAACAAGCTCTTGCTCTTCTTTTTGTGAACAATAGGAATCCCCAAATGACGACCTAGGTTGCTTGTCTCTTTTATCCCTATCTTCCTACAGATCAAGGTTCTAAGACCTCGAGGTGTGTTGTGTGAGAAAAACAACGTGGACTTCTCATGTGATAAAAATAGGCTAGAGGCTTCACTGAATCTTCTAAGGCATGCTTTGATGGTTTTGGCTTGGGAAAAAGAAGCTTCGCCAAAGAGGATAATGTCATCCGCAAAGCTAGCATGGGTGATGGGTATTTTGGATCTGGAAATGATGATAGGTTTCCAGGACTGGTTGGAGACCTCGTGAGCTATTAGCTGACTAAGCCTCTCAAGGCAGAGAACGAAGAGGTATGGTGACAGGGGGTCACCTTGCTTCACCCCACAAGAAGGTTTGAAGGAACCTGCCAGCTCGCCATTCCAAAGGACAGAGGACTTCCCAGAGGTGATGACCTGCATTATAGTGTTGATGATAACTGCCGGTAGAGAGGTTCTGTTGAGAGTGTCCAGGATGAATTGCCAACTCAGCTTGTCGAAGGCCTTCACCAGATCCAACTTCAAGGCCATGAACTTCTTCTTGCACGATTTGGATTCCATAGAGTGAATGACCTCCTGAACTAACGCTGTGTTGTCGCCGATTCTGCGGCCAGGGATAAAGGCCGACTGGTGAGGTGAAATCTAATCGCAGAGGAACGGTTTGATTCTGGAGGCTAGCACCTTGGAGATCAGCTTGGAGCAGACGTTGTTGAGAGAGATTGGGCGGAATTGGGAGCATCGTTCAGGGGTGGATAACTTGGGGATGAGGACAATGAGAGAATCGGACCACCTGAGAGGCATCGCTAAGCCTTGGAAAGGTTTTTGAACAAACCGGCAGATCTGGGACTTGAGGGAGTTCCAATTCTTTTGGTAGAAAGCCGCATCCACCCCATCAGGCCCGGGAGCTTTGATAGGGGACATTGAGAAGAGAGCTTGGTGAATTTCAGCCTGAGATGGAACGGCAGCCATTAGAGCAAGTTGACTGCTAGAAAGAGATTGGAAGGAGCCAGGGAAGGTCGGACTAGGGTTCCTTCTAAGATTGTTGTTGGATTCCAGGTAGACATTCAAGAAGAAGGAGAGGATGAGGGATTTGATGTCAGACGGGTTGTGAATCCATTCTCCATCATCATCCTTTAGGCAGGTCACACGGTTGCGTTGTCTCCTGGATTTGGTTAAAGAGTGAAAGAAATGGGTATTATTGTCCCCAAGCTTAATCCAGTCACACCTAGCCCTTTGCTGGCTTTCCGCTTCTTCTCTTCTCAGAATCAAATCCAGCTGTGCTTGTAAGCTGATGGTTTCTTGTGCTGTGTCTTGATTGTAGTGAAGAGCCAGATTCATCTGGTTCGATTGGATTTTGTTCGAAATCCTGTCCTTCTCCTTCCTATCCTTCCTCTTGGTAGATGAGTCCCACTTCCTGGCTTTAGAGAGAAAGGAGGCGCTCTCCGTCATGAGGTCTTGCTCGAAAGTCCACGATTCTTTGAAGAAGTTGGAATATCCGGGCATGGTATACCATCTGGCAGAGGTTCGAGTAGGAATCGAATTGTAGGTAGGAAGATGAGCGGAGTATGATACCATGATGGGGGCATGGTCAGAGTGATTATTTTCTAGCACTCGAGTCTCCTTCGTGCTGGAGGATTCAATCCATGATCTGTTCGCCAGTGCTCGATCCAAACGTTCGTGAAGGAGTCCCCTCCTGAAGGTAGTCTGGGCTCCAGATGCCCCCAAATCGTACAGTGAACACTCATTCATGGCCTCAACAAACTCGTTGTTGTTGGCAAAGTCGAAGGTGTCACTCCCGAACTTCTCGGAGGGGTACATGACGACGTTAAAATTGCCCATCACCACCCAGGGATCTGTCGTGTTGGCGAGAGAGGTGAGGTGACTCCATAAAAGCTTACGACCACTTCTGGTTGTGCTAGCGTAGACGAAGGTGAAGAGAGTGCCCCCAATGTTGCAATGAATGAACTATTTGTGAGAGAATAGGATCTCTAAATCGACATTGTGCTTCCACAGCACCCAGATACCCCCCAAGAAGCTGACAGCTTCAACTCTATGCGAGTGAGCGAATCCAAGCTTCTTGATGATCCCGGAAGCCCTGTCTCCGCTGCACCGAGTCTCCATCATGCAGAAGACCGAGATGTTGTATTTATGAGTAAGATCCTTAATAGCAAGTTGGGTGTCCTTGTCACAGGCACCCTGAACATTCCAGGAGATAACTGTCATTGATCAGAGTTAGCGAGGGTGGAGGAGTCCATCGTCCTGGCTTCCTCCTCAAGGTCCGGAAATAGAGAGGTTTTGGTCCGCTTCCTGTTAGACAACAATGTAGGGCCTCCCGATTGAATCACCTTTCTATTCCTGAGGTGAATTCCGACAGAGTTTCGTCGTGGGCTCCGGTAGGGGTGGATGGGGTAGTCCTTGGAAGGTGGGTCGCCCAGCGAGAAGGACATGGTGGTGAAGGGGTGATCTTCATGTGTTCTACCGGCGAGGACCGCATCTCCGGTCGGGTGTGCCACCGTATGGTTGTCTGAAGGCTGTGAGGGTGTGTAGCGGGAGACAGTTCCCTGAGAATTCGGCGGGGGATCGGATTGTTGTTCAGGCGGGTGTTGGTCAGTGTTGGCTAGATTATGCCTCAGCCTCGAGTTCCTCTTACGTGTCCTCTAGTCGATGCCACTGGTTACTCTTTCCACGACATTGTCGACATTGACGGTTCCAACAACCTCATCTTCCTTATCCTGTGAGTCTAGGGTTTGGAAGCGATTCGTCGAGGTCGGTTGCGGTCGTTGTCCAGCTGTTCTGGCAGGACGCCTTCGTTGAGTAGGTCTGGCGTGTATGCACTCTGTGAACCCAGGAGAAAGAGGGGGGGTGTCTGTGCAGGGGCGTCGCTCGCCGCGTTCTTCCTTAGTTCGTTCTCCTCCATGATGCGCTTAGTGCAGTCCTTCTCAAGGTGACCCGCACGTCCGCAATGCATACAAATGAAGGGTATATTTTCGTATTCGATGCGGTAATGGTTTCCCTCGATCATGACCTACGGTGTCAGGGGCTGCGCCATGTCCAGCTCGACTGCAATTCTGGCAAAGCGACCCAGCCTCTGTGTTAAGGTATTAAGATCGACTTTGATGGTCTTCCCGATTGTATCCCCGATCTTCGCCAACAGAACTTCCTTGTAAAGATGGATAGGCAGATTAGGAATCCGCAGCCAAGCAACCAGCTTTGGGTTCGAGGATGTTTCTGGCGAGAATTCTGGCTGCCATCACTGGACGGTGAGGTATGAACCAAAGAGTAGCCAAGGACCGCCCGCTAGGGCATGAACATAATCGTCTTCCCGCTGCAGCTGGACGACGAAGTAGTCGTTAGCAAGATCAATGAGATTAAAGGAACCTTTCGGTTTCCACATTAGTTTCAGCCTATCTTGGAGGGTAAGAAACCCTATTTCTTTAGACAGTAGCTTGACGATGACCGTGAATTGCCACGGCTTGAGTAGATTGTCGCGAGCATTCGGTTTCAAACCAAAGGCCGACATACCGTTCTCAGACGTGCAGATAATGTCATCGGGATTCAGGATAGTATTGTTGTCTTCAGGGTCGATCCTTATGTAGCCTTTCTCCTCGGTCATGTGCCTGCTTACCGACTCTCTATAAGAGAGTCGCTGCGTAGTAGAAGGTTGTTGTAGAGTCGGGTTCCAATTTGGAAGGTCAGGGACTTGAGACATCGATTGGGTGTCGGGGTCGACATCCATGGCATTGGTGTGGGTGGCCTCCCTGGGTTGAGATTGCCTTGATGACAAAACATTCAGGCTAAGGCCCGTGTTGCCTAAAGGAACCTACCTCGAATTTGAGGACCTGGGGAGAGGGCCTCAGCTGTCATCCGGTTGGTCTTTACTTGCATGCACGTCCGAGTTAGCGCTCCCACCTCTTTCTGCAATGCCGCTTCCCGCAACGGCGAGTGTCTCTACGGGTTCAGTACGAGAAGATGACGCAGTGCCTAGCGCATCCTTAGAGGTCATCTTTTGAGCCGGAGAGACATTGTCCTCCCCGGGCAGAACCGTGATATCATCATCGAGACCTTCCATTGCATCATAGATACTGCCCTCCTCCTCGCCTTCTCCCTCCAGCGGGCAAGATCCCCCGAAAAGACTTCTGCCCCCACGGCCTCCACGGCCGCCAGTGCCACCTCCTCACCCAGGCAGAAGCACCCAAACCCTAGCAGAGCTCCAGTTTCATTGTGGATGAAAGTACTACTACCAACCCCAACTCTTTGATAAGGAGAACATTGTTATGGAAATTCCACAAATTTCTCTATTTAATTATACATCAATTTCAGTCATAGACAAATTCCCTATATTTCAGTTTACTCTTATAACCTCTGTGAATACTTAGGGAATTCTCATTAGGATGTATTGTATACATTTCTAATATGATTTTATCATCTGAAATTCATCCAAACAGAGGAAGATTCCATTTCATATCATTTTGCAACAACTTAGATTAAACAGACAATTTAGGGTTTGTAATCGCATACTAAGAAATTAAGGATTATGGATGATTTAACCAATTGTTGTGCAATATACTGTTTAAAGGAAGTTCCCACTCACCCTAAGGTGTGAAAACACCTTTAAAACGCAGCTCATCCCTGAAAATCTTGATCTCATATCAAATCCCTAGCAATTCACCTGATTCTTCTTCCTTTCAACTCAGAAACCCTAAAAATGAGGGATTATGAAGAAAGAGTGAGAAAAGGGGAAGTTTTGACACCATTTCAGATCAAATCAGAGGAGGGACGGAATCTTTACATGTGAGAGAAGATTCCCATGAAACTATATCCAAAGAAGCTAAACTTACATGATTTCATCATTCCTCAGACCGCAAAACCCTAGGTTAGCATCTCCATCACTTTCTCTTCTCAAATCCTAACTCTCCCTCTCTCTCTAGGATTTCTTTTCTCTGAATTGAATCACGAATTATGAGACCTCCTTGTGTGTTAGGTTGAACATATAGAGTAATTGAGCTACTTGGGCCAATTGCACATTGACCCCTCACTATAGTTTTTCTTATTTCAGCTGAATTTTCTGTCATAAAAATATTACTGTAATTTGTCTACTAATATGGTCTAAATGCATCCAAAAATTATGAAATTTTATATGTTGTTTATGATTGAGTTTTAGATCTTCAATTAAAATTTCAGATCATTTGAAATTTCCAATAAATAAATAAAAATAAAACACTACACTATTGAAAGCACTCTCTCAGCATTTTGGTCGAAGTAAAGTTTGACCGAGAACCACATTCAAAGAACACTAAAATATTTTGAAATTTTTCTCAAATATGCATGATTGAGTTATACATATCATATCCAAAATTTAATTAAATACAAAATTTGTAGAAAATATGAAAAACTATTTACCACACTACCATCCTGATCAAATTCCATATTCATGTACTATCAGAACCCTAATTTTTGCCGATTAGGGTTTACATTTATCAAACCCTATTTCTTAAAACTAAAATCATAGTTAGAGTTTCTTCTTAGGTTTGAAACATCACAATTTATCGACTATCATTAATCAAGTCTAAACGATGTTCGATCTAATCAAGCATGTAATCATTCAGGTAAACGCTAGTTTACCAATTAAGCACAAATGTGGTCATTACAATTCTCACCCCCTTAAAAAGTTTCGTCCCCGAAACATAAATACACAAACAAAGTATATTCAATGTTTATTTTAAGCTTCTAAAATCTTACATGTCATTACATTTTTGTATTTTATACTTGAATGTAGTTTTCAACGTTAAGTCCTTTATTTCTTTTCTAATCACAACATGTTAAAATAGTTTTCAGTGGTAACAAACAAATTCTCTATGCCACAATCAATCATATGATAGAGAGAGAAACAACCATTTTAATATTTTCATACTCTTGAGGTGTTACCTCAACATTGATAATCCGATCCAACTATCTCAATTCATACGGCTCAATATGTACTATTGTTATGTATTACCTCTAAGTCACAAAAGAGAGTTCACCATGTTGTTTTGAATTTTACTATTGTGCTACTCAAATAGCAAAATAGTCTTGAGTTGGAAGACTGGATTCAACAACAATTGTAGAACCCCCATTGTATCATGGATGCATAAGGTGAAGCATTACCATCACATTCCATATTATTCTCAAGTATGAACTCACACATAATTCAAGGCGTAGCCATCGGGTTATAGCATACTAGGGTTTCAACAATAGTAACAAAGTACTCCATGATTTTATTAGTCATTCAAGGACTATTTATACCCAATTACCATCACTTAGTTATATTAAAGCTAGGTATAACAAGCTACACCTCATTAGGGTTACATATCAATACAATATGGTTATCATCCCTTCTATTGGTATGAGTGAATAGGTAAGACTACCTTATTTAGGGTAACCCTCCATTTTTTCCATCATCATTCAACCCATATCACCATACTACAATTGTACAATACTAAGATGGATTACTGGTATGAATGACTTAAACTATCAGACACCTTTAATTAGCATATTGCTTGCACATGTACACTGAAATCTTACGTAGAACCAATTTACATCCCTTAATATACCTTCAACAAATTATACTTCTAAAAACAAATTCACATATTGCTAAAAGCTATTGTTTTCTCTTATCTCTCTCCTCATTCACTACTACTTACTTTTTTCTAATTATCCTTCTCATGTTAATCATGTAGATTAAACATTCCTCAAATTGAAACATACAAGTTACAAATAGATTATTCATCATTCTTTCTATTATCATAAGAATTTATCTCATATCGCACCTCACTCATATTGTATTTCTCCTTTTGTTCAAAAGACACTTGTTACATTTCAAATATATATTATACTCTTTGCTCCGAATCATTTCCATATTGTTTATCTACCTTTCAGATTAGCTATCTTTAAACCCTGGATTACTATCAGTGCTAGTTTACTTCTCATAGTGCAAATCTCATGATCTTGTTTTATAGAGATGCTAGTATTCAAGGTAAAATCACTAATGACATCCCTTGAACTACTACAACTCTAAACATTCTAGGGTTTGGCCCTTATTAGTAGCATGATGTTATTGTGATGTGACTTTGATACCTTAATTTGAAATTCAAACTTTGCATCTCACAAGTTTTACTAAAGTCTTCTTTATCTTATTGATTGAATTTCCTTTCTCTTACTTGGCCATTCAGATAGATTACATTCTCAATTACCCTTCTAGGGTTTCATCATCATATTGTGTGTCATTATTACATTCACTAGATGTCTCTACCACTGTAACGACCCCACCTCCCAGTAACCCCCAATTAAGGGAGACCCGAAGGTCAGAGCCATTAACCAATTTACAGGATCAAAGGTTCAGCATATAATCAACAATAATTATAAAATTCTACTAACTAAACTGGAATTGGGTACAAAAATTAAAACTTTTGCTTACCTTTATAAAACTAGGAAATCTAACTATCCACAGCTTGAAGTACTCTATCTAATCCTCCGTGCACTTTATTTCTTATTTTCACGATGTGCCACTATTCTGTTTGTGATTTTCAGGATGTTACCTAAAACGCCGACAAACAAAACATCGATCAGCAATTGCTGGTATGTGGAGGCATCCAAAAATTTCACAATTAGGTCTAACAATTTAAGTATTGCAATCAAGGTAATTAACAAGTCAATTTACAATTTCCATGTGACAATCCCCACCGCTTTTGCCCTAACCCTGGATTTGACTTAAGGCCACCTTCTCAATCATGAGCTTGGTGCCTGGGAGTCACCTCTCATGGTGCTCCTTAGTCTTGCCTCATCAATCACCTTCTCATTCCCGAGCTTGGTTTTTAGGGTCACCTCTCATGGTGCCCATTGGTCTACCCTCTTGGGCATGGCCTTTATGACATCTTCCATCAGGGTGGCATGTAGGTGCAGGATTTACACATTTATATTAAACGGTGATAGTCATAGTCACTTTATAATTGCAATATTAACATCTCAATAGTTTAGTTGCATTCAATGCGATTAAACATCCGGAAATCTTTCGGGAAACTAAAGCGGTTACTCATAATTAACCACATACCTGTTAATGAAGACTTGAATGCAGAATTAACTTAATCAATCAGGAAATCAAGCAAGCACACACACAATCTCCTAAAAAAGGCATTTAATTCTTCTATTATTAATCATGCCATTATTATTCAATAATTCTAAGGGTTTCCTAGGTTATTTTCCCTTTTTAGGGTTTTGACCATTATTAGGGTTTTATTTCCTTTTTATTGTTTTTACCTTACTTTTATCAAATTATACATCAAACCCTAATTATCTTGTCCTATTTTCCATTAAGGTCCCAAAGATCAGGTTGGACCATATAAACCCTAATTTTCAGATTGCAATATCTTTTTCTTTTTCTCTAATTTAGGGTTTCTAAATATTTTAATCAACATATTGAAATAAAAACCCTAAACATGCAATTCTATCATCAAAACAGGTTAAAAACCATCTTAATCATTAATCAGGTTAAACATATTCGAATTAACCTAATTGCAAAACTAAATATATCCTTGATAATCAATTAGGGTTTTCTTTTTACAAATTAACTCTTTTTCCATCCAAATATGTACTTTTGCAAAAACATACAAATTCAGATATCCAAACCATTTTTAACGTGTTCCTCATATTTTTCTGATCATTTTTCATGTATTGACTTTTTGCATCCGAGTTTTCTATCTCCAGATACAATTTTTCTAAGATAATTCGTTTTTATCAATTTATCAACTAATTAGGAAAATCGTTGATCGCTCGATCAATGGTCCGGTGGTCCACTTAGGATCCAGCGGCCATGATTATGTGTGCCCCTTTGTTTGCAAATAACAGAAGCAAAGGTCAAAACTAACATTTAAGCGATGGAAGGACGCGAGGGCCAAGTCGGTCGCTGGACCACCCTTCTTCAACCTTGCGCACAGAGAAGCAGCTCCAGGAGGTCAACCCGATGGTTGACTTTGAGCTCCGGCCGTCCCCTGCTCACGCCGATGGTCCAGGGAGTTCCGCCTCCCTCACTCAAACCTGATGACGCCTTCAATTGGCCACCAAAACCTCTCCAAGTCCACCCCCTTGCTCGCCGGATTCCGGCAGAGTCTCCTACGTCGACGAGGGTCAAGATCGACACGGATTGAGCAATTGGATGCACGGAAGCACTCCTTGCTTCCTTCCGCAGAGCTTGGGCGAGTAGTTAGGGATGCGGGTTCCCTCCATAGCCCTCCCCTATATATAGGGTCGGGGCAAGGTTTGGGCGAATTGGGGGTTTCCCAAAACGACGATGAAACTCAGCAAAAATAGGGAGGAATCTTCGTGATTCCTTCTCCTGAGTCCAAAGGGACCAACACCCAGTTGGTATGATCAATGGATCGTGAGAAACAAGGATCGCAAAATCAACATGTAACCATCAGAGTCCTAGTCCCAGTGGGACTTAGACGATGAGCGGTCACCGTTGGATCAAGATCCAACGGGCTGGATTGCTCGCGTTTAAAGGAAAGAAAATCCCCCTTTTTTTTAATTCAGGGAAATTCCCAAATTGACTATATTTTGCAAAATTAATATCTCTCACACCATAACTCTGATTGGTCTCAAATTTTAAAGGAAAGTTCCTTTTAATATTCCCTATCTTTGTACGAAAATTGGGAAGACAAAAGCAATGCATGAAAAGGATTTCTTCTCTCCCAAGTTTTCTTATTAATTACTGCCAATTAATTCTTATCCTTATTTCTTTTGCCTTTATCTCATTATTTTGGGTCCCTTGGACCTCAAGGAAACCCAAAGACACGGATTCCCATATTGGGGAATATTAGTTTACCATTATCTTCTTTTAATTATCAATTTCTCATATTCCCTTTTATTGGTCAATTTATTTTCCTTGTTAATTCCTTTTTCTTTTCAATTGGGCTTAATGGCCTACAAGGCCCACAATCAATCAATCAAAGCCATCTTATACGAAAATCATCACAATTCAAAGAAAAAGATCTCATTTAGTCATTAAAAGAGAAATGCCTTTTACATTATATTTTCAGAAATTTGAGGTTATAACATCCTCCCCTCCTCATAGGAATTTTTCCCTCAAAATTCCATCAAGCAAGCAAACAAACAGGATAAGTCTTCTTATGTCCATCAGGGCTCCCATGTGGCTTCACCCTTTCCATGGTGTTTCCCAAGAACATTCATTATCTCATTTCCTTCCATCTGAGTTCTTTCTTACCTTGGTATATCGTACCCTCATAGGTGACTCAGGACTTTTCAGCCTTTCAAAAGCTGAATAGGTTCAGGGCTCAACACATGGCTTGGGTACCTCACATAGTGCTCTAGATCGGACTTATTTAACACATTATACATCATGTTATCCTGAGGGGCAAGGCTAAACACAACCATATCCACCAATCCATCTCAAATGGACCCATATATCGGGGACTCAGCTTTCTCAGTTGTAGCTCAGAGGGGTCATATTTTTACATCACATATTCTCCCACAGTGAACTGCATGTCAGTCTTCTTTGTATCAACTCATGACTTATGTCACCACTGGGCTTTCTCTTAGCCATTGCACGATCAAAGCGACTTCATCTGCACACACTTGTGGTTCTTTTCTGACCTTCGCGAGGCCTCCTTCACCAACATCATCATAATGAAGTGGTGACCGACACAACCTCATCATAGAACTTCTTTCATCCCTACAGGCTATGGTGGTTAACATCACATCTTAAGAACTGTCTCTTTGTATCACCCTGAATGAGCACACATGCTCTCATCAGACCCTCTAGTCTGGATTATACTGTCCACTAGTATGGGGTGATAAACTGTACCAACACTGAGATCTTCATGTATCTACTTCCACCTCATGGAAGTGAACCTTTAGGTCACATCAAGAACCTTTGAATTCGCATCATGGTGAAGTTGAACCATCTCTTTTCATATGTAGTTCAACCAAATCTGTCCCTTGACAGAACTCTTCCTTCCTCATGTCATCTAGATAAGGCGATCTGCCATAACCCATATTGTATCTTGACCTTCTTGGTCTAGGAGAGACTCACAACATCCATAGTGAAGATCTCCCATTCCCTCTCGAGAACTCTTTTATACTTTATATCCATGCACTGGGGTAATGGTGTTCGTCCTTCACCTCCTGGCTTGCATGGCCACATGCTACGTGCAACTTTGTTTTAAGCATCCAGAATGCTACCATCACTTACTATCTTTGTAGTATCAAGGTATATCATGACCTCCTGTTATGATTCCTCAAGCTTGATACCTCGGAAACCCTAAACCACTCTCCAAAAGGGTTTTATTACCTTCCTATCCAAACAAGTGTATCTGAGGTTCTATCACCATCCTTTTACTACATCAAGGACTAAACTGGCTACCCAAAGAACCATTAACTTGTTCAACATATCTTATTACATCTGAGTGTTAGCCAAAACACATCTTCTTCTCAAACTTAGGGTTAGCCAAACAACCTCAACTTCTTCTAGCCTCTAACTAAATTAGGCAGCTAGATCTCCACCAGAGCATTCATTACCACCTCTCATCCTTAAGTGTTAGGTAGCATACACCTCCATGTATTATATTTATCACCTCATCTCAAACTCTAAGTCTATCTTCATCAAGAAGCTCTGAGCTCATCCTCACTGTGATCGAACTCGACCTTGGTTAACTTGCAAATTCTACATAGTTCCTGATAAAACATCCTCATAAGCTGACTACACTACCTCTCTTAGTGTTTGCAAATCATCCATGTATCATTCACTTTACCAGGGTATGTTATCATCTCTATCATCATACCTTGTAGCTACGTTCCAACTTACATCATCTTTATCATTGGTGTAAGGCATGCGTACTGTCCTACCTCTCACTCCCATAACAAGAGGAAATAAGCATTTGGCTGCAATCCAAACACAGAGTTCTTCATGTTCCAAGAGTAGAGATGGCACAACCCACCTTGCCAGTACACTCTCAAAACTAAGTTGAAACATGCCACCTATGTCTCTTCATCACAAACATCATGATATCAGAATTACTTCCATGGAAGACTAATCTCAAACCTACTTAGTCCAAACACAATCCTTGGTCGTCTCCTCTAGGTCTATAGGGCGCCGACACTTTTGGGGTCATCCTTCTTCCTTATGCATCCAGAGAGTGCCCTACTCATCTGCCCTTTGGGTCCCATGAGTTCATGAAGGTGATCAATCTCCTAACCCATGGCCCTCAGACAATGATAGTTGTTACCTCCCGACCCTATGGTCATGTGCAACTAGGGAATTAGGCAACTCCTTCTTCCATCGGTCTTATCCCTACCTGACCCAAGGATAGACTTGGGATTCTATTATAGTACATGTCCAACACAGAACCTTACTCAATCCTTCATCATCTCTTTCTGCATACATGACTGTCTTTCATCCCTTCATAGGGGTCATGGCAACCTACCTACCTTGGTCAGGCCCCATACCAGTTACCTTCAAGGTAACACGTCCACATGCACATAGAGATGGTTGTCCATGGGTCTATAGGTTCATTCTCATACCATGTACTTTTCACTTAGCTTCTCAAGATCCTACGAGACCTCTTTAGGTTACCTCAAAACCAACCAAACCGGTAAACTCCCTACCAAAGGGTTGCTCTCCCAGGATGGGAGGAACTACTACTTTAAAACAAAGGTTACAAGCCTCCTTAGGGTTTACATCCATATGAGCATGCTTAAACCAACAACTACTAAGGCACAAGCATACCTACAAAACCCTGCTAGGTCACATTTGTTCTCATCCTCAACATTAGACCCACTTAGTGGTGAGGGGATCGTCAAACATACCCTTACCTTAAGGGGTTTCCTTTACCTTTACACATGAGGAGTACCATGCTTGAAACTATAGAGACTCAAATCTCATCATGAGCATCGGATACACTACTTCCCCTCTTAGGCCTAGGAACCCTAGGTTCTCCTTTGGGTATCCAACTATATGCTCAACCTCTTAACCATGAATCAAGCATGTCCAAGGTATGTCATGTACCTCCATCATATTTCTACTCGAGCAACGCTTCAGGGTTGAATCCTCTTCCAGGACAACCAACTAGGTATAAAACCTCACAGCATGTTACTTAAACCTCCTCAGGGTCTAAGGCATTCTTTATCTCATCCAGCAGGTAACCACTTATACCATGGGTACTAGGAGCATCGTCCTCTCTCTAGGGTTTGGTTCCTCTAAAGGCAACCAAGATATAAGCATAAGGCAACCACTATCATCCACGTAGGTAGCATCATCCTTAACTCCCCACTATTCCTCAAGTTTTGGGGTTTTAGACTTCCAACCTCCTTGTTGGGGTCCTGCTTCCTCTCTCTAGAGCTAAAACCACCTCCAACCA
Source organism: Alisma plantago-aquatica (assembly GCA_963693085.1). Lineage (NCBI taxonomy): Eukaryota > Viridiplantae > Streptophyta > Magnoliopsida > Alismatales > Alismataceae > Alisma > Alisma plantago-aquatica. The sequence goes on along the minus strand of OY856412.1, from coordinate 737,433,339 downwards.
TACCTACTAGAGGTCCCTTCTCCATGAAGGCTCGTATTCTCAAGCAAACCCCTATGTGGTTGAAGCCTATGCTCAACTCATGTTTGGCTCAAGATTATTCATATCCCTTTATGCTTATATCATAAGCCATCCATCATGCCCTTCTGGCCAGGGTTTCATCCTACTACCGTACCACTGACGTACTCTGGGTGCATGCTATCCCCTACTTGCATAAGCCATAGGGTTTCTATAGGTCCTTCACTAACCTCATCAATGATGGAGCTATCCTTCACTCTAACATGCCCGACCCTTTCCAGGGTTGGGTCGTCAAAGGTACTAGGTCATCTAACCTCTCCTAGCTCATATGGCCAACCAAAGGTATATCTATCCAAACACCCAGTCTACCATGACATCTAACTCATCATGTAATCTCTCTCTAACCTTCACTTAGGGTTAACATCATCCCCAAAGGATATGCTAGGTCTCTACCTTCAATGGAGGTCTCTACCTCCAAGACTAACTCTCTCTACTCATCCTCCTGACAAGGAGGTCTATCCTCAGGTCTCTCCTGAGGGCAATGACAACTCGTGTCATCCGACCTAAGCATGTATCTATTCTTTGTGCTTTATCTATTAATATTATGTCCATGACATCTTATTTACATGCTTTTCATTAATTTGGTGGAGGATTCCTTAGACCTTGTTATCTTTACCCATACCTCAAGAGGGTGAGGAGAAGAGGGAAAACCCTAATCCTTAAGGTCCTTAATAGAATTTTGAGTCGAGAAGGGATGAACAAGATGAGAGATTCCTAAAGGTATCTTATTTCGATTCATACCCTAAGACTTTGGCCAGGCAGTCACACAATCCGGGAGTCCTCGTATTCTGACTAGCGGTGTGGAGGAAAATCTTGCCAGCCCCCAGAAGTGATCCTTTTCTAGACACCTCAGTCTTTCGGACACTCCTCTAATAACTCCCTTGGTTCTATGGAATCTGTAAAATTTAATAATTATTGATGATTAGATGGAGAACCTACGCTCTGATACCAATTGTAACAACCCCGCCTCCCGGTAACCCCCAATTAAGGGAGACCCAAAGGTCAGAGCCATTAACCAATTTACAGGATCAAAGGTTCAGCATATAATCAACAATAATTATAAATTCTACTAACTAAACTGGAATTGGGTAAAAAAATTAAAACTTTTACTTACCCTTATAAAACTGGAAAATCTAACTATCCACAGCTTGAAGTACTCTATCTAATCCTCTGTGCACTTTATTTCTTATTTTCACGATGTGCCACTTTTCTATTTGTGATTTTCAAGATGTTACCTAAAACGCCAACAAACAAAACATCGATCAGCAATTGCTGGTATGTGGAGGCAACCAAAAATTTCACAATTAGGTCTAACAATTTAAGTATTGCAATCAAGGTAATTAACAAGTCAATTTACAATTTCCATGTGACAATCCCCACCGCTTTTGCCCTAACCCTGGATTTGACTTAAGGCCACCTTCTCAATCCCGAGCTTGGTGCCTGGGAGTCACCTCTCATGGTGCTCCTTAGTCTTGCCTCATCAATCACCTTCTCATTCCTGAGCTTGGTGTTTAGGGCCACCTCTCATGGTGCCCATTGGTCTACCCTCCTAGGCCTGACCTTTATGACATCTTCCATCAGGGTGGCATGTAGGTACATGATTTACACATTTATATTAAATGGTGATAGTCATAGTCACTTTATAATTGCAATATGAACATCTCAACAGTTTAGTTGCATTAAATGTGATTAAACATCTAGAAATCTTTTGGGAAACTAAAGCGGTTACTCATAATTAACCACATACCTGTTAATGAAGACTTGAATGCAGAATTAACTTAATCAATCAGGAAATCATGCAAGTACACACACAATATCCTGAAAAAGGCATTTAATTCTTCTATTATTAATCATGCCATTATGATTTAATAATTCTAAGGGTTTCCTAGGTTATTTGCCCTTTTTAGGGTTTTGACCATTATTAGGGTTTTATTTCCTTTTTATTGCTTTTACCTTACTTTTATCAAATTATACATCAAACCCTAATTATCTTGTCCTATTTTCCATTAAGGTCCCAAAGATCAGGTTGGACCATATAAACCCTAATTTTCAGATTGCAATATCTTTTTCTTTTTCTCTAATTTAGGGTTTCTAAATATTTTAATCAACATATTGAATTAAAAACCCTAAACATGCAATTCTATCATCAAAACAGGTTAAAAACCATCCTAATCATTAATCAGGTTAAATATATTCGAATTAACCTAATTGCAAAACTAAATATATCCTTGATAATCAATTAAGGTTTTCTTTTTACAAATTTACTCTGTTTCCATCCAAATATGTACTTTTGCAAAAATATACAGATTCAGATATCCACACCATTTTTAACGTGTTCCTCATATTTTTCTGGTCATTTTTCATGTATTGACTTTTTGCATCCGAGTTTTCTATCTCCAGATACAATTTTTCTAAGATAATTTGTTTTTATCAATTTATCAACTAATTAGGAAAATCGTGGATCGCTCGATCAATGGTCCGGTGGTCCACTTAGGATCCAGCGGCCATGATTACGTGCGCCCCTTTGTTTGCAAATAACAGAAGCAAAGGTCGAAACTGACCTTTAAGCGATGGAAGGATGCGAGGGCCAAGTCGGTAATTTCGCTGGACCACCCTTCTTCAACCTTGCGCACAGAGCAGCAGCTCCAGGAGGTCAACCCGATGGTTGACTTCGAGCTCCGGCCGTCCCCTGCTCACGCCGATGGTCCAGGGAGTTCCGCCTCCCTCACTCAACCTGATGACGCCTTCAATTGGCCACCAAAACCTCTCCAAGTCCACCCCCTTTCTCGTCGGATTCCGGCAGAGTCTCCTACGTCGACGAGGGTCAAGATCGAGACAGATTGAGCAATTGGATGCACGGAAGCACTCCTTGCTTCCTTCCGCAGAGCTTGGGCAAGTAGTTAGGGATGTGGATTCCCTCCATAGCCCTCCCCTATATATAGGGTCGGGGCAAGGATTGGGCGAATTGGGGGTTTCCCAAAATGATGATGAAACTGAGCAAAAATAGGGAGGAATCTTCGCGATTCCTTCTCCTGAGTCCAAAGGGACCAACACCCAGTTGGTATGATCAATGGATCGCGAGAAACAAGGATCGCAAAATCAACCTGTAACCATCATAGTCCTAGTCCCAGCGGGACTTAGACGATGAGCGGTCACCGTTGGATCAAGATCCAACGGGTTGGATTGCTCGTGTTTAAAGGAAAGCAAATCCCCCTTTTTTTTAATTCAGGGAAATTCCCAAATTGACTATATTTTGCAAAATTAATATCTCTCACACCATAACTCTGATTGGTCTCAAATTTTAAAGGAAAGTTCCTTTTAATATTCCCTATCTTTGTACGAAAATTGGGAATCAAAAAGCAATGTATGAAAAGGATTTATTCTCTCCCAAGTTTTCTTATTAATTACTCCCAATTAATTCTTATCCTTATTTCTTTTGCCTTTATCTCATTATTTTGGGTCCCTTGGACCTCAAGGAAACCCAAAGGCACGGATTCCCATATTGGGGAATATTAGTTTACCATTATCTTCTTTTAATTATCAATTTCTCATATTTCCCTTTTATTAGTCAATTTCTTTTCCTTGTTAATTCCTTTTTCTTTTCAATTGGGCTTAATGGCCTACAAGGCCCACAATCAATCAATCAAAGCCATCTCATACGAAAATCATCACAATTCAAAGAAAAAGATCTCATTTAGTCATTAAAAGAGAAATGTCTTTTACATTATATTTTTAGAAATTTGAGGTTATAACAACCACGGTGGTTATGCATCATAAATGATTCATTTTCTTATCACTTCATTCCCACATTGCTCTCATTAAGGAAGATATGAAAGAGAAGATGATTTTGAGACTTAGAATTCTTATCTTCAAACATTCAATAATACATTTCTCATATGTAGGTTTAATTAATTATCAACAAGGATACTTGACTAATTAGCACTTTATTGAATCTCACAACCTCTTTCTTTTATAATCTATATTACTCCAATAAGTTTCAAACCCTTATTTACTTTCCATAATCCCCTTACCATATACTACTATTCCACATGTCATCTTTAACTTCTAGTTTTCTCTTATGATCATGTTGCTTCTTTTATGTGTATGATCATGTATACCAGGTTGCATATATTTCCTTTTATCCTTCTAATGTGAAGTTGAAATTCTAAATCAATAATCTCTATTCTAGTATCACCTCATGTTTAATACATTACATATCCTTAATTTTAAATCAAACGGCTCATGCATGGGTAATCAAGTTTTTACCTCTTAAATATATTCTACCTTTGTATGACTTATTCATTGGTTAAGCTACACTTTTGTACTTCTTTTAGAAATTAGTTTGGTTTTCTATAGAGACTTAGAAACCAAAGGCAGTAGGATGAATGTATTAAACTTATTAATAAAGGTATACATTCCATGCTCTCAATTATATCATAACCCTCATTCCTTAATCAAGCTCATCATTTACAACATTTATCTTTGTTTTAACTTAGTTTCTTATCCTAGTCTTATGATTTACATAATTATCTAATTCTATTTACTTTAACTCTTCTAAAGACTCTTCACTTATATTTACTTATCATATACTTAACTCTTTTCTTCTATTTTTCCTTTGCTTTGGAGTACATAAAAACATTGTACTCGGTTATATAATCCATTCCTCATGATTGATTCTTACTACCTTGGCCCTTACATACTTTTCTCATATCTTTTCCATATTTCATATTTAGAGTTCATATAATATTAATCATTAAACTTAATCTGAACCTTATGTCGTGTTCCTTTATTCCTAATTAATGATTTCTCATATGAGGCCCTAAAGTTGGATCTCAGACATCAGTTTCAACTAATTTTTAGCTATTCTAATCTTTCCCATATGTTTCAACATCTTAGTGTATGTACATTCTCACTATGACGTGGGTCTAATTTATCCAGAGTCTACTCTTATCATATTGTTCATAGGAGTCATTAGATCCCAATAATGCATCCTGCCATTCGGACCATGCCAAACCTGCAGTCCTGAAGCCAAGAGCTACTTAAGATTAACCAACTCCTATTAATCTCAAACATGTGGAAAGAATATCCACATAGGAAAGTTCATTCAAAGATCATTTCTAGTCTACTTGATATAAAGAATGTAATGAATAATTGCTACTACTGCATAGTGTACTACAAATCTTAAGAACCCATATATATTTCAAAATATTGAATATCTGAATTCAAACATATAAGAGCATTTCTATTCATCTCCAATAAAACAACAATATGAAATGAAAGTTCTATCTCATTTTATATTTATGCTCTTAATTCATGTTACTTATCTTGTTTCTAACCCTATATTTCCTGGGTTCCTCTCTAAACCATCCTTCCACTGTAAACCTGGCCAGGGTATACATGAAAGAATAAACAAAGTAGCTTGATATTGGTTGATCCAAGTACTCAAATACCGGGCCAGGATATCCAAATACTCAAATCCCCTGAGCTAAAATCATAACATCTCCTATCTTCCACACTTATGACTCTGACTTACTAGATTAATGGTCCCTGACAACTCGGCCTAAGCTCTATTACAAAGTTGTTACACCGCGATCTCACAATTACCGTAAATCATGAGATTAGGGCATAAATTGAGGATTTAAAGAAATACAAAGATCACCCTTAACTTTTTCTTCTTTTTCAAACTCTTTGTTTTCTCCCATTGAATCACATAAACAAACTTTACAAGAGAGTTAAACCTTGATTACTCGAATATGATCTCATCATTAATGATACTCATAGATACATTCATTCTATTTCTCACATTTCCATGTACATACGACATGATAATCAAATGCATTCTCTCTTATTAAGGAAACGAAGATACAAACATCATTTACAACTTTCTCACATATATACAAGGACCTAGAGTGACAGGGACCGACTGAACTTAACTATACTTAGACTTAACTCTTATGCCAGATCTACTCTGATGCAATGATATCTTCAAGTCCATGTGATATCCCTAAAAATTTTAAGTAGAGGGGTGAGCCTACTCGCTCAGTGAATGAGTACTTCAAAGAAACAGTCTAAAGAACTGATATAATTACAGATATACTTTTGAGCAATTGATATCAATTATAACAGTAGTAAGCTTTAAAGAGATTGATCATTGACAGTCATAAATATGGCAGGATACTCTAGATATCGACAAGAATAAATCAATATATGAGCATGCTTGATTAATTTCAAAGAGAACTAATAATTTAGAAACACACAAAGAATAATTGTTGGGAAACTGTACTCGAATCTTTCTTAGCCTTTCTTACTTATACGAAACTCTTTAAACCTATATGAACATATTTTAGCTTATGCCCTGATCATATGCAGTGTACTCGAGATATGAAGACTCGTAGTGAACTATGATCTCACCGTACAAGACTTAGCTTAAAACTCGGGAAGCTAAGCCTAGAACTGAATCTGGGTCTTCTTGACTCGAACCATCACGTCTGACTAACGCGGCTAAATAGTTGGACTTTAACTGCACCTCTCCTTCTAGGATGAGTACATAGGCGAAGGGCCTGAGACGCTCTGTGGGCCTCATCCTGGTACACTCTATGGGTACCTCTGGGTTACCACCGAGATATCTAGTTCATGTTGGGTAACCTATCTTCTCTTAGGAGACTTCCTCAAGGGCTTCGTCTCTCCACACGCTCTATGGGTGTGTTCCGATCCCTGTATACTGGTCGCTGCCAGGGTGGATCGTTACCTCCCTATAGTGTAGACATCCGTAGGGAATCTACAGTGTTCAGGGCACCTCTGTCTATTATTTTATTATTCTTGGAAAGCTCTTACTATATTATATCTCTCTATTACTTATTCTTGACTCTGGTATCTCTATGGTACCGAGTCTATTCATCTGAATCTTATAATACAACATGTATATCCTTCTAAACTTGGTGGAGCAGTATATTCAAAACACCATAAAATTCTGAGTAATCATCATACTATACATACAGGAAGACTAAAATTCTTAAATAGACAAAATACATGTCAACTTGGCACTTTATATACTAGAATCATGCAATTGAACTGTTAAGCATCACCACATCTCATAATGAGAAAATTGATATCACAATACTTGATTCATTGAACACCCTATTCTTAGGGTTTCATTTACCTCATTCACTTATCACATGGCTCTCATAAGGATTTCATACGACATAAACATTCACTGAATAAAGACTACTTTCAACAAATCATATATAATCAATATATGTATGAAACCTTGGAACTGAGCTGAATTTAGGTTTACATGACATTCACTGAGATATCATGCATCAAGAATAAAATTGAATAAATAAAGTCTATCATGTCAAGAAAATCCCTTCAAATGGATTTCATGATATCTATTCGTAAATATCCAACTTTTCTCGCATCTAGGGTTTCACCCTCTTTACTGAGATATCAAACAAACACTATTCACCTTAAAGAAATCCAAGATATTATCTGACATATGTGTATTACGCATTCAGATAAACAATCATTCATAACCAAGGGGATCCAGATAAACAATTTTCTCTATTTAATTATACAACAATTTCAGTCATAGACAAATTCCCTATATTTTAGTTTACTCTCATAACCTCTGTGAATACTTAGGGAATTCTCATTAGGATGTATTGTATACATTTCTAATATGATTTTATCATCTGAAATTCATCCAAACAGAGGAAGATTCCATTTCATATCATCTTGCAACAACTTAGATTGAACAGACAATTCAGGGTTTGTAGTCGCATACTATGCAATTAAGGAGTATGGATGATTTAACCAATTTTCGTGCAATATACTATTTAAAGGAAGTTCCCACTCACCCTAAGGTGTGAAAACACCTTTAAAATGCATCTCATCCCTAAAAATCTCGATCTCATACCAAATCCCTAGCAATTCACATGATTCTTCTTCCTTTCAACTCGGAAACCCAAAAAATGAGGGATTATGAAGAAAGAGTGAGAAAAGGGGAAGTTTTGACATCATTTCAGATCAAATCAGAGGAGGGATGAAATATTGACATGTGAGAGAAGATTCATCATGAAACTATATCCAAAGAAGCTAAACTTACATGATTTGATCATTCCTTAGACCGCAAAACCCTAGGTCAACATCTCCATCACTTTCTCTTCTCAAACCCTAACTCTCCCTCTCTCTCTAGGATTTCATTTCTCTAGATTGAATCACGAATTATGAGATCTCCTTGTGTGTTAGGTTGACCATATAGAGCAATTGAGTTTCTTGGGTCAATTGCACATTGACCCCTCACTATACTTTTTCTCATTTCAACTTAATTTTCTGTCATAAAAATATTACTATAATTCATCTACTGATAAGGTATAAACGCATCCAAAAATTATTAAAATTTTATATATTGTTTAAGATTGAGTTTTAGATCCCCAGTTAAAATTTCAGATCATTTTGAGTTACCAATAAATAACTAAAAATAAAACACTATACTACTAAAAAGCACTCTGTCAGCATTTTGGTCGAAGTATAGTTTGACCTAAAACCACATTCAAAGAACACTCAAATATTCTGAAATTTTTATCCAATATGCATGATTGAGTTATCTATATCATATAAAAAATTCAATTAAATAAAATTTGTAAAAAATAATAAAAATTATTTACCACACTGCTATCCTGATCAAATTCCATATTCATGTACTATCTGTTGGCTAAATTGGACATTATTAGAATCCATTTATTTTGATGATGACAAACATTTCTTTCTTGTGGTTTTAACTTGCTATTTGAGTGTTTCAGGGACAAGCATATAAGGTGGTGGATAGCGAAGACTTGGAAGATCAATTTGCTAAAATTACTTTATTTTCATGATTGTAATCAATGTAAAAAACTAATACAAGTTTATAATGTACAAGTACTTAGATATCATGTAAATTAAGCATTTAGATCTTCCCTATCCACTCACAACACTTAGATAGATCATCCCTCAAGATAGTATCACGATTGCACATTGATACACACACTTAGTAAATGAATACATTGAATCAGTGATATTCTCGGTCAACAAATAGTTCAACCGAGACACTCTCGGTCGACAAACTCCTCGACCGAAAATAGACCCTATTAGCCGTTAGACTGAGTTAGAAAAGTGGTTGGCAGTTGAGTTGAATGTTGCAATACACTTTCCCTAGACTCATCCTCGGTCGACAATTTCCTCGACCGGGAGACTCTCGGTCGACAAACTTCTCGACCGAGAAGATTTATGTCTGCACTCTTCAGAAAAAATTAACTAGTTGTTACAAACGCAATTAGTGGACAACTAATGGCTTTTTGAGCACTAAGAACCCCCTAGAAAGTGTCTAGAACATCCCAAAGTACTTGTAGGCCATTCCTATAAATAGTACATGCCTTAGGACACCTAAACTCACTTGAGTACACAACTTGCATATACAATTCACTCGAGATCACATTGTAGCAAGACATTAGCAAAGCTTTCACTTGCAAAACATTTACACAAGTTGTGAATTCGTGTCCTATAGGCTGATATCTCCTATCCACTATACATTCACATTCATCCACTTTGGTCAGGAGATCAAACGCTTGATATAGGATTCAAGCCTTGTGCTACATTGGTAAAGTTGTACTTTCCTGCTTCTTTCTTGTTCCTTATTATTGATTTGGTTCTCCTTTGCTACTCCTAGGTTGGAGGTTGTGGAAAGGAGGTTGTTGGATCTTCTTCAGGTGGTGAAGGTAGCTCGGCAGACTTAGGATTACTCAAGAAGGTTGTCTCAACGGGAATCTACTTTAAGAGGAAGGCTACTTCAAGGGGGAGCTTGGAGTTACTTCAAGGAAGGTTGCTTCAAGGTTGGTGAGACTACTTCTAGGTGAAGGCTATCCTAAGGGTGAAGGTATTTGTATCTTATGTAACATCCTTGCAAGGTAATAAAATACAAGTGCTTTTAAAATCCCAATTGGAAACAATTGGGTAGTGGACTGACTCCCTTAGTATTTGCTAAGGGTGGAACCACTCTAAACGCCGTGTGTCCTACTCTAAATTTTCAATTGTGGTTGCTTGGTTGAATTAATATTAAATTATTATAAAACCCTATTCACCCCCCCCCCTCTAGTGGTTTTTCAATTGGTATCCGAGCAAGGCTTCAAGGAACTCTAACAAAGTCTAGAAGAATGGGTGACGGGGTACTCAACAACCTCAACTTGGAAGGGACACTCGTGGCTAGACCTCTACCTTTTGATGGCACTAACTACACCTACTGGAAGAGGAGGATGCAGTTCTACTTCTAGGGAATTAGTTGGGATCTCTGGAGGATGGTGTCAAATCCATATGACTTTCCTCAAATAGAGTGTGCAACTTGGGATGCTAATACGGTAAGATCAGCCCAAATGAGTGAAAAAGTTGTAAGTATACTCTATTGTTCAATTTTCGTTGATGAATTCAATAGAATATCAAATTATGAAATAGCATATGAGATATGGCATAGACTCTCTATTACCTATGAAGAAACTGTTCAAGTTAAAAATTCCAAAATTGGCATGCTTAAACAAAAATTTGAATAGTTTTGTATGGAACCATATGAGTCTATTAGTGAAATGTATGCAAAGTTTTCTTCTATTGTTAATGGGTTAAATGCATTAGGTAAAGCCATTAGTGAAGAGGATCAAGTATCAAAGATTCTTAGGTGCTTGCCTCCAAAGTACAAACCAAAGGTGACGGCAATTGAAGAAGCCAATGACCTCACCCGGCTAAGGATGGAACAACTCATTGGCAACTTAGAAGCACATGAGGCAACCTTGGAGGAGGAAGAAAGATGAGAGTGTGAACTTCAACAAGGGAGAAAGAAGTGCATTGCATTCAAAGCATCAACCAAGATTATTTATGACATAAGTGAAGATGATAGTGAAGAAGAAACTCTCATTGTAAATGGTAAGCAGTATAAAAGTTTTAAAACTAACAAAACTTCTAGTGTTTCTTCTTCCAGGTGCTATGAATGTGGCAAAAAGGGACACTTGAAATTTGATTGTCTAAAGCTTAAGAAGGGGAAGAAATTATCTCACAAGAAGAAAGAAAGAGCATATAAAGTTGCATGGGATGATTCAAGTGATGATAGTGAAGATGGAGAAAAAGAATTAGAGTGCCTTATTGCTACAACAAATGAAGAAGAAGAAGAAGAAGATGTAAGCCTTTTTGATTTACCAAAAGAAGATCTAATTACTAGTCTTCAAGATACACATGAGAAATATGTTGATTGCAAAAAGAAACTAAAGAAAGCTACTAAAACTAATGAGGACTTGTATGCTAAATTAAATAATCTTTCTTTTGAAAAGGACAATATTGTTTTTAAAAATCTTACCCTGAAATCATCTTTAAATGATTGCAATATGAAGTTGCTTACTTTAGAAACAAATCATGATCTTCTTTCTCAAGAAAAGGTTGATTTGCTTGCATAACTACATAATTTTCAGACTCAACCTATCCAATGTAATCATCTAGATTATGATGCTACTGTTAAGGAAAAAGATACTTTATCATCTAATCTAGAACAAGCAAAGTCAGATATCAAAAAGAAAATGGATGAGATTACCAAGTTACAAAGAGAAATTAATAGCTTGAGAAACAATGATGTTCTTGATAAAATTTTGAATAATTCTTCTAGTTATAATGGAAGGAGAGGTTTAGGATATGTTTCGAAAGGGAAATCCTATCAACCTAAACCTAGAAGAACACAAGCACCCAAGGCCAAGATTATGTATGTACCCATGAACAACTCAACTCCTAGAAAGAGAAATGAGATTGACTTTATTATTTTTCATGATTGCTTGCATCTTGGACACTATTCTTTTTCATACCCATACAAGAAAAGGAATGATGATCTAGTTTGGGTTCTTAAAACTTAGAGATTTGAATTTGATTAGTTGAGATTTGACCTAAAACGTTTCTTTGATATTCAAATGTCTTATCTCAACAAAACTGAGCTTCAACTTTTATATTCTTGCAAAATGGTATTACCTTTTGCTTGCAAATAGTTACTGTAAAACAATACAAAAACATACTCGGTCGAGAAAATATTCAACTGAGACATTGTCGGTCGAGAATTAGTCGACGGAGCAGGTTACTGTTTTTAAGCTTACAAAAATCTGATAAAACCTGCACAAATAGCAGAATACGCGGTCGAGAAAATCTTCGACCGAAGAAAAGTTCAACCGAATCAAGTTTTGCTGAACCTATTTAATTGATCTAGTTTGCTATCAATTTTCTATTAATGATTGATTTAATCTGCAAATCAAGAATGAATCTTGGATACAATTCTTTAAATATATTTATAAACTTGCGTTATGACTTATTAATATACTTTGATTATAACATTCTTATTAAACTTGTTACAAAACATGTTGATTAAAATCATGTATACTTTTTGCACACTAAAATTTGACATGCCTTCTTGCAAAAATGAATCAATACAGCTATAGCATAGATTGCAAGTTCAATTGCTATAATCTCCTACATGGTTTGGCTTAAAATTGAAAATTATGAACCATGTTGATTTAATCAAGGAAATTACTGTTTTAAACCACATGGTTTGTCCTAAGTATTCCTTGGTTTATATATATAGAAATCATTGTAATTATGGATATGCCTTTACTGGTTCACCATGATCATTGTGTTTCATCTTTTACTTAGTTTGTCTAAAATAATCCTGGATCTATATGTATATAAACAATGAATGGATATTGTTTTAAAAGTGATCATAGTGATTCAGCTCATAAAGATGATGTTATCATTGAAAATGAATTTTTTACATTAAGATAAATCTCTATGGCACAAATGCATCTTGACATATTAGTTAAATGATTATATTGTGCTTAGATAATGGAAAATGATATCATCCTTGTTATACATGAATACTTTTTGTATGAAACTATGTATTCAATTAAGTAGATCATTGTGAATGCTTAAAGTGGAAATCTGTAGAAATTGCCTCTCGGTCGAAATCAAGTTTAACCAAGGGGCGCTCAGGTCGAAGTCAAGGTCGACCTAAAATAATCTTGACAAAATACTTAATTGTAAATCATTTCCTTGCATTCAATCTTAGCATATTGAAAACAAGATTTTAGTGCATAACTCTCATAAAAGGTTGACTTTTTATTATATAATGCTTATTATGACCTTAGAATTTTTAAATTATCTTGATTATAAGATTAAGGAGGAGTTCACAAAACTTTGTAATCATCATAAAGAAAATTTGAAACTAGTTATGACCTTAGTATCTTTAAAGTAATCTTGGTTATGAAAATAAAGGAGTCTAATGTATATCTTGTCCTTAATGGAATTCTCTAAACAAATTAGGGCTTAACATCCCATGAATTTGGTTAGAGATACATTCATTGATTCCACTATAAGCTTAAAAGAATTACATATCATTTTAGGGCTTCACATCCCTTGTAAATGGTTGAGAAACTATTAAATATACTCATGAGCTTAAAGTATTCTCATGTCATTTTTAGGGCTTAACATCTCTTGTAAAATGGATGAGAAATCAAAACACATATGCCATGAATCTAAAATGATCTCATGTCACTTTAAGGCTTAACTGTAACATCCCTGACCTGGGTTATGAACTAACCCTAGGTGTTTTTCTTAATTATGTAATTAGATACTGATGATTATCTTTTGGTATGTAATTAAAGCTCCTGAGGAACATATTTTGCCATTTCTGTCCTTTTTAAACAATGTTGTAGTATTGTTTTGTAATACAGGGACCTATGTGCAAATTACCCAATTAGAGGGGTTAACTTGCAATTTATACATGTTACTATGTTCCTTTGATGTTGATACATCATAAGATTGAATATGGTGAAGTATGATGGATTCTCCAAGCTTGAGCATCAAGATGCAGCTTGTGGAGCAATCCTTGTACTTAAAACCCTAATTTTGGTGTAAAATGCAATTTACCCAAAATATGGGGTGCAACTTGTAAAATACACCTTCTAGAGTATCTTGTATGACCCTTGGCATCATTTAGATTAATAATGATGAAGGGGGCACTTCATTTGAATAATCATATAATAAGGAACACCTTTGTAATTGAATAACCAAGTTGTAAGTAAGGAGACCCTTATATAAGTGCACCTTAGTGATAAGTTGACCTTCTTTGCCTTTAGTTCTTGGTCTTAGAAGGAGTTTTGCTTTAGAAATAAGTATAAGGGACGTGCAAAGAAGAAAGGAGGGACCTAGATGATAAAAGGAGAAGTAAGTTGTCCTTATGATGGAAATAACCCCAAAGTATATATGCTCTCTTCCTTTGCAACCAAAGGAAATGTTTCCCCTTCCTTCTCACTTATCCCCTTGCTTAAACCGACTAAGGCAGAGCTTTGGAGCATAGGAGGACGTCTAAGTAGAAGATAGGTAAGCTTGCGTCATCTTCTTGCTCAGATTTGTGGAGGAAACCATGAAGGAAGGTTGGTTTGTTAGTATTTCTTACTTGGTTCTTCTTTCTAGCCGATCTTTCCCAACCAATTCTTGGAGAAACGACCTTGGCCAACCTGTGGAGCTCAATACGCAATTAAAGGCTTGAAATCTTGGAAGGTTGGAGCTCTAGGGACAACCTTAAGGCGGGTTTTATAACTCTAAACCCTTTTGCTTTGTTATACATCTCTTTTCTATTTGTTAGTTGCTAGTTCTTCCTTTCCCCTACCTTCCCTTGCAATTTGCAAGCAAAACCGTGAAGAACAGACCTTAGTATCAAGGTAGAAGATGATGGGCATTAATCCCAATGTTGGCCCTTATCCTACTTTACCAAACGATCTTGGCCATTTGGACTAAACGGTTTGCAAGACCATTTGAAACCAAACGGTCTCAAGACCGTTTTGATTTCATGCGGTTTGCAAGACCGTTTAGATTCAAACGGTCTCCAAGACCATTGGGGAGGTTTGACCAAGTGAATACCATTTAGAGGTCTTCTGGACACATTATGAATTAATCATTTACAAAGAATCATAATCTAATTGCAAGTAAATCACAAGTTGAAGGCAGTTCAATCCTCTAAACCCTAATCGGGTTCAATTGTTGATTTTATGGACCAATTGTGTTGAAGTTTGGGTTGAGTGGCCCAAACGGTTTCAAAACCATTTGGGGATCACCCAAACGGTCTCACAACCGTTTGGTGACCACTCAAGACCTTTTGGAGGTCTAGGGTTAAGATAATTTAATCAATTGAAGGTCCAATCACAATAGGTTGTTGGAATAATTGAAAGTGTTGATTTGTGACTTAATTAGGGTTCAGCCCTTATCAAATTGACTTAGTTTTTATGGTACTTTGGGAAAACGGTCTCAAGAATGTTTTAAGGATGTCCAAACGATCCCAAGACCGTTTGGGGTCAGGTCATGGCCCAATTGGACGCTAGTCGATGGGTTCAACTTCAATTAGATGCATGTTGATCAATGTTGATGATTAATCGATTACAAACCCTAATTCAATTGGTTCCAACCCAAATTGGCTATCAATTGAGGGTCAATTGTGTGTCCAATTGGTTAAGGATAACCCTAATTGGCTTAATTGATGAGTGGTTAACATGTATGAGGTCAATTGAGGGGTTCAACATTGAAAACCCTAATCGAGTACAAGTGTTGATGTACCTTTTAGGTCCATGCGGTTTTGAGCCATTTGGACCAAACGGTCTCAACACCGTTTGGGGCCAAACGGTCTCAAGAACATTTGGGCTGAAATGGTTTCAAAACCGTTTGAAGGTCATGCGGTTTGGAGCTTATGCGGTTTGAACCCATGCGGTTTGGTCATGCGGTTTGATCAAACGGTTTCAAAGTCAACCATGTCCAAACGGTCAACATGATGAAATGATTTCAAGACCGTTTAAGGGCAAACGGTCTTGAGTGTCATGCGGTCTTGAAGGTCAAAGTTACCAAACGGTAAACCCTTCCAAACAGTTTCAAAACCGTTTGGGGGTTGAAGTGTGAAATCATTTGGAAACTTTTAGAGTTAAGATTGCTTAATGCCTTGAAGGCTTAGATGGTTCAATGATTGATTAATCTAAACCCTAATGATACCTAAAGACATTAAGGGGCTAAGTGCTTAGTAGTTTGATCCATGTTATGGTTAATGGTGATTTTACCAATGTGCCCTTGAAGGGTTCAAGTAGATAACACCCCTTGATTAAGCAAAACCCTAATGACTATAATGGTGATGACTTGACTTATGTTAATCAAAGATGACTGGACCTAACCTAATCTAGAGTGATGTGATCACCATCTATTAGTGAGATGAGAGAGAAGACTCCTAATGTGAATAAAAGTCAAGTAAAATACCTTAAATATGCATGGATGAACATGATTAGGGTTTGATCCACCAAAGTGAGATCATGGAAACCCTAATTATGGTGATTAATGAATCTTAACCAAATTTGAAGACATCAATTGGGGATAATTTCATATATGATGATGATATGAGCTCAATTCACCATGAAGTGAATATTAAACCCTAATTTTAGGGTAAATACATGTAATGAGAATAATAAACCCTAATTGAGGATGAGGTGATGAAATGTACAATAAACCCTAATTCCAGGTTATGCTTTTAAGCATGAATCTTTATAATTAAAGTATGAGATGATGAATCATTATTCCTAATCATAATGAAAGAGATTGAATAACCCTAACTGATGTTAATAAGGGAACCTAGCCTTAAGTGAAGGCATGAAGGTACAACCCTTGATTTGAAAAGGTTATTCATGCTTTATAAATTGCTAATCTGGAAATGAATTGTTATTATTATCAGTTGAATTGATCATGCAGGTTCTTATAAGAGAATAATCATAACCAGGTAAAGGTTATGATATCATATTCATTGAAAGCATGTTATTAGCTTTATGAATAGTGACATACTATGTTGCCTAGTTTAAGTGGCAACATATGAGATGGATAGGCTGTAAGAGCCATGAGTAACATCAAGGTCATGCTGATTAGATGAATTATGATGAGATGATTAAGAATTGATATCCATATGATAATTGATGTGAGTTAAACTTGATACATTTAGTATTCTTCTTTTATAGTAGTGTTTTAATAGTTAAATGCTTGGAAACATGCTTGATGTTAAAAGAAAGCTGAAATGTACCTAAATAATCAAGTATAATCATATCATGTAGAGCCCTGATCATAGATCTATCATTGTCAGAAGCTAAATGATGGTGAAACAGGTTTTCCTAAGGGAACTCCTGGATCACATACTTTTGAGTATGTGGGGAATATGGACGTGAATATCCTTACGTCCTAGTGTAGGAATTGAAGTAGATGTATCTTAATCTATCAAACCTTCACTATATGTTTATGTCGGGGTGATGTACCACAAATCTCCCGAGGGAATCTTTAAATACCGCATCGATGAGAGATAAACAAGAGATCTTTCGATGGCGAAGAGAGTACAGAATTCCACTGTGACTCTAATAGCGAAGTGCCAGAATACCCTGGTAAGCTATTTTAGCAGAGACACGAGATGTCCTTCATGTTGATCCTCACACTGACTGAGGAAGATGAGGTCATAAGAATCCAGCTCTTTTGATGACCTATGTTACCGATGCGACTTAGTAGTGATCGGTTGGAGTATGAGCGGTATACCTCATCTCCACAGGGTATAATAATAATAATATTTGTAAAATATAATCAGCCGTGTAGCATATCTACTAGGGTTGAACTACGAGAAACAATGATTGATATTACATTGTTTATATTAATATCTTGATCAAGTATCTAGTATACATGTTCTTCATATTCCTTAATGAAGTTGCTTTATTTATTATCAAACCTGTTGTTGAATGATTTAAGTTACTTTGCTTATGTTATTTTTTTTACTTGCTATAACAAAGCTTCTGGCGGAGAGTTATAACTCTCGTTGGGACAATTGTTCAAATTGTCTCACTCTCGTAGGTTTCAACTTTTTAGGTGGACGTCGAGGACGGAGAAACTAATCTGAGGGTGAGCAGTATCAGCAGTAGCAACACCAAGGGCAGCAGTGAATCTCAGGTGGAGATACTGACTGCCAAGTCCTGTAGTTAGTTTGTCTTATGTCGTCTCTGTACTCTCAGGTCCTAGGAGTTAGTAGGTCTGAGGTTTTTGGCTTTAAGCCTCGAGATTTTGTATTTGGATGTATATAATCACTCGAGAGGTGATTTTACAATGATGTAAACAGTTTATCTTGTTTAAATATAAAAGAGTTTTATGCTTGAAAATCTTTGCTTAAAAAGTTTTAATTTCCATTGATTTTCAGTAATTCGCTTCCGCATTCATTTTTCTCGTATAAGTCGCTACAATTTAGTGGTATCAGAGTGAGGTTCGCTGAGTCTACAGAGACATAGGACTTAGGGTGTCGAGTCTATTCTTAGTGTTTTCCAGTATATCTAATAAAGTCTTCTGCTCCTCAGGCGAAGAAGATAAGTAAGGATGTTTGGACCACGCGAGGAGTATGTGGCCGAGAGTAGTGTCTCTGCACCTCGAGAAGGTGCAAGGAACCAAGAAATAGAACAACATGTACCTGAGCCACCTCAGTTTAACTCAGATGACATGGGAAACCCAGCTATTCAGACTATGTTCGGGTAGTTTATGACTGCCATGACACACATCACAGACAGGATGCCCATGCCGGCACCTAGGGCACCTGCCCAGCCTGAAGGACAAGGTATCGGTAAAACATTTGAACGACTTCGTCGAGTCGGAGCAACCGAGTACTTTAGAATAGCTGACCCTGCAGATGCCGATCTGTGGTTAACCAAGCTCGAGAAGGCCTTTAGAATCTTGAACATCCCAGAAGCGGAGAAGGTTAGACATGATGTCTATCTTCTCAAGGGGAGTGTTGGTCACTGGTGGACCATGGAAGAGCAGAAGAGGCCTGGTGTGGAGGTTGCATGGGAAGTCTTCCAACGGGAATTTATCAATAGATATTTCCCTAAGATGTTCTTGGATGAGAAAATCTCTCAGTTCGAGAGGTTAAGGCAAGGTCTGATGAACATTAGCGAGTACGAGGCTAAGTTCATGGAGTTGTTGCGGTTTTGTCCGCACATGGCTGCTACAGATGAAGAAAGGATCAGACGGTTCGAGAAAGGGTTGAATGCTGAGTTGACTACTCCCGTGTCTGCCCTAGAGAACTGGGAAAGGTTTGCTACCTTCGTTGAGTCAGTCTGAAGGATAGAAAGGTCCGTAGCAGAGAAGAGGCAAACCCATAAGAGATATCCTCAGTTCCAGGGATCTTCATCTAGAGACTTCAAGAAGCCTAGGTTTTCTGTGCCTACACCACCGCCACCTAGAACTAGTGCTCAGACACAGTGGACACCGAGTAGAGGTAGAGGATGAATCCTACCACTACAAGGGGATCGTAGTTCAGCATCGATGTCAGTTACGGGACCACCAAGACCAAAACAACTGGAGAGAAGTTGTTACATATGTGGGAAAATGGGGCATCTGATGAAAGACTGTAGAGTTAGACCAGTGAGTGTAACACAACCACAGAGGCAGAGTCAGCAAGGATCCTAGAGGAGACAGTTTCAAGGAGCAGCTAGAGGACGTGGACAAGGGTCCCAAGCTGGATCGTCAGCACCGAATCAACCTCAGGCGACAACAAGGTTCTATGCAATGAACCCACCTGATGTAGTGATCAACCCTCGGGTTGTGGCATGTCAGATGGAGTTTTTATATTCTGATATGTCTACATCCTGTGTTGTATCTCTTTTGATTGACCTGGGTGCTACGCACTCCATTATCACTCGAAGAGTGATTCGTAACTGCAATATGACAGTCAGTCATAGGGCAGATAGCTTGTTGCTTGAGACTCCGTTGAGAGGGTCTGCTGTGTTGCAGGAGGTTTGCTCTCCCTTCATCCTCTTCTTTTCTGATCATCGCATTCAAGTGGATCTTATACCACTTGAGATGCAAGGATTCGATATAATCCTTGGGATGGATACCTTGGAAAGGTATAGGGTTGTTTTGGATTGTGAATCCAAGCAAGCTGTGTTTGCTGATGAAAGCGACACATGGATCTTTCAAGGAGAGAGAAAGATTATACCTACCTGTCTGGTGTCATCTATGGTTGCTGAGAAGTTGATGAGGCAAGGATGTTATGCATTCTTGGCCCATGTGGTAGATACTACCATGGAGAGTCCTAACCCTGCTGAAGTTCCTATAGTCAGGGAATTTGAAGATGTGTTTCCTGAAGAAATTCCAGGTATACCACCGCCTCGAGAAATTGATTTTAAAATCAATTTGATCCCAGATACACAACCTATAGCACAAACACCGTATAGGATGGCGCCTGTCGAGATGGCAGAACTCAAGAAACAACTTCAGGAGTTGGTTGAGAAGGGTTTCATCCGACCGAATACTTCACCCTGGGGTGCTCCGGTTCTTTTTTTTTAAAGAAAGAAGGTTCAATGCGGTTGTGCATTGATTACAGACAACTAAACAAAGTAACAATAAAGAATAAGTACCCTCTGTCGAGGATTGATGACCTCTTCGACCAGTTGTGTGGTGCAATAATCTTCTCAAAGATAGACTTGAGATTGGGATATCATCAACTCCGTATTAAGGATAGTGACATATCCAAATCTGCCTTCAGGAAAAGGTATGGTCTCTATGAGTTACAGTTATGTCATTTGTACTAACTAATGCACCGGCTGCATTTATGGAACTCATGAATAGAATTCTGACCTTTCATCGATCAGTGTGTTGTTGTCTTCATAGATGACATTCTGATCTATAGTAAAGATGCTCAGCAGCATGAACAGCATCTTCGTCAGGCTCTAACTTTGCTAAGAGAACATAAGCTATATGCTAAGTTTAGCAAATCTGAGTTCTGGTTGCCGAAAGTATCTTTCCTTGGACATGTGGTATCTTCCTCGGGTATTCGTGTTGACCCTAAAAAGGTAGAATTTGTTCTACAATGGGAACAGCCAGAGACACCGACGGAGATCCGTAGCTTCTTAGGATTGGCTGGCTATTACCGAAGGTTCATTAAGAACTTCAGTTTTATAGCCTTACCCTTGACTAAGTTGACCCGGAAAGATGTTCCTTTTGTCTGGAGTGATAAGTGTCAGCAGTCTTATCAGCTGTTGAAGGAAAGGTTGACAAGTGCACCCGTACTTGTGTTACCTGAGCAAGGAAAGGGATATGTGGTTTTCTGTGATGCCTCCAAGAATGGACTTGGATGTGTGTTGATGCATGATAAACAAGTGATTTCTTTTGCTTCCAGACAGCTTAAGAAACACGAGGAGAATTATCCGACACACGATCTGGAGTTAGCTATCGTGGTTCATGCCTTGAAGATCTGGAGACATTATCTCTACGGAGAGACATTCCAGATTTTCACTGATCATAAAACCGTAAGTACATCGTCTCTCAGCATGAGCTTAACATGAGGCAACATCGCTGGATGGAGTTAATCAAGGACTACGATTGTACAATTGATTACCATCCATGGAAAGACAATGTAGTTGAAGATGCCTTGAGTAGGAAATCAACAACATCAACCATGGATATGGCACAACTAAACTCTTTAGTATGCTCTAGAAGATATATGCTTATCTCCTTAAGGCAAGACAATGTACAGTTGAAGGTGTCATTGTTAGCCGGGTTGTTAGCTGAGATGCATATAAAACCTACTCTAAGAGAGCAGATTAAGGAGGCACAACAAGTTGATGTTGATGTTCAACAGATTAGATCGGAGTATGGTGATGAGAAGCGAGATGGTTTCCATGACTCAGATGATCAAGTAGCATGTTATCATGGAAGGATGATAGTGTCAAATGTGGATAACTTGAGAAAGTTAGTCCTGGAAGAAGCTCATTCTTTGATGTATGCTATGCATCCAGGGAGCACCAAGATGTGTCGAAACTTGAAAGATATCTATTGGTGGCCTGGGATGAAGAAGGATGTTGCAGAGTTTGTGATGAGGTGTCTCGTGTGTCAGCAAGTTAAAGTTGAACACCAGAAGCCTACAGGAACAATGCAACCTTTACCCATACCACAGTGGAAGTGGGATCATGTAACTATGGACTTTGTTGTTGGCCTACCTAGGACAAACAAAGGGCATGATTCCATTTGGGTAATAGCTGATAGGTTGACAAAGATAGCACATTTCTTACCTATCAAAACAACCTTTTCTGCTGAGAAGTTAGCACAGTTGTATGTTGAAGAGATAGTGTGACTGCACAGGGTTCCAGTCACTATAGTCTCTGACAGAGGTGCCCAGTTTACTAGTGATTTTTGGGAACGACTGCACAAAACTTTAGGCACCCAGCTAAGGTTTAGTACAGTCTTTCATCCACAGACTGATGGACAGTCGGAAAGGACTATACAGACCTTGGAGGACTTGTTGAGAGCATGTGTTCTCCAGTATACAGGAAGTTGGGATCTGCACCTGAGCTTGATAGAGTTTGCCTATAACAATAGCTATCAACATAGCATTGACATGGCACCTTATGAAGCTTTGTATGGTAGACGTTGTAGATCACCTCTATGCTGGTATGAGACTGGTGAACATCAGCTGTTAGGTCCTGATCTTGTGCAGCATACCATAGAAAAGATTAAAGTAGTACAGCAACAAATTAAGACTGCACAAGATAGGAAAAAAACTTATGCGGACAGACGTCGTAGACCCTTAGAGTTCCAAGTTGGAGATAGAGTGTACCTCAAGGTCTCGCCTTGGAAAGGAGTTCTTCGTTTTGGAAGGAAAGGGAAGTTAGCTCCTAGATTTATGGGGCCTTATCCAATCATTGAACGGGTTGGAAAAGTAGCCTATAAACTAGAGTTATCGTCAGAATTACAGAAGCTACACCCTGTGTTTCACATTTCTATGCTGAGGAAATGTCACCCTGATATCGAGTCAGTTCTACAACCTATGGAGGTAGAATTGAATGATGATATAACATATGAGGAAGGACCAGTGTCAATCCTTGATAATAGGATTAAAAAGCTGAAAAAGAAAGACATAAGTCTTGTGAAAGTCCTATGGAATCATTGTGGTATTGAAGAAGCCACTTGGGAACTTGAGGAAGAGATGATAAGGAAATACCCTGCTCTTTTCTCTTAATATGTTTTGTTGATTTCGGGGACGAAATCCTTGTAAGGGGTGGATAATTTGTAATATACCTAACCTGGGTTATGAACTAACCCTAGGTGTTTTGCTTAATTATGTAATTAGATATTGATGATTATCTTTTGGTATGTAATTAAAGCTCCTGAGGAACATATTTTGACATTTCTGTCCTTTTTAAATAATGTTGTAGTATTGTTTTGTAATACAGGGACCTATGTGCAAATTACCCAATTAGAGGGGTTAACTTGCAATTTATACATGTTACTAAGTTCCTTTGATGTTGAGACATCATAAGATTGAATATGTTGAAGTATGATGGATTCTCCAAGCTTGAGCATCAAGATGCAGCTTGTGGAGCAATCCTTGTACTTAAAACCCTAATTTTGGTGTAAAATGCAATTTACCCAAAATATGGGGTGCAACTTGTAAAATAAACCTTCTAGAGTATCTTGTATGACCCTTGGCATCATTTAGAGTAATAATGATGAAGGGGGCACTTCATTTGAATAATCATATAATAAGGAACACCTTTGTAATTGAATAACCAAGTTGTAAGTAAGGAGACCGTTATATAAGTGCACCTTAGTGATAAGTTGACCTTCTTTGCCTTTAGTTCTTGGTCTTAGAAGGAGTTTTGCATTAGAAATAAGCATAAGGGACGTGCAAAGAATAAAGGAGGGACCTAGATGAGAAAAGGAGAAGTAAGTTGTCCTTATGATGGAAATAACCCCAAAGTATATATGCTCTCTTCCTTTGCAACCAAAGGAAACGTTTCCCCTTCCTTCTCACTTATCCCCTTGCTTAAACCAACTAAGGCAGAGCTCTGGAGTAGAGAAGAACGTCTAAGGAGAATCTAGGTAAGCTTGGGTCATCTTCTTGCTCGGATTTGTGGAGGAAACCATGAAGCAAGGTTGGTTTGTTAGTATTTCTTACTTGGTTCTTCTTTCTAGCCAATCTTTCCCAACCAATTCTTGGAGAAATGACCTTGGCCAACCTGTGGAGCTCAAGACGCCATTAAAGGCTTGAAATCTTGGATCTCTAGGGATGACCTTAAGGCGGGTTTTAAAACTCTGAACCCTTTTGCTTTGTTATACATCTCTTTTCTATGTGTTAGTTTCTAGTTCTTCCTTTCCCCTACCTTCCCTTGCATTTTGCAAGAAAAACCGTGAAGAACAGACCTTAGTCTCAAGGTAGAAGATGATGGGCATTAATCCCAATGTTGGTCCTTATCCTACTTTACCAAACGATCTTGGCCATTTGGTCTAAATGGTTTGCAAGACCGTTTGAAACCAAACGGTCTCAAGACCGTTTTGATTTCATGCGGTTTGCAAGACCGTTTAGATTCAAACGGTCTCCAAGACCGTTTGGGAGGTTTGACCAAGTGAAGACCATTTATAGGTCTGCTGGAAACATTATGAATTAATCATTTACTAAGAATCATAATCTAATTGCAAGTAAATCACAAGTTGAAGGCACTTCAATCCTCTAAACCCTAATCGGGTTCAATTGTTGATTTTAAGGACCAATTGTGTTGAAGTTTGGGTTGAGTGGCCCAAACGGTTTCAAAACCATTTGGGGATCACCCAAACGGTCTCAAGACCGTTTGGTGATCACTCAAGACCGTTTGGAGGTCTAGGGTTAAGATAATTTAATCAATTGAAGGTCCAATCACAATAGGTTGTTGGAATAATTGAAAGTGCTGATTTGTGACTTAATTAGGGTTCAACCCTTATCAAATTGACTTAGTTTTTTATGGTACTTTGGGAAAATGGTGTCAAGACCGTTTGAAGGATGTCCAAATGATCCCAAGACCGTTTGGTATCAGGTCATGGCCCAATTGGATGCTAGTTGATGGGTTCAACTTCAATTAGACTCATGTTGATCAATGTTGATGATTAATCGATTACAAACCCTAATTCAATTGGTTCCAACCCAAATTGGCTATCAATTGAGGGTCAATTGAGTGTCAAATTGGTTAAGTATAACCCTAATTGGCTTAATTGATGAGTGGTTAACATGTATGAGGTCAATTGAGGGGTTCAACATTGAAAACCCTAATCGATTACAAGTGTTGATGTACCTTTTAGGTCCATGCGGTGTGGAGCCATTTGGACCAAACGGTCTCAAGACCATTTGGGGTCAAATGGTCTCAAGACCATTTGGGCTCAAACGGTTTCAAAACTGTTTGAAGGTCATGCGGTTTGGAGCTTATGCGGTTTGAACCCATGCGGTTTGGTCATGCGGTTTGATCAAACAGTTTCAAAGTCAACCATGTCCAAACGGTCAACATGATAAAACGGTTTCAAGACCGTTTAAGGGCAAATGGTCTTGAGTGTCATGTGTTCTTGAAGTTCAAAGTTACCAAACAGTCAACCCTTCCAAACGGTTTCAAAACCGTTTGGGGGTTGAAGTGTGAAATCGTTTGGAAACTTTTAGAGTTAAGATTGCTTAATCCCTTGAAGGCTTAGATGGTTCAACGATTGTTTAATCTAAACCCTAATGATACCTAAAGACATTAAGGGGCTAAGTGCTTAGTAGTTTGATCCATGTTATGGTTAATGGTGAGTTTTACCAATGTGCCCTTGAAGGGTTCAAGTAGATAACACCCCTTGATTAAGAAAAACCCTAATGACTATAATGGTGATGACTTGACTTATGTTAATCAAAGATGATTGGACCTAACCTAATCTAGAGTGATGTGATCACCATCTATTAGTGAGAGAAGAGAGAAGACTCCTAATGTGAATAAAAGTCAAGAAAAATACCTTAAATATGCATGGATGCACATGATTAGGGTATGATCCACCAAAGTGAGATCATGGAAACCCTAATTATGGTGATTAATGAATCTTAACCAAATTTGAAGACATCAATTGGGGATAATTTCATACATGATGATGCTATGAGCTCAATTCACCATGAAGTGAATAGTAAACCCTAATTTTAGGGTAAATACATGTAATGAGAATAATAAACCCTAATTGAGGATGAGGTGATGAAATGTACAATAAACCCTAATTCTAGGTTATGCTTTTAAGCATGAATCTTTATAATTAAAGTATCAGATGAGGAATCATTATTCCAAATCATAATGAAAAAGATTGAATAACCCTAACTGATGTTAATAAGGGAACCTAGCCTTAAGTGAAGGCATGAAGGTACAACCCTTGATTTGAAAAGGTTATTCCTGCTTTATAAATTGCTAATTTGGAAATGAATTGTTATTATTATCAGTTGAATTGATCATGCATGTTCTTATAAGAGAATAATCATAACCAAGTAAAGGTTATGATATCATATTCATTGAAAGCATGTTATTAGCTTTATGAATAATGACATACTATGTTGCCTAGTTTAAGTGGCAACATATGAGATGGATAGGCTGTAAGAGCCATGAGTAACATCAAGGTCATGCTGATTAGATGACTTATGATGAGATGATTAAGAATTGATATCCATATGATAATTATGTGAGTTAAACTTGATACATTTAGTATTCTTCTTTTATAGTTGTGTTTTAATAGTTAAATGCTTGGAAACATGCTTGATGTTAAAAGAATGTTGAAATGTACCTAAATAATCAAGTATTAACATATCATGTAGAGCCCCGATCATAGATCCATCATTGTCAGAAGCTAAATGATGGTGAAATAGGTTTTCCTAAGGGAACTCCTGGATCACATACTTTTGAGTATGTGAGGGAATATGGACGTGAATATGCTTACGTCCTAGTGTAGGAATTGATGTAGATGTATCTTAATCTATCAACCCTTCACTATATGTTTATGTCGGGGTGATGTACCACAAATCTCCCGAGGGAATCTTTAAATACCGCATCGATGAGAGATAAACAAGATATCTTTCGATGGCGAAGAGAGTACATAATGCCACTGTGACTCTAATAGCGAAGTGCCAGAATACCCTGGTAAGCTATTTTAGCATAGACACAAGATGTCCTACATGTTGATCCTCACACTGACTGAGGAAGATGAGGTCATAAGAATCCGGCTCTTTTGATGACCTATGTATGATACCGATGTGACTTAGTAATGATCGGTTGGAGTATGAGCGGTATACTTCATTTCCATAGGGTATAATAATAATAATATTTGTAAAATATAATTAGCCTCGTAGCATATCTGCTAGGGTTGAACTACGAGAAACAATGATTGATATTACATTGTTTATATTAATATCTTGATCAAGTATCTAGTATACATGTTCTTCATATTCCTTAATGAAGTTGCTTTAGTTATTATCAAACCTGCTGTTGAATGATTTAAGTTACTTTGCTTATGTTATTTTTTTTACTTGCTATAACAAAGCTTCTGGCGGAGAGTTATAACTCTCGCTGGGACAACTGTTCAAATTGTCTCACTCCCATAGGTTTCAACTTTTTAGGTGGACGTCGAGGACGGAGAAACCAATATGAGAGTGAGCAGTATCAGCAGCAGCAACACCAAGGGCAGCAGTGAATCTCAGGTGGAGATACTAACTGTCAAGTCCTGTAGTTAGTTTGTCTTATGTCGTCTCTGTACTCTCAGGTCCTAGGAGTCAGTAGGTCTGAGGTTTTTGTCTTTAAGCCTCAAGATTTTGTATCTGTATGTATATAATCACTCGAGAGGTGATTTTACAATGATGTAAATAGTTTATCTTGTTTACATATAAAAGAGTTTTATGCTTGAAGATCTTTGCTTAAAAAGTTTTAATTTCCAATGATTTTCAGTAATTCGCGTCCGCATTCATTTATCTCGTATAAGTCGCCACATTAACATCCTTTGCAAATGATTGAGAAATAAATTGTGGCTAAATTTGACATAAGTGGTTTGCTTTGAGTATCAAAGTACCAAATTAAGGGGGAGAAATAAAAGTCATAATTAATGTTTAGCTTGGTTATCTTTTTGAAATGACAACGGGGGAGAAACAATATAAATCAAATGAAAAGAGTTTCATAATCTCTTGGTTTTAAAAATGATATCGTTTGAATAAGAGAATACATGAAAAGGAAATGCAAAGAAAATTTCAGGTACGAAACTCATATGATTTACATTACTTTGATTTATATTTGAAATGTTTGCCATCTTCAAAAAGGGGGAGATTGTTGGCTAAATTGGACATTATTATAATCCCTTTATTTTGATGATGACAAAAATTTCTTTCTTGTGGTTTTAACTTGCTATTTGAGTGTTTCAGGGACAAGCATATACGGTGGTGGATAGCGAAGACTTGGAAGATCAATTTGCTAAAATTGCTTTATTTTCATGATTGTAATCAATGTAAAAAACTTGTACAAGTTTATAATGTACAAGTACTTAGATATCATGTAAATCAAGTGTTTAGATCTTCCCTATCCACTCATAACACTTAGATAGATCATCCCCCAAGATAGTATCACAATTGCACATTGATACACACACTTAGTAAATGAATACATTGAATCAATGATATTCTCGGTTGAAAAATACTTTGACCGAGACACTCTCAGTCGACAAACTCCTCAGCCAAGAATACACCCTATTAGTCGTTAGACTGAGTTAGAAAAGTGGTTGGCAGTTGAGTTGAACGTTACAATAAACTTTATCCAGACTCACCCTCGGTCGACAATTTCCTCGACCGAGAGACTCTCGGTCGACAAACTTCTCGACTGAGAAGAGTTCTGTCTGCACTTCTCAGAACTAATCAACTAGCTGTTACAAACGCAATTAGTCGACAACTAACGGCTAGTTGAGCACTAAGAACCCCCTAGAAAGTGTCTAGAACATCCCAAAGTAGTTGTAGGCCATTCCTACAAATAGGACATGCCTTAGGACACCTAAACTCACTTGAGTACACAACTTGCATATACAATTCACTCGAGATCACATTATAGCAAGACATTAGCAAAGATTTCACTTGCAAAACATTTCCACAAGTTGTAAATTCGTGTCCTATAGGCTGATATTTCCTATCCACTATACATTCACATTCATCCACTTTGGTTAGGAGATCAAACGCTTGATATAGGATTCAAGCCTTGTGCTACATTGGTAAAGTTGTACTTTCCTACTTCTTTCTTATTCCTTTTTATTGCTTTGGTTCTCCTTTGATACTCCTAGGTTGGAGGCTGCGGAAAGGAGGTTGTTGGATCTTCTTCAGGTGGTGAAGGTAGCTCGGCAGACTTAGGATTACTTCAAGAAGGTTGTCTCAATCGGAAGCTACTTCAAGAGGAAGGCTACTTCAAGGGGGAGCTTGGAGTTACTGTAAGGAAGGATGCTTCAAGGTTGGTGAGACTACTTCTAGGTGAAGGCTATCCTAAGGGTGAAGGGATTTGTATCTTATGTAACATCCTTGCGAGGTAATAAAATACAAGTGCTTTTAAAATCCCAATTTGAAACAATTGGGTAGTGGACTGATTCCCTTAGTATTTGCTAAGGGTGGAACCACTCTAAACTCCGTGTCTCCTTCTCTAAATTTTCAATTGAGGTTGCTTGGTTGAATTAATATTAAATTATTATAAAACCTTATTCACCCCCCCTCTAGTCATTTTTCACTATCAAAACCCTAATTTTTTCCGATTAGGGTTTACATTTCTCAAACCTTAATTCTTCAAACTAAAATCATAGTTAGAGTTTCTTCTTAGGTTTGAAACATCAAAATTGATCTACTATCATTAATCAAGTCTAAATGATGTTCAATCTAATCAAGCATGTAATCATTCAGGAAAACTCTAGTTTACCAATTAAGCACAAATGTGGTCATTACACACAAGATAACCAAATCTTTCAGGTTCAAGGCATGTCCTTTTAGGTCTTCAAGGTTCGTGTGTTACTTGAGGAATTTGAGATTCCACAATGACTTGTGATTCTCATTATTCCTCTTATACATCTACTGGTTCAATGTTTTCTTATTGATCTGGAACCTCTTCAAGTTCAACTTCCCTCCCACTGATTCCTTTGGAAATAAATTCCTTTTCTAACAATGTAGCATCTCTTGCAACAAACACTTTGTTGTCAGATATGGAATAAAAGTAATATCCTTTGGTTTCCTTAGGATATCCCAGAAAATAACATTTATCAAATTTGGGTCTCAAATAAGCTTTACAACCCCAATATTCATAAAAGACACATTGGGATGCTTCCCATATCATATCTCATATGGTGATGGTACTAAGTTTAGTGTAAATGAGGCAGTTTTACTCAGTTTAGTGTAAATGAGGCAGTTTCAAGAGCTGAACCCCAAAATGTAGTCCGAAGCTCATTCAACTCATCATTGATTGCACCATATCAAGCAATGTGCAATTCCTTCTTTTTGATACACCATTGTGTTGGGGTGTTCCAGCTGGAGTCCACTATGATACGATACCACGGGCTCACAGAAGGTCCTCAAACTCTTGGCTTAAGTATTCACCTCCTTGATATGAATGAAGTGCCTTAATACTTTTTCCAAGTTGGTTTTGTACTTCATTCATGAACTCCTTGAACTTTTCAAGAGTTTTGGACTTATATTTCATCAGATAAACATACCCATACCTACTCAAGTCATCAGTGAAGGTAATGAAGTATTGATACCCACCTCTAGCAGTTGTTCTAAAAGGGTCACATACATCAGTATGTATGAGTCCTAATAAATCACTAGCCCTCTCATTGTTACCAATGAAAGGAGTCTTGGTCATCTTGCCCAACAAACATTATTCACATGTCTCTATTGATTTGAAATCAGAAGAGTCCAAATAACCATCTTTATGGAGTCTAGATATGTGATTCTCATTTTTGTGCCTTAAACGACAATGCCAAAGATATGTTTTGTTTGAGTTGTTGAGTGTTAGTCTTTCGGCATTTATGTTATAAATATGTCTTTAGATCTAGAAAATAAAGACCATAAGACATTGGGGCAGTGCCATAAAATATCCCATCATTATAAATAGAACATCGACTATTCTTAATTAGAAATTCATATGCAACCTTGTCCATAAAAGATACATAAATGATGTTTTTATTTATGGAAGGAACATAATATCAGTTTATCAACTCCATTACAAGACTAGTGGGAAGAAATAAATTACAAGTTCCAACTACAGTGGCAACAACTCTTGCTCCATTTGCAACTCACAATTTGACCTCACTCTTTCTTAAAGGTCTACTTCTTTTCTGATCCTACATATTCAAGCATATGTGAGATCCACATCTAGTATCTAGTACCCAATATGAAGAAGAAGATACGTTTATCTCAATAAATTATATAGATGAAATGTAGATCTATATCCCCATCTCATTCTTCCCGAATGACTTCAAGTACAAAGGATAGATTCCTCTTGTACTATTCTTTCTCCTTATCTTGTGTTCTGAAGATCTAGATTTATGCTTAGCCTTAAAAGTCTTCATGGCCTTGCTTTCATCCTTGGACTCTTGCTTTGCTGATCATCATCATGGATTTGTCCTTCTCCAGTTTCTCTTCGGCAATAATCAGCATGCCAATAAAATCTTGGCTATATTATTTATGTGGTAGCACTCAATAAATTGGCTATATGATTTAGGCAGTGACTGTGGAATCATATTCGTGGCCAAAAATTGGCTCAAAGAGAATCCTTATTCTTCTAGATGTTTCATATGTCTTATCATATTAAGTGTATGGGTCTCTACTAAGTCTCCCTTTGTCATCTTACTCTCAAAGAGCGCATTTGAGACATTGTACCTTTCTTGATTTGTGAGATAAAGCTTTAGGTTCCTGAGATGTGTTACCATCTCAAGTATCCCCATGTCTTCACATTACTCAAGCAACTCATAGTTCATGCATCTTAGCATAAGGTGTTTTATGTCTAGGGCATTGTTGGCATGCTTCCAATAAGCATCCAACTTAGCTCTCGACTCATCAAGACAAGGTATTTTTAGCACTCATTTATCTAGGACATAGAGCTTATGCTCCTAATTGAGAACCTTTATCAAATTCTAAAACTAGTTGTGGAAATTTGTCTTATCAAGTTTGTCCTTCCTAAGGACTGATTGCAAAAAAGATTTGATTGTCATTTGATTCTACAATATAAAAATTGCATTTGTCAAAATATTTTTGATTTGATTTGATTTAAATAACATTTGATGATATTTAATTAGGCTTTAACATTTGATAGCCCTTACATATCAATTTGGAAGATTGTAGCGTACAAACTTCTAGTGAGATAAGATCCAAAATATTTTAATTATTACCCGGAGAATGCCAACATCCATAATCAATCATTAAGGTAGGCAACATTTGCCAATTGCATCTTATGTAATTCTTGGATAGATGACATGTGTAACTCCTTGCCATAGTCATCTGCTTGCTTCTAAGTGCTTAATTTCACTAAGGACGCCCAGGTAAGTCTGACCCAAAAGCCAACACGATAATAATGCACCTCACTTGATAGGCCCACATTACTACCATCACACTTCCACAAGATGGACAGGGCACCAGACTTGGCGTATCCACACATTGTTGATCAAGCTTTTCATGTGTGCTTCTGATGGAAGGCATCTCAGACTTAATATGTTATTGAGGGGGGTTGTATTTATAAATACATATACATATCCAATCACCACATAGATACAATTTGTACCATATACATCCTATATCCCACAAATAAAAACATGCAATAAAATAAAAATGATGGTTATGGTCGTTCTACTAAATTCCTTGGAGCCACAAGGAATTACGATAACTTAGGGTCTATATCTGATGCATATTTTTGTTGTTGATGAAGATTTGTGCTTTCCAATCTAGTTGATTGGTTCAACCCTAGAACTGACCGGCTTGCCTCCTGGCCGATCTATTGGTCGTCTCCCTGATTGTATGGCCTCTGGTCCACCATATTCTGGATCCTCCAGTCGATCTGTTGGGCTTCCAACTAATCGGTTCATCCTCCATGGTCCTCTAGCTGGTCAACTCATCTTCTGAAATGGATATCTTGTCTTCTTCATTGTAACAAGAAATTAAACATCCCAATATTACATGTTATAGAGAAACTTTGAGTTACATTTGAGGGGAGAAAAGGTAGGAGAGAATAATACTTTTACAATTGAAAGATAAGGTAGAGGCTCGATATGCAAACCGAGATGAGACAGGAATAAATACACAACCACCATGTACAAATAATTAGGGTTATTGGCCATAATCATGCTACACATATACCATCAAAACCAACTTTTAGGGAAATGTGTGTAAATTGCTTATATATATATATATGTATATATATGTATGGGTTTGTATTGAATACCCGCACATGCATCTACAATTTGCTACCCGTGGCTTGATTACACGGTAGCATATATGGTAATTTCCAATTCTAGCTAATGTTGAAAAAGATGGTGGCATGTGTGGTAATTATCAGTGTTCCAGCTAGCTTCCCAGTGAGCGGTGGCATACAATGTAAATTAAATCTTGAGAACTTGTTGCTTCCATACATGCCAATTGATATTATTTAATTGATAACTATGTGAAGACTACAACGTACATAATACAGAGTGCATCTAATGTAAATTAAATCTCGAGAATCTACTGCTTCCATGCATACCATTTGATATTATTTAGCTGATTACTACATAAATACCAGAACGTACATAATATGGATACATCATATAATACATCCAGATTGTATTACAAGACGTCATCCTTGGTTACATTTTTTCGTTCCTATTACAATTTTTTATTCAAAATACATATTGTTCCTTCCTATTACAATTTATCCCATTCTCCTAGATAGTTATTTTAATAGATCCCGACTGTAATACGGAATGCCATATTTAATTACAACTTTTTTTTTCTCATTACGAATTCCTTGTTCTCATTACAAAATGCTTCTTCTTACTATACATTTTATGTACTCAGTATTCATTCTATTAGATAAGTAAATGGCATACACCTAGGTTGTGTTACATAATGTCATCATTGGTTACAACATGATTATAATTAGACGTTAGTTAATTATTAGTGCAAGAAGTAGCACAAAAGACAGTTGCAAACTTTAGTTGATTACCACGTGCAGATGGGAGCGTACATGATATGTGTATAATGTGATACAACCAAGTTGTATTACAAGACACCATCCTTGGTTACATTTTTTTAATTCTTATTACAATTTTTTTATTAACATTACATAATGTTCTTTCTTAATACAACTTACTTTGTACAAAAGTTTATTCTCTTATATAGAGAATTTGATAGATCTAGAATGTAATATAGATTGTCATCCTTAATTGCAACTTTTTCATTCTAATTATGGATTCTCAATTCTCAATATAAAATATTCCTTCTTAGTATAATTTTTATGTATCAATTTTCATTCTCTTAGATAATAAAACTTCATACACCCAGATTGTATTATAGAATATCGTTACTAGATACAAATTTCCCATTCTCATTACAAATTCTCTATTTTCATTACAAAGTATTCCTTATTATTACCACTATTACTATATCGAGGTTCATTCTCTTGGATAGTAGAATTCGATACATCCAGATTGTACTGCAAAATATCATCCCTGGTTACATTTGTTTTATCTCTATTACAAATTATCTATTCTAGTTACAAACCTTTCCTTCTTATTACATAATATCATCTTTCTTTACTTGCCCTTATTACTAACTATACAAATAATATTTGATTAAACTCGACAAGACCACAAATCATATACACATAGTATGCACATACACGTAGCATCCATATATGTATTATTATACTACCCACTTGTAGATATAGGGTGAAATATTGTTAGTTTTTCTGTCCTTTTCAAGATATTGAAAGACACCAATTTTGTCCGATGTGCATACCGGTACGTACATATCCCACATTGACGAAGATGTTGCTGATGTTTGTACTCTTGGATCAGGATTGCACCCTCCATGTATGTTTAGTTATTTACAATATAATTACTAATAGTGTCACCGCTACGATCCATGCACGTAAAGCATCTTAACACTTAATTACAATTGTGCCACCGCTATTCCATGTCAACAGAATGCAGTGTTAAGTTGGGCATGGGTAACTTGGATTATCTACCTACGCAGGCAGCGAGTGAATATCCTATATATACATACATACATATATATATACATATATACATAGTTATATATATATACATACATATATACATATATATATATATATTTATTTATATAAGTTTGGGAGTGCACATGGTTCTTAATCAGACATGCACATTAATATTCACCTCGTATGTAATAAATAAATATGAAAACCAAAAATCAAATCATATCGATTATCTCAAAATATAGGAAATTGATGTGGCTTTGATACCACTGTAGGGAAATATGGCGGTAGAGCAGGCAACGAAAGCAAAAAAATAACTACCATATTTCTCTTATAACAATATATTGCATCAACGACTATATAATAGAAAGGATGGTTTTGAGGATATACCTGGTCCTGGAGCAAGTCTAGCAACAATGTCATCGTCGTCATGTGTGCCTTACTTCAAATCATACTTGAACAATGTCTACAACAACTTCTGGTTGATCGCCACAGACAGTAGTATGATGTTGTCCTCCTAGCGGGAAAAGCTTCATGCTTCTATAGTAATCCACACGGACCACCTAGAACTTTTGTCATTTTAGAAGAACAAACATGAAGGAGATTTCCCTCCATGTTGGTGTACTAACACCAACTTGCTCTCTCACAATTGTTCTCCCTTGCTATCCCTCCCTTTATCGGGTAGGACTTGCTCGGTTCTCTCAGTTACCACAACCAGAGAAGACAACAATTGTCAGAGGCAATTGAGTTGTGTCTCTAGGAAGCCCCCAATACCCCTCTATTTATAAGAGGGTTAGGTTTAGGGTTCCCAAACTGTGTGGGAGTGGAAGGGACTGTAATTTTAGAAACTTTCTCAACCTACGAGCGAAAAAACAATCTGTTCATAGGTGAACCGATCAGTTGGCATATGAGCCGATCGGTTCAATCCTTGAACAAATTGTTTTGTCATGTTTCTCAATCACAATTGTATTGACAATTCTAATTCAATTAATTCATAACATGACGTCAACACTAATCCTTGATGCAACCAAAATGATCCATGAACCAGGTTGTTCATCTCATAAACTAGGTGATTAATCTCATTTGGCGACCTTGAGCTGGTCGGTTCATGCCCTATTTCATCCAGAATTCAGCCAATGAAATTTCCAATCAATCTGACACTCCAACCGTTTGGTTTTGCAACACTTGAACCAATAGGTTCAGAGTCCAATCACTCAATTGTTTTTTAAATTGAATACCTAAACTCTTTAGTAATTAGCATTAACCTCATTCATGAACTAAATCCTATTCAAAGTGTTTCCTATGTGTGTGTGACCCTATAGGTCCCAATTTACATTGACAGTGAATGTCCATAACCAATTTATGACATCACAAGCAAAGAGCAATATCTAACAATACATTATTGCTACCTAAGTAATGGAAAGTTGGAGAACAACATCAACCTACAATTTGTGTTTGGTGTTATAGTGTTTGTATAGTTTGTTTGTCACTAATATCTAGATTGATCTTGAGGCATGGAATAGTCATTTTCTTCAACACTCAATCTTTATTCCTTGAGCTAGAGAAGAATATCTGAGATATGTGTTACCTCAATATCACATATCGACTCACATGTGCATAGCCATGTATTTCTTAGGCTTGCTAATCACGTGGCCAAGATATCATATTCTTATAGGAGGGACAAATCCCATCTACCTCACTCACAATCTTCCCCATATGTCACAGTGCATTTGATCATCACCTTTATGGCAACCCTTATTCAAGTTTATCGTCGATGGTGTCAAAGTACACTGAACAACATGTGATGAGTGTAATGACTTTAGGTCTAGGAACCACAATCACCACCAACACTATAAGAGATGATTCGGACTGCCAACTATAGTTTCCATGTATCATGGTGGGTCTGTCTGATACACTGTTCTCTAACAAGTATCCATGTGTTTTGTTTGATATCACATATCATGAATGATGAGATTTTGTCATCAACCAACACACACTCTAGTCTTAGGTGTTATTGTTGTCTATCAACTTTCCACAACAACATCTGACTAGGGACGTAACAAAAATGTATATAGTCTTGTAAAATGTATGTTCCCATTTTTCAATCATCAACCTGAAGACATACATCAGTGAGTAATATCATTCTTTAGACATTTATTATGTTACATAATTATCTCATAACTGAATCAAACAAAATAAATTTGAAGATTGCTTTTAATTTTAATCAAATCATTTACAAGTTATGCCATTACAATCATCACATGATTGGCCTCTGTGCATACATACCAATACTATATCATGTAGGGGTTAATATGTGTGTTTAATAAAAAGAGTATGTAGACACATATCTCAAAGACATCCTATATGTCTATTGAGGCATAGTTGGTCTTATAGTTGACATTTCATTATAAAGAGATATATTTTGTCAAATTGAAAAAGTGCTTTCGCTTCACTGGCCAACCCCCACTGTAGAGTATGTCCTTTTAGCTTCTCCTAGATTTACCATAGCGCTAGTCTTGAATTTTATTCATTGCTACACTCTAGTAGATTATTATTCTAGCTCAAATGGTATTGTATGGTATTTGAGTCCTTAAAATATTGTCTTGTGCCTTCTCCATATATGGACGACCTATTATTGTCATGGGAATATTTGTGCAGTTGAGCAGTTTGATAGGCAAAAGTAATTTCTTGTATGGAAGGTTTTAGTAATTGACTTTATCCCATGAGGGTGCACGAGACATGCTATGGGTAGTTATAGTTTTTTTTTGTCTCTTGGATTTTCTTGTTGACATATGTGTAAAATGTGTTAGATACTATTAGCCCATGGTGACAGCTCTCATTTAGAACATACTCATAATCGGCGGTCCTTGTGGCACCCTTTTGGTTTGTGTTGGATCCACAAACGTACAAGTTGGTGGCTAAGTCAAAAGATACCTTGCTAAAGTTGAGCTCAATGGCTAGGGTCTTTTGCTATTTTAAATGATGTACTTAATAAATATAGAATATGTTAGAGTGTGTATCTATTCAAAATCTTATGTATAATACCAAAAATACCTTGTCCTTACTCCACATCCAAAATAACAACTAACAAAAGAAATGTAATGGGATTATATGTATGTATATATGTATATGTTGAAAAATATTTAACATAACTCTTGTCAACACCTCTTCTTAATATACCTATAACTCCTGTGAACACCTCTTCATATTATACCCATGTATGACTGGAAAATGACCTCAGTCATTATTTTCTTTTATTTTGACTTGATTGACCATAGTGAATTATCAATTACAAACAAAGTTATGCTAGTTTAAAAGTTCAACAAAATCCTTTAATTTTTATCTAGCATAATATTTTATAAATAAAACAAATCATAAATGTTAGAAATTGGAAGTATTCTATTGATCAAAATTATAACAGGGAATTCAATCTGAATCCAAACAACTCAGACAAAGGAACATTGTAGAAACCTCTCACAATATATGAGAGAAAAACCAAGTGGGTCAGTTGACAAAGAATAAATTATATAGATAGAATAATCAAGATATTCTTATCAAAATTTTGACCCAGTATTTGAGGAAATAACTACCAATGACAATTGATAAAAATATAGAAATAGGAAGAGATCCAACTACACCACTTCACTTAATTTCCCCAAAAAAATACTCTACCACAAAGCACAAAATCAACAAATAACACAAGATGAAGAAACAAAATACGTATTACATCTCTATCTATATAACTAGGCTATGTAATAATTTCAACTTATTACATTCCTAAACGCTTATTAAAAAAATTATGAGTTTATAATAGTTTCTCTCTATAGCCTACTCCTTTTTTAGGATAAAGAGTTTAGTACACCACCACAACATGCACCCCTAAAACATTGTACTTCAATGTACAAAAACAACAAACAACACTAGATGGGAAAACAAAGTGCCTATTTATGTCTTCATTCCTATAATCAACCTTTGTAATTTTACAACTTATAACTTTTATTATGTTGCAATTCTCAGCATTAAAAAATAGTACAACAAGGAGTTGAACCAAGTTCATTAGATATGAGTGAAGGTGAGCATGCCTATGGGACCTTCATTTTTAATTGATTTGAAATATTATTGGTATCAGTGTATACTTGACTTTGTCCTCCACCTATGAATACTTTTCTTCAAAGCATGATTGATGGAATTAGTTGTGGGTATGGAATGCTCTTACCTGTAGGGGAGGATCTCGGGGGGGGGGGGCTCTAGGCCCCCTCCTAAATCTAAAAATAAATAGTTATAAACTTAAGGTAAAATAAAAAAACATTACATATAAGTTTATACACAAAATATGAACAAACGGGGTTTATATATGGATTGTTTTATATTTCTTAACTTGCTTCTAGTGGTTTCGGCTCAAATCTCAATTACAATATTTTTTTCCAGTTAAAATCACTCGTCCCCTAGTAAACTAAGTCCTTTCTAATGTCACTTTCTGGAGCCGCCACTGTTTACCCGGAACATATAAGATGAACTTTTTCAAAACTATTTAAAAAGATTTAATTGATTGGTGACTACGGATTGCTTATTTGATTTGATATCTCCAAACTGCTCCTGCATCCTCCATATTGTTCCAACTGTACCAGGCGCGTGCTTATCACCAACAAAGCAGCATATTTATGGTTAACTTTGAAGGCTTCTAAGTTGGAAAGCCGGTAACCCCTTTTTCTTCATTCTTCAAAAAGTAAAAGAAACGTGACTTTGACTTTTCTACAAGCCGCTGATAGAACTGACGTATAAACAAAACACCGGCTTGGACAATGACAATTCCGAACATATACTTAGTAGTTGTAAAGTTGTAAAGTACGACCGGTAGGCCGTAGCAAAAGGCTTCCGGTTGACAACCTCAATTGTACTCCGGGATTCCAGAGAAGCATGAGGTGTGTAGTGTACTTGGGAGGAGAATATACTACAGGCAGAGTTGCTTTCGACTAATACAAAATACAATGTGATAAGCACGTAACGCACAAAGAAAACTAGCATATCCCGTGGGATACGTCAAAAAGGAAAAACAAACCTCGCCTATCTGACGGAAACAATGTGCATGGTAGTTAACAATCAATAAAGCAAGCTACGAGGAAAGATTATGGGTGTCCAAGAACCGGTTTCTGGTCTCTTTGAATGTATATGGAATCATCCGATGTAGAAACCCACTCATGCCCTGGTTTTGTGCAACTGTATTTTCAACCGCACAACTAAGAACGGACGTGGTTTTGTAACGAGTGAGTTGGTTTTGTTAAACATTACATAAAGATATAAAATTCATGTTCTGATAGTTAAAATCTTGATAATTCAGTATCTTTTTGTTGGAGATACCTTTTTAGTTGATATTTTTGCTGCTGTTGCTGTTTTGCCAAAAAATAATACCCGTTTTTAGTGGGATGTTTCTAGGAGAAACGGGAGCCCATCTGGTTGTCTCTAGGCTTTTTACTTGTACTTTTGTGCAACTTCTGATACCTAATATCTCTTGGCACATACTCTTATTAAACAATATGTTCGTGATGTTTTGTTTATTCGTATATGCCTGTGAAAAGGCATATATGCCTGAATACCTATCAAATAGAAAAGATTATGATGATTCGAATTTGCTAAATGCTAGAGCTACAGCAAACAGTACCAAAACCCAACACATATACTAATCCAAATGCTGACTGCGTCTGAAATTATCATAACATGTCAGCTCAAGCCAGAATTGGTATCAATACAAACCTCAATTCTAGTGTTGGAGCCGATCCAGAGGGCAAATTAAACCAAAACCCACCTTTTTTCCTCTGGGTCAAATCGAGGCAAGTCGATGGTTATGTCATAATTAATTAACACGCACCTTGAAAAGTAATGAGCTAATAGGGGTTAGGATTTGCCTAGTTGTACGAGCACACATAAACACAAAAGACAGATAATATAAACAGATATGGGACGAGCAGCACAGCATGCTGGACTCGAAGCCAAGGGAAGGACGGTCTTGTATGATGTCGGCTAGGTGGGTAGTGACACAAAGAAAAGGGGGATCCCTTTGGAGGATACAAGTAAACAAGGGTCACATGACATGGGAACCTAGAAAAGGGCAGCAGTAGCAACTGAAATAAGTGGGCCAAGATGGAGACATTGCTGGGGAGGCTGGATAGTTTTGTGTCCTACCCAGCTTGGGTGGTGGGACCCAACCCCAAGCCTGCCAACCCTACCCCCATCTTGATTCTGCGTTAAATACAGTGTACAGCATTGTGCTTGCATTACAATTTTGTCTGTGGTGTAAAAGCTTCAAACATGATATTTATGTCCTGAAAGACTAATATGATGTCTAAATATTAAATCGTAATTCTAAATATCAACACAAAATTGAAGTGTATAAAGCCAGTAAGATGCGTCAATAATTCCTTTACTTTTAAGTGCGCAGAGGTAGAGAGGAGTTCTCTCAGAGAAGTTACATTCCGACAAACTCATGGCGTCGTCGGTACTACAATAATAAATAAGAGAAGGCAGAGGTGACCCCTCTTGGCCTCATCCTCGTCAGCAGTGACATAATGTATAGTGGGGCTATTTCTTTATAAATAAGGAAATGCAACATTGAGGTCATTAGGGAGTCGGTTCCTTGTTACAGAGGCCTGACTTATTAGCCCTGTACCACTGTGTCCCACAAAGTGGGCCCTTAAGCTCTTGCGACCCTCACATATAAGAGGTGACCTTTGTTTTTGTCTGCCAAATTTTGGTTTTGGTCTGCCAGAACCGAGGCAGTGCCGGGCCCATGAGTAACACCAACAATACCGGGCCCAAACCATCCATTCCATAAAGCCGCCTGGCGCCCTTGGCCAGACCTCCTCCTTTTCTTTTATTCTTTCGTCCATCCCTTCTCACTCGCGGTTCCGTTATCCCATCCAGCCCCAGCCACAATGAAGACAAGGAAATGATTTGATCTCATGTCACAATCGGCCATTGGGGACCCCAGCGGACGAGTTAGTTATGATATGCGTCCATTCTCCTATAACAATATTTCCCCTATGCTCGCCAGATTCACGACAAAAGCAGCTATTGTGCGCACAGTATTTTCTTATTCATATGTTTTCAATCAAATAAAATACAAATCAACCTTATCTGCACTCTTACAAATAATATTAATGATTTGATATAAAATGTAAGGAATGAGTATTTCAAAATTGTTAAAAGTAACTAAGAAAACAAACCTCAAACGGGATGTCAAACCTACTACTAGAAGAACGTCAACTTTATTACATTTTAATATGTTCACCTAGAACTCGAGTTATGAGGTGTGGATTCATTTGAGATAAATGCTTGTTGTAATTGCTCCGTGTGTTTTTGTTGCGGGAAATGGGATATCTCGTCGTATTGGGTTCTGGGCAATGCAAAGAAAGAGATGATAAGAGGATTCGGCTACAATGTTCAGGAGATATAGCATCAAAACCATGGTAATCCTTCGAAAAGTAATTGGATAAGTTTGATCTGCAACCCAAAATTTGGATAGGCATCATGTTACATGTACGTTTGGCACCCTCACAGATTAAAGTGGCATTGCCTGTCCCTGGTCGAACAGAAAGTAAGATCGATGTGGAAACAAGCATGCATGACAGAAAACTTTGAGACTTCACCGCAGATCTACATAGTACGTGTCCATGACATATGAATTGATAAAAGTACTTATATTATCACACAAACATCGATGTGGGAGATCAGTAATGGTTTGTTTCCATATGTTTCCTATTAGATAAAAGACAAATCAAATGTATGTACACTCTTACAACTGTAGAAAGAAGAGGATTA
Organism: Alisma plantago-aquatica; assembly: GCA_963693085.1. Taxonomy (NCBI): domain Eukaryota; kingdom Viridiplantae; phylum Streptophyta; class Magnoliopsida; order Alismatales; family Alismataceae; genus Alisma; species Alisma plantago-aquatica. Next base: position 737,390,344 of record OY856412.1, on the reverse strand, counting down.
TAGTAATGCTCTTGCAGTAGGCCCCTAGCCTAGCTTATCTTTTGGTCTTACTTCTCAGTCCAGAGATGGGAACCTACAATCTCACATGATTCTCCCAACCCACCAAAAAAGATGCATGTGTACATATACCCAATCCACCTATACCAAGAATTGTTTTTGGAAGGAATAGGGGATCACCTTGGCAAAATAATAAAAGTAGACCTCAACACAAAATGACATTGGAGAGTATGGTTTGCAAGATTAGCAATCGAGCTGGACATGTCTAAACCATTAATACCAACACTTGGAGTTTAGGAAAACAATACATAGTTGAATATAGGAATATCGAGTTGGACATGTCTAAACCATTAATACGAACACTTGGAGTTTAGGAAAACATTACCTAGTTGAATATAAGAATATAGCCTTTATTTGTTACATTGGGGAAGGGGGACACTTGGAAAAGGACCGTGGCAAGAGAATCGCAGAACTAACACTATCTTCGAGTACTGACTTTCTAAGTTACAGGATTTTATACATGAATGATGTGTATATGGTAATTCAGTTTGTCGCTCAATTAGGACTCGTTGTACCAGGTACTGGTTTGAATGAATGGTGGGGAAATGCGGACCGCAAATCATGCTAAATTTTTAAATTCTGTCGATACCGGCGTGATTTTGATCACCGTTTTTATTGCTGAGCAAAATAGACACCGGTACTTGTAACGCCCGCGTGTATTAACAAAATATGTAAATTTCTATATAGGAATGTTGCATTTGAAAGGTTGCTACCCAAACTAGGCCTAAATGCAGCCAAACATGCATTTTACGGGAAGGAGAATCATAAATGAGAACCCTCAAAGAAAAGAAGGCTTCACAAAGGCTATATTGACTCAACCTATCCCAAGAAAGCAGCGGAAGAATCCACTCGACATTAATTAAAAAACAATTGAAAAACCAACAACATGCTCAGTAACTAAGAAAACAAACTTCAAACGGGAAGTCAAACCTACTACTAGAAGAACATCAACTTTATTACATTTTAATATGTTCACCTAGAACTCGAGTTATGAGGTGTGGATTCATTTGGGATAAATTCTTGTTGTAATTGCTCTGTGTGTTTTTGTTGCGGGAAATGGGATATCTCGTCGTATTGGGTTCTGGGCAATGTGAAGAAAGAGATGACAAGAGGATTCTGCTACAATGTTCAGGAGATATAGCATCAAAACCATGGTAATCCTTCAAAAAGTAATTGGATAAGTTTGATCTACAACCCAAAATTGGGATAGGCATCATGTTACATGTACGTTTGGCACCCTCACAGATTAAAGTGGCATTGTCTGTCCCTGGTCGAACAGAAAGTAAGATCGATATGGAAACAAGCATGCATGACAGAAAACTTTGAGACTTTTCCGGAGATCTATATAGTATGTGTCCATGACATATGAATTGATAAAAGTACTTATATTATCACACAAACATCGATGTGGGAGATCAATAATGGTTTGTTTCCATATGTTTCCTATTAGATAAAAGACAAATCAACTATATGTACACTCTTACAACTGTAGAAAGAAGAGGATTACAGTAATGCTCTTGCGGTAGGCCCCTAGCCTAGCTTATCTTTGGGTCTTACTTCTCAGTCCAGAAATGGGAACCTACAATCTCACATGATTCTCCCAACCCACCAAAAAAGACGCATGTGTACATATACCCAATCCACCTATACCAAGAATTGTTATTGGAAGGAATAGGGGATCACCTTGGAAAAATAATAAAAGTAGACCTCAACACAAAATGACATTGGAGAGTATGGTTTGCAAGAATAGTAATCGAGCTTGACATGTCTAAACCATTAATACCAACACTTGGAGTTTAGGAAAACAATACATAGTTGAATATAAGAATATCGAGTTGGACATGTCTAAACCATTAATACCAACACTTGGAGTATAGGAAAATAATACATAGTTGAATATAAGAATATAGCCTTTATTTGTTACATTGTGGAAGGGGGACACATGCAAAAGGACCGTGGCAAGAGAATCGCAGAACTAACACTATGGTTGGTTACTGACTTTCTAAGTTACGAGATTTTATACATGAAATTATGCGGTAATTCAGTTTGTCGCTCAACTAGGACTCGATGTACCAGGTACTGGTTTGAATGAATGGCGGGGAAATGCGGACCACAAATCATGCTGTATTTTTAAATTCGGTCGATACCGGCGTGATTTTGAATCACTGTTTTTATTGCCGAGCAAGACAGACACTGGTACTTGTAACGCCCGCGTGTATTAACAAAATATGTAAATTGCTATACATGAATGTTGTATTTGAAAGGTTGCTACCCAAATTAGGCCTAAATGCAGCCAAACATGCATTTTACGGTAAGGAGAATCATAAATGAGAACCCTAAAAGAAAAGAAGGCTTCACAAAGGCTATATTGACTCAACCTATCCCAAGAAAGCAGTGGAAGAATCCACCCGACATTAATAAAAAAACAATTGAAAAACCAACAACATGCTCAGTAACTAAGAAAACAAACCTCAAACGGGATGTCAAACCTACTACTAGAAGAACGTCAACTTTATTACACTTTAATATGTTCACCTAGAACTCGAGTTATGAGGTGTGGATTCATTTGAGATAAATGCTTGTTGTAATTTCTCCGTGTGTTTTTGTTGCGGGAAATGGGATATCTCGTCGTATTGGGTTCTCGGCAATGCGAAGAAAGAGATGACAAGAGGATTCCACTACAATGTTCAGGAGATATAACATCAAAACCATGGTAATCCTTTGAAAAGTAATTGGATAAGTTTGATCTGCAACCCAAAATTTGGATAGACATCATGTTACATGTATGTTTGGCACCCTCACAGATTGAAGTGGCATTGCCTGTCCCTAGTCGAACAGAAAGTAAGATCGATATGGAAACAAGCATGCATGACAGAAAACTTTGAGACTTCGCCGGAGATCTATATAGTACGTGTCCATGACATATGAATTGATAAAAGTCATATATTACCACACAAACATCGATGTGGGAGATCAGTAATGGTTTGTTTCCATATGTTTCCTATTAGATAAAAGACAAATCAACTGTATGTACACTCTTACAACTGTAGAAAGAAGAGGATTACAGTAATGCTCTTGCAGTAGGCCCCTAGCCTAGCTTATCTTTGGGTCTTACTTCTCATTCCAGAGATGGGAACCTACAATCTCACATGATTCTCCCAACCCACCAAAAAAGTTGCATGTGTACATATACCCAATCCACCTATACCAAGAATTGTTGTTGGAAGGAATAGGGGATCACCTTGGCAAAATAATAAAAGTAGACCTCAACACAAAATGGCATTGGAGAGTACAGTTTGCAAGAATAGCAATCGAGCTGGACATGTCTAAACCATTAATACCAACACTTGGAGTTTAGGATAACAATACATAGTTGAATATGATAATATCGAGCTGGACATGTCTAAACCATTAATACCAACACTTGGAGTTTAGGAAAACAATACATAGTTGAATATAAGAATATAGCCTTTATTTGTTACATTGTGGAAGGGGAAACTTGGAAAAGGACCATGGCAAGAGAATCGCATCACTAACACTGTGTTCGGGTACTGACTTTCTAAGTTATGAGATTTTATACATGAATGATGTCTATGTGGTAATTCAGTTTGTCGCTCAACTAGGACTCGTTGTACCAGGTACTGGTTTGAATGACTGGCGGGGAAATGTGGACCGCAAATCATGTTGTATTTTTAAATTCTGTCGATACCGGCGTGATTTTGAATCACCATTTTTATTTCCGAGCAAGACAGACATCGGTACTTGTAACGCCCGATTGTATTAACAAAATATGTAAATTGCTATATAGGAATGTTGCATTTGAAAGGTTGCTACCCAAACTAGGCCTAAATGCAGCAAAACATGCATTTTACGGGAAGGAGAATCATAAATGAGAACCCTCAAAGAAAAGAAGGCTTCGTAAAGGCCATATTGACTCAACCTATCCCAAGAAAGCAGCGGAAGAATCCACCCCATATTAATAAAAAACAATTGCAAAACCAACAACATGCTCAGTAACTAAGAAAACAAACCTCAAACGGGATGTCAAACCTACTACTAGAAGAACGTCAACTTTATTACATTTTAATATGTTCACCTAGAACTCGAGTTATGAGGTGTGGATTCATTTGAGATAAATGCTTGTTGTAATTGCTCCGTGTGTTTTTGTTGCGGGAAATGGGATATCTCGTCATATTGGGTTCTGGGCAATGCGAAGAAAGAGATGACACAAGGATTCCGCTACAATGTTCAAGAGATATAACATTAAAACCATGGTAATCCTTCGAAAAGTAATTGGATAAGTTTGATCTGTAACCCAAAATTTGGATAGGCATCATGTTACATGTATGTTTGGCACCCTCACAGATTAAAGTGGCATTGCCTGTCTCTGGTCGAACAGAAAGTAAGATCGATATGGAAATAAGCATTCATGACAGAAAACTTTAAGACTTCACCGGAGATCTACATAGTACGTGTTCATGACATATGAATTGATAAAAGTACTTATATTATCACACAAACATCGATGTGGGAGATCAGTAATGGTTTGTTTCCATATGTTTCCTATTAGATAAAAGACAAATCAACTGTATGTACACTCTTACAATTGTAGAAAGAAGAGGATTACAATAATGATCTTGCGGTAGGCCCCTAGCCTAGCTTATCTTTGGGTATTACTTCTCAGTCCAGAGATGGGAACCTACAATCTCACATGATTCTCCCAACCCACCAAAAAAGTCGCATGTGTACATATACCCAATCCACCTATACCAAGAATTGTTGTTGGAAGGAATAGGGGATCACCTTGGCAAAATAATAAAAGTAGATCTCAGCACAAAATGACATTGGAGAGTACGGTTTGCAAGAATAGCAATCGAGTTGGACATGTCTAAACCATTAATACCAACACTTGGAGTTTAGGAAAACAATACATAGTTGAATATAAGAATATTGAGCTGGACATGTCTAAACCATTAATACCAACACTTGGAGTTTAGGAAAACAATACATAGTTGAATATAAGAATATAGCCTTTATTTGTTACATTATGGAAGGGGGACACTTGGAAAAGGACCGTGGCAAGAGAATCACAGAACTAACACTGTGTTCGGGTACTGACTTTCTAAGTTACGGGATTTTATACATGAATGATGTGTATGTGGTAATTCAGCTTGTCACTCAACTAGGACTCGCTATACCAGGTACTGGTTTGAATGAATGACAGGGAAATGTGGACCGCAAATCATGCTGTATTTTTAAATTATGTCGATACCGACGTGATTTTGAATCATCATTTTTATTGCCGAGCAAGACAGACACCGGTACTTGTAATGCCCACGTGTATTAACAAAATATGTATTGCTATATAGGAATGTTGCATTTGAAAGGCTGCTACCCAAACTAGGCCTAAATGCAGCCAAACATGCATTTTACGGGAAGGAGAATCATAAATGAGAACCCTCAAAGAAAAGAAGGCTTCACAAAGGCTATATTGACTCAACCTATTCCAAGAAAGCAGTGGAAGAATCCATCCGACATTAATAAAAAAACAATTGAAAAACCAATAACATACTCAAACAATTTTTCAAAAACTTGCAGACTTTGATGACGATACAGAAGTGGAGGAGGTCAGAGAAGTGGAGAATGTGGCAGAAGGAATCACCAAAGTCATCCGCTCCATGGAACAGAAGAACTAAAGTAAAACCAATCCAACTTAGGCCTCACAACACGATCGTTCAAACAATAATAACCACAAAGAAAAATAAGGGTAAAAATCACAGAACAAAAATCAAACCCAGTGGTGGAGCTAGAATTTAATAGGTGGGGGGGGACACATCTATAAAAACATATTGCACAAAAATTATTACAAATGATTACTCTACACAAATTTTTAATTTTAGACCATTAGAAATAGAACCTGCGACGTGCAAGTTATGCTACCCGCAGGACACCGTTGCAACATGGAAATGTTGTGAACTAAAGTTATTAGTTTATATATTTATCTAACAACTAACACATACACCGCATTCAGTCGGAGAGTAAAATTTGAAAATACTTGTGAATGAGGGGAATCAAACCTAGGAGTTGTAGCATTACCCACCGCGGACCAATGCATCATAGTTTCTTTGTGCCTAGTATATGTTATACATTATATATATTATATCATGTACTTATAAATGTATGCATATATATATATATAATTTGGGGGGAGGGGTATGGCCTCTGCTTGCCCCCTGGTTCTTCCCTTGATCAAACCACTGGAAATGCAGATCAAAGTACTGGAAATGCAGACCACACAATTGTAAACCATACAAGGGACAATGTTAGTATCGGAAGAAGCTCATACCAAAATCCCTTCATCAACATACTTGTTACAACCCTAATTTTGGGTTCAGTTGCCGAGAAATGTAATTTCTCATATTAAGGATATTTAAACAAATAATGATATAATGTATTTGGAGTAAATGGATTTTATTTACAATAGCCTTGATGTTTGTGTTGTGGGCTTTATTGGTTATTGGGCCCAATAAAGGAAAAAAAATTTCATTAGAAAATGAATAATTGAATATTTGAGAAAAGAAAAATGTGGAAACGTCTAGAAGGAAAATCCAAAGAGGGATTTTGTGCCTATTGGGTTCCTTGGGTTCCAAGGAGTCCAAAGTTGCATAGAGAGTGCAATAAGAAAAGAAAAGATCATTAAATATTTCTTTATTAAGAAAGAAATTGAAATAATGGTAAAATATGGAAAACAAGTGAAAAGAAGTATAATGGAAATATCCTTGGAGGAATGTCGTATCCCAAGGATTCCTAATGATAAAAGGAATGCCAATGAGGAAAATAAAAGAGAAATAAAGAGAAATCCTCAAAAAGAGATATTTTAATGAGAAATAAACAAGATAATGTGAGATAATGCATTTAGATGCATCTAGAAGGATAATGAGTATCCAATAAAAAGGATTTTGAAATAATAGAATTTATTGGGATCCAAGGAGTCCCAATAAAGAGGAAAGAAAGAGAAAAATACCAATAATATAACATAAGAGGATAATATGATGCATGATTAATGAATTTCATGGTTTTGTTAAAGAAGTGGTATTTTCTACTTAAGGAAATATAAAATCCATGGCTAATGAATTAAAAAGGGGCAACTATAAAGAAAATAAAAGAGGAATTTCAAATTTCTTGATATCCAAATAATAGAGAATATCTAAAGGATAAAAAGAAAGAGAGAGACTTACTTCTCATTGAAGGAATATGATTCCAAATAGGAGAGGACTTGTTTCCTCTTAGATGATCATCTTAGGGTGTGGATATCCACCCCTATATAAAGGGTAGAGACCCTGGTTCGAGTTTAAGATGGCATCTCACACAACTCTCTCCTTTCTCCTTCTTCCTTACGTACAAACCCTAGCGAGGAGGGTGGTTCGAATCCTAGGACAATATGGGGCTGTGGGGGAGTTACGACAGATGTGTGCTTCTCTCACGAGGCTAAGAAGAAGCTCGTTGGACTTCCCTCCATTCTTGCTTGAACGCCGCAGCAGCAACACAGATGCTTGACGGCTGCATCTTGCAGGCTCACTCAGCCCGCACCAGCCGCTGTGGCCGCAAGCTGAGGGCGCCCAGAGGAGTATGGAGATCCAACAGAGGTAGGGGAAGGGTTTCCGAGATCCTCAGGTCCAGAGATGGGAGGAAGATTCGCACCTAGCCCTGCGCTCGGCGGCAGTAGCCGCGGTTGGGAGGTTGAAGAAGATGATCAACCGTTGGACGGTTTTTGTGATGACCATCTCACGAAAACAAGATTAACTAATGCGGAAGCGTTCACTAAGCAGCGGATTACTGAAAATCACTGAAAATTAAAACCTTTTTATCACAAGATCCATCAATTAAAAACTTTCTCACATAGAACAAAAGTAACACATTTACATTCTTGTTCAAAGGTACATATTCTGTATCATCTCTTTCTGAGAATTACAAGCATTAACTGTCTTGTCAAGCTAAACACAGGCAATATAAAATCTCGAGGCATTGAGCCAAAATCTCAAAAGCACTAACTACTACTCCGAGGACCTGAGAGTACAGAGATGACACATAGGACTTTATATACATCTATACATGGCATGACAGCCAGTGTCTCCACCTGAGACTTCACTACTGTCCCTGCTGCTGTTGCTACTGTCCTTCACCTACTGAAGGATTTCAGTCTCCATGTCCGCGACCACCTAAAAATGTAGTTCCCACGGGGGTGAGACAATTATAAAAATTGCCCCAGCGAGAGATATAACTCTCCGCAGGTAACATTATTATTGCATCTTAAGGAGATAAATATGAACAGAGGAATCATATTTATTTGATAGCAGATATTTTAATGTCTAACATATTAGAACATTATTCTATATCAGAAGCATTGCAACTGTAACTTGATAGAGCAACATATCACATATCCATTAAGGAAAATGAAGAACATGTATAACATCTATTCAGACTACATAATCATCACCATTGCATTAACTCTCTTCAGGCTTAGATCATATATCTAAAGCCTGGTATTATCATTGTGGAGTCAGGGCCCGTAGCCATCCTCTTTTCATAAAGTGTTGGGATCTTAATCCCTCAATTCACCACTGGGAATTTCTCATCTTTTCACAATTTCAATACCCTAACCATGTGATTCTGGGTGTTTAAACCCTTAGATCATCACCTGAGCATTGTTACCACTTCCTTAGGTAACAAACACCTTTAGGTCATCTGACCAAGGTAAGTATGATACTTGCTACACAAACATCCATCATGACACTTGAGGCCCATTAACTCTCTTGCTATCTCTTACCAGACAACAAGGTATATTATGGCACACAAGGTTCAATAAACAGATTCAGATTAATAACACATCATAGCTCATACCTGGATGTGCTCATCATCTCATGATACCTGCATGGTTAGCACATATGATAGCAACACATAAATTATCTATCAACACCATGAATAAACAATGTATTAATAATTTCAAGGGTATCACCCTTATTCCTTTATTAGGATTAGGGTTTCCTATCACATATCTCATGTATCTTTCATCCAATTATATTGGACTTATAACACATCAAGGTATACGACCATATTAGGTCACTTTCAAATCATCTCTAAGTCAATTATAGAGCACTACGACCTTGCTACATTAAATCACCTGATGAATCATATTTAAGTATGAATTCTATTCTTTCATTAGGGATTAGGGTTTCACATACCATATCCCTTCTTTAGAATAGGGATTGCATATAGCATCACCCTTCATTAGAGCTTCACATGGATACACCCTCAATTAGGGTTTCATATAGATACACCCTCAACTAGGATTTCACATGGATACACCTTCAATTAGGGTTTACTATTCATCCTAATTAGTGATTTCACATGTAGACAACCTCTTATTAGGGTTATATATGGAATTAGCCTCAATTAGGGTCTACATCATGTATTGGATCCATGCATTTGTTATGCATTAATGACTAGTACCATTAAAGGTATCTCCCACCTAATCACATTCAGTTTTCAAAAAGGTTTGATCAATTAGACCTTCAATATCATGAGGTATCCAAATAGATTGACCAATGGAACCTTCAATTGCACTAGGTATCCATTTGGATTAGTCAATTGAGTCTTTAATTTCATTGGGTACCCAATTGGATTAACCCATAGTTCCTTCAACTACATTAGGTACTCAATTGGATTAACTAATTGATCCTTCAATTGTATTAGGCATCCAATTGAATTAACCAAATTGAACCACACTCAATTCTAATCAATGAAACTTCAACCAATTGGATCATCAACTCAATAATCATTTGAATCATGGCTCACCCCTCAATTGGGACTTCAATTATGGTCTGATCTCAATGGGATTAGGGTTTATAAACACCAATTAGAGCTTTGAAGTTGATCATCAATCATGCTACTAATTGTGTTTCAATTGATTGCATTGGATCCTCAACCATTGAATTCATGGAGCCAATCATCAATTGGACCTATGATCATACTTCAATTGAGTTTAGTAGGTCAACCTTCAACTGATTTGACCCTCAGTTGACCCTCACTTGGTCATCAATTAGGGTTTGATTCAATTGAATTAGGGTTTAGAATCGATGATTCAACAACACTAATCAATGTAAGACTAGTTGCTTTGAAACCATTGAACCATCATCCAAATTGGGTATGACCTGACCCCAAACGGTCTTGAGGTCGTTTGGATGACCTCCAAACGGTCTTGAGACCGTTTTCCCATCATATCATCATAATCCAAGTCAACCAATTAGAGTTTGGGTCATTGGATTGATCACCAAATCAGCATTGCATTGTATATCAGCTTGGTACCTTTAGACCTTCAAATACCTAACCATACTCAACCCTAGACCTCCAAACGGTCTTGGGTGACCACCAAACGGTCTTGAGACCGTTTGGCCCATCCATCCTTTGGATTCTAGTGAAAAATCATCAAGGATTGGTCTATCGAGTTGGTCAACAATTCAGCACTTAATTGCAATATGATTGGTACCTTTGGACCTTCAATTGATCAACTATACTTGACCCCAGACCTCCAAACGGTCTTGGGGTGACCCCCAAACGGTCTTTAGACCGTTTGGATGATCCCCAAACGGTATTGAGACCGTTTGGGCTAATCAACCCAAAATCTCAAATTAACTCATTGGAATTTCAGCACTAATTCCAATTAGGGTTTTCCTAATTGAATAGCCTTCAACTCACGATTCCTTGAGAGTTAATCCCTCAAATTTGGTGAGTCATTAGACCACATCATTAGTAACAGTAATCCCAAACGGAAAACCCTTGGTCAACGCACTCAAACGGTCTTGAGACCGTTTGCCCAAAAAGGTCAATTAAATCAGATTGATAATCAGCACTTTATCCAATTAGGTTTCCCTAATTGATTAGCCTTCAACTCATGATTCCTTGGGAGTTAATCCCTCAAATTTGGTGAGTCATTAGACCACATCATTAGGAACAAAATTCCCAAATGGTAAACACTTGGTCAAACATCTCAAACGGTTTTGAAACCATTTTCTCTCAAACGGTTTCAAACCGTTTTCCCTTAAACGGTTTGCTGAAACCGCATAGCCAATCAAATTAAAACGATTTGGAGTAGCTATCAAAACTGTTTGGCTTGGTACTTTTCTTTGGATAAGCATCTAGGATGATGTCATCATCCCCTTCCTTCGAACAACCAAGAACAGCAACCGTTCTTGATGGAAATTGCAGAAAAGAAACAAGAGTGTATCAAATTGAAGAAATCAATCAACGAAGCATAGAGAATTGATGCAATAGCAATGTTTAAGGGTTTAAGTTATAAAACCCGCCTCCAATTGAGCTCCAAAGCTCCAAGATCACGCCATTAATGGTGGATGAAGCTCTTGCAACTCCCCCTAGGCTCGTCCTCAAGCTTTTGGATGAAAAAGTTGGCTAGGGTTGAAGAGGAGATCGGATTAAGAAGGAATCCATAATTTATTTTCGATTTCCACCATGAAATCAAGGTGAAATGGATCAAGAACCTTACCTACAGGTTGGGGTTCGTCCTCCTGGTCCTCCCTAGCTTCCTTGGTCGGTTTCCAAGCTAAGAGAAGAAGTGGGGTCGAAATAGCCTTTCATTTGGCTAGGAAAAGGCCTTTTTATGAAAATTCAATGAAAGAGAAAATGCATTATTAAAATGCATTTAATTCCAAAATTGGTGCCGCCTCTTCCCCTCAAATTCCCCTCAAAATCCTCAAGGACGAGGATATCTTCATTGCCTCTTATTCCTCTCCATTATCCATGATTTAAAGAAAATCAAATTAAGCACCTTAATGCTTATTATATTAATATCCATATGTGAGTGGGTTTTCTTTTCCTTATAATAAGGTGAGTGGAGTTTCACCTCCTTAAGATATTTTCGTTCTTTATCTTGTCAAAAGAACGTCCATCCTTATTCAAAATCAACCAATAAAAGTTTGGTTGAAGGCCCTTTAATTAATACATTCATTTTTGCCCTAATTGAATTAGGGTTTCACTTATGATTAAATCTTGATTATTTTAATATCAAGATTCTCTCTCCTCCAACTTAATTCAAATGAGGCACACCTCTCATTTTCTTTGCTATACATGATGCCAAGAAACATTAAGGACCTTATTGAAGTGGTAATTTGCATATTGAACCCTGGGTTTTGGGTAAATTGCACTTTACACCAAAACTAAGTTTTAATGCACAACATTGCTTTACAAGCTTAATCTTGGTTCCCAAGCTTGTGAAAACCATACCACTACATCATATTCATTCTTATGGTGTCTCAACATCAGAGGAACATCTTATCATGCATCATTTGCAAGTTGACCCCTCAGCTTGGGTAATTTGCACTTTAGTCCAAAATAAGCAAACATTGCTTCAACATTGCTCAAATAGGTCCAAAATTGAAACATAAGTTTCTCATGAGCCCTAATTACTTTTCCCAAGATAAGATTAAGAATCTAATCAACCTTATTAGGCAAAAAATCTAGGGTTAATTCATAACCCAGGTCAGGGATGTTACAGTTTTACCCTCCTATGCAGAGAAGAAGCGAAGAGCTGCGCATGGGTATAAGTGTAAAGTCAAAATGTTTTCCAAAACGTGGCCAGTGCTGCATGCAAGGAGCGACGTGGCGCGCTCTGATTGGTCCGAAAAGGTAAATCTTGCTAAATTCGTAATTAAATATTGGTAACTCCGATTAGGACAAGTAATATATGAGTTTTGATCAGGAGAATGAGCGGAATCCAATAAAAATGATATTAAAGATTTATTCCGTTCCTAAAAGCAAAAGTACAATAAGTTGATGAAAAGTGCATTAAAGTTAAGTTAAAAACCCTATTTGTGATTAAAGGTTGAATCTAGAATGCTTAATGGGTTAATTGAAGTATTAATAACCTGATGAATGATAATGTTAGATTTGAACCTGATCTAGATGTAAAATTGCATAATTTAGGATTTTTACCCCATATGAGAATGATGAAGTATTTAGACACCCTAATTTAGGGTCAAAGAGGATGAGATCATATTTAATTTGAAAATATGTTGTTATATGATGGTTCTAATCTATTTCGAGCATTAAAGTCCTTAATTCTAGATAAATACCCTAAATGTAGAAATTAGGGTTTTCTCATGAATAAAAGGTAGAATTAATGGCAAATCGAGTTCATATGTTAATTAGACCATAATGAACTTTGAATTGATGATAGATGCGCATAATGATCTTGTCATGGATTAAAAGGATAAAAATAGTAGCTTTAATGTAAAAGAAGCTTAATGAAATTAATTAATGGTTAATGGTGCCTTTAAATCTGAAAATAAGGTTATATGTTGTTAAGATAACCTTAATATTGAAGAATAGATGAGATAATTAAGGTTTATGAGTAATGGCATAAAATTAGGGTTTAATATGGTAAAAGATGAAGGGAAACCCTAATTGAAAAACGAAACCCTAAAATGGATACAGAAACCCTAGAAAGTGAATCCAAGTCAATAAAGTAGATTCTTGATAAAGTGTGTAATAAATAGAGTACATATTCTTTTCAGGGTTTTATGTGATTGTTGAATTGCTTGCTTGGATTGCTTTCTTGGTTGGATTTGCTTAATGCTTGTGAAATCACCCAAATCAGGTATGTGGTTACGCTTATGATTATCCCGAGTTAGTTTTCCGAGGTTTATCAAAGTTTTCATCGATGTCATGAATTAATTGTTGGATAATTTTAATTCATGCAAACTATAATGTCGATATGACTATCACATAAGATATGTGCCTACTAGCTCAGATCCTGGTCCCCTCTGTGGCTTATTAGTTGACCTAGTACATGGCTACCTATGGGGTAGGTCCATCAGGTCATTGGATGACTTAGTACATGGCTACCAATGGGGTAGGGCCATCAAGTCACTTTGAGTTAGATATTGGGCTACCTTTGGGTAGTACCATGCGACTCTATTACCCTATGTATTGGCTACCTGTAAGGTAGGACCATGGGGGTAAGAATCTACCTAAAGAGAGGTAGCATGCAAGTCCACTGCAGGGACAACACAGAGTTGGGGGATAGGTAAGGATTGAGTAGTATGGATTAAAATGTAATCTTGGTTGTTAAATGATTAATTGAATGATTACGTTGTTGACTTAGTTGCACGATTATTGTATCCCCCACATACCAGCTTCTTGTTGACCAATGTTTTGTTTGTCAGCGTTTTAGGTACAAGCCAAAAGTACAAACAATAAATCGTCATATTGTGAAATACATGAAGTAAAATACAAGGAGGATTAGTTAGAGTAGAATCCATAAGTGGATAGAAGTTTAGAGATCGAAGTTTTAAAAAAGGTATGCAAAAGTTTATTTTTTTCTTACGGCTTTCCAATTTAGTCTGTTAAAATTTAATAATTGTTCTTGGTTAAATGTCAAACCGTTGATCTAGGAAATTATGTGTATGGCTTTGACCTCTCAGTCTCCCTTAATTGGGGGTTACCGAAAGGTGGGGTCGTAACATTTGATATCAGATCGTAGTAACCATTAATAATTATTAAATTTTACAAACTCCATAGAACCCAAGGGAGTCATTAGAGGATTATCCGAAAGACGGAGGTGTCTAGAAAAGGATCACGACTGGGGGCTGGCAATATTTTCCTTCACACCTCTAGTCAGAATACGAGGACTCCCGGATCCGTGTGACTTCCTGGCCAAAGTTGTAGGGTATGAATCAAAATAAGAGACCTTTAGGACTTTCTCATCTTATTCATCCCTTCTCATCACACATTCTGTTAAGGACCTTAAGGATTAGGGTTTTCTCTCTCCTCCTCACCCTCTTATGGTATGGGTAAGGTTAATAAGGTTTAAAGAATCCTCCACCAAATTAATGAAAAGCATGTAAATAAGATGTCATGGACATAAGCTTAATAGATTAAGTGTAAAGGGATAGATACATGCTTAGGTCGTATGGCATAAGTTGTCATGCCCTCAGAAGAGACCTAAGGTTAGACCTTCTTGTCAGGAGGATAAATAAAGAGAGTTAGTCTTGGAGAAAGAAATCTCCATTACAAGTAGAGACCTGACGCATCCTCTGAGGATGATGTTAACCCTAACCCTAAGTGAAGGTTAGAGAGAGAGATGGCATGATGAGTTAGACTAGGTGTTTGGATGGACATGCCTTGAATGACGTATGAGCCATGAGAGGTTGGACGACCTAGTACCTCTGGTGACCCAACCCTAGGAAGGGTCATGCATGTGAAGGATAGCTCCTTCATTGATGAGGATAAAGAAGAACCTATGGAAACCCCATGAGATTATATGTGCATAGTAGACACCCAAAATGTATCAGTAGTACAAGCAATAGGTTGAAACCCTGGCCGGGAGAGTTTGATGGATAACTTATGTGATAAGCCTAAGGAGCTATGGATAACCTTGAGTGAACATGAGATGGACATAGGCTTCATCCAGGTAGGGGCATGCTTTTGAGGTTGATCCTTCATGAAGAGAGGACCTCTAATGGTGAGGTTGGTGGTAGGGCTCGCTCTAGAGAGAGAGCAGGAACCAAGCAAGAAGGTTGGAATCCTAGACTCTGAGATATGAGGAAAAGTAGTGAGTTGAGGATGATGCGACCTAAGTAGATGTTAGTTGTGATGATACTTCTCGAAAAATAAGATCAACAAATGCGGAAGCGATTAACTGGCAACGGAATTATTAAAAATCACTAAAAATTTAAATTTTTTTGTAAAGAGATCTACAAATGGTAAAACTCTTTCATAAAGAAACATGATAAGTTATTTACAAACTGATCCATCATTACATCTCTGTAATAATCACATCTCGAGGGTTACAAACATCAACTACCCTGTTAACTATACAAGGCAAGATACAAAATCTCGAGGCATTACGCCAAAATCTCAGATCTATATTAAACATCTACTGACTTCTACGACCTGAGAGTACAGAGATGACACATAGGACATTCTATCTACAAGACTTGACAGAGAGTGTCTCCACCTGCGGATCACTGTTGTCCCTGATGTTGTTGTTGTTGTTGTTGTTGTTGCTCACCTACTGATGGGTTCCTTCATCCTCGACGTCTACCTAAAAAGTCAAATCCCACGAGGGTGAGACAATTGAATAATTGTCCCAGCGAGAGTTATAACTCTCTGCCAGAAGCATTATTATTGCAATACTGGAATAACATTAAGCAGTAGAACTATAAACATTCAACAGCAGGTTTAACATTGTGTAAACTAAGTGAAGCAACCTTCTTTTAAGCAATCATTTCAATTATAACTTAATTGAATGATAGGACATATATCACTAAGGAATATGAAGAACATGTATACTAGTTATTTAACTAGAGTACTATAAACAATGTATCATCAATCATTGTTTCTCATAGTTCAACCTAAGCAAATATGCTACACGGCTGATTACATTTTACAAACATATTTATGCCCTGAGGAGATGAGTTACACCTCTCATACTCCAACCGACCATTACTAAATCGCAATCGGTACCATACATAGGTCATCAGAAGAGCCAGATTCCTATGACCTCATCTTCATAAGTCAGTGTGAGGATCAACATGCAGGACATCTTGTGTATCTGCTATAATAGCTTTCCAGGGTATTCTGGAAACTTTGCTATTAGAGTTATAGTGGCGTTCTGTACTCTCTTCGCCATCGAGGGATTTCTTGTTTATCTCACATCGATGTGGAATTAACAATATCATCGGGAGATTAGTGATACATCATCCCGACATAAACATATAATGAAGGATTGAGATATTAAAGATACATCTCGTGTCGAATCCTGCATTAGAACGTAAGGATATTTGCATCCATAACCCCCACATACTCAAAAGTATGCTCTCCATGAGTTCCCTTAGGAAAACCTGTTTCAATGACAATGGTGGATCTATGGTCAGGGCTCTACATGATATCATTATACTTGATTATTTAAGTACATTATGACATTCTTTTATCATCAGGAATGTTTTCAAACATAAACCAATAAGACAATTGTTATAAAGAAAAAGTACTAATTGTATCAAGTTCATATCACATTTGTTAACATTGGGATGTCAATCCCTAACCATCTCATCATTGTGATTCAGGATTATGGGTGTTCAAACCCTTAGATCATCAAAACACTTGCTACCAAGTAACATACTCTCATCAAGTCATTTAACAACATGACCTTGATTTTAACAATTCAGATATTTCTCATGGCTCATACAACCTATAAATCTCATGTGTTACCTCTTACTAGGCAACATAGCATATCATTACTTTCAATACTTATAAAGTGCTTTCAATGAATATGACATCATAACCCTTACCTGGCTATGATCACTTCTTGATAAAGACCTGCGTGATCTATATTAACACAATACAATTTATTTCCAAGTTAAGTATAGAACACCACGACCATGCTACCTTGCACGGTCGTGCAAAGGGAAACCACCATGACCGTGTTACCTTGCACGGTCGTGCAACTGAAGAATACCACAACTGTGTTATATCACCACGGCTGGTTTCTAGGGTTAGGGTTTCTTATTCAATTCAATTAGGGTTATTCAACTACATTTTCTTACAAAAGCATAATGATTCCTCATTTCATACTCAAGTATAGAGTTTCATGCTTAAGAGTATAACCCAATATTAGGGTTTACTGTTCATATCATCACACTACCCTAGATTAGGGTTTACTATTCACATTACCTCACATTACCCTGGATTAGGGTTTACTATTCACATTACTTCTCATTACCCTAGATTAGGGTTTACGATTCACATTACTTCACATTACCTTGGATTAGGGTTTACTATTCACATTACTTCACATTACCCTAGATTAGGGTTTACTATTTACATTACATCACATTACCCTAGATTAGGGTTTACTATTCACATTATATTACATTTCAATGAATTACGATCATACTATCATCATGTATGGGGATTACTTCTCTTAGTGCCCCAAATTAGGTTAAGATTCATTAACCATCATAATTAGGGTTTCCATGATCTCACTATGAAGGATCATACCCTAATTAGATGCATTCATACATATTGGAGGTTATTTACTTGATTCTCATTCATATAAGGAGTCTTCTCTCTCCTCTTTCTATGAGATGATGATTACATCACCCTTGATTAGACTAAGTCAAATCAACCTTGACAACATAAGTAATGTCATAACCATTATGGTCATTAGGGTTTACTTAATCAAGGGTTATTAGTCACACTATCCCCTCAAGGGTACTTTTGTAATGTTCATCATTGGTCATAGCATGCATAAATCCACTAACTACTTAGTCTCTTAATCACTTTACATATCTATAAGGTTTAGGTTAGTCAACCAATGAACCATCTTGACCACTAAGGTATCAAACATTCTTAACCTTTTTAGACCTCAAATGGTCTTGCACACTAACCCTCCAAATGGTCTTGGATGGACCTTGAAACTGTTTGGTGGTGTTGACCGTTTGGTCTAGTTTGACTTTTGAAACATTTTGGTAAAGTACATACTCAAGACTGTTTACCCTAGGTGAGGTGAAGACCGTTTGGCCATGAAGACCGTTTGGCCAACTTTGACTTTGAAACTGCATGGGAAAAACCGATCTTGAAACCACATGAGATCAAACGGTTTGGGAGCGTTTGATCCCAAACGGTCTTGAGACCAAACGGTCTTGAGACCGTTTGGACCCAAATGGTCTTGAGACCGTTTGGACCCAAATGGTCTTGAGACCGTTTGGATCCAAACGGTCTTGAGACCGTTTGGACCCAAACGGTATTCAGACCGTTTGGTCCAAACCACCTCAAAACCGCATGGACCAAAAAGTGTCTCAACCACTTCAATTGAGTTAGGGTTTCCAATGTTGAACCCCTCAATCAACCATGCACTGGTTATCCATTTATCAATTGAGTCAATTAGGTCAACCCTCTACTGATTTGACACTCAATTGACTCTCAATTGATCACCAATTAGGGCTTGGATCAATTGAATTTGGGTTTGGAATCGATCACCCTTCAACATATTTCAACATGAGTCTAATTGATTTGAAACGATTGAACCATTAATCAATTTGGTCATGACCTAACCCCAAATGGTCTTGGGATCATTTGGATGACCTGCAAACGGTTTTGAGACCATTTTCTCAAGTCCACATCAAAAACCAACTCATTTAATTAAGGTTTGTCTCATTAATCTGATCATTAGGTCACTAATCAATTACACTTCAACTTGTTACCTTTAGATTTATAATCACTTGACCATAGTCAAACCTAGACCTCCAAATGGTCTTGGGTGACCCCAAAACGGTACTGGGATCATTTGGACATCCTCCAAACGGTCTTGAGACTGTTTTCCCATTATGTCATCAAAAATCAAGTCATTCACTTAAGGGTTGAACCCTAGGTTTGGTCACCAAATCAGCACTTAATCATTTATCAACTTGTTATCATTGGACCCTCAATTGGTAAACCCCACTTAACCCTAGACCTCCAAACAGTCTTGGGTTATCACCAAACGGTCTTGAGACCGTTTGGGTGATCCCCAAATGGTTTTGAAACCGTTTGGGCCACTCAACCCAAACTTCAACTAGATTCAATCATTGAAATCAGCAAATAACCCGATTAGGGTTTAGATGATTGATGTGCCTTCAATTGGTGATTTACTTGGAATTAGATGATGATTTTTGGTAGGTGATTAGTCCACAATATTTACAACAGACCTCCAAATGGTCAATGCCTGGTCAACGCATCCAAATGGTTTTAAACCATTTGCTTCTATGCGGTTTGTGAAACCGTTTGCATTCAAACGGTTTGAAATCGTTTGCTCCCAAACGGTTTGGGAAACCGTTTGTGCAAGAGGTGGAAGACCGTTTGCTAAATCAAGTTTGTGGATAAACTTTGGAATTAACGTCATCATCTTCTATCTCAAGAACAGGGGCTGTTCTTCACGAAATTGCTAGCAAGAACACACCAAAGTGTCTAAAGAAGAAGAATAAGCAATTATACTAGGAGAAGAGGATGCATTAACAAAGCTTAAGGGTTAGAATTATAAAACCCGCCTTAAGATCTGATCTAGAGCTCCAAGATTCGTAGATTTAATGGTGTATGAAGCTCCAAAGGTTGTCCAAGGTCCGTTCTTCATGATTTGGATGGAGAAGATGGCTAGAAAGAAGAGTTGTGTAAGGAAAACTAACAAACCAACCTTGTATTAGGGTTTCCTCCAAGAATTTGAGCTAGGTGATGATCCATACTTACCAACTTAGCTTGGTCATCTTCCTCTGTTCCAGAGCTCCCTCTTGGTTGGTCCAAAGCAAGAAGATGAGGAGAAAGAACTAAAGGAACGATCCTTTGCTTTGAGGAAAAAGGGTGCTTATTTATTTTTGGGTATTATCAAGGCAAAGAAAAAGATAGTTATTTCTTTTATTTCTTAAACCCATCCACTCATGCTTGCTCCACCCTTGGCCACGTTTCTTCCTCCTTTTCACATGCAAAACCTCTCTTTTATCCGGGGGAGGTTCGTTAGCATAATTAATGTGCCATTGTTCCATGTCTGATTTATCGAGTGCAATCCACCTTTTTCTTCAGACAAAGAGTTTAACTCCTTCTTATGTTGTTTGTTTTGAGAGAACTGTCAGTATACTGATTTTCGGGTGGTCAAAGGGTTAAAACGCCCCACTCTTCTCGACATGCATGAACCGGCATTTGAAACCAGGTACAAGAAAGAGTTGATTAAAAGGAAAAGAACCAAACACCTTATTAAGTTATACATGTATAAAAGGCCATTTGCTTAAAACTTGGTTATTTAAATATTAAGGCTATCTTTCTTACTTGGTCATTCAAATGAGGTGCCCCTCTCATTTTCTTTGCTCTACTTGATGCCAAGAAACATGAGAGATACTCTAGAGGGTATATTTTACATGTTGCACCCTATGCTTTGGGTAAATTGCACTTTACACCAAAACTAGGTTTTAAAGCACAAGGATTTCTCTGCAAGCTACATCTTGGTGCTCAAGCTTGGAGAATCCATTACACTACATCATATTCATTCTTATGATGTCTCATTATCAAAGGAACATCTTAACATGTATAATTTGCAAGTTAACCCCTCTAATTGGGTAATTTGCATTTTAGTCCCAAATTAACCAAACAATATTGCAACATTGTTCAAAAAAGGACTGAAATAGAAATATAGGTTCCTCAAGAGCTTTAATTACATTTCATAAGATAACCACAAGCATCTAATCACATATTTAAGCAAAACACCTTGGGTTAGTTCATAACCCAGGTCAGGGATGTTACAAATTATCCACCCCTTACAAGGATTTTGTCCCCGAAATCAACAAAACATATTAAGAGAAAAGAGCAGGGTATTTCCTTCTCATCTCTTCCTCTAGTTCCCATGTGGCTTCTTCAACACCACAATAATTCTAGAGGACTTTCACAAGACTTATGTCTTTCTTTTTCAGCTTTTTAATTCTTTTATCAAGGATCGATACATGTCCTTCTTCATAAGATACATCATCGTTCAATTTTACTTCCATAGGTTGCAGAACTGATTCTGTATCAGGATGACATTTCCTAAGCATGAAAATGTGGAACATAGGGTGTAACCTTTGTAACTCTGGTGGAAACTCTAGCTTATAAGCTACTCTTCCAATCCGTTCAATGATTGGATAAGGCCCCATAAACCTAGGAGCTAACTTTCCTTTCCTCCCAAATCTTAGAACTCCTTTCCAAGGTGAGACTTTGAGGTATACTCTGTCTCCAACCTAGAATTCTAAAGGTCTACGATGCTTATCATCGTAAGATTTCTATCTATCCTATGCATTCTTTAACTGTTGTTGTATTACTTTAATCTTCTCAGTGGTCTGCTGCACAAGATCAGGACCTAAAAGTTGATTTTCACCAGTTTCATACCAACATAGGGGTGATCTACAACGTCTACCATACAAAGCTTCATAAGGTGCCATGTCAATGCTATGTTGATAGCTATTGTTGTAGGCAAACTCTATCAAGCTTAGGTGCAGATCCCAACTCCATGTAAACTGAAGAACACATGCTCTAAGCAAGTCCTCCAAAGTCTGTATAGTCCTTTCTGACTGTCCATCAGTCTGAGGATGAAAGGCTGTACTAAACCTTAATTGTGTGCCTAAGGCTTTATGAAGTCACTCCCAAAAATGACTTGTAAACTGGGGACATCTGTCAGAAACGATGGCAATTGGGACTCCATACAACCTTACTATCTCATCGACATATAACTGTGCTAGCTTCTCAGCAGAATAGGTTGTTTTGACAGGCAAGAAATGTGTTGTCTTTGTCAACCTATCAACTATTACCCAAATGGAATCATGTCCTTTGGTTGTCCTGGGTAGGCCAACAACAAGGACCATGGTTACATGATCCCACTTCCACTATGGTATGGGTAAAGGTTGCATTGTTCCTGCAGGCTTCTGGTGTTCAGCTTTAACTTGCTGACACACAGGACACCGCATAACAAACTCAACAAAATCCTTCTTCTTTCCAGGCCACCAATATATATCTTTCAAGTTTCGATACATTTTGGTGCTTCCTGGATGCATAACAAACATCGAAGAATGAGCTTCTTCCAGGACTAACTTTCTCAAGTTATCCACATCAGGCACTATCATCCTACCATAGTAACATGCTACTTGGTCATCTGAGTCATGCAAACCATCTCATTTCTCACTACCATACTTTGATCTAATCTGTTGAACTGTAGCATCCACTTGTTGTGCCTCCTTAATCTGTTGTCTCAGAGTAGGTTTTATATGCATCTCAGCTAACAACCCGGATAACAATGATACTCTCAACTGTATATTGTTTTGCCTTAAAGAGATAAGCATATTCCTCCTAGAGCATACCAAGGAATTCAGTTGTGCTTTATCTAGGGCTGGTGTTGCTGATTTCCTACTCAAAGCATCAACAACTACATTGGCCTTCCCTGGATGGTAATCAATTGTACAGTCATAATCCTTGATTAACTCCATCCAGCGGTGTTGCCTCATGTTAAGCTCATGTTGAGAAAAGATATACTTAAGGTTCTTATGATCTATGAAAATCTGGAATGTCTCTCCATAAAGATAATGTCTTCAGATCTTCAAGGCATGAACTACAACAACTAGCTCTAGATCGTGTGTCGGATAATTCTCCTCGTGTTTCTTAAGCTGTCTGGAAGCAAAAGAAATCACTTGTTTATCCTACATTAACACACATCCTAGTCCATTCTTGAAGGCATCACAGAAAACTATATATCCTTTCCCTTGTTTAGGTAACACAAGCACATGTGCACTTGTCAACCTTTCCTTCAACAACTGAAAAGATTGTTGACACTTGTCACTCCAGGTAAAAGGAACATCCTTCCTGGTCAACTTAGTCAAGGGTAAAGCTATAGAACTAAAGTTCTTAATAAACCTCCGGTAATAGCCTGCCAACCCTAAGAAACTACAGATCTTCATTGGTGTCTTCGGCTGCTCCCATAGTAGAACAGATTCTACCTTATTAGGGTCAACACGAATACCCGGGGCAGATATCACATGTCCAAGGAAAGATACTTTTGGTAACCAGAACTCACACTTGCTAAACTTAGCATATAACTTGTTTTTTCTTAGCAAAGTTAGAGTCTGACGAAGATGTTGTTCGTGCTACTGAGCATCTCTTCTATAGATCAGGATGTCATCTATAAAGACAACAACACACTGATCGAGAAAAGGTCGGAAGATTCTATTCACGAGTTCCATAAATGCAGCTGGTGCATTAGTTAGTCCAAACGACATAACTGTGAAATCATAGTGACCATACCTTGTCCTAAAGGCAGACTTGGGTATGTCACTATCCTTAATATGTAGTTGGTGATATCCTGACCTCAAATCTATATTTGAGAAGATGGTTGCACTGTGCAACTGATCAAAGAGACCGTCAATCCTCGGTAGAGGATACTTATTCTTTATCATTACTTTATTTAACTGTTTGTAATCAATGCACAACCGCATTGACCCATCTTTCTTTTTAACAAAAAGGACCGAAGAACCCCAGGGTGAAGTACTTGGTTGGATGAAACCCTTCTCAAGCAACTCTTGCAACTATTTCTTGAGTTTTTCCATCTCAGCAGGCGCCATCCTATATGGTGTTTGTGCTATAGGTTGCGTTTCTGGGATTAGATTGATCTCAAAATCAATCTCTCGAGGCGGTGGCACACCTAGAAGTTCTTCAGGAAATGCATCTACAAATTCCCTGACTATCGGAACTTCAACAGGGTTAGGACTATCCATGGTAGTATCTACCACATGGGCCAAGAATGCATAACATCCTTGCCTCATCAGCTTCTCAGCAACCATAGCTGACACTAGACAGGTGGGTAGAATCTTTCTTTCTCCTTGAAAGATCCAAGTGTCACTATCATCAGCGAACACAACTTGCTTGGACTCACAATCCAAGACAACCTTATACCTTTCTAAGGTATCCATCCCAAGGATTATATCAAATCCATGCATTTCAAGTGGTATAAGATCCACTTGAATGCGATGTTCAGAAAAGAAGAGGATGCAGGGAGAACATACCTCCTGCAACACAACAGATCCCATCAAAGGAGTTTCTAGCAACAAACTATCTGTTCTATGACTTATAGTCAAGTTGCAGTAAAAAATCACTCTTCAAGTGATAAAGGAGTGTGTATCACCCAGATCAATTAAAACATATACAATGCAAGATGTAGACATATTAGAATATAACAATTCCATCTGACCTGCCACAACCCGAGGGTTGATCACTGCATCAGGTGGATTCATCGCGTAGAATCTTACCGTCTCCTGTGGTTGATTCGGTGCTCGATGACTGGGTTTCGACGATCCAGCTTGGGACGCTTGTCCACGTCCTCTAGCGTTACCTAGTAACTGTCGCCTTTGAGATCCTTGTGAACTCTGCCTTTGAGGTTGAGTCACACTCACTTCTCCGGCTCTACAGTCGTTCACCAAATGTCCCATCTTTCCACATATATAACAACTTCTGTTCAATTGTTGTGGTCTGGGTGGTCCTATAACTGACATAGATGCTAAACTATGAGCTCCTTCCAAAGGTAAGCTTCGTCCTCTACCCCTATTTGACGTCCACTGCGTCAGGGTATTGGATCTAGGTGGTGGTGTAGGTACAGAAAACCTAGGTTTCTTAAAAACTTTAGATGAGGATCCTTGGAACTGGGGATACATCCTCTTGTTTTGGGTCTATCTCTTCTCTGCTACAGACCTCTCTACCCTCCTGACAGACTCCATGAAGGTAGCAAACCTTTATATGTTCTCTAGAGTAGACACGGGAGTAGTCAACTCATCGTTTAATCCTTTCTCAAAATGCCTAATCCTTTCTTCATCTGTGGTCGCCATGTGCGGACAGAACCGCAAAATCTCCATGAACTTAGCCTCATACTCTCTAATGTTCATTTGACCTTGTCTTAACCTTTCGAACTGAGAGATTTTCTCATCCAGAAACATCTTAGGGAAATATCTATTGATAAATTCCCATCGAAAAACTTCCCATGCAATCTCCACACCAGGCCTCTTTTGTTCTTCCATGGTCCACCAATGACCAGCACTCCCCTTGAGAAGATACAAAACATGTCTAACCTTCTCATCTTCTGGGATGTTCAGGATTCTAAAGGCCTTCTCTAGTTCAGTTAACCATAAGTCAGCATCTGCTGGGTCAGCTGTTCTAGCATACTCTGTGGCTGCAACTCGGCGAATTCGTTCAAACGTCTTGCCGATTCCTTGTCCTTCAGGATGGGTAGGTGCCCTAGGTGCAGGTATAGGCATCCTATCAGTCATATGTGTCATGGAAGCCATGAACAGCCCAAACATGGCTTGAACGGCTGGGTTCCCCATGTCAGTTGGATTGAACTGGGGTGGTTCAGGCACATGTTCTTCTATATCTAGGTTTCTTGCACCTTCTCTGGGTGCAACAACACTACTCCCTGCAAGGTGTTCTTCGTGTGGTCCTTACATCCTTAGTTTTATCTTCTCCTCCTGATGAGTAGAAGACACTATCAGACATACTGGAAGACACTAGAACAGACTCAACATCCTAAGTCCTATGCCTCTGTAGACTCAGTGAACCTAGAGCTCCGATACCACTAAATTGTGATGATACTTCTTGGAAAACAAGATCAACAAATGCGGAAGCGATTAACTGGAAGCGGAATTATTAAAAATCACTAAAAATTTAAAACTTTTTGTAAAGAGATCTACAAACGATAAAAATCTTTCATAAAGAAACATGATAAGTTATTTACAAACTGATCCATCATTACATCTCTGTAATAATCACATCTCGAGGGTTACAAACATCAACTGCCCTGTTAACTGTACAAGGTAAGATACAAAATCTCGAGGCATTACACCAAAATCTCAGATCTATATTAAACATCTACTGACTCCTAGGACCTGAGAGTACAAAGACGACACATAGGACATTCTATCTACAAGACTTGACAGACAGTGTCTCCACTTGAGGATCAATGTTGTCCCTGATGTTGTTGTTGCTGCTGTTGTTGTTGCTCACCCACTGATGGGTTCCTTCGTCCTCAGCGTCTACCTAAAAAGTAGAATCCCACGGGGGTGAGACAATTGAATAATTGTCCCAGCGAGAGTTATAACTCTCTTCCAGAAGCATTGTTATTGAAATACTGGAATAACATTAAGCAATAGAACTATAAACATTCAACAGTAGGTTTAACATTGTGTAAACTAAGTGAAGCAACCTTCTTTTAAGAAATCATTTCAATTATAACTTAATTGAATGACAGGACATATATCAATAAGAAATATGAAGAACATGTATACTAGTTATTTAACTAGAGTACTATAAACAATGTATCATCTATCATTGTTTCTCGTAGTTCAACCTAAGCAAATATGCTACACGGCTGATTACATTTTACAAACATATTTATGCCCTGAGGAGATGAGTTACACCTCTCATACTCGAACCGACCATTACTAAATCGCAATCGGTACCATACATAGGTAATCAGAAGAGTCAGATTCCTTTGACCTCATCTTTCTCAGTCAGTGTGAGGATCAACATGCATGACATCTTGTGTCTCTGCTATAATAGCTTTCCAGGGTATTCTGGCAACTTTGCTATTAGAGTTACTGTCATGGAACCAGAATCCCAGTCCCATGAACCAAACGTATATCAAAGGCGAAATGCGGAAGTGTAAAGCTTAGCACACATGAACAGATAACAAGATAAAGGCACCAACATAATCTCAACAATCAACAAGATATATTAAGAAACATCATTATATTACATGATTTGAATTACATGTTCAAGAGTCACTTTGTACAAGTCTGCTCATGTATACTATATCTGGATCTTACAACAAGTACACCTAGAATAGCTCACCAAGCCCTTCATCTTTCAAGCTATCTCTGAACCTAAAAACAACATACGAGAAATGGGTCAACACACGAGGTGTTGAGTATGGGCTGAAAGATACACATATATATAAGCTTTGCATAATTTAGAAAAGATTTCAAGACTAAATGCACAAGAATGAACATGTTAATTGTTTAACAAATGCGAAACCATATTTATGTCATTTCACTCCATTATATCAACAATATCAAGCATGTTTAAGGCCTTTGACCAACTTCCCGTCGGAAGGGTCCGTAAGTGTGCTCAAGCTTAGCTAACCCTTTTATACGAGAGGGACCTTAAGGCCGTAGCCAAGCGCAAACCCTTTATCAATCAATATTATAATGGAGTTCTATCTATATATGTGTTCAAGTTATAAAACTGACGAGGCAAACATCGAGTAACACATAGCAATACTACATGGCAATATTTGAGAAAATAGTCAAACAAGCATACAATATATGTCTTTTTCAAGCAAGAAAGCAGTAGTCATATAACTAGATAAGGCCCATACCTGATTCATAGATTCTTAACTTAACTCATCCATCACCATCTATCCACATGCCAAACCTAATTAACAACAACATTGCATATACACATTAGATTCTTATCATTAATCCTATTTAGATGCATTTTAGGGTTTTGGCCAAGGTAGGTTCTAAGTTGCTTATTGGTTCATTATATGATATTGTATTGATCTAGAGGTCATCATAGGAGTGTGGTTCAAGTTTCATATCATTATGATGTTCCATTCGTTATATAAGATCTTTTCAAGGTTTAGGGCATTTACATGCATTCTAGGGTCAAAAGACTCACAATAGGTCACCCTAGATCATGATTCATCAATACAGGAGAACGCATCATCAAACATGGTTTAGATCAACAACATTAAGTCATCAGAAACATATAATAAGATTGGATGGTTGACCATAAGAAGCAGGATTAGCAATCTAGGGAAAAGTTCAACACTATAGTCCAAAGTAGGCACATAAGTACAATTGAGGTCATTCACGAACAATGGGTTGATCAAGACCCTCATTAGAGCAACAAGAGAAAAAGATTTACTAATTCAATGCTTAGGAGGCTATACGTATATCAAAGATTCAAACTTCCTCATAATCATGCATTAAAGTCCATGAACAAACTACAACATGCATTAGGGACAACCATGGATCAAAAGGGGATATTAGGAGCTCAACTTGGATCAAGGTGAATAAATATTTACTGATTTCATGATTATGAGATTGAATAGTCATAAAAGATGCAAGATTGATCATAATAGTGAATAAATGTGCTCAAACATGACTAATGTTAGTATTTTCAAGAAATCAGAGAACAAACATTTGACTTAGGGTCTGGGACTAGGCCCAATGTGTATATCTCGTCGAGTTGATCGATTTGATATATTGGTTTGTGCATTTTGGACTTAGGGTCTAGGAATGATCATATTTCAAAGAATTGGTCTTTAAAAAGGGGAACAATACCTTATTTTTGCTACAGATTTGGTCTTGTCCCTTGACTGGGCCTTGGCCTTGCTGGTCCAAGACCAAGCGGGCGTCTTCTCCTTCCTTGCGATCCTATGTTTCAGGGGCTGGGAAAGGGGACAACAGGGGAGCTCCGCTCCCGTTCCTTGGTGTTGCAGCGGCTGCGGCCGTCCAAGAGAAGGGCAACACAGCTGGTGCTGGGCGGCGCTGCCACAACCCCAAAGCACCGAAGGGCTCCATCTGGTCAGGGCACCATCTTGGCTGCTTTTTCCAGTCTCACAGGGTGACACCACAGTGGGGGTGAACCGTGTCCATGGCCGCTGCATCTGAGCAGCATAAAAGGCGAGGGGGCGATGGGAAGGAGGCTTGGAGCCGAGAGGAGCATGCAGGCAAGAACCACAGAAGGATTCTGCCAGCCTAAGCATGCTGTGCGTTATCCATCTTACAGACATAACCACGACGAAGAAAGGGGGGAGATGGCTGGAAGCTCGAGCAAACAAGGGGAGGGAAACGAAGACAAGGGGAACTAGGGTTAGATCGGAGGGTTTTATAGAACATCATGGATGCTAGGGCTTAGATCCCAGCAATCCTGAGCATCCTTCAGAGCATTTACTGCTATTCGTTTCTTTCCTGAAGGGGAAAGGGGAGATGATGACTCCCTGGTCAAGTGTTCCCTTCCGTTTCGGGAAGGAAGACAACAAGATAAATGGGCCACACGCATAGTATTGGGCCCAAGAAGAGTTGAAGAACAAGTAAAACATGTACTATATGAGTCAATTTTCAAATACCCATATCTTGGGCTAGGATGGTCCAAATGAGGTAATTTTTGTACCGTTGGAAAGATAAATGAACACTCTATATTGTGAAACATATTATAGAGCAAGGTGATCATACTAACCAGGTTCAATATTATTTACAAAGTAGTGAATCATTAAATAGTGAAAATTAGATCAAGAGAGCAAATCAAATGTACACATTGTGAAATTGATCATTATAGTGGCCAAAATGGAATATTCCAACCATCTAATTTTGTATTTAATATCAAATTGAGTAAGAGACACTTGATGAGAGAGGAGTAGTACAATAGAAGAGAGAGAAAATCGAGGTTGTCACATCCTTCCCTCCTTACAAGGAATTTCATCCTCGGAATTCATCCTAGATCATAGCTAAGAGTCAAAGTCAAAATAAATGGAGTCTAGGTATCCAACCATAGTTGTCAAGTCATTCCCCAAAATATGGTGTACACTTAGGTTATTATCATTAAAGGTGTACTCATCTCATCTATGTGCATATTACTTTGTACTCTAATATTGTATTACGACATCATCACAACAGTAGGGTTTACCCATCCCTCAGTGTCCACACATTAGGGCTTTTGTTCATATCTTAATATGAGACCAAGGGGTAACATCAAAATCTATTTTATCAATTCTGAAATGAGTATATGCATGGTCATGGCTTCAAACAAGACTATCATCAAGTGTTTATCTCATCTTTACAGTAGATTTCATGCATGTTTTTGTCTTCCCCAAAATTCTTCCAACTCTAATTGATTACATTCATTATTATTCATCATGTTTATTCAAGTTATGATCCAAGAACATCGATATCTAGAGTTAATCATTTTTTTTCTCCATTCAGGGTATGAGATCAGGCATGTTACCCCTAACTATACAAGCTAGGCATCACCGTATCGAGTTCATGATTTCAAAACTACGTCTTCATGTATGGTTTGATTTCATACTAGGTCTAGCTTATGAGTGTGACTTATTGGGCATGTATCAAGTTTTAAACGTAATTGAGATTATTTCATGCATCAAGCATCATATGAGGGACAACATTATCATCAATGTCAAGATTTTTGAATTCTCTTACTTATATCTAGAAACAGTTCCACAAGCTCAAGCCACTCAAGCTAAGACATATGTTTTCAACAAGCATGTTAACCACAACCTTATACGTGTAACAAAAACTTCTACCCATCTTAAGGGTAACCACTAGATTCCTTTATATGCAACTACTAACCCGAGTATGAGGCTCATCATGGATATCACACATCATATACATCATCTTAGGTCTTGGGACATCTACCTCACCTATATATATATATCAAGCATCAAATTTTCAAATGCCTCTTTCTCTAGGGTTAGATATTTTCATAGGACATCTAAGGTTCCACATTTTCAAGGAACCCATCCACTAGGTCACTCAACTCATATACTTAGAAGTATTCTAGCTAGGGACTCATCATCAAGTATTTCATCATTCATATTATTCAACATTTCTAATATTTTGGAGTTTAGGTACTCTAACCTTTTCCCGATACGGGTCAACTCATATCAACATGTCACCCTATTCATATGTCCTATGCTAGAGGTCTTCCTTTGTAAAGAGATTGAGGCCCGTGTTGGTCTCAGACCACACATACAAGACTAGGTACAAGAAAGCATGTCCACCCACTAGCTATGTTTAGCACATCAACCAAGTGGTATGTAACATACAAGGTGCTAGGTTTAGCTAGGGTTTCATGGTCAAACTCATCTCATATCGTCAAACATACTTAACCTTCCTCAAACATCCTGGGTCCTATAAAACATCATCATCAATATCATAATCATCATCTTAGGTTTCTAGGTTACTCACATGCCTAACCTATATCATGGCTCTAGACAACTCTAGAGACTATCACTATCATCTAAACTCTCTCATCTAGACTTGATGTTACATCTCTTTCTCCTAGGTTGCATGAAAACTCACTACCTTTCTACGTGTGGTAACATTTTTCATATGTACATATAATAATACTTGAAATATGTTTTCTCCAATGTTTAACCAGGTGATGAAAACCACCATACTCCATTCGAATAAAACCAAAACCAAAACGAGTTACAACACTCATTAGGCAGTCTAGTATCATGACACCTAGAGAACTAGTAAGAACATGGTGCACACTTGTGTAGACATCCTAAGCACATGTCGTGAATCATGTCTAGGGAGGTAACTTACACAAGTCTACACTTAGTTCTAGAACATCTAGGTTCTAACCTAGAGGCTAAGTCAACCTAATCCACAAGGATATTTCATTAAGTTTCTAGGGTTGAGATGTAGGGTGAGTTTAGTTTGTGTTTCATGTGAGCAATGTTTGGTGTAGTTATTGATCATGCTCTGATACCATCTGTCACGGAACCAGAATCCCAATCCCATGAACAAAACGTATATCAAAGGCGAAATGCGGAAGCGTAAAGCTTAGCACACTTGAACAGATAACAAGATAAAGGCACCAACATAATCTCAACAATCAACAAGATATATTAATAAACATCATTATATTACATGATTTGAATTACATGTTCAAGAGTCACTTTGTACAAGTATGCTCATGTATACTATATCTGGATCTTACAACAAGTACACCTAGCATAGCTCACCAAGCCCTTCATCTTTCAAGCTATCTCTGAACCTAAAAACAACATACGAGAAATGGGTCAACAGACGAGGTGTTGAGTATGGGCTGAAAGATACACATATATATAAGCTTTGCATAATTTAGAAAAGATTTCAAGACTAAATGAACATGTTAATTGTTTAACAAATGCGAAACCATATTTTATGTCATTTCACTCCATTATATCAACAATATCAAGCATGTTTAAGGCCTTTGACCAACTTCCCGTCGGAAGGGTCCGTAAGGGTGCTCAAGCTTAGCTAACCCTTTTATACGAGAGGGACCTCAAGGCCATAGCCAAGAGCTAACCCTTTATCAATCAATATTATAATGGAGTTCTATCTATATATGTGTTCAAGTTATAAAACTGATGAGGAAAACATCGAGTAACACATAGCAATACTACATGGCAATATTTGAGAAAATAGTCAAACAAGCATACAATATATGTCTTTTTCAAGAAAGAAAGTGGTAGTCATATAACTAGATAAGGCCCATACCTGATTCATATATTCTTAACTTAACTCATCCATCACCATCTATCCACATGCCAAACCTGATTAACAACAAGATTGCATATACACATTAGATTCTTATCATTAATCCTATTTAGATGCATTTTAGGGTTTTGGCCAAGGTAGGTTCCAAGTTGCTTATTGGTTCATTATATGATATTGTATTGATCTAGAGGTCATCATAGGAGTGTGGTTCAAGTTTCATATCATTATGATGTTCCATTCATTATATAAGATCTTTTCAAGGTTTAGGGCATTTACATGCATTCTAGGGTCAAAAGGCTCACAATAGGTCACCCTAGATCATGATTCATCAATACAGGAGAACCCATCATCAAACATGGTTTAGATCAACAACATTAAGTCATCAGAAACATATAATAAGATTGGATGGTTGTCCATAAGAAGCAGGATTAGCAATCTAGGGCAAAGTTCAACACTATAGTCCAAAGTAGGCACATAAGTACAATTGAGGTCATTCATGAACAATGGGTTGATCAAGACCCTCATTAGAGCCACAAGAGAAAAAGATTTACTAATTCAATGCTTAGGAGGCTATACGTATATCAAAGATTCAAACTTCCTCATAATCATGCATTAAAGTCCATGAACAAACTACAACATGCATTAGGGACAACCATGGATCAAAAGGGGATATTAGGAGCTCAACTTGGTTCAAGGTGAATAAATATTTACTGATTTCATGATTATGAGATTGAATAGTCATCAAAGATGCAAGATTGATCATAATAGTGAATAAATGTGCTCAAACATGACTAATGTTAGTATTTTCAAGAAATCAGAGAACAAACATTTGACTTAGGGTCTAGGACTAGGCCCAATGTGTAGATCTCGTCGAGTTGATCGATTTGATATATTGGTTTGTGCATTTTGGATTTAGGGTCTAGGAATTATCATATTTCAAAGAATTGGTCTTTAAAAAAGGGAACAATACCTTATTTTTGCTACAGATTTGGTCTTGTCCCTTGACTGGGCCTTGGCCTTGCTGGTCCAAGCCCAAGCGGGCATCTTCTCCTTCCTTGCGATCCTCTATTCCGGGGGCTGGGACATGGGACAACAGGGGAGCTCCGCTCCCATTCCTTGGTGTTGCGACGGCTGTGACCGTCCAAGAGAAGGGCAACACGGCTGGTGCTGGGCGGCGCTGCCACAGCCCCAAAGCACCGAAGGGTTCCATCTGGTCAGGGCACCATCTTGGTTGCTTTTCCAATCTCACAGGGAGACACCACGGCGGGGGTGAACCATGTCCATGGACACTACATCTGAGCAACATAAAAGGTGAGGGGGCGATGGGAAGGAGGCTTGGAGCTGAGGGGAGTATGCGGGCAAGAACCACAGAAGGATTCCGCCAGCCTAAGCATGTTGTGCGTTATCCATCTTACAGACATAACCACGAAGAAGAAAGGGGGGAGATGGCTGGCGGCTTGAGCAAACAAGGGGAGGGAAATGAAGACAAGGGGAACTAGGGTTAGATCAGAGGGTTTTATAGAACATCATGGATGCTAGGGTTTAGATCTCAGTAATCCTGAGCATCCTTCAGAGCATTTACTGCTATTCGTTGCTTTCCTAAAGGGGAAAGGGGAGATGATGACTCCCTGGTCAAGCACTGTCTTCCGTTTTGGGAAGGAAGACAACAAGATAAATGGGCCACACACCTGGTATTGGGAAGGAAGACAACAAGATAAATGGGCCACACACCTGGTATTGGGCCCAAGAAGAGTTGAAGAACAAGTAAAACATGTACTATACGAGTCAATTTTCAAATACCCATATCTTGGGCTAGGAAGGTCCAAATGAGGTAATTTTTGTACCGTTGGAAAGATAAATGAACACTCTATATTGTGAAACATATTATATAGCAAGGTGATCATACTAACCAGGTTCAAGATTATTTACAAAGTAGTGAATCATTAAATAGTGAAAATTAGATCAAGAGAGCAAATCAAATGTACACATTGTGAAATTGATCATTATAGTGGCCAAAATGGAATATCCCAACCATATAATTATGTATTTAATATCAAATTGAGTAAGAGACACTTGATGAGAGAGGAGTAGTACAATAGAAGAGAGAGAAAATCAAGGTTGTCACAGTTACAGTGGCATTCTGTACTCTCTTCGCCATCGAGGGATTTCTTGTTTATCTCACATCGATGCGACATTAACAATATCATCGGGAGATTAGTGATACATCATCCCAGCATAAACATATAATGAAGGATTGAGAGATTAAAGATACATCTCATATCGAATCCTACATTAGGACGTAAGGATATTCGCGTCAATAACCCCCACATACTCAAAAGTATGCTCTCCAGGAGTTCCCTTAGGAAAACCTATTTCACCATCATTTAACTTCTGACAATGATGGATCTATGGTCAGGGCTCTACATGATATCATTATACTTGATTATTTAAGTACATTATGACATTCTTTTATCATCAGGCATGTTTTCAAACATAAACCAATAAGACAATTTTTATAAAGATAAAGTACTAATTGTATCAAGTTCATATCACATTTGTTAACATTGGGATGTCAATCCCTAACCATCTCATCATTGTGATCCCGTATCATGGGTGTTCAAACCCTTAGATCATCAAAACACTTGCTACCAAGTAACATACTATCATCAAGTCATTTAACAGCATGACCTTGATTGTAACAATTCAGATATTTCTCATGGCTCATACAACCTATAAATCTCATATGTTACCTCTTACTAGGCAACATAGCATATCATTACTTTCAAGACTTATAAAGTACTTTCAATGAATATGGCATCATAACCCTTACCTGGCTATGATCACTTCTTCATAAAGACCTGCTTGACTAACACAATTGATAATATGAACATTACATCTATATCAACACAATACAATTTATTTCCAAGTTAAGTATAGAACACCACGGCCGTGCTACCTTGCACGATCGTGCAAAGGGAAACCACCACGGCCGTGTTACCTTGCACGGTCATGCAACTGAAGAATACCACGACCGTGTTATATCACCACGACTGGTTTCTAGGGTTAGGGTTTCTTATTCAATTCAATTAGGGTTATTCAACCCTTTTTTCTTACAAATGCATAATGATTCCTCATTGCATACTCAAGTATAGAGTTTCATGCTTAAGAGTATAACCCAATATTAGGGTTTATTGTTCATATCATCACACTACCCTAGATTAGGGTTTACTATTCACATTACCTCACATTACCCTAGATTAGGGTTTACTATTCACATTACTTCTCATTACCCTAGATAAGGGTTTACTATTCACATTACTTCCATTACCTTGGATTAGGGTTTACTATTCACATTACTTCACATTACCCTAGATTTGGGTTTACTATTTACATTACATCACATTACCCTAGATTAGGGTTTACTATTCACATTACATTACATTTCAATGAATTAAGATCATACTATCATCATGTATGGGAATTACTTCTCTTCGTTCCCCAAATTAGGTTAAGATTCATTAACCATCATAATTAGGGTTTCCATGATCTCACTATGAAGGATCATACCCTAATTAGATGCATTCATACATATTGGAGGTTATTTACTTGATTCTCATTCATATAAGGAGTCTTCTCTCTCCTCTTTCTATGAGATGATGATTACATCACCCTTGATTAGACTAAGTCAAATCAACCTTGACAACATAAGTTATGTCATCACCATTATGGTCATTAGGGTTTACTTAATCAAGGGTTATTAGTCACACTATCCCCTCAAGGGTACTTTTGTAATGTTCACCATTGGTCATAACATGCATTAATCCACTAATTACTTAGTCTCTTAATCACTTTAGATATCTATAAGGTTTAGGTTAGTCAACCACTAAACCATCTTGACCACTAAGGTATCAAACGTTCTTAACCTTGTTAGACCTCAAACTGTCTTACACACTAACCCTCCAAACGGTCTTGGAAGGACCTTGAAACCATTTGGTGGTGTTGACCATTTGGTCTAGTTTGAATTTTGAAACCGTTTGGTAAAGTACATACTCAAGACCTTTTGCCCTAGGTGAGGTGAAGACCGTTTGGCCATGAAGACCGTTTGGCCAACTTTGACTTTGAAACCGCATGGGCAAAACCGATCTTGAAACTACATGAGATCAAACAGTTTGGGATCGTTTGGTCCCAAAAGGTCTTGAGACCGTTTGGACTCAAACCGTCTTGAGACAGTTTGGACCCAAACGGTCTTGAGACCGGTTGGTCCAAACCACCTCAAAACCACATGGACCAAAAAGTGTCTCAATCACTTCAATTGAGTTAGGGTTTCCAATGTTGAACCCCTCAATCAACCATGCACTTGTTAGCCATTTATCAATTGAGTCAATTAGGTTAACCCTCTACTGATTTTACACTCAATTGACCTTCAATTGATCACCAATTAGGACTTGGATCAATTGAATTAGGGTTTGGAATCGCTCACCCTTCAACATATTTCAACATGAGTCTAATTGATTTGAAACGATTGAACCATTAATCAATTTGGTCATGACCTGACCCCAAACGGTCTTGGGATCATTTGGATGACCTCCAAACGGTCTTGAGACCGTTTTCTCAGGTCCACATCAAAAACCAACTCATCTAATTAAGGTTTGGCTCATTGATCTGATCATTAGGTCACTAATCAATTACACTTCAACTTGTTACCTTTAGATTTATAATCACTTGACCATAGTCAACCCTAGACCTTAAAACGGTCTTGGGTGACCCCCAAACGGTCTTGGGATCATTTGGACATCCTCCAAATGGTCTTTAGACCGTTTTCCCATTATGTCATCAAAAATCAAGTCATTCACTTAAGGGTTGAACCCTAGGTTTGGTCACCAAATCAGCACTTAATCATTTATCAACTTGTTATCATTGGACCCTCAATTGGTCAACCCCACTTACCCTAGACATACAAACGGTCTTGGGTTGTCACCAAATGGTCTTGAGACCATTTGGGTGATCCCCAAATGGTTTTGAAACCGTTTGGGCCACTCAACCCAAACTTCAACTTGATTCAATCACTGAAATCAGCAAAAAACCCGATTAGGGTTTAGATGATTGATGTGCCTTCAATTGGTGATTTACTTGGAATTAGATGATGATTTTTTGTAGGTGATTAGTCCACAATATTTACAACAGACCTCCAAATGGTCAACACATCCAAACGGTTTTAAACTATTTGCTTCTATGCGGTTTGTGAAACCGTTTGCATTCAAATGGTTTGAAATTGTTTGCTCCCAAACGGTTTGGGAAACCGTTTGTGCAAGAGGTGGAAGACCATTTGATAAATAAAGTTTGTGGATAAACTTTGGAATTAATGTCATCATCTTCTACCTCAAGAATAGGGGCTGTTCTTCATGGAATTGCTAGCAAGAACACACCAAAGTGTCTAAAGAAGAAGAATAAACAATTATACTAGGAGAAGAGGATGCATTAACAAAGCTTAAGGGTTAGAATTATAAAACCCACCTTAAGATCTGATCTAGAGCTCCAAGCTTCGTAGCTTTAATGGTGTATGAAGCTCCAAAGGTTGTCCAAGGTCCGTTCTTCAAGATTTGGATGGAGAAGATGGCTAGAAAGAAGAGTTGTGTAAGGAAAACTAACAAACCAACCTTGTATTAGGGTTTCCTCCAAGAATTCGAGCTAGGTGATGATCCATACTTACCAACTTAGCTTGGTCATCTTCCTATGTTCCATAGATCCCTCTTGTTCGGTCCAAAGCAAGAAGATGAGGAGAAAAAACTAAAGGAACGATCCTTTTCTTTGAGGAAAAAGGGTGCTTATATATTTTTGGGTATTATCAAGGCAAAGAGAAAGATAGTTATTTCTTTTATTTCTTAAACCCATCCAATCATGCTTGCTACACCCTTGGCCACGTTTCTTCCTCCTTTTCACATGAAAAACCTCTTTTTTATCCAAGGTTAAAAGGAAAAGAACCAAACACCTTATTAAGTTATACATGTATAAAAGGCCATTTGCTTAAAACTTGGTTATTTAAATATTAAGGCTATCTTTCTTACTTGGTCATTTAAATGAGGCGCCCCTCTCATTTTCTTTGCTCTAATTGATTCCAAGAAACATGAGAGATAGTCTAGAGGGTATATTTTACATGTTGCACCCTATGTTTTGGGTAAATTGCACTTTACACCAAAACTAGGTTTTAAAGCACAAGGATTGCTCTGCAAGCTACATCTTGGTGCTCAAGCTTGAAGAATCCATACCACTACATCATATTAATTCTTATGATGTCTCATTATCAGAGTAACATCTTAACATATACAATTTGCAAGTTAACCCCTCTAATTGGGTAATTTGCACTTTAGTCCAAAATTAACCAAACAATATTGCAACATTGTTCAAAAAAGGAATGAAATAGAAATATAGGTTCCTCAAGAGCTTTAATTACATTTAATAAGATAACCACAAGCATCTAATCACATATTTAAGCAAAACACCTATGATTAGTTCATAACCCAGGTCAGGGATGTTACATTAGTGGTTGCCTTATGCTTGACCCCTGGAGGCTGATGATATCTTGGTTGCCTTTAGAAGAACCAAACCCTGGAGAGAGGATGAGGCTTCTGGCACCTATGTGCCTATGGTATTAGTATTTACCTTCCGAGAAAGGAAGAAGAAGTTCTGTATACCCTGGAGAGGTTTAGTAACATGTTATGAGGCCTTGTACCTTGTTGTTGTCCTTGAGGAGGACCCAACTCTAAGTGTTGCTCGAGTTGAAGGATGATAGGAAGTGCATGTCATGCCTTTTGCATGCTTGATTCGTGGTTAAGAGATAGAGCATGCAGTTGGACACCTAAAAGTGAACCTAGGGTTCCTAGGCCTAAGAGGGGAAGTAGTGTACCCAATGCTCATGATGAGAATTAAGTTGCTATAGTTTTGAGCACGGTACTCCTCCTGTATAGAGGAAAAAGGAAATCCCTGAAGTTTAAGGTATGTTTGATGAACCCCTCACAGCTAAGTTGATGACATGAGGATGTATGATCTTGATCCAATATGGAGGGTGAGAACAAGTACGACCTAACATGGTTTTGTAGGTGGTCTACTTGTGCCTTGAATAGCTTGTTAGGGTTAAGCATGCTAGACCCAAGGACGTTGGTGACCTTTGTTATCGAGGAGAAGTTTTCCTCCCATCCTAGGAGAGGGACCCTTTGGTAGGGTGTATATCAATTTTGTTGGTTTAAGGTAACCTAAAGAAGTCTCATAGGATTTTGAGAAGCTAAGTGAAAAGTACATAGTATGATAATGAACCTGTAGACCCATAGATAACCATCTCTAAGTGCATATGGATGTGTTACCATGGAGGTAACTGGTATGGGGCTTGACCAAGGTAGGCAGGTTGCCATGACCCCTATGAAAGGATGAAAGTCAGCCCATGAATGCAGAGAGAGAGAGAGATGATGAAGGCTTTGGTAAGGTTCTAAGTTGAACATGTACTATAAGAGAATCCTAAGTCTATCCTAGGGCCAGGTAGGGATAATACTGATGAAAGTAGGAGTTGCCTAATTCCCTAGTTGCACATGACCATAGGGTCGGGAGGTAACAACTATCATTGTCTGAGGGCCATGGGTTAGGAGATTGATCACCTTCATGAACTCATGGGACCCAAAGGGCAGATGAGTAGGGCACTCTCTGGATGCATAAGGGAAGAGGGATGACCCCAAAAGTGTCAGCACCCAATAGACCTCAAGGAGATGACCAAGGGTTGTGTGTAAACCCAAGTAGGTTCGAGACTAGTTTTCCATGGAAGTAACCTTTATATCGAGATGATTGTGATATAGAGACATAGGTGGCA
This sequence comes from Alisma plantago-aquatica, assembly GCA_963693085.1. Taxonomy (NCBI): domain Eukaryota; kingdom Viridiplantae; phylum Streptophyta; class Magnoliopsida; order Alismatales; family Alismataceae; genus Alisma; species Alisma plantago-aquatica. The sequence goes on along the minus strand of OY856412.1, from coordinate 737,349,541 downwards.
TGTCTCAACTTGGATTTAAAGGTGCACTGGCAAGGTGGGATGTACAATCTCTACTCTTGGAACAGGAAGAACTCTGTATTTGAACTGTAGCCAAATGCTTATTTCCTCTTGTTATGGGGGTGAGAGATAGGACAATATGCATGCCATACACCAAGGATAAAGATGATGTGGGTTGGAACGTTGCCACGAGATATGGGAATAGAGAAGACAACATACCCTGGCAAAGTGAATAGTACATGGATGGTTTGCAAACACTAAGAGGAATGAGGTAGTCACCTTATGAGGATGTTTTTATCAAGCGATATGAGTCATACAAGGTTGAGTTTGATCACCAAGAAGATGAGCTCAAAGTGTTCTCAATGAAGATAGACTTAGAGTTCGAATTTGAGATGTTAAATGAAATACATGGAAGTATATGTTTTTAATGTTACCTAATACCTAAGGATGTGAAGTGGTAATGGATGCTCCAGTTGAGATATATCTGCCTAGTTTGGCTAGAAGAGGTTAATAGACAAACCCTAAGTTTGGAAAAGAAGATATGTTTGGCTAACACTTAGATGTAATGAGATATGTTGAACAAGTTAATGGTTGTTTGGTTAGCCAGCCTAGGCCATGATGAAAGGAAAGGATGGTTGTAGAATCTCAAATGCACTTCTTTGGAAAGGAAGGTGATGAAACCCCGACTAAAGTGGTTTAAGGTTTCTGAGGAATCGATCTTGAGGAATCATGTCATACATGAAATCATGATTGAAGACCACCATACACCATGGTACTACCAAGATAATAAGTGACAATAGTACTTTAGATGCCTAAGATGAAGTTGAATGTGGTTTATGGCCATGCAAGCCATAGGTGAAGGATGAACACTAGTAACCCAGTGCATTGATATAGAGGATTCCGAAAAGAGAAAGGGAGTTCATCACTATGGATGTTGTAAGTCTCCCCTGGACCAAGGAAGGTCGAGATGCAATATGGGGTATGGTAGATCGCTTCACCTAGAAGACATGAGAAAGAAAGAGTACTGTCAAGGGATAGATCGGGTTGAACTGCATATGAGAGAGATGGTTCAACTACACCATGAGGTGAGTGTAAAAGTTATTGAGTATAACCTAAAGGTTCACTTTCGTGAGGTGGAAGTAGAAACATGAAGAACCCTACGTTAGTAAAATTTATCACCCGTAACTAATGGTTAGTATGCTCCAGACTAAAGGGTCTGATGAGAGCATATGTGCTCGTTCAGGGTGATAGCTAGAGACAGTTCTTGTCCTATGAAAGATGTGATGATAGCCACCATAGCCAATATTGAGATTTAAAGAAGCTCTGTAAGAGAGGTTGTGTCGGTCACCACTTCAGTAAGGTCATGTTGGTGAAAGGACCACGTGATGGTTAGAAAAGGGCCACAGTGTGTGTAGATGAAGTCACTTTGATCGTGCAATGGCTGAAAGGAGCCTAGAGACGACAAGAGTCGTGATCAGATGCAAAGAAGACTAACATGCAATTCACTATGGGAGAATATGTAACATGAAAATCTGACCCCTCTAAGTTATAGCTAAGAGAGATGAGTCCCCGATGCATGGGTTCTTATGTCATGGTTTGGTGGAGAAGGCTAAGTTTGATCTTACCCCTCAAGATAAAGTAATGTGTGATAAGTTCCAGGTGTCCAATTTAGAGCACTATGTGAGGTACCCTGACCATGTGCGGAGTAATGAACCTAGTGAGCCCCAAGGGAGGCTGAAATGGCATGAGTCACCTGTGCAGTTTATAGACGCCAGGATGAAAGAACTCAGAGAAAAGCATATGTGATGATAAAGGTTCTTTGGAAGCACCATGGGTAAGGTAAAGTCGTGTAGGGGCCGTTGATGGACATGGAAAAGTCTTATCCTAAATTGTTTGTTTGCTTGATAAAATTTTGAGGACAAAATTCTTATAAGAGGGGAAGGATGTTACAACCCTGATTTTGGGTTCAGTTGCTGTTAATGTATCGCTTAGCACTTACAATCATTAAGATGTTTATCCTACAGTTTAATCCTTTTCTACTTCCGATTAAGGCTAGTATAGAAGGGTTGATCCCACAGGACAACTTTTTAAGATTGTTTCATTTATCTCAATTATTTTGAAGAACTATTTTATTATTATTTTGTATTTTTTTTAGATTTGGAACGGAAAGTAAAAGTCGGGTTTTGGGGTTGGTGATTAACACTAAGGAATGAAATACAAGAATGAAAATGCACTTAACAAGAATAAAAATGTACAAGGAAATTTTAAGATTATTGTTAGCACAAGAAAAACTATATGAATGAAAAGACTAGGAATTAAAGAAAGAAAAAGTATGTGGTGATTAAATCAAGAGATGGAAATCGAGGCGTTAGGGGTTTTCACCACCTTAGACTAGGCAAAATAAACTAATCCTTAAAAATGACGAATTCAATGAAGGCAAGTGAATTAATAAAAATCCACTAAAGATAGACTCCACATGAGCCCATTGATCCTGGTGCTCATGCTTCTTAGTTCATCATCCTAAAATAAGAAGATCCACGGTCATTTCAAAAATCCTATGCGATTGGGTTTGTTGTTCTAAATCCGAACATCCACGGTTATATCCATCAGGATTAACTTTTGATCAAATCAATTAATTACTTTGATAGATCAATTAGTTATCAAGCCCAAAAGCCATCTAGAATCATTTTTTAGGAAAAGTCGATAAAGCCATGGCTAAGGGGTTATTCCCCTTGCCTCGATGGAAAACTACTCACTCATGGAGAAGGGGGAGACGGAGGAAGAAAGTACTGAAGCCATAGTCTAGCCCAAAATCAGGAGGTTAATCCTTATGCTAGAGACAATAAAATGGCTTAGTTCTTAGTTCCTTGCTCCAGAATTAAAGAACGGAGAAAAGAATATTAAGACTAAAGCAGAATAAAGAGACAAGAATAAAGTATGAAAGAACAATGCTTGAAATAAAATCTACTTTATTGCAGAATAAGAAGATGATTACAAGAATAAAAGCTTCAGAATCCCCATACGAAAGAAATCCAAGATGCCTTGAGGAGGAGGAAGTGCCCCTCCTTTTATAGGAGGGGAAGGAGGCAATTTTACAATTAGGTTGAGGGGTTTTTGAGGCTGGCGGCTGAGATTTTTTCTATCTGCGCGCCGCCAACCGACCGGTTCAGAAACAAACTGATCGGCTGGAAGATGCTGGCGTGTGACAGCCAATCGATCAGCTGCCAACCCTAATTAGGGTGGCGGTGCAGTTGAAACCGCTCAATGTCGTTTCTTCTCATCAATAGGGCATCAACCGAGCGTTTGGTTTAGGAATCGGGCGATCTCAGCCAGTCATCCGATGAGAGTAATGATCGGCGCTTGAAGGCGAATCGAGCGTTTCAATTTGTCAGACGATCAGGTTGATGAGGTGAGATGATCAGGTCGATGAGGTGAGACGATCGGTTGATAATATCGGTCGATCGGCTCAGGTCCTGAAACTGCAATAAAATGCACATGATTGTCAGATTTGTGATAAAAACAAGAAAATATCAATTTGTGCAATTTCAAGAGATGAATGGAGTATTTCTATGTGACAAGCTTAATAATTCGCAGAAAAGATGTGTTGAAATAGCACACATCAAAATACCGCGGACTTAAAGTTTTTCTTATCCTCAAGCAATTGAAAAATCAAAATGATTCAAAAATTTTGGAATAACAAGTTCATCCTCCCTAGATTAGCAATTCTTCTATCCTTTTCATGGCCAAGCGACCCATCTCCTAGAACCACAAATTGCAAGCACTATGTTTCTCAAGAAAACATTCTTCATAACTTAATTTTTTTAAACTTATACTTTGTAAAGACAGTCTTGATCTAACTTGCACTTCGACACTCATTTTGTTTTGAAATTGGGTTGATTGTTGCATGAGAATAGAGAATTTGAGGTGTGATGGAAAAATCCCTCCTCTATTCGACTTGGGATATAATTTTTTCATAAACTTGTGATTACATTGACCACAATTTTTTTGTGTGCCTTTTTTTTGGCATCTTTGGATGGTACACCCCTTTGTGGGGTATGGAAGAAGGGCATGCCACCCCTGGCTCAGGGTTTGGCGTGTGATTTATTTTTCCCGTGCAACAAAAAACCTTTTTTTAGTAATTTTCATTGTATAAGATAGAAGAGACATGTAGTTACATTATATAAGAGTAAAAGAATAATTTAATCTAATGCGAAAGTTAAGAAAATCTGCATTTGATTCTATTTGATACTCTAAGGCTTGCCACCGTTTCCAAAAATTGCTATCATGATCATAGGGAACTTGTTATTGCAAAGTTTTTTTTGAAATAAATTTGATAATGCATTTGATTTTTGAAGATAAAGTACAACATTCAGCCGACTAGATAAAGGCCTTATGTGTGGCATGCAACTCATAAAAACATAATTAACTAATGCGGAAGCGTTCATCAAGCAGCGGATTAGCAAAAATCACTAAAAATTAAAACTTTTTGCAAAGAGATCCACACATAGTAAATCTTTTTCTTCAAGAGCCAAAGTATAACACATTTACTTTTTGGATCAAAGGTACATATCATGCATCATCTCTTTCTGAGAATTACAAGCATCAGTTGACCTGTTAAGCTAAACACAGGTAGTATAAAATCTCGAGACACTGATCCAAAATCTCAAAAGCACTAACTACTACTCCGAGGACCTGAGAGTACAGAGACGACACATAGGACTCTATATACAACTATACATGTCATGACAGCCAATGTCTCCACTTGAGACTTCACTGTTGTCCCTACTGCTACTGCTGTTCTTCACCTACTGAAGGATTCCTGTCTCCTCATCCGCGTCCACCTAAAAATGTGGTTCCCATGGGGGTGAGACAATTATAGAAATTGCCCCAGCGAAAGTTATAACTCTCTGCCAGAAACATTATTATTGCATCTTAAGAAGACAAATATGAACAGGGTAATCATATTTATTTGACAGCAGATATTTTAATGTCTAACAGATTAGAACATTGTTCTATATCAGAAGCATTGTAACTATAACTTGATAGAATCAACATGTCACTTATTCTTTAATGAGTATGAAGAACATGTATAACATCTATTTAAACTACAGAATCATTACCACTGCATTAACTCTTTTCAGTCTTAGATCATATATCTAAAGCCTGGCATTATCATTGTGGATTCATTGCCCGTAGCCATACTCTTTTCATAAAGTGTTGGGATCTTAATCCCTCATTTCAACACTGGGAATTCTCATCCCTTCACAATTTCAATACCATAACCATGAAATCCTGGGTATTCAAACCCTTAGCTCATCACCTGAGCATTGTTATCACTTTCTTAGGTAACTAACACCTTTAGGTCATCTGATCATGGTAAATATGATACTTTCTACACAAGCATCCATCATGGCACTTGAGGCCCATTAACTCTCTTGCCACCTCTTACCAGACACAAGGTATATTATGGCACACCATGCCCAATAAACAAATTCAAACTAATAACACATCATAGACCATACCTGGCTATGCTCATTATCTCATGATACTTGCGTGGTTAGCACATATGATAGTAGTACATTAATTATCTATCAATACCATGCAAAACAAATGTATCATTATTTTAAGAGTATCACCCTTATTCCTTTATCAGGATTAGGGTTTTCCATCACATATCTCATGTATCCTTCATTCAATTATATTGGACTTATAACACATCAAGGTATATGACCATATTAGGTCACTATCAATCATCTCCAAGTCCATCATGGAGCACCACGGTCGTGCAGCCAGGAACGGCCGTGCAAAGAAAGTCACCACGGCCGTGCTACCTTGCACGGTCGTGCAAAGGGAAGTTACGACGGCCGTTCTACCTTGCATGGTCGTGCTACAGGAGTTCACCTCATGAAATGTTTCACCTTTATAAGGCCATTCCTTCTATTTCATCATTAAGATTTCTTTATACCCTAATTAAAATTAGGGTTATAATTCATTGTCATATTGCCCAAGATTAGGGATTTATGCATTATGACTTCACATTAAAGTCTCATATACCTTCACCCTTCTCAGGGACTCTCATCAAAACATAGTATTATAACATCATGTGATGTTAATACTTAGTCAGGATTTCTCATGGAATCACCCTCAACTAGGGTTTCACATGGAATCACCCTCAACTAGGGTTTCATAATGATACACCCTCAACTAGGGTTAGAGTTCAATAACCTTGTGAATTAGGGTTTATGTTCATGATTAGGGTTTCATGATCTCTCTACTTAAGGATCATACCCTTAAACACCACATGAATCATATTCTTATATGAATTCATGCTATCATCATCTCAACTTGATTAGGTCATATCAACCCTTCAATCGAGTTCATACAACTATGATTAACATAGTGTACCAAGTCATTGATCCTATAAGCAATTAGGGTTCATCCCTTAATTGGGACTAACCACTTAGGTACTAATAGGGTTTCAACCTTTGTACCTTCATTGACTATCATTACTAATCAGCATTGGATCAATGGATCATTCATCATCTTGATTCTCAAGAGATTCAATCACATTGGACCTCCATTACATAAGGTATCCAATTGAATTGGTCAATTGAATCTTCAATTGCAATAGGTACTCAATTAGGTTATTCAATTGGACCTTCAATTGCATTAGGTTCTCAATTGGGTTAACCAATTGACCCTTCAATTACATTAGGTATCTAATTGGATTGACCACTTGAACCTTCAATTGCATAACACAACTTGACCTTGAAACCACCTAGGTCTCCAAACGGTTTGAGACCGTTTGCCCAAGTAGGTGAAGATAGTTTGGCCAATTAGGTGAATACCGTTTGGCCAAGCAGGTGAAGACCGTTTGCCATCATATCATCAAAATCCAAGTCAACCAATTAAAGTTTGGATCATTGGATTGATCACCAAATCAGCAATTGATTACACTTTAACTTAGTATCATTGGATCATCAATTGCTTAACCATACTCACCCCTAGACCTCCAAACGGTCTTGGGTGACCTCCAAACGGTCTTGAGACTGTTTGGATAAGCTCCAAACGGTCTTGAGACCGTTTGCCTCATCCAACCCTTGGATTCTAGTGAAAACTCATCAAGGTTTGGTCTATCGAGTTGATCAACACATCATCAATTAATTGCAATGTGATTTGGTACCTTTGGACCTTCAATTGGTCAACCATACTTGACCCCAGACCTCCAAACGGTCTTGGGTGATCCCCAAACGGTTTTGAAACCGTTTTGGCTAATCAACCCAAAATCTCAAAATCAACTCATTGGAATTTCAGCACTAATCTCAATTAGGGTTTACCCAATTGATTAGCCTTCAACTCATGACTCGTTTGGAATTAATCCATAAAATTTGGTGAGTCATTAACCAACACCATTAGGAACAGTAATCCCAAACGGGCAACGCTTGGTAAACCATCTCAAATGGTTTTGAAACCGTTTTCCCAAAAAGTCGAATTACTCAAATTGAATATCAGCACTTAATCCAATTAGGTTTCCCTAATTGATTAGCCTTAAACTCACGATTACTCTGGAGTTAATCCCTAATATTTGGTGAGTCATTAACCAACATGATTAGGAACAGTAATCCCAAACTGTAAACGCTTGGTCAACCATCTCAAACGGTTTTGAAACCGTTTTCCCAAAAAGGTCAAGTTAAACAGATTGAAAATCAGCACTTAATTCAATTAGATTGCCTAATTGATTAGCCTTCAACTCTCGATTCCTTGAGAGTTAATCCCTCAAATTTGGTGGGTTATCAGACTACATAATTATGAACAACATTACAAAACGGTCAATGCTTGGTCAACCATATCAAATGGTTTTGAAACCGTTTTCTCCCAAACGGTTTCAAACCGTTTGCCCTTAAACAGTTTGCTGAAACCGCATAACCAATCAAATTAAAATGATTTGGAGTAGCTATCAAAACCGTTTGGCTTGGTAATTTTATTTGGATAAGCATATAGGATGATTTAATCATCCCCTTCCTTCGAACAACCAAGAACAGCAACCTTTCTTGATGGAAATTGCAGCAAAGAAACAAGAGTGTATCAAATTAAAGAAAACAATCAACAAAGTATAGAGAATTGATGCAATATAAATGATTAAGGGTTTGAGTTATAAAACCCGCCTCAAATTAGATCTCCAAGCTCCAAGATACAAGGCTCTAATGGTGGATGGAGCTTCTCCAACTATTCCAAGGCTCAACTTCAATATTTGGAGTGAAATGATCGGTTAGAATTGAAGATTGAGTGAAGAAATGAAGGAATTACACATTGTTTTATGATTTTCACCATGAAATCATGAAGAACGAAGATCAAAGGCTTACCAACAGGTTGGGGACGTGCTCCCTGCTGTCCTTAGCCTTCTTGGTCAGTTTTGCAAGCAAGGAGAATAAGTGGGGTCGTAAAAGCCTTTCATTTGGCTTGGAAAAGGTACTTTTATAAGAAAATTGAGGAGAGAGAAGATACTTTATAAAAGTCTTTTAAATTCCAAAATTGTTGCCACCACTCCCCCCTTGGTTTCTTGCATGCAAGGGCATCTCTATCCCCACCGAACTCCCTTCCATTATCCATGAATTAAGGGAAAAGAAATTAAGCACCTTAACCCTTATAATAAGAATATCCTTATTTGAGTGGAAATTCTTTTTCTTATAATAATGGTGAGTGGAATTTCACCTCCTTAGGATATGCTCGTGCCTTTGCAAGGCTTTAGGCTTATCCACACACATCTGAATCCAACCATTTTAATTTTGGTTGAAGTCCCTTTAATTAATACATTCATTTTTGCCCTAAATTGGATTAGGGTTTCACTTAGGATTAAATCTTGATTATTTTAATATCAAGATTCTCTCTCCTCCCTCTTAATTCAAATGAGAGGTCCCTCTCATTTTCTTTGCTCAACATGATGCCAAGAAACATTAGGGACTTTATTGAAGTGGTAAATTGCATATTGAACCCTTGGTTTTGGGTAAATTGCACATTACTCCAAAACTAGGTTTTTATGCACAAACATTGCTTTATCAGCTCTTTCTTAGTGTTCAGGCTTCCATAAGCCATACCTCAGCATCATTTTCACTCTCATGATGTTTCAACACATGAGGAACATATTATCATGCACAATTTCACTTAAACCCCTCAACTTGGGTAATTTGCACTTTAGTCCAATACAAACAAAACATTGATTTCAACAATGTTCAAAAAGGACTAGAATTGCAACATAAGTTCCTCTTGAGGCCTAATTACTTTTCACAAGATGAGATTAAGAATTTAATCATCTTTCTTAATCAAAACACCTAGGGTTAAGTATAACTCAGGTCAGGGGTGTTACATTTTATAAACCCCTAACAAGGATTTCGCCCTCGAAATCCCAAACAAGAAGAGGAATAGATTATTCATTAATCCTGCCCTCAAGTCTCCACATCTCACCTTAATATTGTGGAGATATCATGAATTCTGTAATTCACACATAGTTCCTTTCATTAATTCCTCTTTATCACTGTTTATGTTTATGCAAAGCATAAACCCCTAACATATGATGTCCATGTCATTGAAAGGAAAGGGCATAAAAGGACATACTTTGTGATGGAGTGGACTTTTAGAATCTTTAAATGTCTAATGACATAAGTAAATTCATGACCAGTCGATATTTGACACCAAATTCATGTATGTTGAGTTATCTTAAGTGTACTAGTGCTTTGGCAATGTTTGGATGGTGATTGAAGTTTATATCATGTTTGAATCCCAAAGCTTATGCCTTTTGAGGAATTTAATTGATTGGTCAATTAATGATATTTTGAGACCAATGTTTGATGGAATGTATTTAGGACAATAATAATAAAGTTGTGGACCAAAGTATTTTAATATTTAGCCTACATTTAGACCTTCTTTGGTATGTGACACACCCTTTAGTTCTGTTGGTAGAGTCACGGATTGCTTGTAAGTGATTCGATCCATTCAACAGGATGAGAACAAGGGGTAGAACGACACCAGTGTGATCTCCTACATGAAGTTGCTTGGGATCGTGGACCCGTTAGAAACGTGGGATTCTTGGGCATCACACGTCGCAAGGAGAGGGACAAGGCACAATCGTCGTGGGGTAGTGGGAGATCTAATCGAGCAGTTGGCTCTGCCCTTCCCCGCATATCCTCTTTGACGCACACACTACATTTGTCGTCTCTCCACAACTACATGTGAGGGTGATGACTTTGCCTACTCCGTAATCAAAGTGGAAGACTAGAGCAGTTCAACCGAGGCACTTTTGTCATGCGGCAACCCCATGCAGGCTGGCGTCGAGTAGGAGACACAGTTGCAGCAACAGCCTGGAGGAGCCTCAGTTTACTCATAGAGCACAGGAAGACACGGCGGTGCCCAGAATCTAAGAAATGGAGGCGTCATGAAGGTGGCGTATCAACGGACGTGGAGAGGTTTCCCCTTTCCCTTCCGTCGCGGCGGCAGCTGACGCCGGCGAGGTCTTCGGATCCGCGAGAAGGGGCAGCTAACAGCAATCCTTAAGGCCGACGCCATGTAGGGAGGCCTTGAGAAGTGGTTCACGGCGTTGGAAGCTGACGAGGAGTCCTTCATCGTAGAAGCACAACGTCGAAGGGACGAATCTGACGACAGCCTTAGAAGAGGGTAGAGAGCATCTGAGATCCATTGAGTCCTCACCGGAGTCCAGCCCAGGCAGCAGCAGCTAGGGGACTGATCGATGTCGGTGGTGTGGGTGGTCCTAGAAGCTAACTAGGAGCAGCCTAGCTCCGTGGACTACTCGCCAGAGGACCTGGCTGTGGCGGAAGGCAGAGGATAGGGGCAAGCGTCGGCGCTGCGACCCGGCACCACGGCCGTAGCGTCTGTCCATGCCCGACTGTATCGCGAGAGCAGAGTCCCGCTCGGGACTGATCGCGTGAGAACGTGAGGTAGCGGGCGGTCCGTCCAAATCAAGAGAACCAACCCTGAACCGGCCGGCTCAGCGTGAGTTAGGAGCCGCGCCCAAGATGGCCACGTGTCAGCGGCCGATTGGCCAATAGAGGTAACAATTTCAGTAAATGAGCATATCTTCAATAATTCGTAGAAATTAGCTCGATGCTCAGAAAAATACAATTAATATACCAAAATTCTCAGAAAGATGAGTAGAACACAATAAAAATAAAATATCAGGCTTTTCATGCACGAATATCAATGATATCTTGTTAGTTGTGAAATGCTTAATTGATGGGTAATAAATATCAAACGTTGGCCTAAAATTATGAGAATATGTCAGTAAATTAATATTCATGCTTATAATCCAGTGGATGTCAGTAATCATGATGTTGATGCACGAAATCATGTAATTTACTCCATATGTCTAATTAGGGCTTATAACCCTAAATAAAATGTATTAAATACACACATGCTCAATAAATGATGAAATTTACAGAGTAAACTCATATCCATACTTGGAACCTCAGTTTTAATTATGAGATCAAGATGATGCAAAGAATCCCTGTTACATGAAGATGACCCGTAATACATGTGATGTACCCCTAATTTGAGTAATACATGCAACTTAGGGTTAATATGTATAAATAATAATATGGAACCTAATGTTTAGATTATGTATCCTAATTTGTAATATGACATCAGTAAGATAATCCCAAGACAAGGATACAAGTAATAAAGAGAATAATCCAATGAGTAAGCAAACCCTAATATGAACACGTTTAGGGTAAAGACGAGATGTAAGATGATGAGAACCTGATGATAGTGTATGATCTTGTCTTAATCAGGTTTAATCAAGGATATAGTTGATATCAAGAATATGTTGTGAATATGATGTCTCTTTGGAAGGTACGCCATTACCTCTTACTTGGCTTATTATACAATATGCTTGTGTTATATGCATAGTAAAATACTTGGCATATGATATTGGATGAAATGATTATTCTTGTATGATATGTTGCATGATTCATTGTACTTATAGCTATGAACACTTGAAACATAATATATCTGTTCCATTATATGAAAGCACTAACTCTTTGGTAGTGTGCTTGGTAGTGACCTAACTCTTTGGTAGTGGTCACATTGTACATATGACCTAACTCTTTGGTAGTGGTCTGACCTAACTCTTTGATAGTGGTCACCTTGTACAAATGATCTAACTCTTTGGCAGTGATCATAAAGGCCTTGAGATATAATGGAAAATAAGCTTAAAATATGTGTTCTCTTTTGTTAATGAATATCTTTGTGCAAGTATACGCTTTTCTTATATTCTTCTGTTACTGCCAAGTATATTAGTTTTATCTTATTGCCAAGATATGATGAGAGGTATATAAAAAGACACGTAGGCGTACTCAGTACAATATTCATGAAATATTGTGCTGACGTGTACCGCATGTAATCTTTTGTTTAGGTTGTGGTTATGCTCTTGAAGATCCAGGATAGAGAGAGTTGTGTCGCGAGCTGATGTACAGGTGGACCTGTTGTCTTAAGATCCTGTAGTTTAGTGGTAGTACATGTATATGTTTAAGTTTGTTGCTCAATATGTAATATCAAGCGATGTAACAATTCATGTTGTAATTATATGTTGAATGGTGAACATGTGTGTATGGTTTTATTATTGTTCATGTACATGTGCTACTGATTGTTTCCTTCTGACTCCCTTGATTTTCTTCTTCTTAGCCTAGTGTGTGATGTTTAAATTGGGATTCTCGCTGAGGTGAGGGTTTCAATTTGGACGTATCACATCAGGTTAAGTTTTAGAAAATCCGGGGACGTCACAGGTGGTATCAGATCATGAACAATAGAAAAGCCTGACATTTTCTCATTATGCAACTCAAAACTAAATAACCTTGAACCTTAATAATCTTTAGGGTTAGATTCGTCGTCTTTTAGAGACTAGATCTGACCTAGCCTCTAGGTTAGCACCTAGATGTCCGAGAACTAGGTCTAGACTGGTGCTTGTTGTATAGCAAGTCCTTAGATGTCGTTCTTTCCTTGTAGTGCAGCGGTATGGGACGTTGCACTATTTGGAAATGACTTGCATCAAGGGAAGAGAAACCCTAGACATATTGCGCACGTTGTCTAGAGTAGCTACACTAGTCTACACCATGTTCTCACCCTTTTCACTAGCTTTCATGACACTGGACTCTCTACTATGTGTGGGACACTCGTTTTCAGGATTTGGTTTTTGTTTCCAAACGGATCGAACCTTGATAGTTTTCTCTGACGCATGTTTTATCGGAGAAAAACTATATAATATTTTAATACGTATATGTATTACAAAAATGTGTCCCCACACATGTACGAGTAGGAGGTGGTCATGTAACCTAAGTGAAAGTGAATGACATCAGTCTAGAAGAGAGAGTAGTTCTAGATTAGATGTCTAGAGCCTTTTTGATAGATGGAATAGATGATATAAGTTTTGATGATACAATATAAGTCTTATATAGATGACATAAGATAATATATGATGATCTATGTTTGTCTTCGAGGACCTAAGTTCAGTTTTGAGGATTTGAGATAAGTTTTGATGATGTAAGTATGCTTCCTTTTATGAGATAAGGTGTGTTAAGTTAAGGCAAGGTTGTGAGTCAGCATGAGCCTCAAGCTCTTTTACGAAGGAGGACCTCTAGTGTTAGGACCAGTTTCAGGGTTAACTCCAGAGAGAGTGAGACCCAATGGGAGAAGGTTAGATAACCTAAACTCCAAGATATGAGAATTCTGAGATATGTGATATAATATGTCCTAAACTAGACTACTCCTGAGTGAATGAGTTGAGTTGCTTTATGCATGATTCCTATAGTTGTCTCGAACCCTAGATGTCCTTGGGAGGACCAAACCCTAGAGTCAGAGAGAGGCTCGTTATATATGTGCATGTGAATATCAATATGATGCCTGCCATCTGGGTGAGGGAGAGAGCCCAAGACCCTGGAGGAGGTAGCTATGTTAGTTTCTGTGAAGCCTCATGCTCGGGTTGGAGGTTTCCCGCATAGGAATCTAGTGGTTGCATGTATAAGAGAGTTTTGGGTAAGCATGTCTCATGGGTAGAGACCTATGAAGAGGATGTCATAGCATGTCTTGGTTTTTGCTTATGTGGCTAGAGCTTGTAAAGCTATCCGCTAGTGCCAATGAGGTAATTCGATAACCCTAGATCACAGAGGAAAGATAAAGTATATGCATGTGAGATACTCATTGAGTTGAGTTGGCTCAGAGAGTCTGAACATGTTACTACCCTCATGACATGGGTCAAGGGAACCTCAGTTGGACTACATAAAGTTTTGATATATGTTTAAAGAAGCCACTTGTATAAGTTTGTTTAGCACAACCATGATATAATATATGTAAGCATGTGATCTAATCTCGATGAAATGATATATAGACATGATATGATGGAAACCTAGAGATGGTTTAATAAATGGCAATGCATAAAAGGTTAACCATACACATGAATTATAATGATGATGTGATTTTGTTAATTAATCTTGTGATGAAGTCACTAGTAAATGTGTAATTGATTATGAGCGAAGAAATAAGATCATATGAATGAAACAAGTTACATGAGGTGTTAATCTTAATGCTTAATAAAGATGAAAAATATAGTTTGATAATTAGCACAACATGACGATTATGACATCTTGGTATGATCTAGAGGGATAAAGTGAGTTAATTATAGTTAACTCCCTCCTAAAAGGCACATGTTAATGTGGAATATGTTCTAACAACTGAGCTCAATAAAATGTTAATGAAACCTTGTTGCACGAGTTAATCTTAGTTAACTCCTTTAGAACATGATAATATGATGTAGAAACCCTAATGCATGGATAAAGATAAGGAATAAAATCTAACATATGAGATATGAAATGATATAACCAGAGTTTCTAAACCCTTGGTCGAGCCTTCTATGGAGTGTTTGTGCACCAAGATGGTTGTAAAACCCCCCTAATAGTGCTTTGGATACATGGTTCAAGGTAACCTTTGCGGATTTTTTTTTTTTACACATAGAATAGTGCATACATATGGATGAGAGCAAGATAGGGTTTTCCTTGGAAGTATGAGTATGGTGTACTTTCGAGGACGAAAGTTCTTTTAAGGTGTATATGATGTGACAAAGTGGATTTTTTTTGGCTTAATTCCGAGGACGGAATTTGTTTTTAAGGTGTGTAGGATGTGATGGAGTGGACTTTTAGAATCTTTAAATGTCTAATGACATAAGTAAATTCATGACCAGTCGATATTTGACACCAAATTCATGTATGTTGAGTTATCTTAAGTGTACTAGTGCTTTGGCAATGTTTGGATGGTGATTGAAGTTTATATCATGTTTGAATCCCAAAGCTTATGCCTTTTGAGGAATTTAATTGATTGGTCAATTAATGATATTTTGAGACCAATGTTTGATGGAATGTATTTAGGACAATAATAATAAAGTTGTGGACCAAAGTATTTTAATATTTAGCCTACATTTAGACCTTCTTTGGTATGTGACACACCGTTTAGTTCTGTTGGTAGAGTCACGGATTGCTTGTAAGTGATTCGATCCATTCAACAGGATGAGAACAAGGGGTAGAACGACACCAGTGTGATCTCCTACATGAAGTTTCTTGGGATCGTGGACCCGTTAGAAACGT
Source organism: Alisma plantago-aquatica (assembly GCA_963693085.1). Classification (NCBI taxonomy): domain Eukaryota; kingdom Viridiplantae; phylum Streptophyta; class Magnoliopsida; order Alismatales; family Alismataceae; genus Alisma; species Alisma plantago-aquatica. The sequence continues at coordinate 737,333,906 of OY856412.1, read as the reverse complement.
GGGATTCTTGGGCATCACACGTCGCAAGGAGAGGGACAAGGCACAATCGTCGTGGGGTAGTGGGAGATCTAATCGAGCAGTTGGCTCTGCCCTTCCCTGCATATCCTCTTTGACGCACACACTACATCTGTCGTCTCTCCACAACTACATGTGAGGGTGATGACTTTGCCTACTCCGTAATCAAAGCGGGAGACTAGAGCAGTTCAACCGAGGCACTTTTGTGCATGCGGCAACCCCATGCAGGCTGGCGTCGAGTAGGAGACACAGTTGCAGCAACAACCTGGAGGAGCCTCGGTTTACTCATAGAGCACAGGAAGACACGACGGTGCCCAGAATCTAAGAAATGGAGGCGTCATGAAGGTGGCGTATCAACAGACGTGGATAGGTTTCCCCTTTCCCTACCGTCGCGGCGGCAGCTGACGCCGGCGAGGTCTTCGGATCCGCGAGAAGGGGCAGCTAACAGCAATCCTTAAGGCCGACGCCATGTAGGGAGGCCTTGCGAAGTGGTTCACGGCGTTGGAAGCTGACGAGGAGTCCTTCATCGTAGAAGCACAACGTCGAAGGGACGAATCCGACGACAGCCTTAGAAGAGGGTAGAGAGCATCTGAGATCCATTGAGTCCTCACCGGAGTCCAGCCCAGGCAGCAGCAGCTAGGGGACTGATCGATGTCGGTGGTGTGGGTGGTCCTAGAAGCTAACTAGGAGCAGCCTAGCTCCGTGGACTACTCGCCAGAGGACCTGGCTGCGGCGAAAGGCAGAGGATAGGGGCAAGCGTCGGCGCTGCGACCCGGCACCACGGCCGTAGCGTCTGTCCACGCCCGGCTGTATCGCGAGAGCAGAGTCCCGCTCGGGACTGATCGCGTGAGAACGTGAGGTAGCGGGCGGTCCGTCCAAATCAAGAGAACCAACCCTGAACCGGCCGGCTCAGCGTGAGTTAGGAGCCGCGCCCAAGATGGCCACGTGTCAGCGGCCGATTGGCCAATAGAGGTAACAATTTCAGTAAATGAGCATATCTTCAATAATTCGTAGAAATTAGCTTGATTCTCAGAAAAATACAATTAATATACCAAAATTCTCAGAACGATGAGTAGAACACAATAAAAATAAAATATCAGGCTTTTCATGCACGAATATCAATGATATCTTATTAGTTGTGAAATGCTTAATTGATGGGTAATAAATATCAAACGTTGGCCTAAAATTATGAGAATATGTCAGTAAATTAATATTCATGCTTATAATCCAGTGGATGTCAGTAATCATGATGTTGATGCACGAAATCATGTAATTTACTCCATATGTCTAATTAGGGCTTATAACCCTAAATAAAATGTATTAAATACACACATGCTCAATAAATGATGAAATTTACAGAGTAAACTCATATCCATACTTGGAACCTCAGTTTTAATTATGAGATCAAGATGATGCAAAGAATCCCTGTTACATGAAGATGACCCGTAATACATGTGATGTACCCCTAATTTGAGTAATACATGCAACTTAGGGTTAATATGTATAAATAATAATATGGAACCTAATGTTTAGATTATGTATCCTAATTTGTAATATGACATCAGTAAGATAATCCCAAGACAAGGATACAAGTAATAAAGAGAATAATCCAATGAGTAAGCAAACCCTAATATGAACACGTTTAGGGTAAAGACGAGATGTAAGATGATGAGAACCTGATGATAGTGTATGATCTTGTCTTAATCAGGTTTAATCAAGGATATAGTTGATATCAAGAATATGTTGTGAATATGATGTCTCTTTGGAAGGTACGCCATTACCTCTTACTTGGCTTATTATACAATATGCTTGTGTTATATGCATAGTAAAATACTTGGCATATGATATTGGATGAAATGATTATTCTTGTATGATATGTTGCATGATTCTCTGTACTTATAGCTATGAACACTTGAAACATAATATATCTGTTCCATTATATGAAAGCACTAACTCTTTGGTAGTGTGCTTGGTAGTGACCTAACTCTTTGGTAGTGGTCACATTGTACATATGACCTAACTCTTTGGTAGTGGTCTGACCTAACTCTTTGGTAGTGGTCACCTTGTACAAATGATCTAACTCTTTGGCAGTGATCATAAAGGCCTTGAGATATAATGGAAAATAAGCTTAAAATATGTGTTCTCTTTTGTTAATGAATATCTTTGTGCAAGTATACGCTTTTCTTATATTCTTCTGTTACTGCAAAGTATATTAGTTTTATCTTATTGCCAAGATATGATGAGAGGTATATAAAAAGACACGTAGGCGTACTCAGTACAATATTCATAAAATATTGTGCTGACGTGTACCGCATGTAATCTTTTGTTTAGGTTGTGGTTATGCTCTTGAAGATCCAGGATAGAGAGAGTTGTGTCGCGAGCTGATGTACAGGTGGACCTGTTGTCTTAAGATCATGTAGTTTAGTGGTAGTACATGTATATGTTTAAGTTTGCTGCTCAATATGTAATATCAAGCGATGTAACAATTCATGTTGTAATTATATGTTGAATGGTGAACATGTGTGTATGGTTTTATTATTGTTCATGTACATGTGCTACTGATTGTTTCCTTCTGACTCCCTTGATTTTCTTCTTCTTAGCCTAGTGTGTGATGTTTAAATTGGGATTCTCGCTGAGGTGAGGGTTTCAATTTGGACGTATCACATCAGGTTAAGTTTTAGAAAATCCGGGGACGTCACATACTTCTATTATCATCCAATAATATTTACTAAAAGGGAAACATATATATCTAACACAAATAATTCATTCAGCAATCCTTTATTTGTTTTGGGAATATTCATTTAGAAGTTTCACTGAGTATGTTCACTAAGTTTGTTGAAAATATCCACAGAGCAAGTTCACGCAGTTTGTTGAGAATATCCACGAAGCAAGTTCACACAGTTTGTTGAGAATATCCACGAAGCAAGTTCACTAACTAAGTATTCACGGAGCAAGTTCACTAAGTATTCACGGAGAAAGTTCACTAAGTATTCACGGAGCAAGTTCACTAAGTATTCACGGAGCAAGTTCACTAAGTATTCACGGAGCAAGTTCACTAAGTATTCATGAAGCAAGATCACTAAGTATTCACGAAGCAAGTTCACTAAGTATTCACGAAGCAAGTTCACTAAGTATTCACGAAGCAAGTTCACTAAGTATTCACGAAGCAAGTTCACTAAGTATTCACAGAGCAAGATCACTAAGTATTCACGGAGCAAGTTCACTAAGTATTCACAGAGCAAGTTCACTAAGTATTCCCGAAGCAACATCATTAAGTATTCACAAAGCAAGTTCACTAAGTATTCACGAAGTAAGTTCACTAAGTATTCACGAAGCAAGTTCACTAAGTATTCACGAAGCAAGATCACTAAGTATTCACGGAGCAAGTTCACTAAGTATTCACGGAGCAAGTTCACTAAGTATTCACGAAACAAGTACACTAAGTATTCACAAAGCAAGTTCACTAAGTATTCACGAAGCAAGTTCACTAAGTATTCACGAAGCAAGATCACTAAGTATTCACAGAGCAAGTTCACTAAGTATTCACGGAGCAAGTTCACTAAGTATTCACGAAGCAAGTTCACTAAGTATTCACGAAGCAAGTTCACTAAGTATTCATGAAGCAAGATCACTAAGTATTCACGGAGCAAGTTCACTAAGTATTCATGAAGCAAGTTCACTAAGTATTCACGGAGCAAGTTCACTAAGTATTCACGGAGCAAGTTCACTAAGTATTCACGAAGCAAGTTCACTAAGTATTCATGAAGCAAGTTCACTAAGTTTGTTGAAAATATTTCACTTAGCTCTTCCTATTTAATTTCATTATACTCTCTGGATTATTTCAGAATGACTACTTGATCAGAGTAATCAAAAAGATAACAATATAAGAGTTTCATACTTGCTTAATCTACAATAATCGTATACCTGGCCAGGGTATACAAGTATTGAGATTATGTAGTATGCACTTTATTTGCTATCATATTCCTCACTTTTCATATCATTATACACACAAGATTTTCCATTCTTGAATTTTTTTCTTCAGGCATCACTTCTAAATCTCATCTTTCAACACACAGATAAGAGAGATTATAAAACATTTTAAGGAACACTGAGTAAGATATAAGTTCTTATTTCAATTGTGTCCTTATAGGACTAGTCAAAGGAATTCAAAAACAACTACTTTCATATCTTTAACACATAGAATCATAATATGAAGTATCAGATTGAATATATTTCATTTAAGTATCACCCCTCAAGGTCACCTACCACGTTAGGTTAATTTCAACACATAGTTTCCAGTTACCTCATGTTGCTGCTTTTGCCTTTACTTAGTGGCCACTGCCCTGGTGCACTAGGCATTTATTGCACTGGTGACACCAAAATCTTTGGCTTTTCATAATATCTAGGCAAATATCTCTAAAATTATAGAGATCTTACCTTAATTCTCAGCTTATTGCCCCTCCTAGGGCACTATAATCACAGATGTACTTATTTGTCTAAACTTATGGCAGAGTCTACTTTCTTGCCATATGTTAATCTTTACATCATTTACACTGTTCTAACATGACTATGTCACTCAGGAATCCTATCAAAGCCCACAGTTTATGCATTAAAGACTGGTAACTTAGGTTGTAATACTAGTATCCAGTCTTCTATATGCATTATTGTTGTCCTATCCTACCCTTCAAGAGCAAAACATAGGATTCTCTATCCTGATTAGGTCAAGGTGAGATTTCTCAGGCACTTGTTCTCCTCTTGCCTAGTCCCATGCACCTTCTCCTGGTGCAACAACATTGCCCTTAGCAATGTGTTCCTCATGTTCTCCAGTCATTTTCAAGTTCTTCTCCTATGTGAGTAGAAGATACTATCAGATAAACTAGAAGACACTTAGAACAGACTCTACAACCTTAGTCCTATGTATCTGTAGACTCAGTGAACCTAGAGCTCTGATACCACTAAATTGTGGCATACAACTCATAAAAACATAATTAACTAATGCGGAAGCATTCATCAAGTAGCGCATTAGCGAAAATCACTAAAATTAAAACTTTTTGCAAAGAGATCCACACATAGTAAATCTTTTTCTTTAAGAGACAAAGTATAACACATTTACTTTTTGGATCAAAGGTACATATCATGCATCATCTCTTTTTGAGAATTACAAGCATCAACTGACCTGTTAAGCTAAACACAGGTAGTATAAAATCTCGAGACAGTGATCCAAAATCTCGAAAGCACTAACTACTACTCTGAGGACCTGAGAGTACAGAGACGACACATAGGACTCTATATACAACTATACATGTCATGACAGCCAATGTATCCACCTGAGACTTCATTGTTGTCCCTGCTGCTACTGCTGTTCTTCACCTACTGAAGGATTCCTGTCTCCTCGTCCGCGTCAACCTAAAAATGTGGTTCCCACGGGGTTGAGACAATTATAAAAATTGCCCCAGCGAGAGTTATAACTCTCCGCCAGAAACATTATTATTGCATCTTAAGAAGACAAATATGAATAGGGTAATCATATTTATTTGACAGTAGATATTTTAATGTCTAACAGATTAGAACATTATTCTATATCAGAAGCATTGCAACTATAACTTGATAGAATCAACATGTCACTTATTCTTTAATGAGTATGAAGAACATGTATAACATCTATTTAAACTACAGAATCATTACCACTGCATTAACTCTTTTCAGTCTTAGATCATATATCTAAAGCCTGGCATTATCATTGTGGAGTCATGGCCCGTAGCCATACTCTTTTCATAAAGTGTTGGGATCTTAATCCCTCATTTCAACACTGGGAATTCTCATCCCTTCACAATTTCAATACCATAACCATGAAATCCTGGGTATTCAAACCCTTAGCTCATCACCTGAGCATTGTTATCACTTTCTTAGGTAACTAACACCTTTAGGTCATCTGATCAAGGTAAATATGATACTTGCTACACACGCATCCATCATGGCACTTGAGGCCCATTAACTCTCTTGCCACCTCTTACCAGGCACAAGGTATATTATGGCACACCAGGCCCAATAAACAAATTCAAACTAATAACACATCATAGCCCATACCTGGATATGCTCATTATCTCATGATACCTGCATGGTTAGCACATATGATAGCAGTACATTAATTGTCTATCAATACCATGCAAAACAAATGTATCATTATTTCAAGAGTATCACCCTTATTCCTTTATCAAGATTAGGGTTTTCCATCGCATATCTCATGTATCCTTCACTCAATTATATTGAACTTATAACAGATCAAGGTATATGACCATATTAGGTCACTATCAATCATCTCCAAGTCCATCATGGAGCACCACGGCCGTGCAGCTAGGAACGGCCGTGCAAAGAAAGTCACCACGGCCATGCTACCTTGCACGGTCGTGCAAAGGGAAGTTACCACGGCCGTACTACCTTGCATGGTCGTGCTACAGGAGTTCACCTCATGAAATGTTTGACCTTTATAAGGCCATTCCTTCTATTTCATCATTAAGATTTCTTTATACCCTAATTAAAATTAGGGTTATAATTCATTGTCATATTGCCCAAGATTAGGGCTTTATGCATTATGACTTCACATTAGAGTCTCATATACCTTCACCCTTCTCAGGGCCTCTCATCACAACATAGTATTAGAATATCATGTGATGTTAATACTTAGTCAGGGTTTCTCATGAATCACCCTCAACTAGGGTTTCACATGGAATCACCCTCAACTAGGGTTTCATAAGGTTACACCCTCAACTAGGGTTAGAGTTCAATAACCTTGTCAATTAGGGTTTATGTTCATGATTAGGGTTTCATGATCTCTCTACTTAAGGATCATACCCTTAAATACCACATGAATCATATTCTTATATGAATTCATGCTATCATCATCTCAACTTGATTAGGTCATATCAACCCTTCAATCGAGTTCATACAACTATGATTAACATAGTGTACCAAGTCATTGATCCTATAAGCAATTAGGGTTCATCCCTTAATTGGCACTAACCACTTAGGTACTAATAGGGTTTCAACCTTTGTATCTTCATTGACTATCATTACTAATCAGCATTGGATCAATGGATCATTCATCATCTTGATTCTCAAGAGATTCAATCACATTGGACCTCCATTACATAAGGTATCCAATTGAATTGGTCAATTGAATCTTCAATTGAAATAGGTACTCAATTAGGTTATTCAATTAGACCTTCAATTGCATTAGGTTCTCTATTGGGTTAACCAATTGAACCTTCAATTACATTAGGTATCTAATTGGATTGACCACTTGAACCTTCAATTGCATAACACAACTTGACCTTGAAACCACCTAGGTCTCCAAACGGTTTGAGACCGTTTGCCCAAGTAGGTGAAGACCGTTTGGCCAATTAGGTGAAGACCGTTTGGACAAGCAGGTGAAGACCGTTTCCCATCATATCATCAAAATCCAAGTCAACCAATTAAAGTGTGGATCATTGGATTGATCACCAAATCAGCAATTGATTACACTTTAACTTAGTGTCATTGGATCATCAATTGCTTAACCATACTCACCCCAAGACCTCCAAACGGTCTTGGGTGACCTCCAAACGGTCTTGAGACCGTTTGGATAAGCTCCAAACGGTCTTGAAACCATTTGGCTCATCCAACCCTTGGATTCTAGTGAAAAATCATCAAGGTTTGGTCTATCGAGTTGATCAACACATCAGCAATTAATTGCAATGTGATTTGGTACCTTTGGACCTTCAATTGGCCAACCATACTTGACCCCATACCTCCAAACGGTCTTGGATGATCCCCAAACGGTTTTGAAACCGTTTGGGCTAATCAACCCAAAATCTCAAAATCAACTCATTGGAATTTCAGCACTAATCTCAATTAGGGTTTACCCAATTGATTAGCCTTCAACTCATGACTCGTTTGGAATTAATCCATAAAATTTGGTGAGTCATTAACCAACACCATTAGTAATAGTAATCGCAAATGGTCAACGCTTGGTCAACCATCTCAAACGGTTTTGAAACCGTTTTCCCAAAAAGTCGAATTACTCAAATTGAAAATCAGCACTTAATCCAATTAGGTTTCCCTAATTGATTGGCCTTCAACTCACGATTACTCTGGAGTTAATCCCTAATATTTGGTGAGTCATTAACCAACATCATTAGGAACAGTAATACCAAACGGTCAATGCTTGGTCAACCATGTCAAACGGTTTTGAAACCGTTTTCCCAAAAAGGTCAAGTTAAACAGATTGAAAATCAGCACTTAATTCAATTCGATTGCCTCATTGATTAGCCTTCAACTCTCGATTCCTTGGGAGTTAATCCCTCAAATTTGGTGGGTTATCAGCCTACATAATTCGGAACAAAATTCCCAAACGGTCAATGCTTGGTCAACCATATCAAAAGGTTTTGAAACCGTTTTCTCCCAAACGGTTTCAAACCGTTTGCCCTTAAACGGTTTGCTGAAACCACATAACCAATCAAATTAAAACGATTTGGAGTAGCTATCAAAACTGTTTGGCTTGGTACTTTTCTTTGGATAAGCATCTCGGATGATGTCATCATCCCCTTCCTTCGAACAACCAAGAACAGAAACCGTTCTTGATGGAAATTGCAGCAAAGAAACAAGAGTGTATCAAATTAAAGAAAACAATCAACAAAGTATAGAGAATTGATGCAATATCAATGATTAAGGGTTTGAGTTATAAAACCCGCCTAAAATCTGATCTCCAAGCTCCAAGATACACGGCTCTAATGGTGGATGGAGCTTCTCCAACTATTCCAAGTTTCAACTTCAATATTTGGAGTGAAATGATCGGCTAGAATTGAAGATTGAGTGAAGAAATGAAGGAATTACACATTGTTTTATGATTTTCACCATGAAATCATGAGGAACGAAGATCAAAGGCTTAGAAAAAGGTTGGGGACGTGCTCCCTGCTGTCCTTAGCCTTCTTGGTCGGTTTTGCAAGCAAGGAGAAGAAGTGGGGTCGTAAAAGCCTTTCATTTGGCTTGGAAATGGTACTTTTATAAGAAAATTGAGGAGAGAGAAGATACTTTATAAAAGTCTTTTAAATTCCAAAATTGTTGCCACCACTTCCCCCTGGTTTCTTTCATGCAAGGGCATCTCTATCCCCACCGAACTCCCTTCCATTATCCATGAATTAAGGGAAAAGAAATTAAGCACCTTAACCCTTATAATAAGAATATCCTTATTTGAGTGGAAATTCTTTTTCTTATAATAATGGTGAGTGGAATTTTCACCTCCTTAGGATATGCTCATGCCTTTGCAAGGCTTTAGGCTTATCCACACACATATGAATCCAACCATTTTAATTTTGGTTGAAGGCTCTTTAATTAATACATTCATTTTTGCCCTAAATTGGATTGGGTTTCACTTAGGATTAAATCTTGATTATTTTAATATCAAGATTCTCTCTCCTCCCTCTTAATTCAAATGAGAGGTCCCTCTCATTTTATTTGTTCTACATGATTCCAAGAAACATTAGGGACTTTATTGAAGTGGTAAATTGCATATTGAACCCTTGGTTTTGGGTAAATAGCACATTACTCCAAAACTAGGTTTTTATGCACAAACATTATTTTATCAGCTCTTTCTTAGTGTTCAGGCTTCCATAAGCCATACCTCAGCATCATTTTCACTCTCACGATGCTTCAACACATGAGGAACATATTATCATGCACAATTTCACTTAAACCCCTCAACTTGGGTAATTTGCACTTTAGTCCAATACAAACAAAACATTGATTTCAACAATGTTCAAAAAGGACTAGAATTGCAACATAAGTTCCTCTTGAGGCCTAATTACTTTTCACAAGATGAGATTAAGAATTTAATCATATTTCTTAATCAAAACACCTAGGGTTAAGTATAACCCAGGTCAGGGGTGTTACATTATGTTTGAAAGTAAATAAAGCAAAACAAATAAAAATACAGAAGGAAATGTTGAAAAGGGAAGAGAAAGGGTGGATCATGTACCACCCACCCCACCCCGAACTTAGAAATTTGCTCAACCCGAGCAAACTCTAAGAGCGAGATGGAGGGAAGAGTCATTGCGGTGGAGGGTGCTGCTGGTGGGAGGAGTAGTAGTTTTCCCAATAAGGAGAATCATGGCTTGGATAACTTTGTTGTGCTCCATACTCATCATAAGTTGGTCGACTAGGGGCATAGTGACCGCAATCCACATGCCAAGACTCCTACGAACACTGCATCAGGTACATGTGATTGAGCTATTGGCCCTATCTCTGTTGCTCTTACTGAATCTCATCCAGCTGAGTCTGGATCTCGTAGAAGCCGTAAGGACCGGAGTCATCGTCTGGTCATCGCCTGGTGCGACGTCTGGAAGGTGGTGGTGGCGGTCCAGTGTCGTCGTCATGTGCCTCTAAAGAGAGGCTCCTCCTGTGAGGCTGTGGCTCGAGGATGGTGGCTGGATCTGGATGCTCCAGGTAGAATCTCTAGATATGGCCCAGTAAATCAGTCAACTCGTAGACATAGTTTGCTGCAAACTGCGAATGTAATGGGAGCTAGAGGACCACCTGAGTGTCTTTGAACAAAAGGTAATAAACGCCCTCGGTGCCCAAATGGATAAACCTACTACTCTTCAAATAGTGAGTGTTGATTGGGTGATTTTTGAGCTCAAGTGGAGGAAAGGCAATGTGGGTGTAGCCCAAAAAGATGGCGAGCTGGGTAACATAGTGGCCAATGCGAAAAGAAGAGGAAGTGGCTCGGCTAGCTTGGGTACCAAAATGCTCAATGATAGTATTGCCCCAGTTAAAAGGTTCTTCATGTAAAAGACACCAAAGAGCATAAAGTTCTACTTGAGTAATTGTGCCATGAGTACCTTCCCGACTAAAAATGGTGCAAGTCAAAATACGGTGAAGGTAACGGACCACCGGGTTGTGTATGAAGGAGGCCTTGGGCCCACTAGGAAGACGGGGAAGAAGCCCAGTGATCTCTTCCCAAAACTTATCTCTGTCGTAATGGTCTGGGTAGGAGTCATGAGACCGCGCCATACATTGTTCTAGCCAATAGTCCTCCTTGCCGTCGAGGATAAAAGAAGTGATTTGCTTGGTAGATGATTCCAAATTTTCCCCAAAAATCCGGTATTTACAGCTCGAGTTTCTGAAAGAACAGTGTAACCTGTGGAAAGTGCTCTAAAACTCGAGGGTAAGATCACAGTAGATGGAGGTGACATGGTAGGGATAGAGAAGGATGTGGTTTCTATAGAGGATATTGTCGATGGCATCGCGGATGTCCAAAGCATCAAGGGTTGTGTCGCACGCCCAACGAGGAAAAGAAACACCAATTGCGAACATATCCTCATTATGCTGGCGGTGTTCAGCGCTAGTGAACTGGTCATAGCTACCCAGAATAGGTGCTATACGGGGTGAACGGGGGGTGGTTGAGTCTGGATCATTGGCTTCCTTCTGAGTTCCCTCCATCTCACGGAGAAGCTCATCCTCCTCATCGATGTCACGAAGCATCTCCTCGACTAACTCGGGAGAAGACTCACCAGTAGGAGAGGGTGTGCGAAAATGGATTCTGGGATGAGAACTGGAATGGCGAGGAGGATCCCTGGAAGAGGATGCAGGGGCCTTGCCTTTGCCCTTGTGAAAGTAGCTGAACATCACTACTGTAGAAAGAAGCCGATCGATTGAGAATGTAAACGATCGTCTAGAGAAAACCAATTGATCGTCTGGTAGATGAAATGGGCGTTTCGGCTATCTGAGATGGGCGACTGGACACACCAAACGGTCGGCTGAGTCTGGATCTAAGCACTCAGTGGATCTGGCTGACGACCGTCTTGTTGAGGAGCTGGGGTGGTGGTGATGCAGGCCCCGTCGGTCATCTGTCAATCGAGACGGGCGGCGTCCCAGCCAAGTGGGCGGCTGAATAGATCTAGGACACCAACTCTTGCGGAAAGGCTAGACAACCGGTTGAGGCGAAACTGTTCGGCCGCAGAGCTGGCTGAAAACCTTAGACGCCCGGCTGAGAATCAAGACGGTCGTCTGAAGAGCAGGTGGAACTATGATCAGAGAGGTGGAAAGCTCGAGCGATCGAGTGAATAGTGAGGGAGGCAGCTAGGGTAAGTGAGGAGATGGGAGAGTGGTCTTGCGTCTGGTGCATTATATAGAATAATGGATCTATGAGCCGATCGATTGGACAGCCACATGATCGGCTGGTCTGCCTTAGGTGCCAGACACAAGAAAGTAAAGGACAGAGGCTGCATTAAAGTTTTCAGAACGGTCGGCGATCGAGTCGAGCGTTTGGATATCCAACCGGTCATTGTTCTTATCAAGTCATTGCAAATCAGTCTTGAACTGAGCGTCTGGTAATGGTAACCGATCGACTCGATAGCTGGAAGAAGGAAAAACAGAACGAAAAAGCAAAAACAAGAAAACAAACGAGAAGGGAAGATAGTGTTTGGTTGCCTCCAAATTAGCGCCTTATTTTAGGTCATGGCTCGACAAAGATCAGATTAATTGGAATCCGATGGAGTTGAAGGGTCAGTGAGGTTCAAATCATGCAAGGGTGGAAATTTGGTTGAGTCTGAAGCGACAACATCTTCAGTGGTGATATATCTTTTAAGACGGTGCCCATTGACCTTAAACTCGCCCAGAACTTTATCCCATAGGAGAAAGGCACCATGTGGGTAAGAACACTTTACAATGTAGGGGCCATACCACCTCGACTTGAGTTTTCTAGGAAAAAGTCGTAATCTTGAATTAAAAACTAAAACTTGATCCCCTTCTCTAATATCTTTGCGCTTAATATGACCATCATGCCACATTTTGGTTCGGTCTTTGTATATTCTTGCTTTTTCATAGGCACTCATCCTAAGTTCATCAAGCTCATTTATTTGGAGAAAACATTTCTCTCCAGCCATGGAAAGGTCAAAATTCAAAGTTTTGATGGCCCAGCTTGCTTTGTGCTCTAGTTCTATTGGTAAGTGACATGACTTACCGTAGATCAATATGAAAGGGGTGGTACCAATGGGTGTTTTGTAGACAGTACGATATGCCCATAGAGAGTCATTGATTTTTAACGCCCAATCTTTCCTAGTGCGTCCAACAGTTTTTTCTAAAATTGATTTTATTTGTCTGTTGGATACTTCTACCTGCCCACTAGTCTGAGGATGGTAAGGAGTGGCGACTTTGTGATAAACCCCATATTTTTTCAAAAGAGCCTCAAAACTTTTCTCCAAAAAATGGGATCCCCCGTCAGAAATGACGGTGCGAGGGACTCCAAATCTAAGAAAAATGATATCTTTAAAAAGTTTCTTAACAGGTTTAGTGTCACACGTTTTAGTGGGTATGGCTTCAACCCACTTTGACACGTAATTGACTGCAACTAAAATGTAAGCAAACCCATAAGAAGAAGGAAATGGGCCCATATAGTCAATTCCCTAGACATCAAAAATATCTAATTCCTGCCAAGAGGTGAGAGGAATTTGGTCACGCTTGGAGATATTGCCTGTCCTTTGACATTGGTCACATGAGAGCACATAATCATAAGAGTCTTTGAAAATGGTGGGCCAAAAGAATCCACATTGTAGAACTTTTCTAGCCATTTTTTGGGAACTCATGTGACCACCATAGGGCCTAGAGTGACATTGTTCCAAAATGGCGATGCTTTCTTCGCGGGATACACAACGACGATATAAACCATCGGCACAAAGTCTAAACAAATAAGGTTCGTTCCAATAATAATTTTTCACATCATTTAAAAATTTAGCTTTAGAGTGTCCCGTATACTCAGGGTGCAATACACCTGTAGCTAAATAGTTTACAAAATCAGCAAACCAAGGGAATTGGGAGTCTACCTTAAGCAATTGATCATCGGGTAAGGATTCGTTTATGGAATTTTCATCAATGTGGCTATAGCTAAGTGTACTGAGGCGGTCAGCCACGACGTTCTCAGATCCTTTTTTGTCTAGGATTTGTAAATCAAATTCTTGTAATAACAAAATCCATCTTATGAGTCTAGGCTTGGCATCGTTCTTGGTCATGAGGTAGTGAATGGTTGCATGATCAGTGTAAACAACTACCTTTGAACCAACAAGATATGAGTGAAATTTATCGAATGCATAGACAGTGGATAGCATTTCTTTTTTAGTTACGGTGTAATTTCACTGAGCTTCATCTAAGGTCTTGGATGCATAATAAATTACATGGTGTTTTTTGTCAATTCGTTGTCCTAAAATGGCACCTACAACAAAATCACTAGCATCGCACATGATTTCAAAGGGTAAGGCCCAGTCAGGAGCACAGATGATAGGAGTGGTGGTGAGAGCATCCTTCAAGCATAAAAAGCCATCCATGCAAGCTTTATCGAAATTGAAAGGAACCTCTTTTTGAAGGAGGTGGGTGAGAGGTTTGGTGATTTTAGAGAAATCACGAATGAAACGCCGATAGAACCCAACATTTCCTAGGAAGGCTCGGATGTCTTTGACTGAGGTAGGAGGGGGGATCTTGGTGATGACCTCAATCTTAGCTTGGTTAACTTCAATGCCCTGGTTGCTCACCTTATGGCCTAGAACAATACCCTCCTTGACCATGAAGTGACACTTACTCCCAATTAAGAACTAAGTGTGACTCGATGCATCTATCAAGAACAAGGGATAGGTTCCCAAGGCATGAACTGAAACTATCTCCATAGACAGAGAAATCATCCATGAAAACTTCCATGACAGTTTCAGTTAACCCTGAAAAAATGGCAGACATACATCTTTGAAAAGTGGTTGGTGCATTGCACAGGCCAAAGGGCATTCGTCTAAAAGCGTATGTACCAAAAGGGCATATGAAAGTGGTCTTCTCTTGGTCTTCAGGATGAATGAGAATCTGATAAAAACCCGAGTAACCATCTAAATAGAAAAAGTATTGTTGATGAGCTAAACATTCAAGAACTTGATCGAGGAAGGGAAGAGGGAAGTGGTCTTTCCTAGTTTCTTTGTTGAGTTTCCTGTAGTCAATGCACATCCTCCACCCTGTGATGGTACGGGTGGGGATGAGATCATTCTTCTCATTCCTAATGACTGTGGTCCCACCCTTTTTGGGGACGACCTGGACAGCGCTGATCGAAGGAGAGTCAGAGATGGGGTAGATGATTCCTGCAGTCAAAAGTTTAATTACTTCAAGACAGACAACTTCCTTCATGTTTGGGTTGAGTTTCCTTTACGGGTCACGAGAAGGTTTACTATTTTCAATCATTGGGATTTTGTGGATGCAAATGGGCATGTCTGCCAAAACATCGAGGAAAGGAATGTCGACATGTATTTTTTACATAGCATCCCTAAATTTCATGAAGTGAGCGTCAAGTCTTATTTGTTTGAGACGGGCTTGGTAGGGGAGTCGGGGTATGTTGATTGGTTCTTCATCTTCCACTTGAGGGGTTTTGGGGACAGATGGTTTAGGTGTAGCTTCAGGTTCAACAACCAAATCGTCATCCTCAACTTCTAGTGGTATGGGGGTGTAGCGTCAGGGGGAGGAGTGGAGTGTGATTTTCCTGAATGAGTGGTGACAATTTTAACCTGTTCGGGGTGCTTGGGATTATTTTCGGGCTACTGTAACATACTGAATCTCAGGGT